>CM069452.1:9565026-9930325 GCA_035610835.1 Ophiura sarsii | reverse complement strand
CTCGTTTGTAACCTTTAAATTATGGTTATGAGCTAATTTGCACCTTTTATTTATTTAAACCTATTTAAAAAAAAAAATTAAGTCGATACATACATTTAACAGCTTTTAACACCATAGAAAGTATTTTGCTCTGTTTACGTAAGTTCTCATATGTATAGCTAAAGGCAAGTCATTGTTCACTAATGCCAGTACATTGTACATTGAGCAAGAACATAGTACACATGAAAAGGTCAATGCCCGCCCCCTCCCTCTATAATACCACTACCGTTCCCTGGTTGCCATGGTGTAACTAACCGAATTTGATGAAAGTTTGGGATAAAATGTGAACATTAATGTTGAAGTATTAACATAGACGTTATTGCCTGGCAGCACAGTTATGTTAACGCTGATGATACTCATGAACATGTTCATGTGTTAATGATGAACACGTGAACGTGTTCATAATTAACACAGGAACGTGTTAATTAAGTGTTACTCTAAGGTGTTAATAAAAGTGTTCAAATATTAACACTTGATTTTGCAGTGTATAAAGCACTGTTTTATAGCATAACGCGAAGGATATAAACGGTTTGATAAACATTTTAATTGATAAATTTTTGAGGCGGGAGATTATATATTAGGCGGGAGTGCGGGAGAAAGAGTGTCTATAGGAGGGAGACTCCCGCCCCGGGGGGGGGGGGCGGGGCACTCAACTTTTTTGGTGTAGGGGTGTGCCGCCCAGGATCTCAAAAGGGGGGGCTACAGAACTGAACTGAGTGGATTTTATGACGAAAAATAGAGTCTTAGGAACTGATTTTTTTCAAAAAAGTAGGTCTTGAGAACTGGCCTTTAGTTCAATTTTGATTAGCAAGAACGCACACTTTCGGTTTTTTTTGGTTTTAGAACGTAAAATTGTCAAAGAATTGGGGCTTTGGAACGCACAATTTCCCGTTTTCAATAAAATTGGGGTCTTAAAACTGATGCAGGCTTAAAAGGGGGGTCATAAGAGCTAGCAGCAGAGGGTGAAAAAGGGGGTCTTCAACGCGGCACATACCTATACCCTTTTCCAATGTCAGTGCCCCCCCCCCCCCCCCCCCCCACCCCGGACTCTAAAAAGCGGAAGAATTGACAGCCCTGTATAGTGTTGTGGAGGTCACTGGCGCTGGCACTACCATCTATGAATTACACATGCGCGATTACAAATTGTAGTGCTATATATAGCAGGGGTCGCATTCTGACGCGTCTGCGCGTCCTAGACCTCTCACTTTCTAATAGTGACGCGTCAGGTTTCAAATAGGAAAGACGTGGGGTCCCGATCAAAATAATTTGAAGGGACCCCTTAAATTTGACGATGTATGGAAATGGAAACCTTAAGAAATTCTGTAAATAAACTGCCCATAAAAAAGTAAAATTTTCAAATACCCAAACTTCAGGACCCCTCAATTTCTTGGGGACCCCTTAAAATAAAAATTGGAAGTCCTACAGGGTCCTGAAAAATGTCATGGGACCTCTCACATTTTTGATTCAGTGCTATCCCTGCTGGCGCCCCCCGTAAAATTTGACAACAGCCTATACCTTTTTTGTGTATCACTTGACCTTTTTCAGAGGCATATGTAGGTTCCGTTTGGGACGACCACGTCGCTACCCCCCCCCCCCCCCCCCCCCCCACCTCCCCCATCCCCCACTTAGCAGAATTTCACGAGCTGACGGCCAAAACAATTGGGGACCTTTTACGATTTTGGGGGGTACCAATTAAAAAAACCTTGGTCAGCCCCCCGTAAATTTTGATCCTGGATCCGCCACTGATTTTATGCTTTCATGTAAGTCTTTACATGCAAATCGTGACAAATTGTTATGCCACTAGTCCAGTCGTCCGGAAATATACTTGACAAATCTTTCCTGGAGGGCTCTACATTTTGATATTGATTTTCAATTATTTATTGACACAACCTTGATTCATCATTAGCAAGTTTTGCTAGAGTTTAACTTTTCTCACCGAATTGGGCTAATTTTGACGTGTGCGTGGCGTTGACTATTTAATTGAATTGGTCATTGAAGTGGTCATTAAAACAATCATAACTTCAAAACAATCCACTAGATTTTTATGAATTATGTATATCTCTGATTTATGGCATCGATTATTGATTTTGGATTACATCAAAGCGCCTGGTCAGGGCTTTTTGTGTTAGCTGTATACCGCTGATATTACGCCTTTCAAACCAAGGAGTTATCATAATATAATAACTCCTTGTTCAAACATAACGCTTGCCAGTTTTTTTCTTCAAATTAATTGACATTTTTAGAACCTTGCATGTAATGAACAAGGTGAACCCGTTTTTTACTAAATAAGACTAACAGCAGCTGTTGCATTTTTTAATAGTTCGAACATGTATCAGGTGCTATAGTCAATGGTGTCTATGAAATTTTAGCCGCAATTATATAACTAATTATATGTCAACAGTGTAATTAATTATCAGTGTTTTCCTGTATTTTCGCAATTAATACTTATTGCTTACCATTTTTATTTCTCGTCGCGCACCTTTTGATAACCTGGGGGCAGGTCAAATGCAAAACGACTCAACCAGAAATGGTCGGATAAGTTTGACATTTCCGTTAAGACGCTACATTTTGATATTGATTTTCAATTATTCATTGACACAACCTTGATTATCATAAGCAAGTTTTGCTAGTGTATAACTTTTCCCACCGAATTGGCTAATTTTGACGTAGGCCTATATGCGTTGAAAATTTTCGATCTTTTCGTGTTCCCGGGGGGGTTATTTGTATAATATACATTATTATACATGATAATCTGGGTAGAGCAAAAATTTATTTATTCCGTTTTAATACGAAATCAAGCAAATTCACTGAATAAAATGATTTTTTTTCAATTTTTAAACAAATGAACTGATTTTGCTTAACTCATGTACAAAAAAACCAATCGCTTTCCGAGTGTCATGTCGCAAATGGGGCCCGCGAAAACCCGCGATCCACCCCCTCTCCACAGTCTATTATTAGCAATATGCACTACCCAGATTATCATGTATAATAATGTATATAACGCATGCAAATATTCTAGCCATCTGATTGGTGGATACTGGATACTACATCAGATAACACAAAATAGTTTGGTCTATTTCATGCTTGACGTTACTTCCTGGTCATTTTTTGTCTTTCAAGTGAGTACTATAATTGACCGGGCAGTCAATATAATAGTACTTTTTGAAAGACAAAAATGCCCTGCCTCGTACGATTTTGCCATAATGGCATGGAGGATCGACTCGCCTGTAAGATCTTTCATGTTTTATTTTCATGCGTTATATAAAACAAATATTGACTGCTCTTTATTCGTGAAATGGGGTGAGTACCTATTATAATTGTCCCTCGGTGATCTGGAGACCTAAGCCTACTTTTTCCTCTCAGCCTTCGCAGTGGCGTACCGACCGGGGGGGCAGGGGGGCAGGGGCGGACTGGGTCCTGAAAGCGGCCATGGCAAAATTATTAAAGCGGCCCTTTTTGACCATGTTGTCAGAAATTTTCGTAAAAGGTTGCCCCAAATTTTTCCTAGTCAGTCACCTCGTGAATTTCACGTAAGTGGGGGGTGGGGGGGGGGGGGGGGGGGTAGGAGAAATTTGAGTCCAAAACGGCCCGAAAAAACAAGTGAGTAACCGGCCCTGAGAGGCCCAGAACCAAGCGGCCCATGTGGCGATCGCCACAACGCCACAGTGGCCAGTCCGCCCCTGCAGGGGGGGCAAAGTTGCCCCCCCTGGCTCCAAATACCGGGACGCTAAATTCCCAAGACCGGGTCGCTAAATTTGCATAAGGAAAAAAAATAGGGCCTAAAACACTGATGAATTGGCATTATTTGTTAACCGTTGTGATTTTTTGAGTCCAAAATTTTGTGACCGTGCGAAATTTTTTTGACTGTGCGAAATTTTGTGACTGGGCGAAATTTTGTGACTATGCGAAAATTTGTGACCGTGCGAATTTTTTTGACCCGCCTCCCCCTGAACTACCGCCCCCCCCCCCCCCCCCCCCCCCCCCGGGTTTGAAACATAAGGCGATAGTATACAAATATTTAATGATCATGAGGGAAATGGTACAAACTAATTGGCCCCGAGGTGACTGGAGGCCGTGGGCCTACTATTTTCCCGAGACCGGAGGTCGAGGGAAAATAGTAGGCCCACGGCCAGGGGCGGAAATTTCTTGTTAGGTGTGGGGGGGATGATAAGTTTTGCCCCTAAAAAATTAAATTTAGCTGGTACCATCCAGGCGGTGCGCAGCACCGCCCTCCGAGCTATGCTCGGACAGGGGGGAGTGTGAGGGGGGATGTGCCCCCCTCAGAAGTAGAAAATTTTTCAATTTTCAAACTCATTTGGTGCGATCTGGTGTATAGTTTTGACGAATATTGTATTGAAAAGCCATCGCTTCATTTTCAATAAATATTTTGTTTTTTATCAACGAACAAAAGAAAGTTGAGCATTTTTTATACTGATATATTCTTGATTTTAGTATAGATGGTTTAAAAGCTCCAACAGGGGGGAGTCTGAGGGGGGATGTGCCCCCCTCAGAAGTAGAAAAAAATTCAATTTTCAAACTCATTTGGTGCGATCTGGTGTATACTTTTGACCAATATTGTATTGAAAAGCCATCGCTTCATTTTCAATAAATATTGTGTTTTTTATCAATGAACAAAAGAAAGTTGAGCATTTTTTATACTGATATATTCTTGATTTTAGTATAGATGGTTTAAAAGCTCCAACAGGGGGGAGTCTGAGGGGGGATGTGCCCCCCTCAGAAGTAGAAAAAAATTCAATTTTCAAACTCATTTGGTGCGATCTGGTGTATACTTTTGACCAATATTGTATTGAAAAGCCATCGCTTCATTTTCAATAAATATTTTGTTTTTTATCAATGAACAAAAGAAAGTTGAGCATTTTTTATACTGATATATTCTTGATTTTAGTATAGATGGTTTAAAAGCTCCAACAGGGGGGAGTCTGAGGGGGGATGTGCCCCCCTCAGAAGTAGAAAAAAAATCAATTTTCAAACTCATTTGGTGCGATCTGGTGTATACTTTTGACCAATATTGTATTGAAAAGCCATCGCTTCATTTTCAATAAATATTTTGTTTTTTATCAATGAACAAAAGAAAGTTGAGCATTTTTTATACTGATATATTCTTGATTTTAGTATAGATGGTTTAAAAGCTCCAACAGGGGGCGTCTGAGGGTCGGGTGGGGGGGATATGCCCCCTGAGAAGTAGAATTGTTTTCAATTTTCAAACTTATTTCGTGCGATCTGGTATACTTTTGACCAATATTTTATTGAAAAGCAATCACTATATTTCTGATCAATATTGGCTTTTTAAATAGGCAGATAGGCCTATACCAGAAAGAAGTTTTAATTAGTTACCTCCAAAAGATGGATTCTTAACGTACATACGCGTATGTATCCTAACCAACGTACAATAAACTCCAAACGTTCTTATGTCCCTCCCTCCCTCTCTTTTTCCCTTTTTTCCTCCTTTTCCCCCTTTTTCTTTCTTTTTTTCCTTTCCCCCCCCCCCCTTTTTTCCTTTTTTTTTTGGTAGATGTGAAAAATCAGGGGGGGATGATTACATTGACCATCCCCCCCAGGTCAAAAAGTGGGGGGGATAAATCCCCCCCATCCCCCCCGGGATTTCCGCCCTTGCCCACGGCCTCCAGTCACCGAGGGGCCAATAGTTTGCACCATTTCCCGAATAAAGATCATTAAATATTTGTTTTATATAACGCATGAAAATATTTCTGTCATTTTACACATTTTATCAACCATCAGTGATAGTGATACGGTACTCACCTAATTCAGCAGAGTTGAGCTCCCTATCAGTTCAAAATCATTAGTTCCCCAAGTTCATAAAACAATCCAAAACAAAGTGATTCCTCGTCAAAAAGTCTTTATCGTGTAATTATTCCACGCGAAACAGTTCAAGTTCAAATAATTCAACTGGCAAATGATGTAGTCCTATTATAGGCTAGGCCCAGCGGTGGGTCAAGCCAAGCTGCTGGACCTAGCCTAGGCCAGGGCTAGGCTAGGTTTATATAGTCCGAACACGAAATGTAGGCTTTTAAATAGCGAAAATGTTAACATATTTACAGTTATTCTTCAAGCTATAATAGTTTTAGCTAGTTATTAGGATGGTTATAGAATGTAACCGATCCATGAAAGTTGAAATTCTGGATGGTTGATCCACTAATTGATGGAGAATTGGACACATTCGTGGTGGATGTCATTGATGTCATACTCATCTCTTGTAGTATCACCTGCTCTTGACTACTGGTCAACAGGGCGGAGCCTCCCTCAACTAAGGCTAGTTGTTGTTGATCGTTGAGGTTGATCGACTGAACAACATCAGCCGTGGCGTTGCTGGGGCCAAGATCCTCTGGCTTTGGCCTAGGGATGCTAGTAGTAGTGCTAGGCCGGGGGCTAGGCATTGCTCTTTCCTGTTTCATCTGCTTTGCTATAGCTGCCGACATGCGTTTTTTCTTGTCATCGCTGGTTTGGACATAGTGCTTGAGACTTGATTCAGACTTGTGGCCACTTACAGACATGATATCCCTTGAAGCAAAGCCTGCGGTGTCTAGCACGGTTACGCAAGTAGCACGGAGACTGTGGTTGGTGTACGGTTTCGACAATCCTGCTGACTCGGCTAGCACTTTCATCTTGTTGCCCAGTGTATTTTTACCCACAGGGACAGCATCGTACCACAGGGATCCATCTCTGGCATCTTCCATCCTTCTTGGCTTCTGCCACAGGATGCCTGAAAGCTTAGGGTTAAGCTTGCTCACATATTCCAGATATGTTGTAACTGGACATCGTTCTGAGCCAGGTATTTCATACATAACACCACGTACGCTTCGTCATCTCCTTCACGGCGTGATTTTGTCATCATGTCTCGACGGGAGATGTAGCTGAGCCCATCTTCATCTTCGTCAAGAAAGTAATCTCCAGGCGACATATATCTCTCAGGTTCTCGCGTCCGCGATTTCCGAAATACAACATCAGATCAATAAAGACCTTATTTTGTAGGCCTTTGGGTGTGTCTATGTTAAGATCAGCGCTTTGTTGTAGCTTATCCATGTCTCCTAGCGAGATTGCAGCTTTGTGTTTGACGCTGCCTTTGCCACATTTTTTCAACTTGACGAGCACGGCCTTCCACATTTTGTTACTCTGCGTGAACTCGGGTCCTTCAACAATGTCGAAGTTCCGAAGCTGTAGGAAATGCCTTTGCAATCCATAACGGATGGCTTGCATGGACTTCTTTTGATAGAGATCACCATTCTTCTGACGAAGACAAGAGTAGAATCTCTTCAGAAAAATGTCGAGCTGATCTACCGCAACCGGTGCTTGCTCGCCGACTACTACCTCAAACTCCTCAAATCGACGTACAGCGAATCTTATTGCCTTCTTCGTATTTTCGCTGTCTACGCCATTCAACAGCTCGTTAATGGCATCTTCATCAAGTAATTCAAATCCTAATTGATCCATTCTATCTAGAAAAGTTACACAAAACTAGGCTATAAATATGACAGTGCAACCGGGAACAGCAGACGACGCGTTTTGTTTACTCACGAGGTATGGGCGTAGGCGTGTGGCGTGGGCGAGTCGGGGAAAAAGTGGGCGACTGCCAGGTCCAAAAGCTCCCATCAAAATGTAGACCGCCAGGTCCAAAAGCTCCCATCAAAATGTATCATATATCATGATAGGCCTAATTTCAACCATGTGATAGTTTTTATTATATCATGATAGGCCTAATTTCAGCCATGTGATAGTTTTTACTATCATGATGGCTGGACAAGAATGATGTGATATCATGATATAAAACAAATATTGAATGCCTTTTGTTTGTGCAATAGTAAAACTATATCACTCGGTCCAATTTGGATTATTCCATTACACTCGGCTTCGCCTCGTGCAATGGAAAAATCCAAATTTGACCTTGTGATATAGTTTTTACTATTACACGCTCCGGCATTAAATATTTGTATACTATCATTATGGCTGGACAAGAATGATGTGATATCATGATATAAAACAAATATTTATTTATTTATTTATTTATAACAATAGGCTGAAGAGCCAGGACAAACCCAATAGTGACAAGCACTAAATTAAAGGGATGCCCGAACATCAAAAATAAATAAAAAGGGACAGACAAAAAAAAAATCACAAAAGGGGAACAAGACAAATGAAATAGTTGAAAGGCATCTTCGAGTTGACCCCAAATTATCAAGTGCGAGGGCGCCCTGCGGTAAATACAGAAAAATGAATTTACAAAATTGCGTAGATCAAAATAAGAAGAATTTATTCATGCCGAAATATAGTCAAAACAAGACATTCGATCGTTGATCAATTAACACACATTGAAGTATATATCCCTCACATTCAATTTTTTTCCATTGAATTAATTTATAAAGTACAGTTTACCTGAAATGTGTGAAAACATGCAGCTACATCAGAGTAAAAATTGACATGAACGGGATGAAACTGTGTCAAAATCAGGTGGAAAATGTCCGTAAATATCTTATTTTTGAACGCCGTAAAAAATCAGTTCACAGGATGATAGATTATAATAAGATGTTTCATATTCCTCCTTTGAGATTTTTTTTGAGTGTTTAAGACAGCTGTTTGGCATATCATCTTGAGCTCTAATCCAACATCAAAATTCGGAACCTTTTTGACAGTACACTTCTGCAATGGCCAGTCGCTCAATCGAATGGTCCGCCTGGGTGCGATTGTGCTGAAGTTATTCCTTCACCCACTCAAATAATATTAGTTTCAAAAGACATACGACACATAATGGCACAATAAATGAGGCAAATCAGGTGTACGAGCAGCAAAACATTAATTTTTGTCATGAAAAACCATGGACCGTAATACGTCGTGTCTTTTAAAATATTTATGAATACAAGTCACTGATCCCGAGCATAAGTCACTCCCGAGCAGCATGGCGAGGCCTATCGCTTTGGGATTATAGAATGGTGGGATCTGTTAACTCATGAAAGAAATCAACCAAACAATCATAAATACATTAAATATAAATAAAAAAATTATAGCAAAACCAACAACATTCATTTTGACGACGGAACAAAAAATCGTATGACATTGTAGTCAGCGACAGGATCGAACCCCGGACCTCCTGTTCTGAAGGCGAGCGCTCTACCGACCGAGCTATCAAGGGAAACTATACAAACGTTGCAAAGATTCAAACCATTTATCAATTCCGTTTCTAGAGCCACATAATGCAAAAACTTCATTTATTCTGTTAAATAAAAAGGAAATCACAGTTATTTTAGTTAGTCAGTTGAAAAAGATTTCCACGAAACTTGTTCCTTATGCACATATCCCGCAACCGTTTAAAAATGAAAATATAACGCGATCGCACACGAATGGACAAATGAAAAAATGCCAATGGTTCCAAATTTTGCTCTCATTTCAAATAACTTTTAATGTACTTAAATGATCACGCCGTAAAACCGATTTAAAGATAATAGTTGCTAAAACCCTCATTTATCTCAATACACGAAAATTGTGTAATTTCGCTGTTTAAGACAGCTGTTTGGCATATCAATGTAGACACTACTCGGACGCATTTCATTTTCGATATCGACGGATTTGTAAAATGCTGATGTGAAATGCTCTGCTTGTAGATGTCATAGACTGGATTCAATACGTTTGCAAGACAGGTCCACTTATCAGGAGTATTTCAAGACCTTAATATTAATGAAAAACTTTGATTTCACCTCAAGATCACTCTTGAAACCGACGGTTCAATTTCCGCGGGAGTTTAACTCGGTGTTAGTACCCAAAGTGCGCGGTTCGTTGTTGTGATAAATTGACCTACGCTATTGTTCACCGCTAACTTGCCTTTCAACTAAAAGGGAAAAACAAATATTGAATGCCTTTTGTTTGTGCAATAGTAAAACTATATCACTCGGTCCAATTTGGATTATTCCATTACACTCGGCTTCGCCTCGTGCAATGGAAAAATCCAAATTTGACCTTGTGATATAGTTTTTACTATTACACGCTCAGGCATTAAATATTTGTATACTATTGACCGCTTGACTCGTTATTTGGGTGAAAAGGTGAAACTATTTTATGTCACGTGATGCAGTTTCCACCAATAAAATGACAGGAATATTTTCATGCGTTATATGTCATATATTGGGCTACTTTAAGAGCCCTACGCCTCCTTCCTTTTAAAGATTGGCAACACCGGGACTCGTGGTTCGATTTATTACTATAGACCATATTCACGCGGCAGCCATTTTCTAAAATTTGCCACCCAAGCCTCGTTCTCGTTACGTATACCTGCGTCTGCGTGACTTGCGTGAGGATGCGTACGCCGCGCGGTTTGGTACCACGCGTTTCGCGCAGTTCTATTGTGCAGCGCGAGGCGCAGATAGACCAAACGGGAACGAGGCTTGGGTGGCATATTTTGGAAAATGGCTGCCGCGTGAATAGGGTCTATTAGTGGTTTTGCTGGTTTTGCGGGAGTGAGTAAACATACGGAAGTAAGCAAGGCAGTGCGACGTTGTAAAATTCCTGTACTTGTTGTAAGTGTTTTACACTGTTTTGACCACAATTTATATGTTGATGTTTAACCAGGTTTAACTAAGGACAACTCCGAGCAGCGGAATGCACGAAAATAACTCGTATCATGAGTAGTCTTTAAAGTTAAACACACAATCATCATGGTTTAATATTCGTGTGGTTTAGTCGCCATGGTCGTCGCTTCACTGTGACTGTTACACTAGTGCTAGTCTAATTAGTCTAAGCTTTTAGTTTAATAGTAATTACTCTTTTAGGTCAGTCTTATTGTGAAAATTAAAATATATAGGCCTAGCTATTAAAAGCTAGTGACAGTGTAAACACTGCACCATTAGACACTGTAAAACCAGGGAGGTGTTGACGTTAAACTGTATTACTGTACAGTAACTTTAATAAAGTCTTTATATAATATAGGTAGCCTGTACTGTCTAGATAGTAACTGTAAAGGCGCGTTCATACTACCGTCGTTGCGCATCGACCGACGTCGATGGATAAAAGTTGACATTGCTTCAACTCCCGCGCCGATGTCCATCGACGCACAACGACGGGCATATGAACGCACTGTAAGGCTCAATGCTAGTAGACTAGTAGTATATAGTTGACAATTTTTTTGACTGAAAAATTCCACCAAACAACTTGCCATCAACAAATATTAAGCTTAAATTAAAATGTATAGACCTTCAATCCTTCATGCAAAAAAAGTAAATGATAGCTTATTTTAGTTTACTGTTTATTTAAACAGAAGAAAGGTAGGCTACATTGTACTAACTACTAAGTAATAGTCCAGTCGCTGTACAGGCAGTGGTATCAGCGCTACTCTAGGCGTGGCAGTAAGTGCCTAGTGGGATTGGGGGAGAGCAGGCGGCCGCGGCGATCGAAACCAGGCTTACCGGTACTGCTTTACTGAAGGACATAGTGGTGAAAAATGTTGTTGTACAGTGCTACGGTAATTGAAAAGGTGGGCGCTTATAAGGGATTGTTTGTTGGTAGTCATTGTGAGAAAAAACGGGTGGGCGCTTATAAGGGCATGGGCGCCTAAGGCCCCTTGCAATTAAATGTGAGTTTACTGTTGCGTTTTTGAAAAGCAGGACGAGGTGACTATTTAATATTAATATTGTAATATTTTGGGGTAAAGTCACCTGATTTAATATTGTCGGCGTTAACTATTATCCAAGGTACGAATACAATTCAAATGCTGTTAATTATGTCCTACCACCACCCTGCCTTGGCTTTGCATTTTGTTTCTTTTGTAAAGGAGTCTACACATATTTGCTTCCCTATTTTGAATATTGAGATATTCGATCGATGTTTGTAAAAAAAAATCGTTACGCTAGCTCAGAGAATTTTAAAGATGGCGGTCGTAAACTGAAATATTACCCAGAATGCACTAGGAAACTCCAAAGAAGTTCGGCGGTTTTGATGTGACGTCATGCGCGGAAGCGATTGCGCAGTAATCAATTGCCATGCCTACGAATATGCTTCAAATGCACACATTTCAATACAAAGCAACAGTTGCAAGTTTCGTGCAGAGTTTTTTACTTCCCAGAAATGTTTTCTCCAACCCGGAAGTATTGCAATGCGGCTCATCGGCTAATTTTATCGTCAGAAAAGTGTTAAAAAGATAATGAAAAAGCTGTAAACAATGAAATAATTAAATAGTTTTAAAATATTACATATATCACGCGGGTGACTTTTGGACGCGCGCGGGCAACAGTAAACTCACATTTAATTGCAAGGGGCCTAATAGGGATAATACGGTAGGCAATTATCGAAGCAGGCTGACGATATGTTGCATCGAACAACTGTACAAATTGCTGTAGGCCTTGTTGCACATATTCATGCTTTTTTAGGTCACGCAGATGACAAGGTGTCAGACACAGCCTGCGATTGATAATGGCTGTGTATAATGATTTTGCTAATTTCCACGCTAAATACTATTTCACTATTGGCTGAAATAATATGGTGTTCATTACGTCATTAAACTCATATGTCAGACATTTCCTAACATTGAGCGCCCTAGCTGTTGCGGGTACACAAAATGAAATTATCAAAAAATTATTGAACTGTTTTAGCTAGATTTTCATTGAGCTATACCAGAGGTTGCTTCCAGTGGCATAGCTAGGATTTTTTTCAGGGCTGCAAGATTTCCAAAATTTTCGTAAAAGGGTGCCCCAATCTTTTTGGTAGTCAGCTCAGAATAAGAGGTATAAGAGCATGTTTTACATACAAAGCGCTCGAAAAATGGTCCTTGTAAGTTGTCATAATGCCTATACACACTACATCCGGAGAATGGGGCGGGGGCACAAATGGCTGTAGTGGCTGGTCTGTAGCCCCCCCCCCCCTAGCTACGCCATTGGTTGCTTCAATGTAAGTAATCCCAGCAAGCGGTAGAAGCGCACTGTGCAATGTGATAATGAGCCAATTCAATCCTTGTCTTGAAACATACAGAAAAGAAATGTTCATTAGAGGAACTAGTCAGTGAGACTTTTAACATTTGTATCAATAAATGAATTTAGATTAACTATGTCAATACATTACAATGATACCAACAAATGTGAACAGTCTTGCTGATTAGTTCCTCTAATGAACCATTTATTTTTTGTTCATTTCAATGTAAAACACATATTTAATTAGCTCCATTATCCAATTGCACAGTGCAATTATAATTACTGCTGCTGGGATTACATTGAAGCAACTTCTGGCGCTATACAGTCATCAAAAAGTAACTTGCCAGGTAATAATGTGCTTATAAAATTATAAAAATAATTATTCCTACTTGAAAATATCAAATTATACAGTACAGCAGCACGCTGCCAAATTAATGTTAAATAGCGAGTTTTTAACATACACACGCCGAGGCGCACCAAAGCATGCAGCTCATTTTGACATTATGAAAATAAACTTTGACAAATCCGGTTTTAAATGTATGTGAAAGAGCACATTCATACATGTACTAAATTCAGTTTACTAGGTGTTTTAAAAGTTTGTTATTGCAGAGAAATAGTGATTTATTTAACAGTGTTTTGCCTACAATGATCAAAATATTTATAATTTGTACCCATCTATTATTTCTATGTATGATGAAAATAGTTTAAAATGTGCAATTTCTAACCACAAAAATCCTTCTAAAATAAAACACAGACCAATTCCACATCCGAATTTCAGTGTAACATTTCCCCCAATTATACTTACAGGTTTGATAACAATCAGATTACAATATGTTAGCTATAGTGTTGTTTAGAATGTACCAGTAGGCCTACCATGGTAATAATGTTACATTTAGGAATATTTTTTTAGGGGGGGGGGCATGAAGAAAAAAATGATTTGCGCGAAACATGCACATTTTTTTGTGGCATTTTATGCTAAAATTGTACTATTTTGTTAATTTGAACCTAATTATAAAGAAAATGTGCACGAAGGGCAAACAAAATAGCCTTTTTATGCTAAAAGGCGAAGTGGGGGCACACAAATATATTTTGGGGAAATTCCCCCCCCCCCCTTGCCCTTTGTAGCGCCACCACTGGGGAAAAGCAATAAAACAATAAACACGATAGTATACCAAAAACTACAGCTCATAACCCAAAGTTGCATTTTTTTCTCTTTTTCACCCTTTTCCCCAATACTCATTATTCTTCCACTTGGCATTATTTCCCCAATTCTGCTCATTATTTCCCAGGAGCGGTGCTCCCTGCTCCCGCACATTGTGCAACCCTGCATGATTTGGTATTCATTTGGTAAGGCTACGGCAGTTAAGATTCCTTGGTCACATCCTCTGGCTACCAGAAGAAGAGCCTGCAAAAAGATATATGGCTCATTCCATGAAGTTGGGGTATTTGTTAAAATAGCAGAATTTGGTACTTTAGGCAGCTTATAAACTGTTTTACTCTATGTGTATATCAAAAAAAATTAGTGTCCAAAAACAGTATTAGGTTATAGTATTGAGCCATGAAAAAAAAAAAAAAAATTGACCCTTCCTTGAAGAAAAAAAAATTAAAAAATGAGGTGGTGTCCAAGACCATTTTTGCTAAAAAACGTGACATGGAAAACACAACAATTAATATGAGTTTTATGTAAGCAAAACTATCATAGAATTGCTTGGAAATCGATTTGATTAATAAAATATACATGTATTCATAGTTTACTGACCAAAACACCTCGTCACGCTGGACTGATTTTTCTTCACCCAAGCAACATGAAAATTGCCTTTCCGATGCTACGCACGGTGTCCACAAAATATACACATGTAGCATCGGGAGTTTTCATTGCTGAATGGGGGTAGTTCTCTATCACACATTTCTAAATTATTTTCCAAAATTAAGAGCATTTATCAATTGAAAACTATTGCAAATGAGAATAAATTTCATGAAGACCATTCCATATATTCATGAAAAAGTATACCGTGCCGTGTGCATGGTGTCCTAACCATAAAATGTAGCATCGTGATAAACATCCAATTTGTGGGAATCCCCCCCTGGAGATAAATAAAACATTCCATATTTCTTTTGTAAGGATAGAGGTCAATAGCTATCAGGTTTGTTTGGAATTTGCCACATGTGGGCTAGTTTTATCAAGGTTTCAGTCGCTGGTGTCCCGTTGTAGCATATGTAGCATCAAAATGTAAACATTGGATAGTTTTGTGAATGGTAAGTGCGATTGTAATTATTTCTTAATGTTGCTTGTATGTCTGTATTTATTAATGCATTTTTATTGAAAGGGAAACACTGAATCAGAATTTCTTTTCATGTTATGATATTAATTTTGAGTCACGGACGCCATAATAATTTGGCGTCCATGTAGCATCAGGCATAGCATGGGAAATATTTTGCATTGGGTATCGTTATAGTTCGTTGAAATTGTAATTTTTTTGTAGAATCACATCATTAATAAACTTTGAAGTTAATAATGAATTAGTTTTTGCTCTTTTAATGCTAATAATATAGCTTACCAATACGATGCTACATGGACACCATGTCCATGTAGCATTTCATAAAATTTGCCTAATTAGACTAAAACAATTACCCCATTCGAAATTATCCATCACCCAAAACATTCAAAACATTGCCTACATCTTACTACACTTTACAGAAAAAAAGGCATATTATGAGAGATGTATATCTAATGAAATATATTAATACACAATGCGACATGGACACCATTTCCATTAGCATTTCACTGAATTCACAATAAACATTCCCTTATTTTAGTTTTATTTACTATATAAATAAAACAAATAATTGTAAATCATTTAAGTTCTCTATCCTTTGCTATTCTTTTTCATGTTAAATGAATAATAAATAAAATACTCCAGCATGATTTTAATATAAATATTTTCCTGCAACACAAAAAGTGCAACATGAATAAATTATCTACTCCAATATCAATACACAATGTTCCATGAAGATACTAAGCCATAGGGTTTATTTTGTTTTGCTTGTTCTTGACATTAATTCAGAAGACAGTTCTATCGTCCTGGAATTTATGGAGATGAAGACAAGGAACCCATCATTTTCAAAAACTAGTACCTTTCCAAAGAAATCCATCATGGCAATTAAATTATTTTTTTGCAAACTGACTTTTTAAGTGATCAAACTTTTCAATCATCTTTATCAATAATAGAGGATGATTCAATCAGAAACGAGCAAAGAGACTAAGATCACAAAGGGTACTTTAAGAACAACACTGCATGAAGTTTGTTTCAGTGGGTAGCGCTAGGTTTTTAAATGAGGGGTTTTTAGAACCCTGAACCCCATAAAAGTATGAAAAATAAGGGGTTATTTTGGATTTTCAGCTAATTTATTGCGCCAAAATGAAAAAATATGCGCTAAACGCGCAAGAACCCCCAGTAGCGCTATCCCTGCAGTGGACATCTTAAGTTTCTTTGATCAATGGTGTATTGTTATTGTGTAATTGTTAGAAATGGTGTATGTGTATCATAGGTAATTATGTTTTATGCTTCATGGCAGGTTATCTTTTTGTGTAATTTGTAGTTTTACAATCCATGTTATTAATTTTATTGTGTGCTTATAACATAAAAAGTTAACATCAAAGTACATCCTCTCTATTGATCTGAAAAAGATGCACCTGTTCAAGCTGTTCCAAATATTTTAGGGCACGGTGTCCATGTAGCATCGTAATACTTAAGTACACAGAAAAGGTAAATTTTACATGAACAGTGTTTAGATAAATTTCAAGCAATTCACTCTGTGTATCTACTTGATATGATGAACAAGTAGACAAACCATTCACACTCAAATAATTGTAACCGTATGAATAGTCTTATTATTAACAATGTTACAAGACGCGGTGTCCATGTAGCATCGGTAGTGCATTTTATAACATTATACAGGTAAATAATACTTCATATACTTACTTTATGACTATAATGTAATCAATGTGCATGGTTTATAGAGTACTTTACATCAAACAAATATTGATATGTACTTTATTTAAATTTATTATACAAATTGCAAAATAAAGAGTCACTTTTCAATGAGTTTTTACATAAAACAGTTAATCTACGATGTCTTGTTCGTTAAGTTATGTTCAACCTAGACAAATCTGGTTTCTTTTCATGTATTTGTGGTTCCAAGTAGTTAATTGAGGTATAGAAACTTGGCCCACATCTTAAGCTAATTTATTAGAAAATGATATGGAAATGGGAAATGGTGTCCATGTAGCATCAGGATTTTTGGAAATGTCATCCAACTGTTGAACATGTGCGGTTATTTTACACCAAATGTTACATTAAAAAAAAGAGTTCTACATTGGACTTTGGTAAATGTAGAACCTAAAAAAGAAGAAAGAGTTGGAAAATATCCATTTTGAAAATTTCACTTGGATGTCACATAATATGCCCCAACTTCATGGAATGAGCCATATGCTCTATACTTACCAACACATGGCATAAGGAGACCAGGTCGACCATGCACTTCATACCTTATGTAAGGCAATTCCTGGGGGACAAAGAAGGTGCAATCAAAGAAAAACAGATTGCCGCACTTGCTACTGATCGTTGTGCATGGAGAAATATTGTAGTCGCCTGCTCTGCAGCCGATGGATGATGATTATACATGTATGTTGCATCCGACTTTCTATGTGTGCGTATACGCCAGCGCCTCTAGTAGTCACAAACAGGGGCGAAGTGGCATTGTGGCAATCGCCACACAGGCCGCTTGGTTTCAGGGCCGGTTACTCACAAAAAGTTTTCCGAAAACTCCCCTTTCCCATTGTGTAAAGCATTTTTTCAGGCCGTTTTGGACTACAATTTGTCGTAACCCTCCCCCTGTCACTATGCTGACATGGTAAAAAAGGGCCGTTTTAATAATTTTGCCACGGCTGCTTTCAGGTCCCAGTCCGCCCCTGGTCACACACGTTATGTGCTGCAATTATTTTAATGACGCATTCATGTATGTCACTGTTTCGTGATATTTAACATGACACTTAACTTGATAATAATCTAGGGTGTTAATCAAAACTATTTAACTTTAACATGTTACATTTCACAGAATGTCATTGAAATATAGGGCTACCTGGAAAGTCAATCACCCTTTTTCGATCCATCTATAGAAATACGGTAATTTACCTACAGCTGTTACTTTTTAGGACGTTCGTAGGAGAGACCTTTTATGTCTGCATCCTTCAGCGTGTCTGTGTGTTAATCTTTTAAACATTTGGTATACAATTTCTCATCTGATTCAATAAAGATAGTCCCTCTATCGACACGATTTGCTAACTGCTCTACAATATTGTTTGCTTTGCTTTCCCACCCTTTTACATAGGTCACCAACAATGAAAGCAGATGATACCACCATGCTATGTCCCTCCCTCGTGTTAGCTCTGTAGATGTCATAATGTATGCAGTCAGTTGACTAGATGACACACTCAAAGGACGGATAATCTGGGTACACTAATTTATGAAGAGAGGTATCGGTAGACAACTGTCATCAACATGGCTACAGGAAATGCTTCAACAAGGTATGTAAAACAACAGTTTCTGTTTGCTGTTATAGTTACTCTTGACTTTAGTGCAATTGTGGTCGAACGTTGTATATCAGTATCCTGTGCAAAGCCCAGATACCGCAGAGCAAATAGCAGTTCCAAGATGAAGAAAAGAAAGAGAAAGAAAAAGACATCTTGGCAACATGGTGAGTCCCATTAGTCATCAGGGGGGCTCATCTTTAGAAGGGTGGACTGAAGGCTCTTAGATATGAAACTGCATTAAAGGTATATTATGTGATCTTTCCAGGGAACGCCCTCAACATCAACACAAAAATTGAAAGAAGATTTTCTTGCAGATTTAGCCTACATTTCTGATCATAAATCGTACATACATTCCAAGTTACAGGGCGATACGATTCCTAATTACTTCAAAATCATGATTTTAGAGTGAAAATAAACTGTCAGATTATCCGACAGTTTATATTTTCACTCTAAAATTCACTCTAAAACTATGATTTTGAGGTAATTAGGAATCGTATCGCTCTGTAACTTGGAATGTATGTATGATTTATGATCAGAAATGTAAATCTGCAAGAAAATCTACTTTCTAAAAAAATAATGAATAGAGGGCGCTCTCTGGAAAATATCACATAATATGCCTTTAATATCTAATGAATTATTTTCCCCTGATCCAAATCATTCAATCCTTCTACATCTACAAAAATGACATGGAACTATGAAATGTTTCCTGTTTAGATGTGCGTAAATATGAAAACTTAAATAATATATCAAATAGGAGCAGAATTTTGATGAGAATCCATTCACGCATGGATTTACTCTAGTAGAATTGCAAGTTGAATCCTCTTAGTCTTAACCATACAGGGATCATAATTTTGGAAGAGAAAACACCAACTTAGTTGCCGGGGCCAGTACTGTCCGGAAATCGATCCGGGGACCCTCTGAACATCAGCCCGTCGTCCCACCCACTAAGCCATGGCCCTCAGCTACTCATTCGCACAGTAGACCGCGCTCACTATCACTGCAAACTATGAGCGTTTACTATTGGACAAACTAAAAGTAAACTCAAAAGTAAACACAATTCTAAACACAAAAGTAAATTCAAAACTAAACGTTTCTTGCATTTTGCACCAAATTGACCTCAAAGCTTGCTCCAAGTGAGTGAATATCACAGATGTTTCCACCATTTGTGATATAATGGTATTGATTAAAGGCTGGGTGGAAAACAGCTTAGTTGTTGGGCTCACATACCGTATTATATAAGTTAAAAGTTTAACGGGTTCGCCGTCGGACGAGTTTTAATCTGTCAAGCTTTCGTCAGGATTAGCTCTGACTTATTCAGGACCAAATTATTATAATATTGAACAAAACATAGAGATTGCCACGTCTCTTGTTATCATCATTTGGGCTTCCCCTTGCCCGATGATTTGAGAGTAGGTGCCCTTTCCTACTTGTGAAAGAATTGGTGGCTCTGAAAAGAGCCGTTCAGATGGATTGCCGCTTCCACTGAACACGTAGGTTGCCCTTTCCTACTTGTGAAAGAATTGGTGGCTCTCAAAAGAGCCGTTCAGATGGATTGCCGCTTCCACTGAACACGAAGGTTGCCACTGGCCTACTATATATAAATTTGGTTCTAATAGAACCTCCAAAGGACTGTCCCTTGACCAATGGAAATAACGTAGAGACTGCCCCTTGTCTACTACAGACTACAAAAGTCTAATGCACAGTAGTGCGGTCACTGATCTGTAAAGATCGTTTGACGCTGTAACGAACTTGAGCAGGGTATATAATGGTTCATTGCGGACCTGGCTGAAAAAATTACAAGACTGTTATCGATTGGCGGGATTGATTGATACTGTAGGAAATAGAACCATTATATACCCTGCTCAAGTTCGTTACAGCGTCAAACGATCTTTACAGATCAGTGACCGCACTACTGTGCATTAGACTTTTGTAGTCTGTAGTAGACAAGGGGCAGTCTCTACGTTATTTCCATTGGTCAAGGGACAGTCCTTTGGAGGTTCTATTAGAACCAAATTTATATATAGTAGGCCAGTGGCAACCTACGTGTTCAGTGGAAGCGGCAATCCATCTGAACGGCTCTTTTCAGAGCCACCAATTCTTTCACAAGTAGGAAAGGGCAACCTACGTGTTCAGTGGAAGCGGCAATCCATCTGAACGGCTCTTTTCAGAGCCACCAATTCTTTCACAAGTAGGAAAGGGCACCTACTCTCAAATCATCGGGCAAGGGGAAGCCCAAATGATGATAACAAGAGACGTGGCAATCTCTATGTTTTGTTCAATATTATAATAATTTGGTCCTGAAGAAGTCAGAGCTAATCCTGACGAAAGCTTGACAGATTAAAACTCGTCCGACGGCGAACCCGTTAAACTTTTAACTTATATTATGAATACCCGTCGTAAAAGCCTATCTCACAATACCGTATTATCCCTATTAAGCGCCCAGGACCTTATAAGCGCCCACCCCTGTTTTTCTCAATGACTACCAACAAACAATCCCTCATATAAGCACCCACCTTTTCAAATGGTCAGCATCCTCAAACCTCAAATGACCACTTGTACATATATTTCATTTAGTACATGAAATGGTCAGCCTCCTCAAATTATCAATTGTACATTTTCATTAGTACGTCAAGTGGTCAGCCTTCTCAAAATACCACTTGTACATTGTATTTATATAGTATCAAATGGTCAGCATCTTCAAATGACCATCAAATGGTCAGCATCTTCAAATGACCATCAAATGGGCAGCATCTTCAAATGACCATCAAATGGGCAGCATCTTGACCACTTGTACATGACCACTTGTACATTTTATTTAGTACGATAAATGAGTTTAAAAAAGGTAACAAAATAAGCGCCCACCCAAAATGACTTTGCTAACCGCCCTGGGCGCTTAATAGGGATAATACGGTGTAAGTGTTTAGTATTGCGTTTCCTTTTGAGTTTAATTTAGTTTGTCCAAAAGTAAACCCTCATAATTTGCAGTGTATATAGGCTCGGTTGATTACGCCCTCAAAAACAGCCGACACATACATGTACGCTTGGAGGAGTAGTATTTTTTAGCATTGGGGATGGAGGGATTCTTGTAAGATTTGAACAAGAATCTAAATGGATTGTTGCACCCTGTGATGAACTTTTTACTCTGTCAAACACTTATCATATTTATTCAAACAAATATCAATCATACCCTTATTATTTCAACAAAACACTTGCAGCATCGACGTGTTTAGCATCCTGTTTGTATTCATATGTAACAGCTGGATGATGTGGTACAGAGTTGTCCCATTTAAAATTTTAATAGGGCGGGTTAATTGAATAGTAGTCAATAATTTCCATCAAGTGTAACAGGTGATTTCACTGGTTTCACACATCAGATTATCACATTGTATTCATATTCGAACAGCCACTTGCATTTTATTGATTGATATTGATATATGATACCACAGCTTGCAAAAAGAGTAAATAAAAATGTATACGGATACGAAATAAATTAAAATTCTATATTTGGTACAATCAATAATTAATAACAGACATGTATGTGTTCAATGAGCACTCACAATTATGCAGAATTAGTTAATACGCAATCAACAAATCAAATGGTAGAAAACAAGGGAAATAGTACGGGGGTGGGGCCGGTGAGGGGCACTCAACTTATTTTTGGGTAGGAGTGTGCCATCCATAGTCTCAAAATGATTTTTGACAAAAAAATAGGGTCTTAACCCTAATCCCGGTTTAGGATTTTTGACCGGGATCACAATTTTCGAGGAAAAAACACCAACTAAATCTCCGGGAACCTGTCGGGATTCGATCCGGGGACCCTCCGTTCTCAAGCCCCACCTTCCAACAACTAAGCAACGGCCCTCAGCTACACATTCGCGCAGTATACCGCGCTCATTATATAGGCTCGGTTGACTACGTCATCGAAAACATGGCGCATGCGTTTGGAGAGGGACTTTGGATTAGCATTTTTTAGCACTCAGGGGGGTTAGGGTTAATAGAACACACACACACAACAACAACAAAAAATTACCATAACCCTAACCCCGGTTTAGGATTTTTGACCGGGATCACAATTTTCGAGGAAAAAACACCAACTAAATCTCCGGGAACCTGTCGGGATTCGATCCGGGGACCCTCCGTTCTCAAGCCCCACCTTCCAACAACTAAGCCACGGCCCTCAGCTACACATTCGCGCAGTATACCGCGCTCATTATATAGGCTCGGTTGACTACGTCATCGAAAACATGGCGCATGCGTTTGGAGAGGGACTTTGGATTAGCATTTTTTAGCACTCAGGGGGGTTAGGGTTAATAGAACACACACACACAAAAAAAAATGTTACCATAACCCTAACCCCGGTTTAGGATTTTTGACCGGGATCACAATTTTCGAGGAAAAAACACCAACTAAATCTCCGGGAACCTGTCGGGATTCGATCCGGGGACCCTCCGTTCTCAAGCCCCACCTTCCAACAACTAAGCCACGGCCCTCAGCTACACATTCGCGCAGTATACCGCGCTCATTATATAGGCTCGGTTGACTACGTCATCGAAAACATGGCGCATGCGTTTGGAGAGGGACTTTGGATTAGCATTTTTTAGCACTCAGGGGGGTTAGGGTTAATAGAACACACACACACAACAACAACAAAATTTACCATAACCCTAACCCCGGTTTAGGATTTTTGACCGGGATCACAATTTTCGAGGAAAAAACACCAACTAAATCTCCGGGAACCTGTCGGGATTCGATCCGGGGACCCTCCGTTCTCAAGCCCCACCTTCCAACAACTAAGCCACGGCCCTCAGCTACACATTCGCGCAGTATACCGTGCTCATTATATAGGCTCGGTTGACTACGTCATCGAAAACATGGCGCATGCGTTTGGAGAGGGACTTTGGATTAGCATTTTTTAGCACTCAGGGGGGTTAGGGTTAATAGAACACACACACACACAAAAAAATGTTACCATAACCCTAACCCCGGTTTAGGATTTTTGACCGGGATCACAATTTTCGAGGAAAAAACACCAACTAAATCTCCGGGAACCTGTCGGGATTCGATCCGGGGACCCTCCGTTCTCAAGCCCCACCTTCCAAAAACTAAGCCACGGCCCTCAGCTACACATTGGCGCAGTATACCGCGCTCATTATATAGGCTCGGTTGACTACGTCATCGAAAACATGGCGCATGCGTTTGGAGAGGGACTTTGGATTAGCATTTTTTAGCACTCAGGGGGGTTAGGGTTAATAGAACACACACACACAACAACAACAAAATGTTACCATAACCCTAACCCCGGTTTAGGATTATTGACCGGGATCACAATTTTCGAGGAAAAAACACCAACTAAATCTCCGGGAACCTGCGGGGATTCGATCCGGGGACCCTCCGTTCTCAAGCCCCACCTTCCAACCACTAAGCCACGGCCCTTAGCTACACATTCGCACAGTATACCGCGCTCATTATATAGGCTCGGTTGACTACGTCATCGAAAACCGACGGCGCATGCGTTTGGAGAGGGACTTTGGATTAGCATTTTTTAGCACTCAGGGGGTTTGGGGTAAGAACTAATATTCTCCAAAAAGTAGGGCTTTAAGTACTGATTTTCCTCCCAAATTTGTTTAGGAGAACGAAAAAAATGGGTTTTAGGACTCAATATTTCCAAAAAATTAGGACTTTGGAATGCAAATGTTCCCAGATTTTTGAAATTTCAATCAAATGGGGTCTTATATGTCAGCTTATGTAGGCTCTAAAGGGGGTCTTAAGAGCGAGTATAAAAGAGTGAAAAAAGGGGTCATACATGTACCTATACCACTTTCCAATGTCAGTGCCGCCCACTTATACATGTATCTTATTATCTCTTAAAGGTAGATGACCCGATCACATTTTCGTAACACAGAATTATTTCAAACATATGGAGATTTTCATATCATATGAAAGCTCGTATTTTTCTCATCATCATACTGAAATTTGACGGCCTAAATCGGTATAATTACGGAGAAATCGATGAAATAACGTCGAATTACCGCGAATGGTGGTAACCACCGATATAGTTTGTGTACTACTCAATGGGTACAGTTCACAGCATCTTGTGCGTCTAAAATAAGAACCATTAGAGCTATGCAACTCAAACTTTGGAACACGACTTTTTTAAGGATGACCTTTCATGTAGAATAAAAAACTTCAAGTTGAAAATCGGAACATCTACCTTTAACTTCACAATGTTAGTTGAATGTGTGTTCTCATTCACAAGGTTGCCGAGTATCACTAATACTTACTAGTTTTTTGTTTTTTTAATCGAAAAAATTAAATTTAAATAAAATTCTGTTCGTTTGGTACCATGTAAGCACAGTCCCTGTGGTCTAGTGGATTAACGAATCGCAGCGAATGCGAGAGGGACCGGGTTCGAGACGGTGTATTTTTAACTTAAGGTCTTTGTTAATTTAATTCTCGCCAGTTTGTCCGAGTCTATATATTATTTAAATAAAATTAAAATAAGAAAATAAATTTAAAAAAATAAAAAATAAAAAAATTTAATTTAATTGTAAAAATGGCTGTCGCGCGTAGCGTTACACGCGAAATCCCATTTTAAAAGCAATGTGTGCGGGCCGCTGTATTAACTTTGTTTGGCCTTTTATTATCAATATCATTATATTGGAGCTGGTGCTATCTATCACATTTTCACTATATAAACTACATGTATCCATGTTCCCGGCCATGTAATTAAAATCTATGACATCTTGTGTCACCACGCGATTACTAGATTACAATGTACATGTATATGTAGGCCAAAATAAAATTAAAATGGGTTGTTTACACATCTATCAGGGGACAGGCACACAAAAATCATGTTTTCACCTTGGGGCCCTCTGGGCAACTGTTAGGCCTACTTGTCTTTAGACATCAAACTTACACGTGTAAAAATAGCAATGATGTTAAATGTTCAAAGTTAGAATAAAATGTAATAAATATTAGTTTCGAAGGAAGATTTGTAGAAAACAATGTTTGCATTTGTCTTCAGAATTCTGTCAAATTGACCAAATGCATAGTTTCATAAATGCTCACCAAAAATGCTAGTATTCTGGTCATAAAAGATAGTGAAATATTATCAAAGACAGCCAGTGATGGAGTACTCGAGTGTGGACTCAGACACAAAACCAGTTTCGAGTCCTTTTTTGAAAGACTCTGACTATAAGGACTCTGGAATTGTGTCAGAGTCCAGTAAATATTGGCTTAATTTGTATGCAATCTCCAATAGTTTTGTGATCTTCAATAGTTTTGTGACAAGGTCATCATCATTAAGTGCATCTACTGTAAACAGTTAAACACATGTCGTTGAATGATCATTACAAGCATTAAACACACGCGCAGGGAGCATTATAAATAATGTAAAGTGATAATAATTATGTGCAATCCAAGGCTGATTGTACAACATATGATCTTTCGGTATTTATTGGTGTCCGTGTTTTTGACCAAAAAGATAAAATTTCTTAAAAAAGAGGATCTTTCACTGGCAATTTTCAGCTTCCAAGAGCAGGACTCTTTAATGGAATTAGAGGTGAAACTTTCAGGGAATGAATGCTTAAAAATGCATCATTGTGTTGACATTACTAATAATATATGTTGGCCTGTACATTTGTAGATAGCAAAAATATTGACATGTTATCAGAACTTGAAATACATAACGACTCGGGACTCGGACATTACAGAAAGTAAGGACTAAGGTAGGATGGACTCACCTCCAACACTGCCGACAGCCATGTATTACGTAATGTTGCAGGATATCAACTTTCACTTTTGGAACTTTATTTTTCAGCCATGTGTTATTTAGAAGAGGTGTGCGTTTTAGTTATCCCATTGGTGTAAAAGAACTGATTAGACCACACACACACACTTAAAAGTAGCAAGCCTGAAAAGTCAAATGCGATATTTTGTTTTTTTGCTTCTTCTTTTCTTGACTTAAAATTAGGAAAGATACATTTTAGTTCCTGCTGATTGTGTATGAAGTATCAAGGTTGGGAGCAGGTCCTGATCGAGAAATCAAGTCCCGCCCGACACAATTTTGAGTCCCGGAAACAAAAATCACCATCCTGAAACCCGAAAATAAACGAACGATTTACAAAATAATAATAAACTTACTAAAAAAAACCTTGTCAGATTATTAAATGCAAATTCATAGTGGCGATTCACTTGAAATGGTTTAATTTAGTAAAATCTGTGAATTTTTGTTATTCTTATTCGCGCTAAAACGTGACAATAATTTGTTTCCATTTTTTTCTATAAAAAAAATAAATGCGCAAGAATCAAACGTATCAATGAAATGCATGCACGTTACTAGAAACAAACTTGTTTTTTTGTTTGGCCTTATGAAGGATAATAATCTGATTTTATGTTTAATTTTTGATCTTTTCGGATGGGTAACACAACATTTTCTTGGCCTTACGTCAAGCTAGTGAAGTGTAAGAGCCATTTAATAATTTGTTTCCCCAAAATTTTCCACTCTCAAGGGATAAAACATCAGAAGTCATAGTCACCCTCTGTATCTCATGTATTAACTTATTGCTGAAAGTTGTTTTGAAATACTGGAAAATGACAGTTAGAGACTTAGAGTGGAGTGTCGTTGTACTGGGTAAAATGTACGCACATAAAGCATGCTATTTTCAGTGATACATGTACATACATAGGTTTCTCATAAATAGTTCAGTGAAAATCAATTTTCCATACCCTGGCTTAACTCTCTTTTATTAATTATTTGTATTAGGCCTCAATTATTTCAGGACCATTAATAACTATACAGGTATTTCAATTAGTTTTAAATTACGGTATATATTTTTGTTTTTATTGCAGCCCTTTGCATCTTGGCTTTGGTTTCATGGTGTGCCTCATGTTTCTACTGTTGGCCTACTTTGCGTTGTATGAAATGGGACCACAAACTGTACCGGTTCATGAACCCACAAAATCTGTTAATTATGCAAGGTTTGTACTCAATTATAAATTGTATAATTAGGGATTAAATCATGTTTCAGCGTACATGTTTGTGTATCACCATCTACAAACATCTACAACGGCGTTTTCATGGTGTGTATTTCACAAGGGCAACCAACGCCCAGGTTGTACAAGTGAAATAAACATGCAGACGCAAAGAACGCAGGTTGCAGATTCTTGATACACAAACACTGAAACATGATTTAATCCCTTTCAACAACGACCAATGATTTGAACGCCATCCAAATTTTCCACACAAAAATGTTCAAACAATTTTAAAAATATTAAAAACAGTTCTTACTTTTTTTAAATTCAAACATTTACCAAAATGTGCAAACATTTTCCAAAAAAAATGTCTTTAAAAATCAATAATAACAAACCACTTAAGAACAGGGTGGGGTTTTTTTCCGTCGCTTAGTGTAAGGTGAGTGAAATCACTGAGATGGGATATGGCTGTACCAGAATTCTAATCTTAAAAATCTATAAAACAGTATTAAACTCAACCCAATATTGTTGCCCATCTTTTCTTTTCTTGTTTGTATTTTTGAAAAGGTTTTGATTTAACACTAACAGAGCTTATCTAGGATAACTTGCCAATTTGCTAGTTAAAAAAATAATTCATAAAATACTAATCCTATTTTTGTCCAGCCTGTTATTTACGCTAATTGCTAATGTAATAAAAAGTGTTTGGATTGATTTTATTTTTGTACTTTTCCACCTTCTTATTTGGCAGGCATTCTTTAAATAATAGCTTGCACAGCCTCCAAGGCGTGGTAGCCAAAGCCAGTTCAGTATTAGCAAGGCTTGGTCTAAGAGATTCAGTGCCTGATGGGCATGATGATCTCACTAATACTACACAAAAAGACACTTCTGCTGTTCACATTGATGAAATGTTACTAGAGAACGTCCAGACATTCTTGAGAGATCAAAGCAAATTGGATAGAAGTAAGGATGAATATGCAGATGAAAAGATATATAGACACGATGATCAGTATTTACAGTATATGGTAAGTATGTCAGTTTTACTCTTAGGCCAAAAAAAAAAAAATTTGTCTCAAAGCTTGCGAAGGCTTCAAAATCGGGTGGCGCGCACATTTTTTTCTCTTCCATTTTTTCTTCTTTCTTCTTACATTTTTTATTTGTGTGTCAATTTTTACTCTCACTATTTGCAACCGTTGACACTTTCTGATATTGTTTTTTTTTCTATTTGAAATGAATATTGTGATGTAGTTGTGGAATGAGTTGTGATGGTTTTCTCCCTATCCTCAAAGCAGGTTCTATACATAAAGTGCTCAACAAAAGAAAGTCATACACTTTGTTTAGGTCCTTTAGAGTAACTTCCGATTATTTTTTGACCTAACAGACTAGATAGACATTTGGATGAATCTTTCCGGCACAATATGATACCAAAGTTGCCACCTAACAACAAAGATAAACCATGATAAGCACATTTAAAGAAGATTGGTCACTTTTCAAAAGTCACATTTTCAACGCACGCAAGCTGCGAGAAAATGCTGTGCGTGGCACTTTGAATGGCCGGGAATGAAATGGATAGTGATCACACAGGTCAACTGCGTTGGGTCGTGCCTGAGCGAGCGGGCTATTTGATTATGAACAGGCAACATGTGGTCTTTTCTTCCCGCGTAGTGTATTGAAAATGTGACTTTTAAAAAGCGACTAATTTTCTTTAAATGGTGCTAATCATGGTTTATCTTTGTTGTTAGGTGGCAACTTTGGTATCAAATTGTGCCGGAAAAATTCATCCAAATGTCTATCTAGTCTGTTTGGTCAAAAAAACATTCGGAAGTTACTCTAAAGGACCTAAACAAAGTGTATGACTTTCTTTTGTTGAGCACTTTATAATGTACCCATGTGAGGGTGACAGATTGTAACTCTCTATTCTATAATGAGAAATTCTACGCCAATATGTGGACAAAAGAAGGAGGGAAAAGTTTTAAAAACAATCATCATATTCTTTGTAATTTTCGGACTAACCATAGTTGATTGTCAGAAAATGGAAGCTAGATTTGAAAGCTGGTCTAGGACTGGATGTCTTACTTCCTCATCCAATTGGTGGATAGATGATGATACACATTTAGCACTGTTGATGTTTTAGATGTCAAATCAGCTTTTTTTCTCTCTCTTTTGTTGTTGTCTATTTCTGGTTTTGACCTCGGTCAAAGACACTTTCACGCAGCCATTTTATCAATTTTAATGATTGGCTGTGTGAGTGGTATAAAAGTCATGGTAGGATGCATTCTCACTTACGGTATCAGAGCTCTGCATGTATGTATACGGCCTAGTCTTTTCAATACATTACTGGGCATTGCGCATGTTGGGTGGGGGTGTGTGTGTACAGTTGTGTTAAACCATGAACTGGCTTTATGCCGCTGACTGTTCAATACTGGTGTAATCACTAGAGATCAGTGGGTGAGGGTGGGTACATGTATAATACTAGACAGGACTTGTGCTTCGAGAAGCACGAATATTGGTTTTGTTAATTAATTACAATAGGTCAATGACCCTTAGTGACCCTAGAAGCATTTTTTAATTAAGAAATTGTTTTATTTTCAATTAAACTTGTTAATAACTTACATAAAATACAATGCGTGACCAATCATAGAACATAAAAAGACTTAGATTACAAACGTGTTATTGTATACAATTTTAAAATAAATCCAGTTGTTCCTGACTATTTATTTATTAACCTCTACACTGTAGATAGGTGTAATGAGTGTTTATTAGCCACGAGACTGTATACGGTAGTTGCAGTTGTTGTTCATAATCGTCAGACTGTCCGTGGATATAGTGATTGTTAGTTAGTCACCAGATGTACATTGAAAATCTGACAAGCGGTCATTGACCCCTTGTGACCCCATATGACATGTTAATTTTAATAGCTGTTTACGTGAAATAACTTAATATTCACATTTTGACCTCTAGTGACCCCTTGTTGACCTTTGACCTAATTGTACTGATGGACATATTTTCTTGGCTCATCAAACCAAACAAGATAAAACAAGTCCGGTCCAAATCGGACAATGTCTTAACTTTTACGCCTGTAAAGTTCAATGACCCCTAGTGACCCCATATGACATGTGAATTTTAATAGCAGGAGACCCTATGTGCACTTGGTCATAAGGAATCATTTGACTAATTGTGGCGATTGTAACATGTAAACTGTAGGAGGAGTAGCGTTTTTAAGGATATTCACATTTTGACCTCTAGTGACCCCTTGTTGACCTTTGAACTAATTCAAATGGTTGACTTATTTTCTTGGCTCATCAAACCAAACAAGATGTCAAAGTTCAGTCAAAATCGGACAATGTCTTAACTTTTATGCCTGTAAAGTTCAATGACCCCTAGTGACCCCATATGACATGTGAATTTTAATAGCAGGAGACCCTATATGCACATGGTCATAAGGAATCATTTGACTAATTGTGGCGATTGTAACATGTAAACTGTAGGAGGAGTAGCGTTTTTAAGGATATTCACATTTTGACCTCTAGTGACCCCTTGTTGACCTTTGACCTAATTCAAATGATTGACTTATTTTCTTGGCTAATCAAACCAAACAAGATGTCAAAGTTTGGTCCAAATCGGACAATGTCTTAACTTTTATGCCTGTAAAGTTCAATGACCCCTAGTGACCCCATATGACATGTGCATTTTAATAGCAGGAGACCCTATATGCACATGGTCATAAGGAATCATTTGACTAATTGTGGCGATTGTAACATGTAAACTGTAGGAGGAGTAGCGTTTTTAAGGATATTCACATTTTGACCTCTAGTGACCCCTTGTTGACCTTTGACCTAATTCAAATGATTGACTTATTTTCTTGGCTCATCAAACCAAACAAGATGTCAAAGTATAGTCCAAATCGGACAATGTCTTAACTTTTATGCCTGTAAAGTTCAATGACCCCTAGTGACCCCATATGACATGTGAATTTTAATAGCAGGAGACCCTATATGCACATGGTCATAAGGGATCATTTGACTAATTGTGGCGATTGTAACATGTAAACTGTAGGAGGAGTAGCGTTTTTAAGGATATTCACATTTTGACCTCTAGTGACCCCTTGTTGACCTTTGACCTAATTCAAATGATTGACTTATTTTCTTGGCTCATCAAACCAAACAAGATGTCAAAGTTTGGTCCAAATCGGACAATGTCTTAACTTTTATGCCTGTAAAGTTCAATGACCCCTAGTGACCCCATATGACATGTGAATTTTAATAGCAGGAGACCCTATATGCACATGGTCATAAGCAATCATTTGACTAATTGTGGCGATTGTAACATGTAAACTGTAGGAGGAGTAGCGTTTTTAAGGATATTCACATTTTGACCTCTAGTGACCCCTTGTTGACCTTCGACCTAATTCAAATGATTGACTTATTTTCTTGGCTCATCAAATTAAACAAGATGTCAAAGTTTGGTACAAATCGGACAATGTCTTAACTTTTATGCTTGTAAAGTTCAATGACCCCTAGTGACCCCATATGACATGTGAATTTTAATCGCAGGAGACCCTATATGCACATGGTCATAAGGAACCATTTGACATGTTAATTTTAATAGCTGTTTACGTGAAATAACTTAATATTCACATTTTGACCTCTAGTGACCCCTTGTTGACCTTTGACCTAATTGTACTGATGGACATATTTTCTTGGCTCATCAAACCAAACAAGATAAAACAAGTCCGGTCCAAATCGGACAATGTCTTAACTTTTATGCCTGTAAAGTTCAATGACCCCTAGTGACCCCATATGACATGTGAATTTTAATAGCAGGAGACCCTATATGCACATGGTCATAAGCAATCATTTGACTAATTGTGGCGATTGTAACATGTAAACTGTAGGAGGAGTAGCGTTTTTAAGGATATTCACATTTTGACCTCTAGTGACCCCTTGTTGACCTTCGACCTAATTCAAATGATTGACTTATTTTCTTGGCTCATCAAATTAAACAAGATGTCAAAGTTTGGTACAAATCGGACAATGTCTTAACTTTTATGCTTGTAAAGTTCAATGACCCCTAGTGACCCCATATGACATGTGAATTTTAATCGCAGGAGACCCTATATGCACATGGTCATAAGGAACCATTTGACCAATTGTGGCGATTGTGACATGTAAACTGTAGGAGAAGTAGCATGCGTTGGAAGAAAGAAAGAAAGAAAGAAAGAAGAAAGAAAGAAAATGAGGATAACAGTATATTGGTTTGCTGCGCAAAACCAATATAATAAGTACCAGGAAAGTTGTGGTCTCTTCTAAACTTTCGTTATGTACATGAATAATGCAAAATTTATTTTAAATATGATTCAGAATAAATAATTCATCAATAGAATTAACTAGTCATTTAATTTAATTAACCGATAAATAATTTACTTAATTCATAATTAATTTAAAGCATCGCAACTATTTATAGATTTAATATATTTGTAATCAATCAAATGAAAATATATAATTAAGCAATGATAAGATGAATATTTTTTATTTAAATACGACTGATAGAATCGTATTGAATATTAATTGAGTAATAAAATTGATATAATTTGTTATTCTATTTATTTATGCTTTTATTAGGCTATATTAAAAAAATCATTTGTCTCAAAGCTCCCGCGCCAGGCCTTCACGTTTGAGGCGTGCGAGTGCGATCGCACGCCTGAAATGGTTTCGAGAAGAGCGATTTATCGCACGCCTAAAAAAAAAAAAAAAAAAAATTATTTTTACATTTACTTTTTTTTTTTTAATTCCAAGTCCAAAACAGGACTTTAGATGAACCCATATTTGAACCTAAATGACCCACATATACCTCATGACCCACACCATAGGAATAGTAACTCATAACCCAAAGATCCTATACTAAAATAGTACTAAAATACTATACTATCTTGCTGTATTAACTGATAATTTACTGAATTTAGGTGGGCTTATGCTTGTGATATCATCAGCAGATGTATATTATCAAATCTATTCCATTACCTGTAAAGTTGCAGGGATCCTGTCCATCTTATCTAGTGAAGCCTCTTTGTTTTTGTAATACTATACTAAGCATAGATATATTCATGGGTTAATTAATTAATTTAACTTTATTATCATTCCCAAATTTAGGCCTATGTCTTTGTTTCTTAATTAATTGTGACACCAAGATAGAGGATACATGGAAATGATTTGGGGTCACATGAGGGTTATGTATGGGTCAATCGAGGTCGTTTCTCTTAAAGAGTAATCGAAAAGATAGCATGGTCATAAAACAGCACACCTAATTTTTTTGAGGAGTGCAATTTATGGCACACCTACAGCACACCTCAATGTTTTGAGAAGTGCGATTTAAAGCACACCTTCAATTTTCAAACGTGAAGGCCTGCGCGCGCGTTAGTTAGTTAGTTAGTTTTTTTGGGTTTTTTTCAACAACAAAAAAAAACACACCAACATTTCACCGATTTTTCATATTTTCATTGATCACATCATTTTAAATACAAAAGTTCACTTTTACTAGGATTTCAATATTTTATATTTTATAATATTTTTTTTTAAAAACCTTTTTAAAAAATCGCATTCCACATTAGGTTTTGAAAATCTGAAGAGCTTTGAGACAAAAGATTTTTATAATATAGCCTTATCAAATAATATTAATGAATGAACTGTTGGAATAAGTAATTTATTTGATAAATTATTTAAAAGACAACACAAATTATTGTAAGTGGTAATTAATTAACAATTTGATTGATTAGTTAATTAGTGAATAAATTAATAAATGATTATTGATTGATGTAGTGATTCAATTCAATAATTAAGTTGATTTAATCTATTTATCTATTTAATTGATTTTCAAATAATATTGAAAAATGAAGTATTTTGAATAAATGAATGAAGTTATTTATTATATTATTATTATTTATTAAAGATAAACACATTAATAAATGAGGGAGTATGTGCAATGTATAGTATTAGTAGTTCCATTCTGTATAGTTATGATACGTTTCCATTTATCCAAATTCAATGAAGTTTAAAGTGGCCATTAATTATTGAAATTAATTTAATAATTAGCTTTTAATCTATCTCATACTGAGCGATGATTGTCTTTTATAAGACTCTTCTTGTTTTAAATAACCTTATCTACATTTGTATATGGCTCATTCCATGAAGTTGGGGCATTTGTTAAAATTGCAGAATTTGGTACTTTAGGCAGCTTATAAACTGTTTTACTCTATGTGTATATCAAAAAAATTTAGTGTCCAAAAACAGTACTAGGTTATAGTATTGAGCCATGAAAAAAAGAAAAAAAAATCAACCCTTCCTTGAAGAAAAAAAAATTAAAAAATGAGGTGGTGTCCAAGACCATTTTTGCTAAAAAACGTGACATGGAAAACACAACAATTAATATGAGTTTTATGTAAGCAAAACTATCATAGAATTGCTTGGAAATCGCTTTGATTAATAAAAGATACATGTATTCATAGTTTACTGACCAAAACACCTCGTCACGCTGGACTGATTTTTCACCCAAGCAACATGAAAATTGCCTTTCCGATGCTACGCACGGTGTCCACAAAATATACACGTGTAGCATCGGGAGTTTTCATTGCTGAATGGGGGTAGTTCTCTATCATACATTTTAAAATTATTTTCCAAAATTAAGAGCATTTATCAATTGAAAACTATTGCAAATGAGAATAAATGTCATGAAGACCATTCCATATATTCATGAAAAAGTATACCGTGCCGTGTGCATGGTGTCCTAACCATAAAATGTAGCATCGTGATAAACATCCTATGCAATTTGTGGGAATCCCCCCCTGGAGATAAATAAAACATTCCATATTTCTTGTGTAAGGATAGAGGTCAATAGCTATCAGGTTTGTTTGGAAATTTGCCACATGTGAGCTAGTTTTATCAAGGTTTCAGTCGCTGATGTCCAGTTGTAGCATCGGGACTTTTATGTAGCATCAAAATGTAAACATTGGATAGTTTTGTGAATGGTAAGTGCGATTGTAATTATTTCTTAATGTTGCTTGTATGTCTGTATTTATTAATGCATTTTTATTGAAAGGGAAACACTGAATCAGAATTTCTTTTCATGTTATGATATTAATTTTGAGTCACGGACGCCATAATAATTTGGCGTCCATGTAGCATCGGGCATAGCATGGGCAATATTTTGCATTGGGTATCGTTATAGTTTGTTGAAATTGTAATTTTTTTGTAGAATCACATCATTAATAAACTTTGAAGTTAATAATGAATTAGTTTTTGCTCTTTTAATGCTAATAATATAGCTTACCAATACGATGCTACATGGACACCATGTCCATGTAGCATTTCATAAAATTTGCCTAATTAGACTAAAACAATTACCCCATTCGAAATTATCCATCACCCAAAACATTCAAAACATTGCCTACATTTTACTACACTTTACAGAAAAAAAGGCATATTATGAGAGATGTATATCTAATGAAATATATTAATACACAATGCTACATGGACACCATTTCCATTAACATTTCACTGAATTCACAATTTATACATTCCCTTATTTTAGTTTTATTTACTATAAATAAAACAAATAATTGTAAATCATTTAAGTTCTCTATCCTTTGCTATTCTTTTTCATGTTAAATGAATAATAAATAAAATACTCCAGCATAATTTTAATATAAATATTTTCCTGCAACACAACAAGTGCAACATGAATAAATAATCTACTCCAATATCAATACACAATGTTCCATGAAGATACTAAGCCATAGGGTTTATTTTGTTTTGCTTTGCAGGTTCTTGACATTAATTCAGAAGACAGTTCTATCGTCCTGGAATTTATTGAGATGAAGACAAGGAACCCATCATTTTCAAAAACTAGTAGTACCTTTCCAAAGAAATCCATCATGGCAATTAAATTATTTTTTTGCAAACTGACTTTTTAAGTGATCAAACTTTTCAATCATCTTTATCAATAATAGAGGATGATTCAATCAGAAACGAGCAAAGAGACTAAGATCACAAAGGGTACTTTAAGAACAACACTGCATGAAGTTTGTTTCAGTGGACATCTTAAGTTTCTTTGATCAATGGTGTATTGTTATTGTGTAATTGTAAGAAATGGTGTATGTGTATCATAGGTAATTATGTTTTATGCTTCATGGCAGGTTATCTTTTTGTGTAATTTGTAGTTTTACAATCCATGTTATTAATTTTATCGTGTGCTTATAAAAAAATAACATAAAAAGTTAACATCATAGTACATCCTCTCTATTGATCTGAAAAAGATGCACCTGTTCAAGCTGTTCCAAATATTTTAGGGCACGGTGTCCATGTAGCATCGTAATACTTAAGTACACAGAAAAGGTAAATTTTACATGAACAGTGTTTAGATAAATTTCAAGCAATTCACTCTGTGTATCTACTTGATATGATGAACAAGTAGACAAACCATTCACACTCAAATAATTGTAACAGTATGAATAGTCTTATTATTAACAATGTTACAAGACGCGGTGTCCATGTAGCATCGGTAGTGCATTTTAAAACATTATACAGGTAAATAATACTTCATATACTTACTTTATGACTATAATGTAATCAATGTGCATGGTTTATAGAGTACTTTACATCAAACAAATATTGATATGTACTTTATTTAAATTCATTATACAAATTGCAAAATAAAGAGTCACTTTTCAATGAGTTTTTACATAAAACAGTTAATCTACGATGTCTTGTTCGTTAAGTTATGTTCAACCTAGACAAATCTGGTTTCTTTTCATGTATTTGTGGTTCCAAGTAGTTAATTGAGGTATAGAAACTTGGCCCACATCTTAAGCTAATTTATTAGAAAATGATATGGAAATGGGAAATGGTGTCCATGTAGCATCAGGATTTTTGGAAATGTCATCCAACTGTTGAACATGTGCGGTTATTTTACACCAAATGTTACATTTAAAAAAAAAGGTTCTACATTGGACTTTGGTAAATGTAGAACCTAAAAAAGAAGAAAGAGTTGGAAAATATCCATTTTGAAAATTTCACTTGGATGTCACATAATATGCCCCAACTTCATGGAATGAGCCATATTATAAATAAAGATCATCCCTGCCATTTGGATTAATTCAGCTGAGTAAATATTGTACTGTGAATTTGTTTAGCCCATTTTTGACATTATGCAAGCATTAATGCATTTGTTTCTGTTAATTTTGACCATAAACATAATTTGTGAGTGGTTGTGACTGGCGTCTCTAATAATACCCGGGGGGGGGGGGGGGTGTACTCGCCTAAGACGGTATACGGGAGTGTGCCGCTCTAATGGGTAGCTTTTTTTGCACAAAATCCCTAAACATGGGGTATGATTTTGTGCTGGAAATCCCTAATAATGGGGTCACTTTTTACAAATGGGTCTATTTTTCGTGAAATTTTTGTCTATTTTCGCGAAAATTTGCAAAAATTAGGTCTATTTTCCTGATAATTTGCGAAAATGTGGTCTAATTTGAAGCAAAACCCCTAAAAATGGGTACCAATTTTTCCAAAATCACCCCTCAAAATGGGTAGGGGTTTTGAATCTCCCTCCAGCGGCACACCCCAACCAAACCAAATCCGGGATATATACACTATGCTGATAGTTTGTGACCAAAGCAGATCAGCATGCATAGTTATAATTTCCAGTCAAAGTAACCATTATAACAAATTATAATTGTATAATAAAAGGCATAAAGTGTTTTCCCTTAATTGATCAAACCTTATAATTGAAAGTATGATTAATGCTGGTTAGTGACTACAGCTGCACAGATGTTTCCTTTGAAATGTTAGGGTTGGGCGACAAAAAACCCAAAGCCTGTTTCAAATAGTTTGTGAAATGTTGGTGCATTATTTTTAATCAAAAAATGTTCATAACATTTTCAACATTTCTAAAAGTTATTAAAATTGTTCAACAATTTAAAAAAAAAGGTAGAACACATGTTTTTCTTCTTTGTTGCCTTTTTTACTTTGTATGCTGAAAATGTTCATTCTAGTTATATACTACGGACATGTACCAACGTTTTTTGTTGGATATCCTTTTAATATTGTATTTTATAATAAATATAAATAATTGTCTATCCGAGCATTACGACTCACGATCCGAGTGCTCGTGTTCAGCCAAAGGTTGAACTTAGTCTTGCGAAGCACTACATTCCAAAACAACATTATGCACAACACTGTCACGATCACACAGATGTTTCATTGTACGCGAGGGAATGTTTTGAAATTATCGACAATGTTTTGTTGTTAATTATAGTCCAGATGGGTTTGCCTAAAATTTCTTACTGGACCCCATTGAATATAGCAGAGACCAAACCTTTCCCCGAAATATTACAAACTGTCAATGGAAGGAAAAAGAAGACATATCTCATCATACTGACTAAAATATTCACTTGTTTGCAGCTGCAGCTTTATTTCTCTATAAATGCATTTTTAATGATCATCATGAAAGTGCAGATCTGCAGCAGGTGTTCCATTACCATTATATATCATATCATCGCTGTTCTGTAAAAAATGTGTATGTTTTTGCAGCATGTATACAGTAAAAATGCCCAACGGGTATGCATAGGAAGCGTTGCTTTTACATATTTAGGGGCAAGAGCACTTACAAGGTTTTGATAGATTTGTTTTGGCCCTTGAACATGTTTAGAGCAGACTGCCCAAAGATTATACATAGGAAGTATTACTTTATACATGCTGAAGGGTCGGATATAAACAGCAGTTTAACTTATCCTTAGGAACAAAAAGGATGAGGTACACAAAACCTGTACTTGTGTACATTTGATATTCTTCCATAGAAAATATTACCAAAGAGTGCAAAATGTCAGAAAAAAACATTGTTTTATTGCCTTCATCCTTTCTCACTTTTTTCTTATTGTGTAATAATAATAATAACACCTTGGTGTTTTTGCACTGATTTAAAAGAAAAAAAGAAGAAGAAAAATCTGTAAATCAATGGCTTTTTGGAACAAATTCAAACTTGGCATATATCTTCTTTTCTTGTCAATATACACATCCTCTGCTATTTTGAAGCATATATGCCGGTCACCATAGCCGAGTATAGATGGTGTGACCGGTGACGTAGTGCAGGCGGTTTGCGTGCGCACCTACAGGGAACGGTGCTTTAATTCACACTTGATTGATTATTACTTACCATGCTTACGGTGTAATAGTGCAGTAGTCATGGTATGCATCCCTACAATGAGAGACTGCAGGTACTAAATCTGGTTGCCCGGCGGTTTGCGTGCGCACCATAAGGGCATGTGCTTTTAAAATTGGCGCTCAGTGATGTGTGTTTTGCTTTCATATAGTATGATGTCTGCAGTAGTCATGGACTAGTACCTCTAGCATGTCTTTAGACCAGGCGCTAATCAATATGTAAACACTATATACTGATGTAAACAACAGTCACCTCATCTATACCACCTCAAATAATCACACAACTTAATCCTGGTCATAAGCAATTTTTAAAAAGTGTGTCTTGAGTTATGATTTGAAAGACCCAATTGAAATTGTGATTTGAAAAACCAAAAAGATGCTGTATAATACATATTCAAAGTGTGAATATTCATTTGATAATTGTTACAAAAATATATCGAATTTCAGGTTTCACCTACTTTTGCTCTGTATGATCACATCCTGTTTTGCATAGTTTAGTATTTCATTTCATATTTCATAAAAGGTTTATCAAAAAAGGCCATAGCAGTCATAAACTGAATTGCAGCCAGTATACAATGTAACAACAATATCATTATCAACAATATCATCAATATACACGCAATATAAGCAGTTAGACTGAAGATAAACATTAAACGCAACATACTATTTGTACAAAGTAACCACCCCAAATAAAAACCATAGAAATGCAATCTTAATTAACAATTTTACATGTGTGAGATATAAAAAAGCATTGAATTGTAGGGTAAATGACATATTGGAGATTGGCATGCACTATTACTCAAGACCCTTGCTATTCCATAGAACAATCATATATACCATCGGGCTGTAGCGTGTCCATGAGTTTGATGAGATAGTGCGTGGTTGAAACACCCTTTTTTTTGCCATACAGAAAAATAACCTATTCATACAATTCAAACTCACAATATTTGTGTGTAGATAGAAATACAATATAAATAGTATATAAGTCAGCATCAAACACACAATGTTTTTGTAAGAATCCCCAAGCAGACACAGAGATGTACATGTATATAATATTCTTATTAAAACTAAAACAAGAGTTGATAGAAACAACATATGGTGTTACTTCTCAGAGAATATCGGTTCAGCCAAAAAAAGCATTAAGCAGAACTGAGTAAACAAAGGTGTTATAGGATGATTTACACCCAACCCAACCCATTCAACAATCAGTTAAAATGGAGCCAAAATTACAATTAATGCTATGAATTTGTGTAACAAAAAATACTGAAAAACTTATGGTTTTGTCATAAAAATGGTTCAGACCCAGGGGGGGGGGGTTCTCACATTTATATGGTATACGTATAATGTGCCTGCCTTTTAGGGTGCCTTTTCGCAAAAATTGGTATAACGATGGGGTGGTTTTCATCACAGACCGAAGCGCCCAATTGGCATAAATTGGGTGTATTTTGAGGCATTTTTTGTAAAAAGCACCCAATTTGTGCAAAATTGGGTGCTTTTCTTATTACAAAATTGGTATATATATTGATGGGTGGGAAATTGGCCAAAAAATAGGTATAGAGAAAGTCACATTTTTGTAGTCCGGCAGGCACATCCACGTACGATTTTGGCGGGGTTCAGACATTAAATACATATATTTAAATACAAAAAACATGAAATAAATTGTTTAAAACTTAAAGAAATAAATCTTGATATTCTATTATGTTTTGTGTCATAAGTTCTCAATATAATTAATAAAATATTGTATGTAAATGCCATATGTAATACCATAAGGCAACATTCATACGCTACTAATTACTTATTCACAATGGTCATAAAGCATGTAATCTGTTGGGGGATATTGCTTGTACATGTATGTTTTAACAATCATGATATGATGATAACCAGCCAATGTTGGCATGGTGAAAGATGTGAATGGTGGAAGTGCTACAGCAAACACCAACAACTGTTGTTCTACACATTTTTGGACCTCGGGTTTGGTCGGTTGGGCATTTTTTTAAAATTGTGTGTGGATATGTTGGTCAATTTTTTCAAAATGTTCAAATTATTTCCACAATTTTTTTGTTTTCATAAACATTTTACCATATTTTTTAAACAAATGAACATTTCTATAAAAAAAAGGATTTCAATTTATAACCATGTCATAGTCCATAGCCAGCTTATTTTCAGGAGTACAAACCCTGGTGGTGTGATCCTCCATTGTTGGCAGATTCCTACCCTGGCAGCCTGGGTTGCATCCCTGGCACCAGCACACCCCTGTTGTTTGGGGGGGGGGTTGTGATTTTTATGTGTGTGTGGGAGGATGGTGGTGTTTTTTCTTCATTGTTTGACCAATATTTCCCCAGTGGCATAGCACCATAGGAGGAAAAAAAGAAAGGGGAAGGAAGAAAAGGTGGTGTTTTTTCTTCATTGTTTGACCAATATTTCCCCAGTGGCATAGCACCATAGGAGGAAAAAAAGAAAGGGGAAGGGGAAAAGAAAGGGAAGGAAGAAAAGAGAAAGAAAGTGAAAAGAAAGAATCATTTATTGCATCGGGAATCATTAGGGGCAGCCGGGAGGGTTGCATAGTTGCAAGACCGTGCCCTGGTATCTTTCAAACACATCGGCAACACGAAAATGTGAGTCCCGGGATCGAGCTGCGGTGTCTCTTGAAAAAGCCGTATTATTTGCAATTATATTCCAGTGCCATATTTCAGACAAAAACATTTGTAAAGTATTAATAAAATTCCAATGTTTAATTGAACAACGTAATTTGTGACAAAAAAAAGAGAAAGAGGGAAAGGGCGAGTGGGAGAGAGCCCAGCAGCATATCCAGAAGGTGGACCAGCAGGCCATGCCCCCGCCCCCATTGACAAAAGAGTAAAATGAAGGAGGAAGAGGAGTTACGGAAGGAGGAGGAAGAATAGGAACATATGCGGCGCAAGGGGGGGGGGGGGGGGTCGTTAAAACATTATACTGGTCCTTTTTAATATTAAAAGTGCCAATGTGTGCATGCTACACGTGTATGAGTTTCAATGTTTCAGTATTCAAGGTAGCTTCCGGAACTTTTTTCTGGCCCATTTTAGTTCAAAAGCTGATTTTTTTTCTACAGATTTCGACAATATAATGGTCTAGAACCACACCAATTATTCTAAAGCATTGACATGATTGATAAAAACAAAAATATTGATTGTAAATGAAGGGGTGGCTTTTCAATAAAATATTGGTCAAAAGTAAACACCAGATCACACCAAATAGGTTCGAAAATTGAAAATATTTCCACTTGTGAGGGGGCACATCCCCATCATACTCCCCCTGTTCTCGCTAGCGCAGAGCGCAGTGCTGCGCACCTCTTTAGTTACATTATGGGCAATATTCCAAGTATTGGGCCTTCAAAACATTTATGGATACACGCCTGTTGTGCCCCCAATCACAATTATACCGCGCTACGCCCCTGTTTCCCCCTGATAATTTTATTTTCCAACAAACATTCTTGTTAAGAGTTGTGGTAAATATATGAGTTTGCTTCCAATATACGCTGTACCATCTTGGGGATCTGCAGAAAAACATCACCATTAAAACCTAGCAACACCATCAAAACCTAGCAACGCCATCAAAACCTAGCAACATCATTAAAACCCAGCAACGCCATCAAAAATCTAGTAACACTAGTGTATGCCCATCATTGTGTAGTCTGCTACGGACAACATACTGCTAAGAATTTAGTTTATTCCAAGGAAGTCATGACCTTTTAGTATCCATTCATAACTTTTACATGTAGTATCCATTCATCATTTGTTTCATGGATTGGAATGCATTCCTATGTTTAATTTGAATGATTTCTTGCTAAAAGAAGACCAAAACAAATTATATAATTTACAGAAGTTAAACTAATATTGTTCATGTGATGGTTTATGATGCTGTTATACACCATGATAGGGATGAGCAATGTATAGATGGTAACTGTTGCTGTCACGTTCTTGTCCCATCTATGCGTCCAATGAGCCTTACGATAACAATATGATGTCGTACATAACGGTAATTGCTTTTGCATGCATTTTGCACATCACCAAACTCAATATTGCTTCAGGGGGGAATTCACAGGGGAGGGATCTATATTTTAAAGAGACTGTATATGAATAAATAATATGTGATGCGATCATGCAAACTTTATAGTTTGAAGTCAAAAATATATAATTTTTAGTTTTCTACTTGCTAGTATTGGTTATTTTCAAAGCTATATTTTGCAGAAATAGACACTTTAAATCCAAATATATGATTAATTTAATAATTTTCAAAATAATAGAAAACATAATTCTGTCCTTTTTTGGCTTCATCTCAAAATCAATATTCTGGACTTCCGACTCATTTTGCTTGATCACAGCACACAATATGTGATGAATACTTACATATTATAGAATCATGGTATAGGCCAACATTTATGTTTGAGACAGTAATTAATGCTCATAATGCTTTTGCATGTCAACAGCTAGTCAAGGCATTAGGGAGTGTTCATAAATACTTTAGTGGGAGGGGGTCAGCCAAAAAAAAAAATCCCCAAAAGGGAGATTACAAATTTGCTCCTTAAATGGGGGACAAAAAAGCGGTCAATATTTTGCAAACATTTTTTATTTGAGCTCCCGCAGGTACTCAGACAAAATAAAGGGGGATCATAAAACTGATCCTAAAAGGGGGATAACAAAATGGACTGTTTCTGGGGGGGGGGTAACAAAAAATGATGTCACCAATCCTCAATCTTTTCCAACTGCCACCACCCCCCCCCCCCCCCCCCCCCTCCTAAAGTATTATGAACACTTAGCAGTGGCTATCAATAATGCAGACAGGTTGACGCTATAGAGCTAATGTACAAAATTCTATTTAACAACAAAATTGTTGAGAATTTAAATATTCTGGTTGCTGTTGATGAATAATATTAAATATTTATCATAAGGATTAATGTGATCATGTGCAATACAAGGAAAACATGGAGAGTCTGAAGTGAAAGGCAATTTTTGACTTAATTAGAAAATCTGTAAAATTGTAATATTTTGTATATCTTTTAATTACAGAATTGCCCAACATCCGTTCATAAAAAGATGCTTGACATTAAAGAGATGAAACAGAAGTACATTCCTGATATGCCATTACTGATGTGGAAAAAACATCTCGATAGAAGTGAATATGAAAGACTTGGTCAATTTAGGGGCATCAATGGTTGGAAGGATATGCAATATGATGGTAAGGCACCATGAGTAAATAAATAATAATAATAATAATGGGCATACATTTGTAGCGCTTTATACCATGCTAGCACAGTCTCAATGCACTTTGTTTAAAGCCAATTATTATTGCTGCCATTAGGAAATTGTCGCGACCATTTTGTTTCACCTATATGGATGCTGGCAAGGCACATGACCATATCAGCACTTCTATCACGCTTGGGTCAACAAGGCAATTGAGACTTAGTATCTTGCCCAAGGATACAAACATGATGGCCACGACGGGGCTAGAGCTCACCAACCTCATGATTATGAGAGTCCTGCGCTGTTCCGCTAGTCCTGATGCCATGTATTTTCAACATCATTCCCTATTTTTCTATGTTTGATCATGATTTATTAACCGCGATGTATATCGAGGTTCTTGTGACGCACGGCATCACTAGCCTCGTATCTGCGGGCACTGTTGTCATTGTTATGCATTCCGTTTTTTGTGTGTAATTTTAAAAAGCTAACTACTTTTTCGTTAAGGTATGGTTATCACTCAAAAATCGCGAGAATACTGTGAACCATATTTACATAGATGTGTAGGAACAAATGTTTCGAAAATCGATTTGGATACATACGCAATGTGAAATTTTGTTATGAAATACGTCATATTCTGGACTGTGCTGATATTGAACGATATTATACAAGCACGAGGCTATAGTGATCATGTGTGATAGCCGCAGGAGACGGCTTAAGTGGTATGCCTTGGTAAATATTGGATAAACCCATGATAAACCATAGACGGTGGATAAACCATAGACGGTGGATAAACCATGGACTTATTTGATCCGATGGATAAACAAACATATCTTCGAAGCAGTAAAGACGGTTGCTGTTCAGTCGAGATTAATACTACAGTACAACAATAATAACACGCAGATAATAGTTAATTGGTAGCAGCCTTGAGTAAACCAGAGAGATGTTATACTAATAGTAATACACCTCCCTGGGTAAACTCCTTGGTAAACTCTCAGAAATCCAAAATTAACAAACCACGAAACTATTTATAAGCCAATTGAGAAGACAGTATTGTAAGGAAATAACTAGTAAAGTTTCAACTGTTTAAAAATTGATTTTGCACAAATAAGTCTCATTTTCCATCATCACAACAGCAATTCATTAACTCATGTGGCGGCCGGCCGCCCTTTCCCAAAAACTTAATTTTTTTTTTATTAACCATTCGTATGCTATTTTTGGTGTAAGTGTACAATGACTGAGATTGCATTCATAATGGGCCTCTAAATTCTGATTTTTTAAATACTATTTGTCCATAATATTACTCTATCTTGCTGTCATCACTATATTTGTTTGTTCATTAAATGTGCTCACAAATGCAGATTAAAATACTATTTAGTATTGTTAAAATAATATTTTTATGCCGTCCACTCGCGAGCGCGATCCTGACCTAGCAATTGTAATATAGTACGCAATGTGTTAATACTGATTCGCACGTGTTTCGTGTGGGCGATGGTTCACGCGCGCTGTATAAACTTCCTCGAAGCATTCGCTAATTAATGAATAATGGAGCTGAATCAGTAACGGGAATTCAATACAAGGGTTGGCCATTGTGAATGAGGGGTGAGATGCCATGTGTTTTTGGTATAGAAATCCTACAGCTCCGCTATATCTATGGTTGAGTTAAAAAAAAATCGCGTCGCCTACCTCTGCTCTGGTGCTTAAAATATATTAATTGTGCTACACTTAAAAAAGGGAATACCATAATTATTTAGTTTGTTTACATCACGGATCGGCGATCACGTTCGCTTGAAAAGAGGCTATAGGTTCATTAACACACTTTGGAGTTAAAAATACACAAGCACATGCAGAACACACAGAAGACCACGTGACCACTTAGCCTAGATAAATACTAATTAGGATTATACCATTTCTCAAGGGGTGTGTCCTCATTTTATTATTCAATTTCTCAAATAGTGTGTTCTCAATACGAACTTAAAATTCAGGGGAGGGGAGATACGTGATACCCATCATCTCCATAGTTTATAAACATTTACAATGATCTAAAACACTAAAATGAACTGAACTTTTGTTGATTATAAATTGAGAAGTGGATTAGGTAGGGAGGAGAGGGGAGGTTTGTTTAGTCAATTAAATTAAACAATATACATTTACTGTGATCTTAAAAACCTAGAGAGGGTTAGGGGTAAAGGGTAGGGGAGGGAGGGGCCAGGGGGAAATAGAGGTAGATAGTCAATTAAAAAATGTATATTTACGGTGATCTAAAAACACTAATTGGACTCAACTGAGTTCATGATAAAGATAGTCTGGAGAGGAGTAGGGAGGGAAAGGTGGAGGGAGAGCGCATGTTACAGGGGAGGAGTAGGGGAGATTGACTCTAGAGGGAGGGACAGTGGGAGGAGCATGGATGGGGAGATTGTCTCGGTGTGAGAGGGGCAGGAGGATTATCTCAAGAGGTTGAACACGGATTTGATTTACATAAGGGGGGGGGGGGGGGGAAAGATAGTTAGGCCTATTCAATACCCAGTTGATTTGACAGTTTTGATGTAAAGTAAAAAAAGAAGTGAAAGGAACCTTGTACTTTGTTAATGGGCAAGATGGTCTCGAGAGGGGAGGGGGGGGGGGGTGTGGGGGGGGGGCAGAAACATTGAAGCCTATCAGGTGCCTTATTTACTATAACTTTAGTTATACTTACATTGATTAAATTAATCTATTAATCTAAAAATACTAATAGAACTGAACTTACTTTGTTGATGATCAAGATTGTCTCGAGGGAAGTGAGGGGGCGGGGGACTTTGATATGGTGAATAAGGGGTAGGTTGTCAAAATGACCATGTTTGGTGGTACCAAGTGTTATTTTGGTGGTTCCCAGTGTTGCTGGTTCCGTGCTCAATGAATACGTTTTGGGGGTTGTGTTTGGATGTGGTGAATAAGGAGAGGTGGGTTGACAAAATATGCATACAACTAACATGTGATTATAACCAGAAACAAAACAATTGCAACAGACACACGTTTGGGCCTTTGTTACTTCTATGGACAGTACAAAAGGCCTACAATTCCATTTCCTATGTATGATGGAGGATAATAATTATTTAGTAATTATGTTAATGAGCTCATTTGCATATTTTGCTATATTATTAGTTTTAGCTCTTACTCTTTGAGTACAATGACAGATAAACTTAAGCTAGGATGGTTAGACATGATCAGCTCCAACGCTGGTCCAACCAAGCTCTCATTTTCATTTGTATACATTTGATAATTAGCTAATTTGCATATTGGCTCAATACTTGAATTGGCTGTAACTCCTTAATGCAAGGACTATCTCAATTAAATATAACTCTTCAATTAAATAGACTGAGTGAACCTCTACAAAACTAGGATGGTTATACATGACTAGATCTATCATTTATCAATGTTAGGGCTGAATCGTATGGTTGTAATTATGCTAATGAGCTCATTTGCATATTTTGGTCAAATCTTTATTTTGGCTCTTAATCATGAAAACAATGAGTGATACACTTCCAAATTGGCTAGAATGGTAAAACATGATCAGCTCCACCAATGGTCCAAGCTAGATCTCATTTATATTTGTGCTAATATGGTAATTAGCTAATTTGCATATTTTGGCTCAATACTTGAATTGGGTGTAACTCCTTAATGCAAGGACTATCTCAATTAAATATAACTCTTCAATGAAATAGATTGAGTTAACCGCTACAAAACTAGGATGGTTATACATGACTAGATCTATCATTGATCTATGTTAGGGCTGAACCGTATGGTTGTTATTATGCTAATGAGGTCATTTGCATATTTTGGTCAAATCTTTATTTTGGCTCTTAATCATGAAAACAATAACTGATACACTTCCAAATTGGCTCGAATCGTAAAACATGATCAGCTCCACCAATGGTCTAAGCTAGATCTCTATTACATTTGTGCTAATATGATAATTAGCTAATTTGCATATTTTGCCTGAATATTTGAATTGGCTGTAACTCCTTACTGCAAGGACTAATTCAATTAAATATAAATGTTCAATGAATAGATTGACTTAACCTATTACAAACTAGGATGGTTATACATGGCTAGATCTATCTTTTATTAATGTTAATGCTGATCCATATGGTTGCAATTATGCTAATGAGCTTATTTGCATATTTTGGTCAAATCTTTATTTTGGCCCTTAATCATGAAAACAATGAGTGATACACTTCTAAATTGGCTAGAATGGTAAAACATGATCAGCTCCACCAATGGTCTAACCTATGTCCCATTTATATTTGTGCTAATATGATAATTAGCTAATTTGCATATTTTGCCTGAATATTTGAATTGGCTGTAACTCCTTAATGCAAGGACTAATTCAATTAAATATAAATCTTCAATGAATAGACTGACTTAACCTCTTACAAACTAGGATGGTTATACATGGCTAGATCTATCTTTGATTAAAGTTAATACTAATTCATATGGTTGTAATTATGCTAATGAGCTTATTTGCATATTTTGGTCAAAATGTTGAATTAGCTATAACGCTTAAAGACAACAACTAATTTAATTAAATATAATCTTAATCAAATATACTGATTTAACCTCTACCAAAACTTGGATGGTTAGACATGACCTGACCTATCAGTGATCAATGCTAGGGCATATTTATATGGTTGTTATGCAAATGAGCTCATTTGCATATTTTTGTCAAATCTTTGATCTGGCTCCTAATCCTAAAAACAATGAGTAATAAACTTCCAAGTTGGCTAGTATTGTAGAACATGATCGGCTACACCATTGGTCTAAGCTAGATTCCATTAGCATTTGTGTAAATATAATAATTAGCTCATTTTCATATTTTAGTCAAAATGTTGAATAACTCTGCAAGGGAACACCTCATTCAATTAAATATAATTATTCAACTAATAAATAGGCAGACTTCACCTCTACCAAACTAAGATGGTTCGACATGACCAAATTAATTATTGATCAATGTTAGGGCTTTAGATGTAATTATTCTAATGTGCTAATTTGCATATTTGGTCAAATCTTTGATTTGGCTCTTAATTTTGAAAACAATGGGTAATACACTTCCAAGTTAACTACAGCCTACAGTGTGATAGGACATGATCAGCTGCACCATTGGTCCAAGCTAGTTCTCATTTGCATTTGTGTAAACATGATAATTAGCTCATTTGTATATTTAAGTCAACATTTTGAATTAGCTATAACTTTGGCAACAACTTATTCAATTAAGTATAACTCTTCAGCTAATAGACTGTTTAACATCTACCAAACTAGGATGTTTAGACATGACTAGATTTATTATTGATATATGTTAGGGCTGATTTGTATGATTGTAATTATGTTAATGTCCTAATTTGCATATTTTGAAAAGATTTGGCTTTTAAAAACAATGAGTGATACACTTCCAAGTTAACTAGTATGAAGGGAGATGATCGGCTGCACAATTGTTGTAAGCTAGATCTCTTTGCATGTGTAAATATGATAATTAGATAATTTGCATATTTTAGTCCAAAAAATTGAATTAGTTATAACTACTTAATGCAACGACTAATTTATTTAACTGTAACTCTAAAAATAACACTCAGTCTTCAACCAATAAGTTCAAGTCCAATTGGAACTCACTTAGGTTACAGTTGTAACATGGGACCCTGCATAATTATGTTAACAAGGTTAAATGTCATCTTAGGCCGTGTTGTAAAATAGGCTGTTAAAGTTGTTGCTAAAATGTGAAGTCCAATTGATAATAAACTAAGCTTAACATCCATCATTCCAGTTTCATCATGGCCAGATCTATTATGAGTCATTATTGTAGAATATACTTAAGCTCCCTTTTACATGAAACCTGCAAAAATGTCGCGGTTCTGCATCATTGATGCCCTCGTTTTTAAACACTCTGTTCTATACCATTGGCCTTTTTATGTTTGTGTACAGTAGTTAAAGCAGTTATGCTTAACTCTAACACTCTTGAGTACTACGAATTACTACGATGCGGTGTGCTTGTGTCACCCGGCTTGGCAGTTTTTCGATGAAATAATGGCCCCAGGGTTAATACCGCCATGTATGGTTTCCCCCCATGGCCTAGCGGTAGATTGTCTGGGGTTCAAGCCACGGGGGAGTGGGGGCACTTTTTCCTCTCGCTATTTGGCCGCGAAAAAAATTCTTTGGAAAAGGTGCCTCAGGGGTTAGGGTTAATTGTGGATTCACCAAACATTATAGAGATGCCATGTTCACCACAGACATTTATCAAACACCAAATTTAAACAACCTCACTTGATCTCATTACATGTAATGGTTGGTTCAATTGCGTTTTCCATCACCCATGCATGGGAAAGTAAAGTTAGTTTGCAAATACTGCATGGTTATATAATAATAATAATAATAATAATATTACCGTTCTTATATAGCGCTTTCCACAATGCAAGCACAGTCCCAAAGCGCTTTTTAAATCAATTATTATCGCTGCCAGTTTAGATATCAGAATCCTTTGGTCGCTACACTTAGGCGGCTACCAGTCAACAAGTGCACAAGCCTATCAGCACTACTTAGATTTTGATATCCTAACAGCTCCCCAAATATCGCTTGGGTCGACGAAGCAATTGAGACTAAGTACCTTGCCCAAGGATACAAACATGTTGGCCGTAGCGGGGCTCGAACTCACAACCTTTGCATCGTGAGACCGGCGTCTTATCCACTAGACCACACATGCTCTGACACAGATATAATTCATATAACCATGAATAAAACAAAACTATTTTAGCTTTTAACTTATAAGGTATGACTACTGGGCTATTTCCCCGAGACTGAATGGTTGACCCATAAATCATGCAGTATTTGATTTGTTAAATATCATTCACCAGCTTCAAATCAAGACTTAATTTAAGAGTAAAGCTTTGCCTTGTCCTTTACTTTCAGCATGTCTAAATTATAAGTCCAGACTCATGTATGTTTGGCAAATAAATATTCCGAGTTGTCCTAAAAGCATTTAGTCTTGATATCTGTCACATCAAAAAGGAGCTTATGTTGCTCAAATGAAAATTTGTTTCCTTTATTTATTTATGCTTTACTTATAAATCAATATCTTCAAATGCGTACTGCCAACAAAAGCCCCTTTTAGATCCGGAAGGGGGGGGGGGATACTCATGTATGTAAGGCATACGGGGACGTGCCACTCCAGTGGGTCGTTTTTTCATGAGACATCCTTAGCCATGGGTAGGCTTTTCAACTAAAAAATCCTTAGACATGGGTCCTGTTTTTCTAGTTTCGCGAAAATTTGCCAAAATTAGGTCTATTTTCGCGAAAATTTGGTCAAATGAAGCAAAAACCCTAAAAACCACCCTTAGAAATGGGTAGGGGTTTTGAATCTCCAGCGGCACACCCCCGACCAAACCAAATCCGAGTACCCCCCCCCCAGGCTTTAGATATGACTGGTCACAATTTGTACTCGTTTTTTAGATCTTTTTACATGATCTGAAATGAAATTAACCAAAATCATTGTCGTAATGTTATACATTTAATACGCAGACATTTCTCTTTTTAAAATAAAAGCATTGGAATGGATAAACTTTTATCAGCCATTCAAAGATTTGACCAATCACAATGTGTTGCTTTTTAAATTTTATACTGCTAATTATGTTCAATAATTGAAAATTGATTTCATATTATTTGATTTTAGATATTGCTGCTGGCCTTAATTTATTAAACACTCCAAGTGTACAGTACTTATTCGATGATCGATTAGATAAAGACGGCAATTTACCAAAAAATGATAGCTCCTGCGTCAGGTGTGCAGTGATAGGCAACGGTGGCATGATGAATGGGTCTAGGAAAGGAAAAGAAATTGATGCAAATGATTACGTATTCAGGTAAGTTTAGCCTTTGTCAATGATTTTCCATTGTCAATGGTTTTGTTGTTATATTTTAATTTGTCCAATTATTTTAATTCATGGTTTGATTCCTTATTCCCTCAACCCTAACAATTGTAGGTGCAAAAAAAGAAAAGGATACAAAATGGTAACACTGCAAGCAGTAGTTAAGTTAACATAATCAATTACAGTTTTAAAGTAAAATCTGATTTTGAAAAAATTAGGGTCAAATTGATTGAAATTTTAAAAAAAACCACTTGTTTGCAATGATTATGAATGCGAATGAACAAATATCCATAAGCAAGTATCCATAACATAATGATTGTGGGTGCTATTTGGCTCCAATACATAACCATGGCTTTAATTATTGTGGGTGTTATTTGGCTCCAATGCATTACCATGGTTTTAAAACCACATATGAAAAATTCTCCTTTCCCATGTGAAAAGCCCATATGAGGGGTTGCACAGTTAAGTGGTGTTAAAAATTTTAAATGTTTAAAAATTTACTTCAGAATTCAAGATGAACATTAAAAATTGCCATTATTGTTGTTTCTACTAACAAAAACACAGCAAAACTTGATTAAAACAATATCATCGCTATTTATTGAAAAACGCCCTCTATGCAAATATGGTTCGCGTTATGTATCACTCGTACTGCAGGGGGATACTGTCGGACGTAAAATGCTCGTCGCGGCTGTACGAGCATTTTTGAATCAACATTTTCTTGTACAAAGAGGGCTGATTTTTCTTAATCCTTAGGTGTAAGTTCATACATGTAATACAATTATAAAAATATACTAATCCCAGTTTAAACAATGAAACTTTCACACAATTAATAAATCATTTATCTTGATTTTTTCAGAGTCAACACAGCACTAACAAAGGGATACGAAGATGATGTAGGGAAAAGAACCTCGTTTTATTGTTTCACTCCGATAACATTAACAAACACATTAGCAGGCAGTAGAAAATTTGGCTTTACGTCACCGCCTGACAATGACGGTATACGATACCTATTTTTCGCAGATAACGTGTGGACATATCAGTTAATAAATTCATATATTCAAGAAAAAGATCCACCACGAAGTTCTGATAAATATCATAGGTAAGCAATCTGTACTAGAGTTTGGAACCTTATCATATTTTGATATGTTATATAGTGTAGTGCTGCAGTCAGTACACTGCCATAGACCTAAAGACATCAAAAAAGTAACTCGGCTGTTGTAAAAGCACCTATAATTTTAAAATTGTTACTCATATTCTAAAAATGAAAATACCAGGAGACGGAAAATTTAATTACGGTGATTTTGACACCTTGTTTGTTAAAATCGATAAAGTATTGTTGTCGCGGTATGTGCTTACAGATGAAAAGTGCCCATTTCCATTGTTGCAGTAACTCCTATTGATCTCTCTGATTCAGCGTGAAGATAATAGCGGGAATTTTGATAGTTTGCCCATGGCGATGACCTGTCCTGTCTGTCTTTTGGACCTTCTGAGCATTTGGAGTTTTAAATTCATCCTTTTTAATTGTAAAGAAGTACGCCTGTCATCCCCATTAAATTTGTCCCGGATTATGCTAATCAAGTTTACAGCACAACAAGAACGGCTAATCAAAATTCCCGCTATTATCTTCACGCTGAATCAGAGAAATCAATAGGAGTTACTGCAACAATGGAAATGGGCACTTTTCATCTGTAAACACATACCGCGACAACAATACTTTATCGATTTTAACAATCAAAGGTGTCAAAATCACCATAATTAAATTTTCCGTTTCCTGGTATTTTCATTTTTAGAATATGAGTAACAATTTTAAAATTATAGGTGCTTTTACAACAGCCGAGTTACTTTTTTTGATGTCTTTATATGCTTGTGTCAGATCTCAATCAAAAACAGGTCCATGTTGCTTACATGTGAGATTGATGAAGAGAAATGCACAGAATCCCAAAACTAGATTTATTTTAGATTCTATGATATTTGTTACAAATTCTAAAGCATGAAGTACCAAAAAATGTCAACTTACTGCATGATTGGCATAGGTGATTGAAAAGAAACTGACTTGTTTTTCTTAAGCTTCTCTCTGGGCAAAGCTTTCAGCTAAATATTAGAACGATTTTAAGGCTAATATGACTTGTTTTTCTTAAGCTAACTGCTTCTCTCTGGGCAAAGCTTTCAGCTAAATATTAGAGAGATTTTAAGGCTATAAGAACACAAGCAAATACTTCTAACAACCTCACTGCTCCATTATTAATGCGCTTTATGACCTTCCCCATTGAAATTTTTATACTTTGTTACCTTTGCACAGATCTTACTTTCACGGGATGTAAGTATAGTTTTTAGGAAATGTATCGATTTCAGGGACATTTTGGTCAAAATGTACGCAGTTTTATTTATTTTCAGACATCTTTGCCCAAATGTAGCATATTGTCAGGCACTTTTCACCATTTCAAGGTTTTTGAGTTGGATACTGACTGGCGTTTCTGGTATTTCTGCCTTTGAATTGTGTTATGACCTTCCTCCTCCTTGAGTTAAATCAAGTCTTATTCCTGCTTGTATTATTGATAATCCTTTCCTTTCTGTAGTTTAAGGTCTGGTAAAGTCAGCTTCTTTATTGCATGATCTTAGGCCAACAATTCTTCTTTAAAAGCCTGTATTAAAAGCATATGGTGGTTCGGTGTACACATACATATACTAAAAATTTCGAAGGTTTGATACCTTTAATGCACCCACCTTTCTTAATCCCAAAGCCATTGCAACTGCGTTTGAGGGTTTTTTTGCTTCTTTATACTGAATTTGCATTTCTCTTGATTTTTCATGTCATCCTGGTTTCAGAACATGTTTCATATTTTGATTTTCCTTTTGAAAATTATATGGCCACATTTATAAATTTTATTTTTTTACCAACATATTTAACTACTGAACTTTAATTAATACTTTTGAAAAAAATCAAATGTCCCCGGAAAATGCACATCATGCTTGTTTAACACATTTATGAAGAGTAAAAAGGTATACAACAAATGGCTCTTTGCAGAGTGAATTGCCTTCTATGATGTCCAAAACATCAAATTGCAAGCATGCAAATATTACCAAGATATTTTGCTTGTTGATTAATAAGTTCAAAATGTTTTTGGTTCAGATATGGCTATTATCCCATTACACAGCATAATGCGATTGTCCTCGTCACTGTTTATTTTTTACATTTTAAAAGTTGTAGTTATTTCAGAATAGCTATTTTTTGTTTCATGGATTGGTTTGGATAATTACCAACATTAAGACCTAAATTCATTCATTTGCCAATGTCAACCAGAACATTATAATTTATGATCAGTACCAAAGGACATACCATGAATTTTAAGGACACAGACATCACGATTAAAAACCTACTAATAAATGAATGGTTTTTCAAACTGTTATCTTTATTATGATGTCCCTAATCATCAGACCTATGTACAATATTTGCACAGATGCTTGACATATGTTGTAGTCAAACCTTGTATTGTTTGTTTTTTGGCCTTTCAGCACATATAAAGTAAAACTGCATAACGTTATGCATATTATGGGGCAATAGCACTTACCAGGTTCTGATAGATGAGTTTTGGCCATTGAACATGTTTAGAGCAGTCTGCCCAAAGTTATACATGTACATAGGAAGTATTATTTTAAACTTGCTGAAAGGCCAGATGGAGATATACCCAGTTTAGACAGAACAGCATTGATGTGCACCATTAATGTTATAAATTGAATTCTTCAACAGCAAAGAAAGTTCAAGCAATCTGAAATGCTTGTCAGGGGGAAAATCGGTGACATTTATATTATGTAAGACATGAGTAGGCGAAGCTTAGATTGATTAGTATGACCACTCTTGCGCAGTGTGTGGTAACTATAGTTTTACTCCATAAATGGGCACTTCTGCAGTGCATCTTACTGCGATTCTCTTGCTTGTTTATGTGGCGCAATACACTGAATCATGCCATACTCACCGCACAGGGTATTGGATGGAATGTTTGTATGTTATTGATACAAACATGGGTAAAAGTTGGCAAATGTGGGCAATAAAGGTACTAATGTATTAGATAGATGTCATAATGTCAGTATCACTGCTTTCAGAATGAGAATAAAGTTATCGTTTTTGACCGTACCTGTGTTATATCGTCTGACATAAATGCATTTGGTAGTTGTTGTATTTTGTGTACATGTACGTCAACTTCGCCATATCATACTACCGCCCGAATTTATGTCAGGCAATACATACAAAATAACATGGGTATGATCTAAAAATAATTCCTTTATTCTCTAATTAAATACATGATTCTTTGCACAAATGTTGTCCATATGCCCCCTTAACATTGAAAATTATGTATTGAAAACACACGTCATACATACTTGGAAATATGTAGTTTGCCCTTTGTCCTGGTATTGTTCAAAGCTACTGTCGGGTTTCTAAAATCCTGAGTGCTTTTGTATAAATAAGTCAATAGCAAAAATATTTATACTACGATATAAATAGCCTTTGAAATCATTTGATACTAATTGTAAATACAACATTCCAAGCTAATGGTGTCAAGATGTTACATCCAGAAGCTGTAATTGTCATCAATCAGTAAAACATTGACAATTGTTAAGAATTTTTAATACAGACACTGTATCATGTATCAACAGTGTAAATGTGAGCTTTGTGAACAATGCAAGCCACAAATTTTACTGAGTCAGTTTCACAATTTCCCATGATAGGAAGTTCATACAGGGTGTGTCATAAAAAACTGTCACATTGAAATTATGTATTTAATCATTACAGATTTATGATGATTGCTTTCATATTCTTGATTCAATATACTACTGTGTAGTGACGTCAGGGCATGCATGTTCCTGGGATTGACTTAGCATTTGCGAGTGCCGGGATATCATATGATACAATACCTGCACACAAGAAATTAAAAATATGCAATAAAAATATATTCACTGAAATATGCTCTCCCTGCACAGCAATAGTTGAAACAGAGCATTCAGATTTTTAGATGTAACCTAAATTATTCTTCAACTTAAGCTATTCAAATTTGGCTTTTCCTGTTAAAAATTACTCTTTACCCTTATTGTGTTTCCAACTTTTTCCTGAATAAAATGTCATCACTCATTATTTCAAGTCAATCCCACTATATTGACATATTATTCATTCATGTTTACAAAGGCCCACACTGAATTTGATACATACATAGATTTGCTGCAAAAATACTACATTACATTGAAAGAAAATGATAGGTTTATTCTATTTTCTATTTATTTGCTTGCAATGTTGCATTACGCATAAATGAGATTGGATCAAGACTATTCTTTTCTCATGTCTGAAGGCTGACAGCAAAATTGTTAACTTTATTTGTTGGGAGTGGCTGTTTTTAATAATAATTCAACCAGCATGCTTATATAGGCTTTTTGGGGGCGAAGCCACCCTTATAGCTTCAGATTGCAAAATATTTCACATTTAGGTCTTTCTAGACATTAGTGGGGGCAGCCATGTTTTAGTCTTTGTAAATTACATATACACCTATGCAGTTTATTTTAACAGTCCTGCAGTCTGTGCTGGAGTCAAAGCTTGTTTTTGATGCATAGACTGTTGATGAGATGTTTATAGACTCCCCACAGAGAGACATAATAGCTTATCTTGTTTGACTACTAGGAGAAACCTCCCCAATTGCCCGGGGTTTGTCTAATATTGTGGTTAGTTGGGGATGTTTGAGTTTCGGGTTATATATATATATGATACTAATTCCTGGGTTGATTTAATGAAATGTCAATAATAACCATGATCGCGGAATGACATTTTTATATAGAAATTCTTGGACCAACGTTTTAGACCAAGTACAATGTCATTATATACATAGATTGTACTTCAGACGGTATTCCTTCCCCCTTCCCCTTCCCCCCCCCCCCCCCCCCCCCCCCCCCCCCCCCCCCCCCCCCTGCACACAAATCAACTTTAGGCCTATTGGTTTCCTGTACTATTTTTAGACTGCGTGTTTTGATTTGTTTTTTGGTTTGAATGGAAAATACATACACCATTTCCCTGGTAGTTTGGTTTGCAACAGATGCACCAGAAAATGGTTACAAAACATGCTTCTTTCTTTTGGATCGCCCCCATTCCATTTCAATGGAATTTTTATTAAGCCTGGCCCGAGCAATTTGCTTGAGTCTGGTCCCTTCATGACCCAAGCGTGTGTCTGTACGGACCGACCATGTAAACAAACAAACAAACAAACATAATCATTTACTATGGCCAGGAAATTTTGTATTATATAGATCTACTGCCATGAATAAATCAAACAAAGGTAGAACTGTGACCTGTGGGCTGTGTTGTTATTTGCCTGTCACAGTACATGAAAGAATAGGAAATCTTTAAAGTTCATGATAAGATTAGAAAATCTGAAAGTGTACAAAGTAGAGACATGTCACATTTTTGAGTTAGTCCATATCCTGTCTACTTTGGCAGTTTGTTTACAGCTACACAGGGTGATGAGTTGCCATCCCAATGTGTTAATAACAGGTCACTACATGTAAATGATTTGTATGGCTAAGTCACCCATTTTCCTGCTTTGGAAAAAATGTTGTTAAAGTGTTTCTTGCTGTCAGTGTCCTGTATTTGAATTACTATACCATATTTCCATTTGTGATAAGGGGACAAAAGAAAAGAGACCCTGTTGTACGGGCAAAAGGACCTCTCAGGTCAGTCATTCGGTTTGTGGTGTTTTTATTATTATTTTACCTTGAAAATGACTGGAAAAATCCCATCAAATCTGTAAACATTTTGCCGATTATGACAAGCAAAACAAATTTTGGGTTGATATTCATTTGCGCGTGAAAATATTTTTCACAGGTTTCTTAAAAAGATATTCAGGAATAGAACCGAAATTCCAATGGCATCCCTGAATATATGAAGAGCTGATATGCAAAAGGTCTTACATCCATTTGAGTGATTTTGAGGAAAAAAGCATGAAAATTGTTCTAGATTAATGTGATTGATGCTTTGAAACATTTTGTAAAACTGAAAGAGGAACAAAGTATACCAATGAAATACGGTATGTTTTTCAAATAATCACTTTTTTTTGTTTTGTTATTATGTTCTTTATTTTTCAAAAAATGGATTTACATGTAAGCCCTTTTGCAAAACATTTCAATAAAATGCACACAAACAGTTTACCACACGCAAAAAAATTGCTCACCAAATCAAAGAAAGTGGGGCTGAACCTGTGTAGGGGCTTGCGGGACAGGCCTATAATTGATGTATCCTAAGCAGATTATTAAAAGATGTCAAAAATGCCAACATTGACTTGAAACTTTACTTGTAGGTTTGCATAGTAGAACACCACTTTTAAGATACCTGAACATGCAAAAAGCCTTTTTCTAAACTGGGGTGAGGGGGAGCAGGCAACAGATTCCTTTATGAGCACAAGTGAATTATATAGGGCAGTACCGTATAACACATTACCAAAACTACTACTACCAAAGTGCTATATATTGCCTGTTATATCTCATTTTTGACGTAAGCCCTTTTGCAATATCAGCTATCCAGCTACATATCAGCTCTTCATATAGAAAGTGCAATGAAGATAGTGACTACAAAAGTTGGCACAACAGTAATTTCTTTTAGGTTTTTTTATCTATAACCTTTGACAGAACTGTAACATTTACCAGTATGATTTATCTTATTACCTCAATTTGACCATGGCCATCCTCTCTAGTTCTGTACAAATGACAAAGGAATATAAAAGTGGTCATTGTATTTGTTATTTGACCACTGTATCCCTCTATCAAGTATTTATATGATCATTAATGTATTATAATGATTTTAAAAGTGTATTTCTTTTCTTTTTATATTGCAGACCTCCACCAAAATTTCCAAAGAAATTAACAGCTTCAAATATTAAAGTAGTTCATCCAGACTTTGAAAGATATTTAAAATGGAGGTATGTCTGATTTATTTTATAGAATATTGTAGATACATCTATATACCAACTCATTGCAGAAGGAGACATGGCCGTCCATGCACATCATATTTGATCTATACAACATATCGAGGGCTCAGAAACACAAGGTCTTATCTCCATTTTGACAATTTTGAGAAAAAGACTATTGAAGATTTGTAAACACATAGGGGAGATGGAGATGAGGCCTTATGATACTGGCTATAACTTTTAAAGGGGTTGTGTAATGGAGATAAGGCTGTGTTACTGGAAAGAGAATTTCTTTCTGAACATTTTGATACCAAAATCTCATTTTTGAAAAAAATGGAGATGAGGCCTCGATATACTAGTGTACAATGAAGGCATGATCCCAAAACGACAGATACATGTAGTTATTCTTGCTAAAGACCGCCGTGCATGGAGAAAACTTGTGGTCGCCTGCTAATGATGATGAGATACAAAACAGTGCACAAATGATACAGGAGGGCTGTCATCTTACACAGCACCTCCAAATGACAACTAGACTAATCATCCATGACTAGCTGACATTTCCAGCAGCCAGTTAGGCCAATAACAAAAATAACTTATGGTTGTCCTCAACCTCACTCTTTTCTTCCCATCAAATTTCACTCTTTTTTGTTGTTGTATCCATTGGTTTGAGGCCTTGAAATGAACTTCATGAAACATTTTTGAATATTTTCCATCATGTTTTGGTTTTACAGTTGGGTAAACTCCAAGCATCAACATAAAGATGTCCACAGACCAACAACGGGAGCCATCATGATGCTCTTAGCTCTTCACACTTGTGATGAGGTGAGTTTGGGAGATCTTTAAGAATAGAACAATTCATACTACATCAATTATGTGCTTAGCGAGTTACATGAAGAAAAAAACCGAAAGTCTCCCATATAATCATTTCTCCAAAAACTAGTCAATAAAATGCAAATGCAAGTCATTTTCTGACCTTTTCTTTAGTACACCTATTAATGATTTTTAATTGTGTTTCATATTTGAATAAAGCTTGTGAGTCACAATTTTGTGTCATAATTACAACTTTACTCAACCTTGGGGTGATTACATCCTCTATTCTACCTTGACACTGGGGTGGGAGGCGTAAGAATTGGAACATTATTCAGGCAACCTTAAAACAATTTTGCTTAAAAACAATTTTCAAAAATCCAAAAAGTGGGTCGGTCTGGCCTGTAAAACAGGGGTGTTTTTTTTTTTAATCGTCTAATTAAAGACTTCATAAAATATGAAGCACAAAACAAGGTTTCCCAAGGGAAGCGGTTATCTCATACAGGATGTTCTTACCAACCCAGTATCTTTAACCAAACGAGATAAAACCATTGCCACATAGAGCTGCTTCATTGAGTGCTTTGCATCAACGCCTTTCATAGATATAGACATGCTTAGAAATAAATGATTTAAGGCCAAAAGAAGAGTTAGTGTGGCTAGGGAGATTAGAGTCCCATTTGACTTTCTTGAAAATATTGGCTTGACATGAATTTGTTTTTATAAAAGGGAAATAGGGTTGGATTTTTTTTGGTGATATCAGAAACAACTTTTAGCATCCATTTTTTCATTTGAAATTGGAGACTACATTTTTTCAAATATTATTCAATCAATATTTTTTAAAGAATTAGAATGATGAAAAAATCTTGTAATTCATTTCTGAAATTTGGAATCAACCTGGTTGTAGCATGTTTTTTTTAATGTAATAATGTATATCACCTTACAGGTCTTCAAACTGCTGCTAATCAAATGACATATCTAATGCACAAATATACCATTATAATTTTGAAATCTTAGCACAGGCCTACATGTATATTTTACAGCCAATTCAGGGAATAGCATTTGCAATCTATATTCTATTCAAATAGTGATGTACTTTCTAAAATCAACCAACCGTGCCAGTTACTAAGCGTTATTAATATTACATGGATTAGCTCTGAAATAGAGGTCTCTTATAGCAAGATTGCAAGATTAATACAGTGCAATATACTGTAGGTACTAAAATGTATATAATGATATAGTGCAATGGTAAATTATCAACAACAAAAAATGAAATAAACCTAAACAAATTGTATTTCTAGCAATTAATATTTCAAATGTACAAAAAGTGCTTGTTCTTTCAGACTCACCTTGTATTCATTAATGGGTGATAATGGGAAAACAGTACGCGAATGGGATGTAGCACGGTAAATAACGTCTGAGTGTTAATGGAGCTTAAGAATATCACATTTCCATTTAAATTTATTTTATTTCATTTATTTTACTTTCAGGTGAATGCATATGGATTTGGTGGAAGTTATGTAAAATTTTCAGAACATTATTATGATAAAAAATATAGCAAACATGTGAACTACGCTAATCATGATAATAATGCTGAAAATATTTTATGGGAACACCTCCATGAACTAGGTGTAATCAACCTCTACCACAGAGACTCATAATATATGTGAGTGAAACAATCAGTCTCTTGTACCGCAATTAGTGTTGCCAGTAACACAAGTAGCCCAATCATGGTGGAAAGTGACCTGTCATTGGAACAATACCGTGGTGAACGTAGGTAATGACACTTTCTATACTCTATTTGGCTTCCTCTGGACAGTGACGTAACTTAACAAGTGCAGCTATTACGCTCGCGTATATGTATCTTCCGCCTTGCAATGCTCGTGTGTATACGCCAGCACCGCGAGTAGGCGCATGTTAAGTGCTGCAATTAGTAGAATACATGGTTACGTCACTGTCGCGTGATGGCCAAATAGACTATAGAGCCCTTTATTGTCACAGTAACATTGGACAGAATACTATGTAGTTGTCACCTGTACAAAATCCAACTCTACTACAGACCTTCATGCAACATCGATCTGCTTACCAACTCTATTGTGGACTGGCAGCTTTTCTGTACACTCAGTCCACTTCAAATAGTAAAAAAATGGTGAAATCTGTGGACCTACAATATATGGATGGTAATGTGTAGTGCTTTCTCCGCAAACCAACTCTAGCAGATCGGAGCCGTCATTTCACACTCAGTCCACTTAACATCAGATTGTAGTTTTTATCTGTACCCAGATTTTTTGTAGATGCTGGTGCCTGAGACGAATATATTCGTCTCAGGCTGGTGCAACACTTAGGCTGAAGAAAAAAAGTTGACTTGCCATTTACGACCAAAAATCTGAAAGTCTAGGGTCGCTTTTTGGGGGTCATATTTTGGTTAATTAATAGCAAATTGTGTTCTGTTTATGTTTAACTGCGACATAAACGCATACAATCATCATTAACTCACATATATTTCAATATTATAAGATGTGTTCTTGTGTAGTATTCCTAAACAAATTAAATAAATCAAATTGACAGGCCGACCCAGATGTTGGCACTTAATACAGGGCAAGTCAACTTTATTTGTGTGTGAATGTGTAGCACTTACACTGTAAACCATCTCTGTAGCGGATTATAGGTACCACTTCACACCTCAGTCAAACTAATGTGTGTGGATGAGTCTTAAGCTAACCACCCATCTGTTAAGGTGGGTAAAATTAGTACATGTGACAGCTGCAAAACTGTTAATTACAAAAATCAGGAATCTGAAAAACTCCGGAAATGGACACACTCAAGGCTACTTGAACACACATGGTAACCTGTACTGATCAAATCTATACTAACACAAATATAAAATCGTTTTTTAATTCTCCATATATTTAACTGGTCACAGATTGTGAATGGTTATTTTCATCTAAATCATGGTCAACTTGAAAATCCTAGCAAAGACCCTGATATCAAAACTTTGTGCCTTAAATTTTCTATCTTTAATTAATGTGTGTGATATCAGTTTGTGCCTACTGTATCCTATGAGGTCACATCGTACCGAGTTAATATTCCTGGTCACAATTCAATTCTTGCTCTCTAAGTCATGGTAAGTGTTATTGGCCAACAATATACAACATTTTTTTGTAAAGTTGTGTAAAAAGAGCCATTTCATAAGTACATAATCAAACGATTGGACAAAACGATGCTCCACAGATCTTTAGCTGACATTTATATGTGCAAATACTCGTAATTGCATGTGTAAGTATAAGCTCCATGTAGTGAATATATTATCAGAACTAGCAACCTCACACATTCAATCAATTACTTGACAGGTACAATAATCCCTTGTAGGCTGTTGCCCTAGTCATTAGAAAAAAGAAGAAGTTACACAAATTATGAAAAGCAATCTTTTTTACATTTTTCAACAACAAAAAATGTGATTTGATAAACACAGATCCATTAAGATTATGTTGATGAAAGAGGTTAATAACTTTGATCATTTGATGAATGTTTGATCATTGACGGTGACATTACTGGGCATTCGCTGGTTACGTCACTGTCCAAAGGATGGGAAACGAACAATAGTGTTGATATGTACCATAGAAATTGATCAAATTTAATAGAATTTTGTAACATGTACTTGAAAATTGCAATTCTGGTCCCTAGGATCCGGGAATCGCAGAGAATATACCAAATGTGCAACTTCTAGACGGGGGATCTACCTTTGGATCTGTACAGAATGTAGCAGAAACATACTCAGAATTATGCCAGGTTGTATGCAGTGGATACTACACAGTTCAACAAAAAGTTCCCTTTAGGCCAAACAAAGAAGAAGGTCCGTCTCAGAAGCCCGCCCGCATTGGTATGTGAAATGAGCTACGGCGCGTAGGTCTATGCGCTGGGGGCTAAAAAAACTCTTCTCTTTTTTACTTTTTTTTATTTTTTTGACTTTTTTTTTGACTTTTTAAAAAAAAGTTCAAAAAACTTCTCCGTAAGCTTGGATAAGCAACAACAAAAAAATAGCAAAAAAAAAAAAAAAATCGCATACCTCATAGCCTATTTTCAAAACAAAACAAAAAAAGCACAGCACTAACCTTTTTTGCACAATGTTTCTGAGACAGACCTTCTTCTTTGTTTGGCCTTAGATTATGCCTGATAATTTTAAAATAAAATACTCCATCGAAACAATTTTGGCACACATTTCTGTCCACAGCAACACTAGAACGGGGCTATAACTACACAGGTGTTGTAATGCTTGAATGAGCACACATTGAATGAAGGAATACCTTATTTTAAAAGTAACTTTTGCATTGAGGTATTCCTCCATTCAATGTGTGCTCATTCAAGCATTACAACACCTGCATAGTTATAGCCCCGCCCCGTTCTAGTGTTGCTGTGAACACATACATTAATTTGTGCCAAAAATCTTTTCGATGGAGTAACTCATTTTAAAAATATCAGGCATAATCTTAAGGGGAACTTATTTTTGTTGGAACTGTGTATTATGATCCATAGCAATTAACACTGGAGGAATCAAAGTTCTTTATACCACAATTTGCTTGGACTTTGATATTGTTTGCAGAGTAATTGGGTGGCGGACTTTACCTACAATCCTGCAACAACAACAAAATCTTGCAACGCTCACTCGTTAACAACGGTAAATTATCCCCCCCCCCCCCCCCCACCTCATTTCCCCTGTGCCATGTTAAGGAATGTTAATATCTTCAGCAGTTGTTCAAGGTGTCCCAACATTGATTGATGGGGTGTGGGGAAGTGAAAATTGTTGTCTAAAATGTCCCTTTCACGGTTTAATAAAATAAATGGTGATTCCAAATATGGTAATGAAATGTAATTATGTTGATATTTTTGTGAAATTTTGGAATGTCATCTGCAGACGCCTCCCACGTGGAAAGTGGTAAAGTACATCCTAGCTCAAAATTCTGCTATGCTTGGGTCCTAGAGAGCAGCGATTGCAGTTGATAAGTGCATTAAGCCTTATTGATTGATGCCAAAGATATTTCAGTGAGAAATAATATTTACTTAATATTTAATTTAAAAACTGTACATATGGTTACAATATAACTTCAGTTATACATTCTCAATGCTGACAACTACATCAGTGCAATGACAGTAATGTGTACAGTTCACATTTTAGTATGTAGTTATGTATTTTTACAGATTTTATTGGTAGTTTAGTTAAATCGTAAATAAGCGCAATTAGCTTGTTTTATATACTTGCGTAACTGTAGGTCATATATTACGGTCTGCATTGATATTGTTTACATTTTATAAGCAATGCATTATTTTACTATTGTACAAAAAGGGTTCATCTCGGAGAGACGCATGCATGTGTAATCGGCTGTCATACGGAAGTGTGTAGTTGCTATCACTTTTTCGTGTTCAAACCAAACATTATTACAGAATTTTCTGAATAATATATGATAAAATTTATAATGTTAAGAAATATAAATCATAATCTGTTTTTGCAAATAAGTAAGGGTCCATATCCAAACTCTCAGTGCTTTTAAATTGTTTTTCTAGCGATTTAAAAGCGCTTTTCCAACGGTATTTCGTTCTATTGTTAAAAGCATCGGAAAAAGATCGGTGATTAACTAGAAACCTCTCTACTTATCTGGCGTTAACAATATAACTATTGTAGTACTCTGGATGACTCAATTAGTGAAGCAGACACATCAAAGCGCGAGGAAGGTTGTGTTATATTCTTTAAGAAATACTATTTATAAGCTTTTTAAATCCGATCATAAAATGTTTACGTTCACCGCCGATCAATGTATCTGGTCGTCTAGAAATATGAATTAAGCTACCGCTCCATCACTCTATTCATCTATTGTTTGGCGCAGTATTGCCAAGATATTGTGAAAGTAGCCCATTTCCCCCTTCATTCCATTGAAATCAATGCTGAAAACATTTTGGCGATAGGTCACGTAACATATTTGTACAATGGATGGGTGATGACGGAGGGGGCGTAATATATTGACCATCGTGTTTGGAAGTATTATACAATATAATACCTATGTTTATACAATATATAATCCAAGTCATTAGTTTAGAGAGGATATTGTTTCCGACTTTTGTCCTTTCGATTTTAGCCTCCGATTTAAGAGATATTTGTATTTTGAACCCTATGTAATGTTTTTCTTCAAAACGTTTATGTATAGCCTTCATTAGCTCAAACGTCAAAGCGCCGGCTTCACAATCATGAGGTCAGTGGTTCGAATCCTGCGGATGGGGATGGTTTTCTTTTCTGTTTTGTTATTACACTGTTTGTTTTTATAAATTGACAGGATTGCTTATCGTTCGCTATATTTATTGAATGTTGAATGATTTTTTCTTCTTTTGCAATTTCACTGCGATAAAGAATGTCCTGTAAATATAATTGTGTTTACTACTCCTAGGCTTACATTGAATGGCCCCTAGCTAGTCTATGAACATGATCTGCAAAGGCCAATTGTTATGTAAATAAGAAGCCAGTCGGCTCATGTCCTTGAATCAATTATCCTATTTCCTACACCACCGCAACATTATTTCAATAATAATAATACAGGCACATTGATTTGTATTACATAACGGCTGGCATTTACTTTACAAGTTTAGCTCAATCGATAATAACACACAACGAGTTTCTATTGTATTGGCCTGTTGCATAGGACTAGGACAGTTCGATGGTATACCGCGGTTCATTCACATTTCATGATGCCATGCGCTGCACACTAAACAGTCAGTGGAAAATTAAAATGAAATCGTAAATAATTCCACGTTCCAAAATAAACTATAATTGAACAATAATGAATAATTATACGAAATGATAAACAATATCGAAAACTAATTTAAAAAAAATGTATATAAACGATTAAAATAAAATTTCAAGACGTGATAGGATTCGAACCCACGACCTCCGGTTTACTAGTCCATTGCTCTACCGCTGAGCCAACTATGCGCTATGTGAACGCAATAACAAACAAAAGTAATATGGTTCAACATACCACTCTTCTCTAAATTAAATGTTTAAAATGCTTTATATTTCTTAATCTTTGTAGTTTTAAGATAGTTTCTCGCTCAAAAGTTGATTATTTACTGTTAAAGAAAGTAATTCTGATTTAAATGTAACGAATAGCACTACTTTTTGAAACAATTCTAGATATATTATATTTCGTTTGTACAGCATTTTGTCGATTTATGTGCACACTTTTACGACTTAGTATTGCATCATGGGCTTTTTGCCGGGCACGCGAGGACTTGGGAGCGAAGCGAGTCATGTGATTTTTGTCCAGGACAAACACTTGAGATGTACACGCCCCTTTAAGAATCGGTTCACAAAGTACGGGATTTGTTATTCGTTAAATCTAATAAATCATAGACTCATTTTATAGACAACAACACCGTGTTGAAAAACCCGTGTGTATTTAGGGAATAGTTGAATGAGAACTATATTTGGGTATAAAGCGCTGAGGATTTCAGGATAATCGAAATAGCTCAGTTGGTAAAGATTAGGACTCTCAATCAGCAGGCCGTACGTTCGAATCTTTGTGGCGGTTTATATTCCTTGTGCTCTATGCTTAGAGCGGTCGAGTCTGGGTAGAGGTCGGTTAGGGTTTTAAGTATGCCGAAATATAATATTTATTATTGTTCTCTCATTATACGTCCGTTCGGGGTTTTCATTTATATTGACATAATTTTAACGTTATTTATTTATTTTGTATTTACTTTCTTAATTGTTGATGTTTATTTAATTATTTATCAATCAATTAATTATAAATAGGCCTTAATATACTATTTTATTGATATAATTATTAATCTATATATTATTTATTTACATTAATTACTTAATTTCTTCATATTTATTATTTATTTATTATTGATTAGGTCACGTTCAGAGTGTATGCAACATTCTTAAATAGTCTAAAAACGCAGAAAAATGACACTATTTAGGGGAGTAAGATTCATAATGCTACTTGATTACACACATTATGCCTATACCAGAAAACAATAACACGTTGTATGTTTAATGGCTCCCATATTGTTTAGTATTCAATGATAACATTATCCATGCTTGTACCAGGGAGGTGTCATTGACACCTCCCTGCTTACTCTAAAATCATCCACGGCTGAACAATAGTCTTTAAAGGCCATTTCAAGGAGGATTATTCTTATGACGTTAACGAGTGGATTACAATAAGCCTAGCAATGAATAGGCGGCTACAAACATATTGTTTGAGTCGGGGTTTGAGGAGTGTCGCGATTAGCCTCTATCACCTGCCATGATAAAACCTGGCACTTGTACCCCGGTGGGGGGGGGGGGGGCACTCAACTTTTTTGGGGGTAGGGGTGTGCCGCCCAGGGTCTCAAAAAGGGGGCTAAAGAACTGAACTGAGTGGATTTTATGACGAAAAATAGGGTCTTAGGAACTGATTTTTTTCCCCCAAAAATAGGTCTTGAGAACTGGCCTATAGTTCAATTTTCGATTTATTTTGGTTTAAGAACGCAACATTTTCGAAAAATTGGGGCTTTGGAACACAAAATTGGTGCTTTGGAACGCAAAATTTCGCGATTTTTGAATTTTCAATGAAAATGGGGTCTTAAGAACTGATGCAGGCTCAAAAGGGGGGGGGGGGGGTCATAAGAACTAGCAGCAGAGGGTGAAAAAGGGGGTCTTCAGCGCGGCACCTAACTATACCCTTTTCAAATGTCAGTGCCCCCCCCCCCCCCGGGACTTGTACTAGAAACCCGATAGGTGTACAATCTGGCAAATGGGTCGCTCTCTACGTCACAACAGGGGTCGGGTGAACACTGGTCAGCTTAATAACACAATCTTCCTCGCGCTTTCATGTGTCTGCTTCACTAATTGGGCCATCAAGAGTACTACAATAGTTCTATTGTTAACGCCAGATAAGTAGAGAGGTTTCTAGTTAATCACCGATCTTTTTCCGATGCTTTTAACAATAGAACGAAATACCGTTGGAAAAGCGCTTTTAAATCGCTAGAAAAACGATTTAAAAGCACTGAGAGTTTGGATATGGACCCTAAGTTAAAATATCAAGAGACTAGCCGTGCCCTAACCTTTTGACTAGAAATATCTCTGAGATGAACCTTTTCTTTGTATCTAGTTAATGCTATTTCTTTTTGTCACACTGTGTTTTTGTTTTTCACATACATGTACTCACAAATATAATTATGTATATTGGCTGAATTGTAGTAGCTTTAAGACTCTATTTCAACTGAAGTAGTGAACTGGATGGATATCAGAGTAATAATAATAATAATAGTCAGTTTTTATATAGCGCTTTACACCGCGTCTTAAAGCGCTTAGCATTGGCTAATTGTGTAGAGTAGATTCTTGTAATCACATTTTCTTTCAGGCATATGACCCTTGAATTGGCTAGTATAAGTAAATAGCATATATCTTATCCCATCCCGAACTTGTGCCCCAGGACCACAATTAGATTTATTCCATCTTGGCACCCAAAACGGAATAAAGCGCAATAACACTGACAAAATAGTTTAAGAATGTAGGATATCCCATATTTATTGTTTTAGCGAGTTTTATCTCCCCAACCACCAACCTTCCAAGTGTTGTGACATACATTTGTTTATGAATATCATTTCAGCGGTGTCAAAATATAAACACTTGTGGTCCTGGGACACAAGTTGCGGACAGGATAAGATATTTGCTAAGTTAAAGGTAGATGACCCGATCACATTTTCGTAACACAGAATTATTTCAAACATACGGAGATTTTCATATCATATGAAAGCTCGTATTTTTCTCATCATCATACTGAAATTTGACGGCCTAAATTGGTATAATTACGGAGAAATCGATGAAATAACGTCGAAATACCGCGAATGGTGGTAACCACCGATATAGTTTGTGTACTACTCAATGGGTACAGTTCACAGCATCTTGTGCGTCTAAAATAAGAACCATTAGAGCTATGCAACTCAAACTTTGGAACACGACTTTTTTAAGGATGACCTTTCATGTAGAATAGAAAACTTCAAGTTGAAAATCGGAACATCTACCTTTAATAGCTAATCAAAGACAATTCCTGGCATCAGCGAGTTGAAAAAATCTACAGGGTGTCCCAGAAAGATTTATACCGTGTTTGAAAAAATATGAAAACAACATTGTAGTCCAAGTCTAATGCCTGAGATATAGTGGAACATGTTTCCTACTTACTCTGTTAATGTCATCAAAATATCTTTACCCATTCCAATATGGCATGACATTATTGCAAATTGGTGAAAACCTTTTTTTCACAGCGTATTTCAATTAATAAAGCTCAAACCAAACTTCAAAACGGCTGCTTAACCCTAACCCTACCATATACCCCAAAATACCACGATTGGGCACCTTGGTACCACGCGGCGTGGAAGATTTTTGATGAAAAAATGGACCCAGCCCATATAGTATGTGCAATATACTCCGCAAACTAGCCTTGATAGCGGTGGTGTAGCGGGGAATTGTTCGCCTCTTGTGCGAGAGGTCCTTGGATCAAATCCTGGGTAGTGGATATCAAAAGAGGACAACAATAATTACCTGTGTATCAGTTACATTGAGCTTTGTGCCGAATATGGTCAATTATGTTACAAGTTTCAAAATAGGTAATTTTGGACAAACTTGAAATTTACTATTTTTACAAAAGAGCAAATTCAAAATTCCTCATGAAGCTAAATGTATGAAGATATTAAAATCATAAGCACTTTGACTGCTAACAATGGTATTCATGTCTAAATAGATGTACCTTTCCCAGTATAAATCATTCTGGGACACCCTGTATATTTGCCCTGATTGTGTGTATGTACTACCCATGGAAGCAACCAGTGCAAGGAACTGCACATTTTTGTCATTTTGATGAAGAAACAGTTTTGTACTCCAATTTCTTTTTTCTTTTCTATTGTTTTGAAACTTCTTATTTCAAGTGCTCTGAATACAGACTGGTACCATGTAAACATCTGTATTTACTGATCAGTAATCAATACTTTTTTTATAATAATACAAAATCACCAATTGCCAAAAATGTCAGTTACAACCTTTACTCAAGCGTCAATATGAATATTGTATATGAAATCTATTACAACTCTTATTTTATATATAACTCAGTTAATCTTTACATTATCTAACTAAATGGTTGCAGTATGATTTTATCATATTTGAGACATTTATAGGTCACAATCAATGAGTGCTAAACAGTTAATGAATGTAAATAATAGTTTTTGTATTTAAAAACAAAATGCAAAATATGTGATTCTCTTTCTCATCGCTGCTCTTTGTATCTGTACTGTTGTGTTGATACTACACTGTATAGGCACAACATTGTGGCCCGTATTCCTGCGTATTTAAGCACGGTTTTAAGCTAAACACACGTCTAACTTTGACTTTAGACACATCGTTTAATTAACTATAGGTAAATTAATAATTGAACATACACACGAACGCAGTACAAAGATGATCGCGCACGAAATTGTCACGCGAATGGTTGTGGGCGCTTCACGTAATGTACGCGATACGCTGCTTAGTTGTGTTCGTTCAATTATTAATTTACCGATAGATGTAATTCTCAAAAATTTGTTTAACTTAAATACGCGTCTAACTCACTAAAAAGTTGATAAATGACAGGCAATTCATTGGAGTGATCAAAAGTAGTGTCAATCTTTTTGACTTTGTTTGTTTTTGATGTGTTTATTTTAAAGAGATATTTATATTGTATGGTTTTCAGTATGCTTCAAGATACTACCACAAACCCCATGAAAATAAACAAACTAGTCTTAGTTAGCTTTGTGTCATGGTAGAGTGCTTGCTATACATTTTGTATCACATTTTGTTGTTATACATACAGGGATGTACTTAGAACCCGCCCGCCCAAGGCGGGTAGATTTTGCGTCAGGCTTAAAAAATACACACCCGGCTGGCCAGTAAGAATTTTTTCTGTTGGTAGATGCTTGGGGCCCGCTTAGATGAACATCCTGCTACCCCTACTAATAAACTGCTACCATACACAAAATGCATCCGACAGGATATCTTGGATGTGTAGACAATTTGATATCTTGTTGACAAGTTGTAGCAAAATTTAACAAAATTCTATCGGAATAATTCCTGTCCATAAAATATGTAACACCTAATATTACCAGCATGTATTGACATTTGAAAACCAGTATTACGTTACATTATTTAAGTATAGAGACATTGCCTTATTTAGAAAGTTATTAAACTTATCTCAATTACGGTACGTACCTAGGCTAATGTACATCACTGTACATGTATCGTCCAAATGATGTTCAAACAGCACTTCTGAGTGACATTTTGGCCCTTGTGCTCAAAAAATCAAAATATAATTTTGCTGGACCACGTGACCAGCATGACTTCACAATCTTAATATGAGAATTTTCATTCTGTTCAGAAATCTTAAGAATTTGTTGGGCTGGTAAGTTTACATTTGGGCTGGTAACTTTTATTTGCTACCTGCCCAACTGGCTGTTTGGGGGATGGAGATACACCCCTGTATACATGATGAAGCTGAGCGCTGAACTAATCGACAGTGTATATGGCAAGGTTCAATTGTCTTTAGTTTTTAAGAATTATTTTTTTAAACAGCTACACTAAGCTTACAGTCATTACAGCTAGCAATCATTTGTTATCTTACTGAAAATGATCAAGACACTATAAGTGTTACTTTAAAATAATCTAACATGCATTTCTATTTTATCCCTTGAGTGTGTATACTAAAGTCGCCGGCAGAGAAGTTCACCACTGGCCCTACGCTCTCCCTAAATAATGAGCGTGTAGGTCAGGCCTTCTCAATTAGATTTTGTGAAGCACCACTTTTGAGATGTTAGTGATCTAGAAGCGCCACTATTCCTGCGAGTGTAGCGAGCTGAGCGAATAATGGGTGGGGTTACAAATGTAGTGATAATCAATAGCAGTGGCGTAACTTGATTTTTTCCTTTTGGGGGGGCAAGAAGGGGCAGTGACTTGAAATGGGGGGGCTCGTAAGATGTTATGAGTGAAGAGATGCGCGCATAGCGTGCAAATTTTTTCGACTTTACAGCTATTTTGTTGACAATTGAGCTACATTTTGGCTCGAAACAAGCTTGTAGCAAAGAATATTTCATTTTGGGAAGACATGCACGCGTAGCGCGCGATTTTTTTTCATATGTGTACTTTTGACCATCATAATTTCCCCCCCCCCCCCCCCCGCTGGTTACGCCACTGATCAATAGGCCTACAACTAATAATCATGACTTATCCCACTGCAGTTAGTGGCTGAAGTGGCTCTTCATGCTTCTTGCGATCTGGTTGAAGTTGGGATATATTTCTTCTTCTTTTTTTTCTTTTCTTTTTTTAATTTCTTTTTTTAATAATTTTTTTCTCCATGCGTCCCTCCGCGCGCCACTCGGACTAATGCAATGCGCCACAAGTGGCGCGCGCGCCACCATTTGAGAAGGCCTGGTGTAGGTGGTAACATTCTTGAAGCCATGTGCTGTTCTATTCCACCAATGGCAACCACACTGTCGTGTTTATGCTTATTAGAATGCGGCAGTAAGGACTTCTTTGCAGCTGAATAGCCAATGTCCATCAATAGCCATTCTTTGTTTTGTTATATAAACATCTCCTTCATGTAATGATGCACGGACGGTACAATGAATCACATTTTCTTAAATCACATAGATGCCATACTTAGATGGAATATTGTCTCATTTTTGTCCGTCATCTTAACAGAGCAACCAAAACTGTTGCATTGTTCTATTGTGTTAAAATCAACCCACCTCTCAATTTATTTCTGTCCATTTACTGCAATTTTGTGTGCCTGTGTTTACTTATACATGTGTGTGCATGAAGGCTGCACCTGTAATTGCAATGGTTTCAGTGCCTCAAGTAAACCAAATATATTGTAGTCCATGTCTGATGACAGGTTGTTTTAGGCTTGTGTCGTCTGATCATTCTGTTTTCGTATTTGTTACATGTGATAGGTTTTACTTTGTTTGAAATATATTTGTAAACCAAAGTTTGTATATCACTAACTTTCATAAACAAATTGACAGTGTCTTGTTTGGTACCTAGTGATGTCATAAATGGATTAAATGTTTGTCCAGATAGCAGTAGCCGTCTGTGAAATTGAGTTATTTTACAAAGTTACACTGTGAAGCCCCGGAAATATAGAGGTTTCAATATAAACCAGAGACGATTATAACTGAAAATAAAACTTGGCGGGAAAAGAAATGTTCCTTTTCAGATTTATCCTGAACAGATGACCATTTTGAGTTCAAAACATATGTGGAGAATATGTATCTTTAGCTTACCGTGCACTTACTTGGTGATAAAAACACACACAAATGTAAACATTTGCCATCATTTGAAGATGAAAATGAATGCACGTATGACGCCATTACGGTTCAAACGTAACAAGCCGTACCGGAAATGAGATTGTCATGGGTGAATATAAAGAACAATAGATGGTGGCCTTGCTTCATATCCCTTCAGTTACAATCGTCTCGGGTATAAACTCTGAATTTTATACATTGTATGGTTAAAGGCCATTTCACTTCATGATGGGTGTTAATCTGTGAATATCAAGGGCTTATTATTGAACGATGAATAATTGTGACTTTTCATGTTAAACAGGACATGCATGGTAGATGCAAAACCGCAATCTTGAGTTCAGGGCTAGCATTAAGGGGTCTGTTTTCACCTACAAGCACAAGCATGCGAAGAATCCATAAAGGGGAGCCAGTGAAATTCCTTTTTCGGGGTGAACAATATAACACCATAGGCTACAGGCCTAAAAGTTGGGGGCCCCCAAGCTTTTCAAAAAGTCCCAATATGAGGGTTGAAAATCTAAATTGGGTAGGTCATTCGCCCCCAATCAGGGGGTAATGCTACCCCTGCTTGAGTTATAGAAATCAGTTACATTGCATTCTATAAGCTTGAAAATGGTGTCGTGTTTAAGGAAATTATACTCTCAAATTAAAAAGAAATGATTTCAAGATCTCTAATTTAACCTAATATTTTCTTAATATTTCACTAACAGTTTCTTTCTCAGCAGTGTTTGATGACGTTACTGTACAATGTAGCAACCATTTGACAAATAACTCTTGCATGGTCCCACCTATAAAAAATATATGTCACATTGTTCGTATCACATTTATGATTTTGTAAAAAGTGAATTAGAAATGCCAGACATTTTTGTATGATCTCAATCTCAACTATGATCTTACAAAAATTATAAAGATATCTGGCATTTCTAATTCACATCGTGTATGCATGGTCACAACTATTACCTAATATATGCCACAATATTCATATCATTTTGTCATTATTTTGTAAAAAAAGGTGAATTAGAAATGCCACCAAGTATCTGTGTATACTCTTAATAACGGCTAAATTGACCCCATAAGGTTTATCTCAAATCGAAAAAAAGCCATTGATTATCCTTTTTTGTTGCATTGTGGGATCGCGAAAGGGCAAAATCTGCCCAGTTCTGGATCCCACAATGCATCAGAAAAGGATAATCAATGGATTTATTCTGATTGGCGATAAGGCTTATCACATGTTTGCTGATAACAAACCAACATTGTTGGTGCAATGGTCACAATTATATTGCAGCTATTGCCCTTTGGGTCGCTTTGTACAAAGCTTTTGATGAGTAACTCTTGCACTGTCACAACTATTACGCCACAATATTTGTATCATATTTGTTATTATTTTGTCAAACCTGAATCAGAAATGCCAAATATATTTGTATACTCTCATAAAATGTTGTTAATAATAAGATTTAAGATTATCAAATGATCACAATTTGTTTTGTATTTTATGAAAAACACTGCCAAATGTGAGTAATAAAAAATATTTCATCAAGCAATTGAAGATAAAATGGGAACTAATTCTGATATGGGAACTTATGGGTGTCATTTATGATGCGTGTGAGAACATTGATTTCACTTGCAACATTGGGGATTGTAGAGCTTGGGCTTACAAATGATTACATGGCAATTGGTTCAGGCCTGGAGTTAACCCACCTGCCCATTGCTGGTGGCATTGGTTTAGTGCAGTGAAGAACTGAACATTTTCTTAACATTTATGAGCACTTTTGCATCAACACTAAATAAATCTGGTCAACAATATATGAATCTTTTGGTGTGAACCATCAATGAAATATCAATACCGCACTTATAAAACTCGCCCATTGCTTGTGTGGTGGATTTCGATCACGACAGGAGCATGCGCAGATGCGATTTTTGTGTAAGTGGTCTGTGATTTTGTCAATATTATATTTTTACTGTGATTTGTTTGTCAATCTGCATTAAATGCAAAAAGTAACAACGCCCCCGGCTGGACTCGAACCACCAACCTTTCAGTTAACAGCCGAACGCGCTAACCAATTGCGCCACGGAGGTGATTAGTTACTAGGCTGTTTTGGTTTGTCATGTTCACCCGTACACTTTCTTGCAAAGTCGGGCATCGTTTTTTCTCAAATGTTGCTTGCATATTGCCGTTGCTGTCGCCTTTAAGACATGTGCTGTCAGTTGAACTTGGAACCAACGTTTACTTTGAACTGTCTATTTTCAATAAAAAAATATTCCAATACGGGAAAAAAATCAGAAAAGCTCAGACAACAAATAAGAACATCATTTTACTCGACCTAGAATTTCAATCAACGTATTTCAATCATCGGGAAAACCCGATGATGCGAGTGACGTCATTTAATGAGCTCATTAGCATAATTTATGTCCGTGAAATGTACAATAGAGTTTTATTAGTGTACCGTCCAACCAGCCAAGTAAGGGTTTGATCAAAAATATTCATATAACTTTTTTTCTCAAAACCAATAAAGGTAAGGCACACAAGTGTGTCACAGATTATCATACAATGTATTGTACTGCATCTAGAATGCATTTATTTCCATACTACCTCTTAGATTTATGTTTTTTTGTGCTTTGAAGTGCTTAAAGGTGCACCGAGAGATACCTGTGGGAGTGCGCCCTCAGTTTTTTACACCTACATCTTAATCCGCCGTGTATCATGTAAAAATTCACAACCACATCGAAATTATCAGCATCACTCAACACAGGCCTCAAAATAGAACAAAAATCAAAGGGTCCTCTGGACCCTTGCCTCTGAAATTCCAAGGGTCCTCACTTATTTTCAAGGGTCCAAAAACATTTGAAATTCGACATGAGTGGGGCTACTTAGCTTCAACAAAATGTCAATCTAGCGTCATCATTTAACTGTTTTCCCATATATCATAACACTTCTGGGTTCCTACGTACCCTCACCTATTGAAACAATTTTATTTTTCTCTGCAATCTCTCAATGCCCCTTTAAGTAGATTTGGGTAAAATGTAATTCACTTTCAGTTGTATACATTGTGACAATATTATTTATGAAAGTTTACTTCCCATTGCCTTCTAGAACGGTTTTAATTCGCCAAACTTTATGAAGAGAAAGCAACCAAAGTTGGTTCCTTTGATTCTTTAATACTAATGTACCATCTGCAGTGCAACCTCAAACACAAGCCGAGTTGTCAAAAATACCTAATCCAATCCCAGGCTTCTCAACTAATCTACCATCTACAGTGCAACTTCTTGGGTTTGATTTTAAGTCTCATGCATTAACAATATTATAGCCCTTGGCTATAATAACCCTAAACCCTAATAATTCCACTGTTTGTCTCAAAACTCAAACTAATAAGAGATTTTCAAAAATAAATTTTGAAATAATTATTAAACAAAGGTGATCTTTTTTTAAAGAAATTTCAGAAATGTTTGACTTCTGATGAGATTCCATTATGTGGGAGGTTTGAAACAAACCATTTGATTTGTATAGCCTTATAGCAACCCAATACTGTGAAAATAAATTGTTCGAGTATAAATGTTCAAGCTACGCAGATGTTGAACAAGTTTGCTCGTTTTTATTTTTCGCAATTTTGAGCTTCCTTACATAGACCTACATACAAAAAAGGAATAATATTTGCATATTTTTATTTTTCGCGCTTACAGATCTTAGCACGAAAATAAATGTGGCAAGAAAATGTTCACTTTAATAGTAACGCAACTTGACTCATGGCCTTGATGTTAATGAGATTTAACTGTACTCATGAGATTTAACTGTACTTATGGGGTACAGTATATGAGATATTTGTACTTGGCAGAATCGTGTATTCTGATGTTTCAATAAATTGTCAATTTCTTGTATAGTATATTTATTTGTAACCATTTGTGAATACTGAAAAATAAATGCAATATTACATGTATTATCAACCTGATTTTGTTGAGTTGTGTTTTTAACTGACTGGAACAGAGAAATATATCGTCAGCCTGCTTCGAAAATTGCCTTACTCATAAAACAACAAAAATCAGAGAAGTGAGTTGGCAATTATCGAAGCAGGCTGACGATATGTTGAATAGCACCATGAATAGTGCAGGTGAATTCCAACCAACAGGAGCAGTAACTGTTGGATATAATTAGGTTGGTGAAATGTGGCTTGTTATGGGCCTAATACAAGATAATATGACCCATTTTAAACATTTTACATAATTATTACAATCTGCCTAACTCACAAGGCTAACTTGGGCAGAATTGAAATTGTGCATTTATCAACACTTTCGGTTGGTCAATGACTTAGGTATTATTACAGCATGTGCATAATCAGGCATAATGTAACGAAGTAATGATTTATGCAAAAAGCTCAATGTTGCTGAAAAGTGAGTCAGGCAATTATCGAAGCAGGCTGCTGATATGTGGCACTTGGTGATGTGTAAACAAATAAGACAAATTTTATTTTTAATACACAATTTAGACTTTAACAATCATTTCATTCACATTTATTTCAGTCAAGGGAGTAAACAAAACTAGAACAAATAAAACATTGCATAAGTCCGTACTTAGATAATAAATATTTTTGGTTCAACAATAGCTTTCTTTGTGTATATCATGTATATAATTATTCCAAACCACGCTGTATAAGGCCAAGTAAAAAATAAAGTAGTTTCTCGTCCCCTCGCGCATCATTTTCAGGAATTCTGTAATGTTCTTTGGAGTAATTCTGTTATACCCTTCACAGAAGTATTCATAGTGCATGATTTTTAAGACCGATGCATACTACCGATGGAGGTGTGTAGGGTAACAGAATTATGCCAAAATATTTTAAAAACCTGACATCTTGGTAATAGATTTACTTTAGTCCAATGAGCATTTTAAAGCAGGTTTGTGCTGTGTTAACCAACACCCCAAGAACTGCGAAATAAAACAATTTTACAAATGCCCTGTCCTCTTCAAGTATGTAACCAATCGAGCAATACCGTGCTGATTATGGTGATTTTGCATTGTTTGTTAAAAGGGGGTTTGCTTAATTTCAGTGTTCCAATCAGTTGGAATGGAAATCAATTAGGTATAAAATTGGTCAAATGTGTGCGCGCTACGTGCGCATATATCCGGGAATATCATTATAGAAGCCAGTTTAAAACCAATTATCAGATTCATATAAATAGTGAAGAAATTTGGCGCGCATTGAGGAGGAACAGATAATCAGGCAAAACAGTGGGAAGTAATTTCAAAATCGAGGGAATGGAGAGTCTGCCCCATGGAAATCCTGCACAATCCACTGATGCCCCCCCCCCCCTCATTGCAAAATGCTGGATACCTATGCCACTGCATGATATTTAGGAAGAAGTTATATGTACAGTTTTGTATTGTAAATCTGCAAAGTTACATACGTTCTGTACGTATGTGAAAATGGCGATAATGTTGGACGACCCTTAAAGCAGGTGTCCCGCAAGTATAAAAGTGTGCATTATATGTTAGAAAAATAACAATCGAGCCCAACTTTTGGAATTATATAGAATAAAACACCACACTTATGACAAAAACAAATAAAACCGCAATCTCTCAACATGCACTTTTTAAAATTCGCGGCGATCGAAAGTCCCAGTGTCGATGATGTCATAGTTATACAATGCACATGCGCAAATTTTAGCACCGATACCCATGACGTCATCGACACCGGGACTTTCGATCGCCGCGAATTTTAAAAATTGCATGTTGAGTGGTGGCAGTTTATATTCTTTTTTGTGACTAGTATGGTGTTTTGTTCTATATGATTACGTAATTTCGGCTCGATAATTATTTTTCTAACAAATAATGCTCAATGTTGTGCTTGTGGGACACTTCCTTTAAGAGAGTAAATGAAAATAATCAAAATAATCTTCAATTTCTTTTGGAAGTAAGGAAGGCTGGAAATAATAGATGTAACAATGGAAATTACAAATTTAAATATGAAGAGCACTTTGGTAACAGTCTGTTACTATATGTAGGCTCATCAGCCAACCCCTACCTACTTATATTGAAGGTGAAGGAGATTTGGACAGCCATGCTAGAAAGAATGAACTGAAGAGCTGTTATGCTTAAGGTAACATGCTTCCCTAATTTATTAAGTAGGTCACAAGGGTTTAATTATCACACACATTAAATTATAAATCATTTTTAGTCTATATCAGTACAGTAACAAAATTGTGTCTGATATTTTGTTCAGCTTCAGACATTTTCATTTTCCACCTAGAAATTCCCTCATAATCCCGTTGACTTCTTGCGGAGCATCTTGTTGTACCCAGTGGCTGGCACCATGCACCTTTTTTAGCGTGAAATCTTTGACAAACTGTTCATGGCCCTCTAGACATGCTACATCAAATGCTGTGTCTTTGTCGCCCCACACGAGAAGAGTTGGAGAGGTCACCATGGGGTTGCGATGAGGTCCTGGCGGGTAGATAAATAATGCTCTGTAGTAGTTAAGGGCTGCTGTCAGTGTACCTGTGAAGAATATAACAAATGTTTACATTACATTTTGTGTTATCATATCCTATTCACAAGCCTCTTCAGTGCATGTACAAAATTTGAATTAAACAGTAAGAAGAGAGAGTTGGATTAGCACTATGACATCTAATCATGACAATGGTCTTCAATACAGATGTCAATACATACATCATCAAACCAATGAAAGAAAATGCCTGTTCCAATATCATCTCTACACCACACAATACCACACGGCTAGCATCAGCTGCCAGGGCATGCATGCACTTGAGGTTTATTCCATGCAGGGAAAACCCAAGGCTTTGCCACTTTAGGCATAGACAATTCTGATCTGTCATCAAGCCAAACTCCCTTGGTCAGGTGGCTTGGATACTCGCCTGCTAGTGCTATAGTGCTACGCAGCTTACGCTGGTAACTGAATTCAATCTTTGAGGTCTGTCGGCTATGATTTTTTCACCTTACTTGTCACCCTCCCTGTGTTAGTCATTCCATCCCCACTCAATGTCCAAGGGGTTTCAAGGGTTATAGTCTCATTCATAAGAACTTTTTAAAAGAGCCTGTTTGGTCAAAAATAATCAGGTTTCACTCTATAGGACCTACATACAAAGTGTATGACTTGATCATTTGTTAAAGTCTTACTTCAACAGTGCAATGTAGTGGGCATTATACAATTGGATTTACCAATGGTTTAACTGCCATAGCGGGTTACAAGTGGGATAACTGTGAAGCCCGCCAATAACTTCCCACTGTGTGCCAATGAGACAGTGATCCAGCGTGGTAATCTATCTGTCAGCAATGAATTTCTGTATTTTGATAAATGTATACATCGCATTTGGGTTTATATAACTTGTCTTACAATGACATCTAAAGTTGGACCCACTTACCTGGCTGAGAGAGTCCAAACTTGAAGGCTTCAATGTCATCATCCGTACAATTTTCTTTGTGGAGCTTAAGACCAAAATCATCACGGAAAGATACCTCAACTAGCGCATAGTCCCCGGCAGATATCACAAGCTCTGGAAGGATGGGGAGCTGAAACCAGAACATATACCTGTGTGAAATTGACAAACAAATCATGGTTAACATATTATATTTTGGTTTCATCAGAGAATCTTGAAGGAAAATATTCAAGAATCATATCCCAAATCTTTTTTGCCTTCTTTTTTATCAATGGATTGGGTTAAATCCAAATTCAATGAGCATGCTTGGCAAATTTGAGGAATCACTACATGATCATACAGCATAAACTCATCATAAATTATGTTCAAAGGATTATGCTCATATAATACATACTAGCCAGTCACAGATTGTGGCGATTTGAATTCGCTCTAGTGGACTATGAAACGCAAATCGGTCACAGCAACTCGTCAGATCGAACGACCAGTTGCGCAAAAGTGAGATTGAAGTCAACTGCAGTGAATCAGGTCTAACGACCTGGTGCTACCTATCCCCGCTTTTGGAAAGTCGCGTCAGGTCGCTGCTGTCTTGATTGCATTCGATTGTAATCAGCTTTTTAGCCCACAAACTAGTCAATGGATAAAGTTCATGATATCCACAAGGAAAACTGAACTTTGTGGATCCTGTGCCATGCCTTATGCAGAGGCGGACTGCAGTAGCGTATCTCCCGGGGGGTCAGGGGGTCAAACTGCCCCCCCCCCCCCCCCCCCCCGGCGGCTTTGACCGGGAAGGCCAGCTCAAGCTACCGGTCTAAGAAAAATCGAAGAGAAGAGAGGAAGAGAAAAGGGGAAAGGAAAGGAAAAAGGGAAAGGAAAGGGAAAGAAAGGGAACAAGGGGGAGAAAGAGAAAAGGAAAAGGAATAGAAAGGAAAGGGAGAAGAGGAAGATATAAGGGAAAAGGGAAGAGAAAATCTAAGGGATTTACTTAATTCCCGTTTAATTCACAACTTTGCCCCTTGCCTGGTTTGATGATGGGCAATTTAGTATAAAAATGGCACATTTTCTCGCGCCACGCGCGTATTTCTCTAAGAATATCATTATAGAAGACCGTTTGAAAGAAAAATGTACATTAATAATGGCCAGATTCGTGTAGATTATGTTGTTAAAATTTGCACACTGCGCGCACATCAACTTTAGGATGCAACATCATTCGCTGGAATAAACAATCCAGCGAATGAACAGACAAATCTAAGAACAAGCCTTAAAAGTACAAGTAAAAGCCTGCGCTGTGTGGGATCCCCATATGACATCTGGCATTCAAACACTAGAAGCAATACAGCGCAGGGCAGCTCGATTTGTGGCTAAAGATTACAGAAGAGCAGAAGGCACTGTTACAAATATACTTCAACGCTTAAATGGCCTTCCTTAGAACAACGAAGGAAAGAGATCCGTTTAACTACCATGTATAAGATACAGCACACAAAAATAGCAATTCCAATTCCTGAATACTTGCAAAGACAAACAGCACAGACCCGGCAATACCACCCCAAAAGGTTCAGAGTCATGAAAGCATCCTCAAATGTGTACAAATATAGTTTTTTTCCTCGTACCATCACTGATTGGAATGCCCTGTCACCATCTGTGTACAACACCACCGTTAATTGCTTTAAAAATAGTATTCATATCATTTAATTCCTTTTTGCCGTGTTGATTCAACCGGCGCCATTATATATCTCAGCCAGATATTGCATGTATGCAACTTTGCTGAGTATTACTGTAGATGTAGATGTAGAAGTAGCAATACCCAAACTGAAAGTAAGGGAATACTTCTATGAGTTAGCAGTTCCATATTGGCAAGAAAGATTTGTTTTATATCTCTCCGCGTGCAAAGATAATCCAAGTTTATGTGCGCGATTATGGCAACACGCACACATTTTTTGCCGCACCCATGAGTCACACGCTCGCGTCCTTCTGTATTCATTGCTGCTGTAATGAGGCGTAGGCGTTGCCAATTGGAAACTGATTAAACTATGGTAAACTTACCAAGACATCAATTTTTGTTTCCAGGTTCCTGCTCTTTGTTGCTCAAATCTGTCGATATGTGGGATATTCATACATATCAGTTTGTCTACAAGATCTGGATAATCCATAGCAAATGACCAGGCAACAAGTCCACCCCAGTCATGGGCTACAAGAACACACGAACTATAACCCAGAGCAGATATGGCATCCTTAATGTCCTCTGTGATGATTATAAAGAGGGAAAGAAAAATATGGAAAATATCATTTGTTTTTGAATTTGCAACCTTCGTAAAACTGTTGATAAAACATTTATGTATATGACAACTAAATACAATGACCCCTCAAACAAATAAACTAGGGACACTTTTGTTGTCAGTATACACAAATACATTAGTATCGGGGGTGCACTTGCACTCATGTATAAAACAGTTGTAATCATCCATGTGAATGCCCCGGTGGGGGGGGGGGGCACTGACATTGGAAAAGGGTACAGGTATGTGCCGCGTTGAAAACCTCCTTTTTCACCCTCTGCTGCTAGCTCTTATGACCCCCTTTTGAGCCTACATATACATCAGTTCCTAAGAGCCCCCATTTTATTGAAAATTCAAAAATTGTGAATTTTGCGTTACAAAGCACCAATTTTTTGAAGATTTTGTGTTCTAAAACCAAAAAAAATCAAACATTTATTCTCAAGACCTACTTTTTTGAAGACAAAAATCAGTTCCTAAGACCCCATGAATGGCCAGGGACATATATTTAGATTTGAATAAACAAACAAAACAATTAAACATTACTGCCCTTCAAACAACCAGAGTCTTACCTACAAGTTTGCTCATGACATAATTGTGTGCTCCAGGCAACACTTCCGATTCACAATAGCCACGCATGTCCAGCGCTACAACACTGTGTGGAGAAGAAAGAAATATGCAAGTCATTATTCACAATTTGTTTTATTGGTTTTTATCCATGTCTACCAACTATCCTACAATATATTGTTGGGACACTGTTCTATCTATCTATCCCGTAGTCTTGTCGACCGTTGGGGCACCACAGATGCCCTGACCACCAGCTATCTCCATCCTTTTCTGTTCTCTGCCAATCTCAGAGTATCACTAAGCTTCAGGTCAGTCCATTCAGATATGTTGTCTTCCCACCTTCTTCTCTGCCGACCTCTCTTTCGCCCTCCTGGCACTGTGCCTTGCAATACCGTTTTTGCAAGTCCTGTTGATCGTGACACGTGTCCATACCACTGTAGCTTGCATCTTTTCACTGTGGTTAGGAGGTCTTTATAAGCGCCGAAGGCTGCAACAATTCTTTTTCTGACTTCGTCGTTGGTGATGTGGTCTTTGTAGGAAATACCAAGGAGTTTGCGAAGGCACCTCATCTCTGCAGCCTGGATTCTCCTCTCTAATTCCGCTGTTAGGGTCCACGATTCACACGCATAGAGGAGTATCGTGGTGACACTGTTCTACGTGTGATTAAGAAAGACTCCGGTTTACAGGATACTGAAAGGGTTACTTACATTGCCCAGCGGGTTGGGGGAGTTATATTCAGGTCAAGGAAAGGCTTCTACAGTACAGCTCACATTAGAATGGATTGCAATGTCATTGCAATGGGATTGATGTTACCCGATAAGTGCAGTCATTGCAATCAGAATGTAATTGCACTGCATTGGTCATTGCATTGGCATTGTCCATTCTATTTCAAGCTGTACTGTATACGTGTATAGTGTACACTTTGTGGAAACAGCCAGTGTGTCCCAGCTAATTTTGATCACGATTGCAGAGTATACATTTACTTCTTGGCACTGCTATCAAGTTTGAGCACATAGAAATGAATAAGAGTTCAAATGGATGTCAATTGGACTACATACAATAATAAGATGATTATTGAATTTATTGGTGTCAGATGTGGGATGGGATGTAGCCAAGACATGCTGAAACCTGATATTGTTCATTCTAAACATGCTTCATATGATATGGATCAATGAATGGAGTTGTTTAAATATTAATTTGGTGTTACATTATTTTGAATAGTGCAAGTCCCTCTTGCAACTAAGATCCCATAATTGAAAATATCACTTAGTCTTGATCTATGAAGATCCCATAAATTAAAAGCATTTTATAGTCTTGATCTATCAAAATACCTCATTCCACACATTCAGGATCTGTGCCACTACATGGAATATCCTCTACTCTCCAAAAGCACCACATTGGAAGCTTTAATAATTGTCCAGTAATGCATTTTAAAATTTAGCAAATTTGGTAGTCCAAATTATACAATGAGAAAATATTTGTTTTTAATTTGCAGTCATGATTTAATGAAGTATTACATAATGACTAGCTACGTGTATAATCTAGTGGATAGTTTTACTGATATTATTTGAGACCTGGTCTACAATACAATGTAGGCCTATGTTGTGCATGTAGTTATTGCAAGTTGCTTTTGCATGGATGGACTCACCGATAATCATTCTTGAATTCTCTTATTTGATACCTCCATGAGTACCAATTCTCAGGGAAGCCGTGAACCATCAGCATCAGTGGCTTACTACAAGATCCAGCCGACACATAATGAAGACGAACATCCTGATGAGTGAGACAAAATAAAGAGAGGGATATATTTATTATATTTATATTCATATTATGTTGGCCACATATGCTATAGAGTCTATTTTTTATTTAATCATTTCAATTTTATTGATAAACAACATTGAAAAGCTTACATCGTGTACAGATAGAGCCAGACTAGACAGGATGGAGTAGATCATGGGCCTTTTAAATTTACCATCATCTGCAGTGACTTCAATTAAGTTCTCTCTTGTTTTTCTTAAAGACCCCTTTTTTTAAATAACACATTTTAGATGAGATTCAACTTCTTCTCATATCTGTGACCAAGATGCCTTTATCTGTCATGTATTGTGAAGGTGGAAGTCAGACGATCTCCATCTGTTTAAAAATACTTAACACATGTTTTGCCCTGTTTGTTTTGGGGAAAATTCCTCTTCTAAGCATGCTAGACCCCAGGGGGCACTGATTGGAAAAGGGTATGTATGTGCCGTGCTGAAGACCCCCCCCCCTTTTCACCCCCTGCTACTAGCTCTTATGACCTCCCCCCCCCCCCCTTTGAGCCTGCATCAGTTCTTAAGACCCCAATTTTATTAAAAATTCAAAAGTCACGAAATTTTGCGTTCCAAAGCTCCAATTCTGTGAACATTTTGCATTCTAAAACCAAATAAAATCGAATATTTGTGTTCTTGCTAATCAAAATTGAACTATAGGCCAGTTTTCAAGACCTACTTTCTTGAAAAAATCAGTTCCTAAGACCCTATTTTTCGCCATAAAATCCACTCAGTTCAGTTCTGTAGCCCCCCTTTTTGAGACCATGTGCGGCACACCCCTACCCAAAAATAAGTTGGACCCCCCCCCTGGGTATGCCACTGGTATAGATATCAGACTTGGTTCTTTCCCATTTCTAAAATGTTAATACTATTAATAGGCCCTAACAAGGGCGCATACAGGATGGTCGCACCCCGGGGTTCTGAAAAGACGATCCCCCAAAAATGCAATTTATCAGGCCCTTTTCTTGTTCTATAGCCCCAATATTGCCTTTCTTTTCCGTTTCCTTTTCTTCTCTTATCTTTCCTTTTTGTCTCCTTTCCTTTTTCCCCTTTCCTTTTTATTTCTCCCCTTTTTTTCTCTTTTTTCTTCTTCATACCACCCCCCCCCCCCCCTCCCCCCCTGGAACCGCCCCTGGGCCCTAATGGCTGTAGTCGGGCATGACACACCCGGTGGTTTCAGTCAACATTGACTTTGGATAGGTACGCATGATCGTTCCAAAAATCACTGAAAAGGGGAGTTTTTTGTACCATGTCCTCGGACATTCCGCGAACATATTTGTCTGCGATTTCCACAACTTAGGTGTGTTTTTGGAAGCTTTGTCTGCGATATCAAAAAATTAGGAGTCATTTTGTTCGCAATGTCAAAAAAATAATTGTCCCGGGAATAGTTACTTAGGGGTATTTGTGTCCTCGTGTTTGCCCAAAAAGAGGGACTTCTTAGAAAGTGTCCTTAAAATGGGGAAAATGGGTTATTTTCAGATAAAATGTTCGCGCTTGTGGGCCAAAAAAGGGGGTCAAATTAGCCAAATTATCCGCGGAACGGCGTCGAACAGGGGGTATTTTAAGATCATGGAACAATCATGTGTTACCCCTCTGAATATGAATAGAGAACACATGGGCGACACACTTCGTCTCGGCTGTTGGGGCCCAGGACTGTTAGCTGGGGAGTAGACTTTGCCTGGCTATAAGGGCCGTATTATTAGGGGCCAGGACTGTAGCGGGAACGAACAAAAAAATGGTGCCCCGCCCCGCCCTGGGGGGACCGTACATGACTGAACCGGAGACGTCACATTGGCAATTTGTACTTCCCGGCCCAAATCCCAGCTACATGTAGTCCTGGGTCCCCCAGCCTGGGCCGGGCCGGGTTGAAATTGATTCATAACCATTAACTGGAAATAAATTACCATTGTAAATGGTGGATAATCATAAAAGGACCAACACGCAACACTACATCTACAGGTTCAAGAAAGCCTGCTTTTCATAATAAAAGTTTTGCACTAAACATAAAATATAAACAGTTTAGCAATGAAAATGTGCCCAGAAGAACACTGACACTGAGACTGAGAAGAGGATTGTGTTTAAACTGTTTACATGTTTTTTTAAGAGTTACAGACTCAAGACTCAAGCTTGTTGACGTGTTCGCGCCAGGCCCTCTCACCTGTGTGCGTAGAAACCCGTGCGATCCAAGGTTAGAGTCCTGCATACATGCCGGTCGAGAGTTCCGAGTTTTCTTTCCGAAGAACCATCGAGGCCCTTTCTTCAAAATAGTCAAAAATGTACCCAGTAATACCCAAGCCCCAAAAAATGAAGCTGCACTATATAGTTTCGCAAAACGAATAAGATCTGTGAAGGAATGCATTGCTGAAACACGACTATCTCCGGGGACTATCTCTTCGGCAATGACAAAAATACCGGGAAAATACCCGGGCCAAAAATAATGTAGATACCACACGACACTGCGTTGCAGGGATGCACTGTTCGATTGCATGGTAATTGTGAGGAAACAAAACATAGGCCGATGAGGACCACAAAGCACTGAGGCTAAAAGGGAATAACCCCTCGGCGTTTGCCATGTTTACCCTTCGACCTTATATTAGTGCTCTCGGTTCATTTTGGTGGGAGGGGGGAGGCTGGGCAGCTGCCGGCTGTAAAATTTGGGGGTGAGTCAAAACATGGAATAGTATTTTTTGAGTGACTGTCAAAACACTTGGATGGGTAACTCAGTTGCCACTAGTCGAAACCATATAGGAGTTATCATAGATATAATAATATTACTCCTTGGTCTAATAAATACCAATTAGTCTAAGAGTAAGACCAGTTGGGCTATTATGTCAGTTGGTCTAACATCCAATTGGTCGAACAACCATTTAGTCTAACCATTTTGTCTAAAACCCAGTTGGTCTAATTACCCTGAATTGGTCTATTAGGCTATGGTATATAATTTCCACTTGGTCTAAATATCCATTTGGTCTAATACCCATTTGGTTTAATTGTCTTGTAACCATTTCGGACTAAACCCCATTTAGTCTAAGGGACGCACCATTTAGACACTCGGGGGAGGGGGGGGGGGGGGGGCATGGAAGTTTTCTGAAAGAAAAACTTTTAAAAAAAACTATGCCCACTATCCAAGAAAAAATAACAATTCTTGACCACCAACCAGGAAAGAAAAGAAAAAAAGTTGACCCACTGCTATTAAGAAGAAAGAAAAAAAATCTTGAATCAACCAACACAATGTAAAGGAAAACATTAAAACCTAAAAGGACCAAAACTGTGGCTTCTTTGGCCGAAAAAAAAACAACTTTCCGCCTCAGTGGCGGCGAAACAAAATCCGCCCGAACCCATTTTTTTAAGACCATTCATTAGCAAAGTCAAACGTAAAGCTACGAATTTTCGTTTTACAGAGATCCCAAAATAATTTGGGAGATATACATCATGGTATTATATTAATAGTCACTTTTACATAATTCACCACCCCCTGAAAATCAAATGGTGCGTCCCTAAAATACCAATTTGTCTAAACCCAGTTGGGCTACACCGTAAAAAAATCATCGTAGAATTTACATGTAAAACACTGTAAAATGATGGGAATATGACAGTATTTTACGGTTTCTAAAAAAAACCGGTAAAATACTGTATTTTTCACACTTGATTCTTTAAGCCATCGTTGACTAAAATGAAAAGTTGAGCTAGTGGCTTAAGACCATTCTCAACATTAGCTCACACAACTTAAAAAATTGTCAATTTTTTGACCAAGTCCTAAATTTCATCAATGTTAATTTAACAGGGGTTTGTTGGCAGATTGGCTGCCAGCCTTTTTACCGTTAATTTTACAAAATGTTCAACAAACGCCGCCTGTAAATTTTACTTTGCATTGTAAAAAAGCAGTAAAAATACTGTAAAGTATACAGTATATTGTTTTTTGTGCATTTTTACAGTAATTGGTTTAAGAAACTGTACAATTTTACAGTGTCCCGTTAAATTTTACAGCTATTTACTGTAAATTTTTACAGTACAATGTAAATTTTACAGGGGTTTGTTGGCAGATTGGCTGCCAGCCTTTTTACCGTTAATTTTACAACATTTTTTTAACAGTGTAGGCCTATGTCAGTTGGTCTATTGTCCAATTGGTCTTAACCCAACATTGGTTTAAAACCCAATTGGTCAAATACCCATTTGGTCTAATATCCAATTGGTCTAATAAAAGGAGTTCCTTTAGTTGGCACTGCATGTATTCAATGGGGGACCTTTCAAGAACGCCGGACGCATAGGGCCTACACTTTCACAGTGAGAAATAAGAATGGTACACTCTTAGAAAAAATGGTTCGTTTAAGAACCCTTTTTTGTCCCGCGGGGAGCACCTTTTGGCCTAAAAGGTTCTAAAAAGAACCTTAGAATGGTTCTTTGAAGAACTTTCAAATTTTAAATAAGACCTAAAGGTATATTTACTTTTTTGTTTTTATGTAATATGCAAATTCAAGAGAAATGTAAACAAATTTAATCCTTTTCAACTGTTAAAATCATTTCTTCTTGGCTAAAAACATTTTTTACCGTTTTACCAAGAACCATTGAGGGTTCTCCATAATTTTTTCCCAAAAGGTTCTTGAAGCTTGAGGAACCATTTTCTTGGCTAAAGAACCCTTTTAGAACCTTTTTGGTTCTAAAAGGAACCCTATAGAAATTTCATTGGGTTCCTTTTAGAACCAAAAAAGGTTCTAAAAGGGTTCTTTAGCCAAGAAAATGGTTCCTCAAGCTTCAAGAACCTTTTGGGGAAAAATTATGGAGAACCCTCAATGGTTCTTGGTAAAACGGTAAAAAATGTTTTTAGCCAAGAAGAAATGATTTTTAACAGTTGAAAAGGACTAAATTTGTTTACATTTCTCTTGAATTTGCATATTACATAAAAACAAAAAAGTAAATATACCTTTATGTCTTATTTAAAATTTGAAAGTTCTTCAAAGAACCATTCTAAGGTTCTTTTTAGAACCTTTTAGGCCAAAAGGTGCTCCCCGCGGGACAAAAAAGGGTTCTTAAACGAACCATTTTTTCTAAGAGTGTACGGGGATTCTAAAGCTTACCCTAATAAAATATGGTATAAATGTCCACTAGCAGAAGAGGGTGAAAGGGTTCTTCAGGGTGGCACATACATAATATACCCTTTTCCAATGCCAGTGCCCTCCCCAGGCTCCATATGGCAATGCTAAAATACATATAGGCCTAAACCTGATGATATCCTTCCTGAATAAGTTTTTAAAATACCAAAAAGAGGGGGCAGGGTTCAAATAAGTTGAAGCTGAGACTAATAATAATTAGTCTCAGGTTGAAGGGAGTGTTCAGATTAAACTTTGTGGGGACGTGAACTGGGTAGGGCCTAATGCAATTGGCATCGGTGTCTTATTTTTTGGCCCGGGTCGCTACCCGGAAAACATTTTTGACCTCCCCCTCACAAAGTGGAAAACCATTTGTTGACCCCCCCCCCCCCCCCCCCCCGGTTCAAATGGGGTTGTAAAACTTTGTACCAAGGCATAAATCCCGGGGTGAGGAGATCAATTGGATCTGAGGAACAAAGCCACTCGCACATCACTAATTCAGTATTTAAGCACCTGCCATGATTATGCTAAACATATATATGTATATTATTCATTGAGTGAACTTAATTGTCACAGTTACATCATTCAGTATATCTACTATGGTTACATTTAGTCCAAGATCTGCAGTGGCATATCTCCCCCCTCTTCTTCCTTTCTTTCCCTTTCCTTCCCTTTCCCCTTTTCTGTACCTCTCTTCCCTTTCTTCTTCCGGCCCTTTTCGATTTTTTTTAGCCCGGTAGTTTGAGCTGGCCTTCCCGGTCAAAGCCTCCCCCTGACCCCCCGGGAAATACGCTGCTGATCAAAAGGGGGTTAATAAGAGTGAGCAGAAGAGGATTGAACAGGGGCCCAATATTACCCACTGATTGATGAGACTGAGAGCCTCCCCGGCGTTTGCTCGTTTTTTCGCGCGGCCTGCAAAATCTCCCACGAATGATAAATCAAGTTAATTCAAGTATCGCTTCCCATATCCTACACTGTTTGGTACGAATTACATAGACTCGTTACTAACTTTAAAAACACACAGCATATCAAGCGGACACATGTGATGCATCACGACAATATTTTGATGCATCCTATGCATCCTTGAACCGATGTCGATATCAATTCATTCGCTTCCGGTGCTCCCGTTCAGGCGTGTAAGCGTGTGTCATTGCGACAAATATATTCAGAGAAAACAGGATATTCTGTCTTTTGCTGTAGGTAAATTTAATCTCAGCTATATTTATAATGTTCTTGAATACATGCTTATGCTAAAGCATGGTCATAGATTTCCTTTAATGTACTTACTTTTCTTCCATTTCGCTATAAATCATTTGCATTTGAAACATAAATAAACGTTTCCGAATTCAACTACCAATCAATTGTAGGCTACTTGTACTATCTCATCTGTCATGTCTTTAGAAATTGGGAAGACATTAATTGAAAGACGTTATCACACTTAGGGGCCTAAGGGCGGTATACTGGCAATATCCTCATATAGGTCTTACATACGGAATAAAGCATGAGGCAGCAATTGTTTTGCAGTTGTTTTACATTGTAAAAATGATTGATAGCTGCCTTGTGCTTTATTCAGTTAATAGTATGTTATTATAGTATGTAAGACCTATTTGAGGATATTGCCGGTATACTCATATTATAGATCTGGCGATATCCTCATATATACTATTTAGAGAATAAAGGTATTGTTTTTAGACCGTACCCGTGTTATATTGTCTGACATAAATGCAGACGATAGTATTATTTTAAGTAGAACTACGCAAAAAATAATACTATCGAACGCATTTATGTCAGACAATATAACACGGGTACGGTCTAAAAACAATACCTTTATTCTCATTCTTAAACAATCATACTTTAGACATTTATCAAAGAAATAAGTACATTTTATTGTCCACATTTGACAATTCTTACCCCTGCTAGGATTGAATAGCCCACAAACATTCCATCCAATCACATGCGATGAGTAAACCATGCGTAAGCGTCGCAGCGCCGGCATTAACGCAGGAAAAGCGCTAAAGACGCACTGTAGAAGTGCGCGTTCCAGAGCAAACCACGCATTGTGAAGGTCGGGCGCGCTGTTAAAACGTAAGCCCCACCTCCCCGTGTTCTATTGTCTCATCTAGATGTCGCCGATTTCTCTGAGAACCAATGAGATTGCTTAAACTTTCTTAGCTGTTTAAGAATAAGGTATCATATGCATACGGAAGACAAGGCAGCAATTATTTAAAGCACAATGTTACAATTTTAATTTACATCCAGTGCAGTGTTAGTGTCTAGTGATGTCAATCAGAATTCAAATATTGGCAGGGGTGTACTTTCGGCGCGAATCCGCAAATCGATTCGCGTAAAGATTCGCGTAAAATCACTACCGCGCGAATCCAAGTGGATTCTCTCCAAAAAAAAAATATATATATGGCTCATTCCATGAAGTTGGGGCATATTATGTGACATCCAAGTGAAATTTTCAAAATGGATATTTTCCAACTCTTTCTTCTTTTTTAGGTTCTACATTTACCAAAGTCCAATGTAGAACTTTTTTTTTAAATGTAACATTTGGTGTAAAATAACCGCACATGTTCAACAGTTGGATGACATTTCCAAAAATCCCGATGCTACATGGACACCATTTCCCATTTCCATATCATTTTCTAATAAATTAGCTTAAGATGTGGGCCAAGTTTCTATACCTCAATTAACTACTTGGAACCACAAATACATGAAAAGAAACCAGATTTGTCTAGGTTGAACATAACTTAACGAACAAGACATCGTAGATTAACTGTTTTATGTAAAAACTCATTGAAAAGTGACTCTTTATTTTGCAATTTGTATAATGATTTTAAATAAAGTACATATCAATATTTGTTTGATGTAAAGTACTCTATAAACCATGCACATTGATTACATTATAGTCATAAAGTAAGTATATGAAGTATTATTTACCTGTATAATGTTTTAAAATGCACTACCGATGCTACATGGACACCGCGTCTTGTTACATTGTTAATAATAAGACTATTCATACTGTTACAATTATTTGAGTGTGAATGGTTTGTCTACTTGTTCATCATATCAAGTAGATACACAGAGTGAATTGCTTGAAATTTATCTAAACATTGTTCATGTAAAATTTACCTTTTCTGTGTACTTAAGTATTACGATGCTACATGGACACCGTGCCCTAAAATATTTGGAACAGCTTGAACAGGTGCATCTTTTTCAGATCAATAGAGAGGATGTACTATGATGTTAACTTTTTATGTTATAAGCACACGATAAAATTAATAACATGGATTGTAAAACTACAAATTACACAAAAAGATAACCTGCCATAAAGCATATTAAACATACCTATGATACACATACACCATTTCTTACAATTACACAATAACAATACACCATTGATCAAAAGAAACTTAAGATGTCCACTGAAACAAACTTCATGCAGTGTTGTTCTTAAAGTACCCTTTGTGATCTTAGTCTGTTTGCTCGTTTCTGATTGAATCATCCTCTATTATTGATAAAGATGATTGAAAAGTTTGATCACTTAAAAAGTCAGTTTGCAAAAAAATAATTTAATTGCCATGATGGATTTCTTTGAAAAGGTACTAGTTTTTGAAAATGATGGGTTCCTTGTCTTCATCTCAATCAATTCCAGAACCTGCAAAGCAAAACAAAATAAACCCTATGGCTTAGTATCTTCATGGAACATTGTGTATTGATATTGGAGTAGATTATTTATTCATGTTGCACTTTTTGTGTTGCAGGAAAATATTTATATTAAAATTATGCTGGAGTATTTTATTTATTATTAATTTAACATGAAAAAGAATAGCAAAGGATAGAGAACTTAAATGATTTACAATTATTTGTTTTATTTATAGTAAATAAAACTAAAATAAGGGAATGTTTATTGTGAATTCAGTGAAATGCTAATGGAAATGGTGTCCATGTAGCATTGTGTATTTATATATTTCATTAGATATACATCTCTCATAATATGCCTTTTTTTCTGTAAAGTGTAGTAAAATGTAGGCAATGTTTTGAATGTTTTGGGTGATGGATAATTTCGAATGGGGTAATTGTTTTAGTCTAATTAGGCAAATTTTATGAAATGCTACATGGACATGGTGTCCATGTAGCATCGTAGTGGTAAGCTATATTATTAGCATTAAAAGAGCAAAAACTAATTCATTATTAACTTCAAAGTTTATTAATGATGTGATTCTACAAAAAAATTACAATTTCAACGAACTATAACGATACCCAATGCAAAATATTGCCCATGCTATGCCCGGTGCTACATGGACGCCAAATTATTATGGCGTCCGTGACTCAAAATTAATATCATAACATGAAAAGAAATTCTGATTCAATGTTTCCCTTTCAATAAAAATGCATTAATAAATACAGACATACAAGCAACATTAAGAAATAATTACAATCGCACTTACCATTCACAAAACTATCCAATGTTTACATTTTGATGCTACATAAAAGTCCCGATGCTACAACTGGACATCAGCGACTGAAACCTTGATAAAACTAGCTCACATGTGGCAAATTCCAAACAAACCTGATAGCTATTGACCTCTATCCTTACACAAGAAATATGGAATGTTTTATTTATCTCCAGGGGGGGATTCCCACAAATTGCATAGGATGTTTATCACGATGCTACATTTTATGGTTAGGACACCATGCACACGGCACGGTATACTTTTTCATGAATATATGGAATGGTCTTCATGAAATTTATTCTCATTTGCAATAGTTTTCAATTGATAAATGCTCTTAATTTTGGAAAATAATTTAAAAATGTATGATAGAGAACTACCCCCATTCAGCAATGAAAACTCCCGATGCTACACGTGTATATTTTGTGGACACCGTGCGTAGCATCGGAAAGGCAATTTTCATGTTGCTTGGGTGAAAAATCAGTCCAGCGTGACGAGGTGTTTTGGTCAGTAAACTATGAATACATGTATCTTTTATTAATCAAAGCGATTTCCAAGCAATTCTATGATAGTTTTGCTTACATAAAACTCATATTAATTGTTGTGTTTTCCATGTCACGTTTTTTAGCAAAAATGGTCTTGGACACCACCTCATTTGTTATTTTATTTTTCTTCAAGGAAGGGTTGATTTTTTAATTTTTTTTCATGGCTCAATACTATAACCTAGTACTGTTTTTGGACACTAACAACATTTGATATACACATAGAGTAAAACAGTTTATAAGCTGCCTAAAGTACCAAATTCTGCAATTTTAACAAATGCCCCAACTTCATGGAATGAGCCATATATATATTTTTTTTTTTTTTTTACTTTTTTTTTTTATACTTTTTTTTTTTTTTTTAAATTTTTTTCTTCTTCTTTTTAAGTCCAAAACAGGACCTTAGATGACTGGTATTTGACCCTTAGTCAACAAACATGCCGAATTTGGAAGTTATGCAAGCTTATAGCCTTATTTTTGATATTATTTTAATTAATTTTAAGAAGTGTTTGATTCAATTTGTGTACTATTATTTTCTAAGTATACAATAGTACAATAAATGTTTAAAATGCGGAATTTAAATTCAGTAAAAAGGATTCTCGCAAAAATATTCTGCGAGAATCCATGGTGCAAAATTCCTCTGCGAGAATCCATTTGGATTCTCGCAGGATGTCGCGAAAGTACACCCCTGTATTGGTGCCAGACATATCAAGTTACCCCTCATTTTGAAGCTTATGATGTTGCGCATCTAGTGAAGTGAAGGTTTTTTTTAAATTGATGCTGCGTATATATTCATACTTTGCGAAAAATTCTGTAAACATTGATTTTAGGTAATAAAGGTAACATTTTAAGTAAAATTCAAAAAATTGAGTCTCTTTGCAGATTTTAATGTAAGATAACCTAATCTTGGACATCTATACCTAACTTAAAATTGTTATAAAGCTTTATTACCAAGTTATTGTAATTTAATTAATGGTATTGCGCAATACAAAATTCGTCATGACCATTTAACAAATACATAATTCGCCTAAAACAATTAAAAATTGACCCAATTTCAGAAAAAAATATAACTAAAATACAATTTATAAGTCCCTAAATAAATATAAATAAATTTTAATTGTAACCCCAATATTATAAACAAATTAAAGGTAGATGACCCGATCACATTTTCGTAACACAGAATTATTTCAAACATACGGAGATTTTCATATCATATGAAAGCTCGTATTTTTCTCATCATCATACTGAAATTTGACGGCCTAAATCGGTATAATTACGGTGAAATCGATGAAATAACGTTGAATTACCGCGAATGGTGGTAACCACCGATATAGTTTGTGTACTACTCAATGGGTACAGTTCACAGCATCTTGTGCGTCTAAAATAAGAACCATTAGAGCTATGCAACTAAAACTTTGAAACACGACTATTTTAATGACCTTTCATGTAGAATAGAAAACTTCAAGTTGAAAATCGGAACATCTACCTTTAACAACAATATTCCATTTCCCTAGAACTGAAGTTAATTTAACCCACATTTTATGTCCATAGGAATCAATGGTAATCTGTCCAATTTGCACTGAATTTGCCTGATTTTGTAATTTGTATGTCATCAGGTCTCAAACTTCTTCTGGCGCTAAAAAGCGCTATGCTCTTGTGTTAAAAGTTTGGTATCATTGCAAGAAGACAAGTCTAAACTATCCAAAAAACATAATCACAAAGAGTCATCAAAGGGATGGACCACCAAATCTGCATTTAAACACAATAAATATCTGAAAAATGCCAATGAAAAGCAATTACCCTCATGATGTCCTTTTTGGCAGTTCAGAGCTGGCTAGAAAAGACGCAATTCTGGGATCTGGGTCAGAGTACTAGGTTATGCCCATAGTTTTTTTATTTTATATATTTTCACTGATTTGCTAGTTTGCCAATATTAATACTTAAAGGGTACCACCACTTCAAAATTGAATTATTGTGGGTTAATTGTGAATTTTCAGGCTTTCCAAAATTTTGATTACAGTTTTCCCCACATCGTGGAAAGCATGTTGAAAAATTGGCATCACAATAAAAGAACAATTATTCAAAAGTGATAGAAGTGAACTGAATTTAGAATGAGGTCATTAGAACAAAATAGACGGTTAAACGTTTAACTGACCGTAAAATCAACAGGTTAAACGCTCAACAAATTACACGTATCCTCACACCCTTACCTTAACCTAATCTGTATTCATTTTGCATTTTTTATTTGCTGTTGCAGGAAGTAAATCATGGCGCGTGGTCAGCAGAAGAAGCAAGCCCAGCAGAAGAATGCTGAAAAGAAGGCAAAAATCGCCAAATCAAAGAGTAATGATTCAAAGAAAGCAGCTCAAGCAGCTCTGGTATTCAAATGCAAAGTTTGCATGGTAAGAATTCAGTATTTGAGTTATCTTGATTCTTGACCATTGACCATAACTGAAGCAAGGTTAGAAATTCAGCAAAAGACTTGGAATTAATTATTGCTAAGGTTCTGCGCAAGATAACAGTGGAAATTGTGGAATCTAAATTTATTCTATTCAATTTTACAGTTATCTGCATATTGCATAATTTATAGATTAGACAGGTGATGGACGTCATACTAAGCATTTGGTCGGCATTTGGCCATTGTTCGTTGCCCGGCAGTATGCGTGCGCAAAATATCATCAACATTACCAAACCGGAAAGGTTCAAGTTCAACCGTGTAAAGCAATACCAAACCCAAGACAAAGATATTGAGGACAAAATATAAATAGCAGCGTAGCATCGCATAATAATTCCTGCTTGGGTAGTCACACTCAAAATAACGCTTATTTTTCAAAATATTGACAAAAACATCTGAAATATGTAAATTTTAGTATTTTGTGCATTTTGTGTTAATTGGTGAATATCCCAAGTTAAAATCCCAAAATTGAAAAAATAAGAAATCATTCCTTGAACAGTAACAATTTAACATTTTATAGCTTTCCCTTTGAGTTATCTTGTCTAAAAAATTAAATAAATTCCTTCAAAATTGAAAACCCCGATTTAGTAACAAATATTGACATTTTTCCCCATTTAAAGCTACATTTTCACGTAATACATGTGGCTTGTGACTTGAAAGGCGAGTATACTGTATATAAACACTTCAAAAGAAGTAAGTTCCCCTTTAGGGGTTCCCTTATATTTCCAAAACAATACATTGGAATGAAATGGGGTTTTCAGTCAAATGATTATGGGCTTCCTTCATACCAATATATGACCAAAATTTCAAATCAACAGGTTCTGTCATGCTCGAGTGAGCACGTATTGAATGACGGAATGTCCCATTTCAAAAGTTGCTAAAATAATGTATAATTTCAAAAGTTGCTAAAATAATGTTTAGTAGCGGGTGTATCCACCGCGTTGTTGTATGACTTGCCAACATCGACGTCTCAGAGTGTTAATGAGGCGCGCCACTCGATGCTATAAAATAGCATCCCACTCTTGTTGTACCAGAAGACGTAGGTTAGCAAGATTATTGGATCATCCACTCTACGATCCACAGCCCGCTTTAACTGATCCCACAGATGCTCGGTTGGGTTGAGATCTGTTGGGTTAAAATTCTGGTACAACAAGAGTTGGACTTCCATATCGAGTAGCGCGCCTCATCAACACTATGAGAAATTGATGTCGTCAATTGATACACCAACGTGGTGGATACACACACTACTAAACATTATTTTAACAACTTTTGAAATGGGACATTCTGTCATTCAATACAAGCTCACTCAAGCATGACAGAACCTGTTGATTTGAAATTTTGGTCAAGTATTGGTATGAACCTCATAACAATTTGACAGAAAACCCATTTCAACCCAATGTTTATTTTTGAAAATATAAGGGAAACCCTCAAGGGGACTTCTTTTGAAGTGTTTAGAAGTAATAAACATCGAAATAAACTTATCAGATTAAATTTATATTGTCAAAATGTGAATAAATTGGAAGAAAACTGAAATTTAAATTATGCTTGTGATATTGGCCTTTGTTTACAATGTTTTGTGTTTTTTGCTTCTTGCGTCTGCGTCTCGGATAATAAGCTGCGCGTCTATTATTACGCACGGGAAAATTCAGCGCGCGACGCAATGATCGAACAGCTGATGCAGCCTTTGAAAAGGGTGGAACTCAGCTTAATTTCCCGCCAAATGACCATTTGCCTTTTCCTGACTTAAACTTACCAAAACAACAATTTTAAATCAATTAAAAGAATGATCGCTTCCAATAAGTAACTTATGATGGTAATGATAGAATGCATAACGTATTTGAATATAGAGAAACATGAAATTCAGTTTTTGAAACAAATGCAGGGTTTACACTAATAATAATAATAATAATAAACCATGCTTATTAAGCGCACTCCGTCGCAAGACCCCAGTGCGCTGAACAAAAAAGTACAAAATATGAACAAAGATACAAAACATAAAGTCATTTGCTGAAAGAGGCGAGTCTTGAGCGAGCTCTTGAATTGCTGCAGTGATGTGGCATTTCTAACATGAGATGGGAGCCGGTTCCAGAGTTCAGGAGATGCATGAGAGAATGATCTTTGGCCGTAGGTGACAGTGTTAGTTTTCCTCCGTTGTAAGATGACAGATGCATTTGACCTAAGAGTGCGTGTGGGTTCCTTGATGGAACTAAGGTCGCATAAGTACTTTGGAGCCTGGTTATTTAGTGCTTTGTATGTCAAAAGCATAAGTTTAAAAACAATACGGCTCTCCACAGACAGCCAGTGAAGATCTTTTAACACTGGGCTTATATGTACACGCTTCTTTGTCAAGGTTACCAACCGGGCAGCGGCATTTTGGATGCGCTGTAATTTGCTTAATTGAGAAGCTGGAATTCCATATAATATGCTGTTATTTGAGTCCAGACGAGAAGAGACAAATGCATGAACGAGTTTCTCAGTGCTATTACAGTCCAGATATCTGCGGATACGGCCAATGTTTCTGATAGAGTGTGAAGCGGGACGGCTGATGTTATTTACATGAGGGACTAAAGTGAGATGCTGATCAATGATGACACCAAGATCTTTTGCTTTAGTGACAGTATCAACGACAGAGTCACCAACGTTTATGGAGGGGGTGGGAACATTTTCAGAGTAGCGGGATGATAAATGAACAACACTCCGCAGTATCCTGAAAGAAGTAGGGCTATCCCTGCTAATTTACTTTTGCTATAAATATAGCGGCTGTATGTAACAATCTTGTCCATTCAGACCATTTGGCTGTATGTAACAATCTTGTCCATTCAGACCATTTGGCTGTATGTAACAATCTTGTCCATTCAGACCATTTGATGGTATTATTCAGTGATAATTAATATAAACTAATATTGATTTCCTTATTTTCTTCTCACAGACACAAATGCCAGATCCAAAAACCTACAAACAACATTTTGAGAACAAGCATCCCAAAGCACCACTTCCTCCAGAACTTAAAGATGTGGATACTGTTGTTTGATGAAGGGAATGATAGGGCAATGGGCCTTACAATATTGGGATCACAATGTATAGTGTAAGTGTGTGGATACTGTATGATGAAGGGAATGATAGGGCAATGGGCCTTACAATATTGGGATCACAATGTATAGTGTAAGTGTGTGGATACTGTATGATGATTGAAGGGAATGATAGGGCAATGGGCCTTACAATATTGGGATCACAATGTATAGTGTAAGTGTGTGGATACTGTTTGATGAAGGGAATGATAGGGCAATGGGCCTTACAATATTGGGATCACAATGTATAGTGTAAGTGTGTGGATACTGTATGATGAAGGGAATGATAGGGCAATGGGCCTTACAATATTGGGATCACAATGTATAGTGTAAGTGTGTGGATACTGTATGATGAAGGGAATGATAGGGCAATGGGCCTTACAATATTGGGATCACAATGTATAGTGTAAGTGTGTGGATACTGTTTGATGAAGGGAATGATAGGGCAATGGGCCTTACAATATTGGGATCACAATGTATAGTGTAAGTGTGTGGATACTGTTGTTTGATGAAGGGAATGATAGGGCAATGGGCCCTTACAATATTGGGATCACAATGTATAGTGTAAGTGTGTGGATACTGTATGATGAAGGGAATGATAGGGCAATGGGCCCTTACAATATTGGGATCACAATGTATAGTGTAAGTGTGTGGATACTGTATGATGAAGGGAATGATAGGGCAATGGGCCTTACAATATTGGGATCACAATGTATAGTGTAAGTGTGTGGATACTGTTTGATGAAGGGAATGATAGGGCAATGGGCCTTACAATATTGGGATTACAATGTATAGTGTAAGTGTGTGGATACTGTTGTTTGATGAAGGGAATGATAGGGCAATGGGCCTTACAATATTGGGATCACAATGTATAGTGTAAGTGTGTGGATGTTGTTTGATGAAGGGAATGATAGGGCAATGGGCCTTACAATATTGGGATCACAATGTATATTGTAAGTGTGTGGATACTGTATGATGAAGGGAATGATAGGGCAATGGGCCTTACAATATTGGGATCACAATGTATAGTGTAAGTGTGTGGATACTGTTTGATGAAGGGAATGATAGGGCAATGGGCCTTACAATATTGGGATCACAATGTATAGTGTAAGTGTGTGGATACTGTATGATGAAGGGAATGATAGGGCAATGAGCCTTACAATATTGGGATCACAATGTATAGTGTAAGTGTGTGGATACTGTTTAATGAAGGGAATGATAGGGCAATGGGCCTTACAATATTGGGATCACAATGTATAGTGTAAGTGTGTGGATACTGTATGATGAAGGGAATGATAGGGCAATGGGCCTTACAATATTGGGATCACAATGTATAGTGTAAGTGTGTGGATACTGTTTGATGAAGGGAATGATAGGGCAATGGGCCTTACAATATTGGGATCACAATGTATAGTGTAAGTGTGTGGATACTGTATGATGAAGGGAATGATAGGGCAATGGGCCTTACAATATTGGGATCACAATGTATAGTGTAAGTGTGTGGATACTGTTTGATGAAGGGAATGATAGGGCAATGGGCCTTACAATATTGGGATCACAATGTATAGTGTAAGTGTGTGGATACTGTTTGATGAAGGGAATGATAGGGCAATGGGCCTTACAATATTGGGATCACAATGTATAGTGTAAGTGTGTGGATACTGTTTGATGAAGGGAATGATAGGGCAATGGGCCTTACAATATTGGGATCACAATGTATAGTGTAAGTGTGTGGATACTGTTTGATGAAGGGAATGATAGGGCAATGGGCCTTACAATATTGGGATCACAATGTATAGTGTAAGTGTGTGGATACTGTATGATGAAGGGAATGATAGGGCAATGGGCCTTACAATATTGGGATCACAATGTATAGTGTAAGTGTGTGGATACTGTTTGATGAAGGGAATGATAGGGCAATGGGCCTTACAATATTGGGATCACAATGTATAGTGTAAGTGTGTGGATACTGTTGTTTGATGAAGGGAATGATAGGGCAATGGGCCCTTACAATATTGGGATCACAATGTATAGTGTAAGTGTGTGGATACTGTATGATGAAGGGAATGATAGGGCAATGGGCCCTTACAATATTGGGATCACAATGTATAGTGTAAGTGTGTGGATACTGTATGATGAAGGGAATGATAGGGCAATGGGCCTTACAATATTGGGATCACAATGTATAGTGTAAGTGTGTGGATACTGTTTGATGAAGGGAATGATAGGGCAATGGGCCTTACAATATTGGGATTACAATGTATAGTGTAAGTGTGTGGATACTGTTGTTTGATGAAGGGAATGATAGGGCAATGGGCCTTACAATATTGGGATCACAATGTATAGTGTAAGTGTGTGGATGTTGTTTGATGAAGGGAATGATAGGGCAATGGGCCTTACAATATTGGGATCACAATGTATATTGTAAGTGTGTGGATACTGTATGATGAAGGGAATGATAGGGCAATGGGCCTTACAATATTGGGATCACAATGTATAGTGTAAGTGTGTGGATACTGTTTGATGAAGGGAATGATAGGGCAATGGGCCTTACAATATTGGGATCACAATGTATAGTGTAAGTGTGTGGATACTGTATGATGAAGGGAATGATAGGGCAATGAGCCTTACAATATTGGGATCACAATGTATAGTGTAAGTGTGTGGATACTGTTTAATGAAGGGAATGATAGGGCAATGGGCCTTACAATATTGGGATCACAATGTATAGTGTAAGTGTGTGGATACTGTATGATGAAGGGAATGATAGGGCAATGGGCCTTACAATATTGGGATCACAATGTATAGTGTAAGTGTGTGGATACTGTTTGATGAAGGGAATGATAGGGCAATGGGCCTTACAATATTGGGATCACAATGTATAGTGTAAGTGTGTGGATACTGTATGATGAAGGGAATGATAGGGCAATGGGCCTTACAATATTGGGATCACAATGTATAGTGTAAGTGTGTGGATACTGTTTGATGAAGGGAATGATAGGGCAATGGGCCTTACAATATTGGGATCACAATGTATAGTGTAAGTGTGTGGATACTGTTTGATGAAGGGAATGATAGGGCAATGGGCCTTACAATATTGGGATCACAATGTATAGTGTAAGTGTGTGGATACTGTTTGATGAAGGGAATGATAGGGCAATGGGCCTTACAATATTGGGATCACAATGTATAGTGTAAGTGTGTGGATACTGTTTGATGAAGGGAATGATAGGGCAATGGGCCTTACAATATTGGGATCACAATGTATAGTGTAAGTGTGTGGATACTGTATGATGAAGGGAATGATAGGGCAATGGGCCTTACAATATTGGGATCACAATGTATAGTGTAAGTGTGTGGATACTGTATGATGAAGGGAATGATAGGGCAATGGGCCCTTACAATATTGGGATCACAATGTATAGTGTAAGTGTGTGGATACTGTATGATGAAGGGAATGATAGGGCAATGGGCCTTACAATATTGGGATCACAATGTATAGTGTAAGTGTGTGGATACTGTATGATGAAGGGAATGATAGGGCAATGGGCCTTACAATATTGGGATCACAATGTATAGTGTAAGTGTGTGGATACTGTTTGATGAAGGGAATGATAGGGCAATGGGCCTTACAATATCGGGATCACAATGTATAGTGTAAGTGTGTGGATACTGTATGATGAAGGGAATGATAGGGCAATGGGCCTTACAATATTGGGATCACAATGTATAGTGTAAGTGTGTGGATACTGTATGATGAAGGGAATGATAGGGCAATGGGCCTTACAATATTGGGATCACAATGTATAGTGTAAGTGTGTGGATACTGTATGATGAAGGGAATGATAGGGCAATGGGCCTTACAATATTGGGATCACAATGTATAGTGTAAGTGTGTGGATACTGTATGATGAAGGGAATGATAGGGCAATGGGCCTTACAATATTGGGATCACAATGTATAGTGTAAGTGTGTGGATACTGTATGATGAAGGGAGTGATAGGGCAATGGGCCTTACAATATTTGGATCACAATGTATAGTGTAAGTGTGTGGATACTGTTTGATGAAGGGAATGATAGGGCAATGGGCCTTACAATATTGGGATCACAATGTATAGTGTAAGTGTGTGGATACTGTATGATGAAGGGAATGATAGGGCAATGGGCCTTACAATATTGGGATCACAATGTATAGTGTAAGTGTGTGGATACTGTATGATGAAGAAAATGATAGGGCAATGGGCCTTACAATATTGGGATCACAATGTATAGTGTAAGTGTGTGGATACTGTTTGATGAAGGGAATGATAGGGCAATGGGCCTTACAATATTGGGATTACAATGTATAGTGTAAGTGTGTGGATACTGTTTGATGAAGGGAATGATAGGGCAATGGGCCTTACAATATTGGGATCACAATGTATAGTGTAAGTGTGTGGATGTTGTTTGATGAAGGGAATGATAGGGCAATGGGCCTTACAATATTGGGATCACAATGTATAGTGTAAGTGTGTGGATACTGTATGATGAAGGGAATGATAGGGCAATGGGCCTTACAATATTGGGATCACAATGTATAGTGTAAGTGTGTGGATACTGTATGATGAAGGGACTTAATGATAGGGCAATGGGCCTTACAATATTGGGATCACAATGTACAGTGTAAGTGTAATGGATGATAATATCAGATTAAGTATCACATTCACATAGCCCGCAAGCTCAATTAAAAATGGAAAACACTTACCTCTATGCATGTGCGTTCTATTTAAGTATTAAGGATGATTTTGTAAGCTAAAATCACCTGCCCTTCAGTCTTTTTATTGATATTCACCCCCCCCCCCCCCCCCCTAAAAAAAAAGATTTGTAGTATAATGTACTTTTGAGAGCTTTTAAGTGGTACTTGCACCATGGTCACAATTTCTTGGCTTTCAGTGCACAAGTTAAGAAGTTAACACATACTGGTTGTTAAAGGTGTCATTTGTATCAATATACAGGGTGAGTCAAAAAGAAGTTGTACGGTTTGAATATTTTTTCCTGAGAAAGAAAAAGAAAATTGACCTAAAACTCAAGCGATATTTTGTCGAGAATATTCTTCCGATCATCTGCAAAAAAAGAATGACTGAAATCAATCATTCCTATCCAGAGTTATAGCTATTTTACTAAAAGAACCCATTTTTGTAGCTGTCCACCGAAACGTAAAACAGAACAAAGTAAAGACAATGTTTAGAACTCATCATCATATCAGGAAGTAATTGTTTTATTCCTCATAATGCAAAATCATGGAATCCGTCAAAAAGAGAAGGTTAAAGTCTTATTGTAGTCACTGATTCTTTATTTTAGGCACACCATTCCCACCTGTGTTTGAAACTCCCGGGCTTTAATCTTATTTGAATATGAATGACCGTGTGTACATTTAGCTGCCCACTTTAGAGTGGGTAGATATCAAGAGAATTAAGCGTTCCGTGGACAGCTAAAAAAAGGGGTTCTTTTATTAAAACAGACATAGCTCCTGATATGTATACATGTATTAGAATTGATCGATTTTTCAATGATTTCGTTTGTCATGAGCGGAATAAGTTACTCTTTGAATACGTGTCTCATTGGTTTGTCAAATTTGTTTGGTCTATTTTTCAACAAATATTCATTTCTGTACAACTTCTTTTTGACTCGCCCTGTATTTCCATTGTTTAACCCTCATCCTATGCCGCCCCTAAGTATTTTCGCCAGTGGCATCAAAACACAACAGACAGTGATCTAGGGCATCTAGGCAATCTCTTTTACACTAATATTTGCACTCATTTTCACAGAAGGTACCACATTCCCCTGGGGTATGGTAAGCTGTCGAAGTTCGAACCTTACAATATGAATATTTTAAAAATCACCATCTTATGGTATACATTAGAAATATCATTTCCCTCACTTTAAAGCTAAATACCTGGTGAAATTCCAATATTTTGAACTTTTTTTGGCGGAAAATTTAACATGGGCCTATATTTCACTGTACAATAAAATTCAACAGCATTTTGAGGTCAGCCGTGCTTATGACGTCATTGTGAAGTCATGTGTGGGATATTTGTACTTAATTTGGTTTGTATGGAAAGTGGAGACCTCTAGCTATACCATGGTACCAAAATAAGCATACTCTGCATCTCCGTTTGGATTTAATTGGGGGTGGGGGGTTGGGGTGCTCAGAAGGACGATGGTTATGTATGTAATTAAAATATTTATAAAACATAAATATCATATTTTTATATTCTTATTTTAACAGATACTTTGACACTGCAATATTTGTTACCAAAACATCTAAGATGGACTGGAATACAACATGGCTGTGAAGACATATGACAGGAATGGACAAAACAAACAAGGCCTTATTATTTATCGATGTGTCTATAGTTAAACATATCGTGGGCAATCTATTTATCTCGGGGACCAGCTATCTACTCTCATGATTTGGAGCTGAGACTAACTGTAAAGCATGCAATTTGAATGCCTACAGATATTTGAATAGAACCTTTTCATTTAGTTCTGCAGTTGCCTATTCCATTCATAGGCACTGTACTGTATAATGCTCTGTGATGTTTTTTGTAAGTCGGTGAAATTTCAAATTCAAAACTTCTTTAGAGGCACCAGATAGCAAGGTATTATAATGGATGCATAACAATATCATTGCTGTGGTTATGCATGTGAAGTTATGTTATGCCTTAAGCTATAGTTTAATCAGTTCCAATTTGGCGAGAAATATTCGGTTTTTATCTCTCCGCACGCAATAGTAATCCAAGTGTACTCCCGCAATTATGGCCATACGCACACACGGTACTGGTCGCACGCGCACTTCACACATATGCTGCACATTGCGCAAGTTGTCTTCATACGCACGCGCATCCTACTGTATACTGATCAAACTATAACACTGGCATTGGTGACTCTGAGGAAGCTTGACATGTAAATGTATAACTTTAATGTGTATATTTTCTGTTTTCTTGTCCCTCAATCAATTTGGCCTATGCAATAGATGTGTAGGGCGAGTGTGTACTGTAAACATAATAAGGAATTCAAACTTAAACAATGTTTGCCTATTCCTTGAGGCAATGCTATTAGTGTATACATATAAAGTAACTGGTCACAGTAAATACTTGTGACAATTTGATATACTTGCATAAATGCTGTCTTAAAGTAGATTATACCATTGCCTCAAGGAAGCGACAGGGACCCTAGCAGAAAAAAACTTTGCAGCAATCATGGATTTGAAATTGCTTGGGTAAACATTACGCTTTCAACAATTTTGAAGAATTTTCATTTGTCCTCCCACTCCACCCTCCTCTCTCTCCACTTTCACTTGATGTGTCTAAAACTCTTGTGTAAATAACTTTGTACTGTAAATAGTATTTCATACAATCTTATGGTCTTATCAAAACATTCTTATTCTAAATCCGTATAAAAAGTACCCTCTGTCTTAGAAATAGCGTTTTGAAATAGAGCAGCAGATAACTAATACATATTCAATACATGATGGGATCGATGACTGGTTTTTTGAACAAATACGCCATAGTTTATAATTTTAGCCTGACCTGAGCATTTTGGTTGAGTCTGGCCTAATCACAACCCAAGGGTTTGTCTGCAATGTCCCACTGTAAACTATAAAAAAATAGATATGCCTGAAATGTTCACCTAGTAGTGTTAGGTAAACACACTTTCAATTTCTTATCTAAAGTAAAAATACAGTTAAAAGCTATTTCCTTGTTTTGTTGGTTATCATCTGTTGCAATCTTGACTGAAAATACAAGGTATTATTCATACCAACCTGCCGCCACCACATGTTTTCAAAAGGACTTTTAAAGGAACAAGGCATACATATAGTGAACGTCAAACTGGAGGGTGACTATTTTGAATCACTATCCTTAAAGACATTTTCATAAACGTACACACCCCTTCCCCAGATACAGTACACATTGGGTTTGTCAATGGGATTCGGAATCAACCACCAAAGTATCTCTACATTGTACGCAGTGTCTACCTGGCGTACTGTCTTTGCAAATTCCAGGTACCATAGCTTATTTCATATTGCATTTGATCGACAATGTCGTTCAAACAAACTGTAAATCACTGGAATAGGCACTGGCTCTGATTATAATGTGGTTGCTTAAATATACACCATGTATTTTGTTCAATATGGACAATGTTGGTTAAACCTAAACTGATCATGTTGTATAATACATCTCATGACTTGTTATCTTGTATGTTTTACTCCTCATCTTACCAATCTTACATTACAAACAGCTTTTGCATTACAGCTGGTTCTCACTACTATGCCTTTTTCACATAATAGTGGAAAAGAGTTGAATGTTTGGTTTTCTAAAACAAGTGTTGTAATTATGAAAATCGATCTAAATTCATATCTGTGGGAATTATCTGTGGTACGGCATGTGGTGTACATTGTACACGAGTATTGTGATAAGAACTACTCAACTCAAACCATACTATCTAATTTGGTACAGATTAAATTGTAGTTGTATGCACTAGACTGATAAAATGTTTAAACATTGTATATATGAATTGTATCCTACATAATGTGATTTACTGCCAACAAGACAAAACTATTACAGGTGGGCTTTATTTTTAGTGTACTCTGCTACCACATGTTTCCCATTTAGGATTTTTTTTAAATTACTCATGTAGACACAGTGATTGATCAAAATGGTAGAGTGTACTAAATGATACTAAAATCCACCAGTTGTGGTTGAACATTTTGAGATAAAAATCGAAATTACCATATAGACTTCAAGCATGTCCAAGATTATTATATAAGGCTGGTGTAAGTGTGGCATTCAGCGTGGTGCGAAGTAGTATATAGTTGTCTAAGTCAAATGGTGGCATTAGTTTATGTTGGATTGGTCTCGGCAGATGAATAACATGATTATTTTATGTAGATATCTTCAGTTTGCTACCTTGGTAACAAGTATTTATACAATTTGCATATTTATGAAAAGTACATTTCAATTCCTTAAGACAGTGACCTATAATACTACACATGTGTGATGGATCTTTGAATGTGTGTATGTGTAACGCTATAGTTTGATCAGTTTCAAATTGGCGAAAAATATTTGTTTTTTATCTCACTGCGTGCAAAAGTATTCCAAGGATACGCGCGAGATCATAGCAACACGCATGCGGTTTTGGTCGCACGCATCACACATATTATGCATAGTTCGCATGTTGCCTTCATGCAGTAGTGTCCTTCAGTGTGCATTTGCTTCGCTGCTGTAAAGAGGCTTCACCAATTTGGATCTTACCAAACTATAGTGTCATGAGTCCATGTACATGAATTGCAACTGGGACTGTTGATCTGTACATTGCTTGGATAGTTAGATAGGGCCAGGAAAATGCAATATCGTTTAAAAACGCACAATCTCGTTATTTTCCTACCCCTATGTACTACATAGTGTTAGGAAAAAAAACGCAATCTCATTATTTTCCCAGCCCTATGTACTACGTAGGGCTAGGAAAAAAATGCAATCTCATTATTTTCCTACCCCTATCACTAATGGTGTAGGCTAAGCAAAATGTGATTATCTTTTGCAATATCCATAGTTGGATTATGCAAAAAAGGACATACTCTCCTTTAGTCTACCATACAGTAGTACACAATTCACCAGCGTAGTGTTACATGTATACAGGGCGTTGTATTTTCACTTCACTAGTGAATTTGCAATGTGCAAGAATGTCTCGTAAGTGGTTCAGTCTCTATTAGTATAAAGAAATTGCAACTACAAATATTTTGGTTTTTATGCATAATTTTGGCAGAGTATGATATGTTATATATTATAAAAAAATAACTACTTAAAACATAATTTAAAGATTTTCTCCATCATATGATGTGTAGGCCCCTTTTTGAGACTGATTTTGTAGTTGAAGGTTATCTTATTCTTATGCATTTGCATAAAATCGGTTATCATTGGCATACCAAGATGTAGTTTGAAAGGTTTAATCCCCCAGGTTTAAGCCATGTTGTATGCTGCTTGTTTTGCAGTGTTGTGACTTAGAGAAATGACTTTGTTTAGAAACTTTTCAAATCATTTGACTTGACTCGGATCACTCATCCATTAGACTTTAGCTTGACTCTAGTCACTTTTTCAGAAGATATGACTTAACTTGACTAGAGTGCAGTGCTAAACTGGCTTGAAGAAGTTGTCGAGTCTAATCAAAATGGACCTGAACAAGACTTGGTAGATAATATTCAGTAATGAAACGAATAGTTTCATGTTTAGTATGACTTGTTGTGACATGAACAAAATTAGAGACTTGACATGAGCCAACCAGTTACTTGTCTTGACCTATTGGATTGACTTGACTGAAATTTAGACAGACTTGATTTGACTTGAGTCACCCCTGTCAATGACTTGACTTTACTTGTTACTCTAAGTTGACTGACGTGGTCACAACACTGCTCTTTTGGCATATTTCAATCACTGCCCATGTCCAAACTTTTTTTTTCTCCCTTTAAGTCAGCAAGTGTCTTGCCATCTCCAGTAAATAGTCAATACCTACTAAAGTTCAATCAGTTCAATTGGCGAGAAATATTGGGTTTTTATCTCTCTGCTCGCAAAAGTAATCCAAGCATAAGCGCGCGACTATGGCAATGCGCACACGGTATTAGTCGCACGCAAGTGTCACGCATATGATGCACGGAGCGCTTGTTGTCTTCAAGCGTGCCTGCGTCCTTCTGTATTCATTCGCTGGTGTAACGAGGCTTCGCCAATTTGGAACTGATCAAACTATATTTACCAATTGTTTTCCTAATTAATAAGCTGTTGTTAGATTATGCATATTTTGTAGTAGACTTTTTAATCATTGTAAAGACAAACATTTTTGGTTGTTGGTAAATTGTAAAAATTATTTTGGAATATTACATTAAATATTATGCACTAAAGGATGTTAAAGATATGGCTTAGTATAGATGGAATGTATGGCTGGAGTTTGTTACATCATGTTTGGGGTTGTGGGGTTACTGTTTTGGTCCATATAATTGCCAAAATTGATTTATTATTTTTCCTGTAGGGTCTCCCTATAGTTATTGTAAACGGAAGACCATATATATTTTAAAATGGGTAAGTGGTTGGAAGAGATGTAAACACAGTGTAATGTTTGTTTTCAAAGTAAGTATAGATTGTATATTCTCATTAGTTCAATGACTGCTTGAGTATCATTTCGAGACCCTTTTAAGTCTTAAATGTAGAAGAAATTTGAATCTCAATAATATATCTCATGACATGGGGTTAAAGTTGACCAATATCATTGATGTGAGAAGTACAATTTTGTCAATAAATGTTTATGAAATATTCCATTTTTCATAATAAAAGTTTGGAATTTGTCATTTAGTGTACAGACTATTATTCAAAACCTAGCAGATAAGAAGTAGGCCACTGTCATAAGGATTTTATCCCTGACCGTTTTCAATGTCATAATTACAGGGTGTAAAGTGTTGAATTGATACATAATCCATATTGACGGATTAAGTTTGTTTGTTTATGATAAAACTCTCATAACTTCAAAAAATTAATGTATTCGATTTTTAAATGTACATCTACATGTACATTTGTACAACAAAATGTACATTTTAGAAGCAGTAACTACGGGTCAATCTATTTTGAAAAGCAACATACCTATCTTATCTTTTTCATTTTATTAGACCAAGTACAGTTAAAAATTACTACAGACTTAAATTGGAGAGAATGTAAGAATATGGTTTCATATCTGACAACAATCAAATTTTGTTAGAAAAAAACTATTATATTATATGGCTATACTACTTCCACCAGTCATTTAGATTTTAGTTAGGAATCGATGTTGAGTTACGGTCGAGGAATGTTTTAACATAAAAGCATTTTAGACAACAGATAGCATAGAAAATCGAAGTTTTACACATATTTGGGACCATTGATTAAAAATGTGATATTTAATGAAGAGATGATGCCCAAAACACAAGGCTATATGACCCTTATCGGTTTAACCAACATTTCTTGTGTTATGGAGCATTTATTGTTGTACCCTATATGCGCATTGATAACAAGGAAGTTAGTGAGAACGGATGGTCACATTGGGCCCAACCTTGGTGTTCCATAGGAAACCAAATAGTCACTAGTCGGAAACGTCGAGTGCCTACACTAGCAAATAGGCCTAGGTGATTGTGAACTTATTACAACATGTCACAACAGTTTCAGAAAGGATTGCCCTAACAAGTAACCAACTGAAATCGTGTTTACTGTTCATATGTCGCAGTGTCACAATATTGTTAACCCGGAATATGTGCAAAATAAAAGAAACCTGGACTACCAATTTTGATACGGATAAGTGTGAAACTGAACACAAACTTTGCAAAAGATTTTAGTTTTCTTACGTGGATTTGGAATAGGTGTACTTTGGTACCAACTAAACCTATTGTGGTCCTTTGATCCGGGCAACCATGGATGGTGAACAGATGAGCAACGGGGACGTTGTCGAGGTAAGTACCAATGTCCACGAGGCCCATGCCTGTCCCCCATGCCCTAAGTCTTTCAACTTAAATATTTCAGATACGGAATTGGGAATATAAATCAAGTCTCAACTTTACTTCAGTTACGGAATTGGGAATATCAAAAGTCAAATAGTTTTATGAAATGTATTTAATATAACAGGTAATGATGAAGGTGGTACACATTTTGATCTTAGGCATTATTAATAGTGATGAACTGGCTTTCATAATCATGGTGGTTAGGGGGTTAATATTGTAGGCGTCTCATCTGTCATATAGACTCTGTACACAGGCTAGCACACATCCCTTCATCGAATGAAGCGTTAATGAAGGTGTATAGTGTGTAGTACTGTTTACGCTCTTCCCTTCATTGAATGAAGCAATCTTCATCCAATGAAGCAAAAGAGGTTCTTTCGATAAAGATACATGTAAATTCAATGAAGCGATTTGGTAGTGTGTACGCTCCCATACTTTACCAGTAGGGGAGATATGCGGGAGAGTTGAGCTACCCCTATAACTCGAAAAGTAGTAACTTACTAAAATTTATATTGGCATATTATTGTTATATAGCATCAAAGACATTCTTAGTGTTTAAAACTCTACTGGCATGTGTGCTCAGTATCAAAGATACCTAATTTCTTTTTCTTTTTTTCACTTTTGAGTGAAAAATAGAAAAATAAATGTTTTGTCTTTTTTCCCATAACAAGACTTAGACTATAATGGCGGTAATTTGTTTATTGAAGGGGGTATATATGACCATTATTTTAGAGAACTATTGTAAACTACCAAAAGTTCTACACCGGACAGGATTGGGTTATTTACAAAATAGTCACCATGAGGAGAGTTGAGCCATTGGTCATGGGGAGAGTTGAGCACAGGGGAAACATGTAGTAACATTTTGATTTTTGGACTAAAGGTGAAAAATGTATAATAAATGAGAGAAAATGTTATTTTGTGCCATGATAATAACAATTGAGCACCATATTTACTTTAACGCTTTCCATGCGGCAGGCGGCTGCAGACGACATTCCAAAATTTCACAAAATGTTTAAAAAATGTCAAAATTATTGAATTTCATTAACATATTCAAAATCAACAATAGAAATGCATTGACATAAGTACAAACATGTCTAATATTGGGTCAGTAATCCTTGAGATAGGCTTTGAAAATTGTGAAAGGTTTCTGAAAAATCTGTTTTGTATAATGGAAAATAATAGCCGCGTGGAAAGTGTTAAGGATTAATAAATCAAAAGTTGAAAAAATATGATTTGGTTTTTTTCACCAGCCATTGACTTAGGCCTATCATGCTGGCTCAACTCTCCTGAAATGGTGGCTCATCTCTCCCATACTGTAGGGGGAGTTGAGCCACTTTACCATTTTTTTTCAAAACTTTTATATAAATAAGCTATCCCAACTGTTATTGTTTCACAACGAAAACAACACTCTAAAGTTTTACTTACACTAATTTTTTACAGGTTTGTACTTTTCTTCCGCATATGGTGACACAAAATATAATAATTGGCTCAACTCTCCTGCATCTCTCCTATAATTGTTCAAATCGACCTGAAGAATACCTGCTTTTGGCGGTGATAAAAGGCAATTTACTGCCAAGATTGTTATTTGACCAAGTTAACCGATCCAGAGGGGCTGGTTTGAAACTGAGACGAATTATATACCAAAGGTATATTTGTCTCACAGTCTCGCGTTTGAAACATTGCTCTATATGAAGTAATGGGTGTGGTAGGAACGGCGTTCTATTTTATACTAGTGACGGATCCAGGGGGCCTGGGGGCCCGCCCCTCAAAAAACGTTTTTTGGGGTTTTTTACATTTATTTACACTTTGGATGACCCATATTTGACCCGAAATAACCCACATAATACCCAATAGCCATTAATGTTAACCCTACCCTACCTAGAGAACCGCTGCAAAAAGTCTATTAATTTTGCTTTTCATAAGAAATAAGTGATCTTCAATACGCAGGACTAAATGGATATATTTCAAGTCTCTCAAGAGATAATTGTCTACCATTGACTATTCTAAAGGCTGCATATAAGGAAAACTCATAAAGTGACAATCATATTATTAAGATTCATCACTCGAGGCATCACTGCGGCTTAACTTGTTACAACGAAAATTTGACTTTTAGCCGTATTCCGGTATGCTAAATACGTAGCAATATACATCCGAGTTGATATTATAGGGGAAGGTGGGGTAATGGCGGACACCTTTTGTTAGAGCGGTATAACACACATATAATACGTCATATAACAAAACACAAAGCACTGTGAAGGTTCTACCTTTTATCAAGTTTTTATCAACTCATCATTTTGAAATTCGAAGCTACGACGCAATAAAAAAAATGGGCACATCCTCTCTTATTATTATGCTCATCATTGTGACTCCGAATTCATTTCTTTTTTTATCAGAAGGTATCATACATTACATAAAAAAATAATAAGACTTTGTTTTCCTTGATGTAGAAATACCAGTTTCAAAGAGAAATTAATGCACCAAAATATCAACTTGCCCAAAAAGTGATTTTTGTAATTCTCGCGAGAATTTGCGAGACAACCATCCCATTTAGGTTTTGTGTGATTTCAATGGAGAGGCACCTAACATCATAGGGTGGCAAAATACCACCTTCTTTCACCTGCCTTTAGATACAGCCCTGTCCGCGATTACCCCGCGTCCGCCATTACCCCACCTTCCCCTACCTAAAGGTTTATATTCCCTACAATCTGATTTATACATGAAAATACAGTATTATATTCAGAAATCATCCATTGTTTCCTATTTTCAGTATTTAAATCGGGCTGTTATATCTAATCAAACAATACGGAGAGAAAACTAAAAACATGTATTTATCTTTAGGCTTTTTTTCCGTGTCCGTTGTCCAAAATCTCTCTCTGGATTTGATCGCACCATAACAAAAGTGAAACAGCTATCATATAACATTTACTATAAATGTGTAGCTATGATTCAGAGCTATAATCCTGACAAATGTCATGAGGCTGACATTCATAGCGATGTTATGAGTTAGCAGGTAGAACTTATTGAATGACCCTCGTATAAGTATAGGCTAACTACATAATAATTGTGACAATATTGAAGCGAAAGTACAACAATATGAAAAATGAGTTAAAATGATCACTTTCATTTGTGAGTGTTATTGATTTTTATAAGAGAATGCTTGTTTTAATTAAAGAAACAAAAGGCCTCAGAGATAGTCATTTGAAGGGAAAATAGCTAAACATGAGCTAAAAATCATGTTTTTAGTAGACTTAATTCACAACATTTCTCACGGCAAGGGGGCTCTGCCCTTACAACCCCCGCCCTTACCCAGCAACCCTTTTTACAAATAAATTACACAAATCTTTTTTCTTCTTATACAGGGTGTCCCAAAAGTCTATGCACGTTTTTGAAGAGTCATATCTTATAAAATATAAATCATATGGCATAAATTTAACCATATTTTGATAGACGAGATTTGGACAATTATTTTGATACCAAACACAACCCTATTGGTGAACCACCAACATTATAAAGCTGGTTGAAAGTTTTTGGCCGTGTGAGATCTACCCATACCAAGTACCACACATTGTTGCTAAAACCAGGTGCGCATAAATTAACGGTATGAAAGCAACGTTGCGCATTAGTCACAGTTCACTGCTTACCTTGAAACATATAAATGTTATTACTAAACTCGGTCACTCACAACATAAATAGGCGCAGTAGACAACATTGCACAGCAAAAGTCTTCATTCAAGATGGTTTACAGCATAGATAATCGAATACAAATTATATGGTTCTACGCTGAAACAAATTCAGTTCAACTTACTCAACAAAAGTTCAGAAAACATTTCAAAGTGAAACGCGCACCAGGAGGAATATCCATTCTGAAGTTGGTGGATACATTTTTGAACACAGGAACTGTGCATGATTTGTCTCGATGTGGTAGAAAAAAGACTGGTTGATCAACAAGTCACATTGATGTTATAAGACCAAAGAGATCTATTCGCCGACTTTCCGCAGAAAACAAGATTAAAAGATCAACTGTTCACAGAATTTTGCGTAAAGACTTGAAGAAGTTTCCATACAAGATTCAGATCAAACAAAACATTTAAACTATATTTCACTATAGAAACGAAAATTATGTGTGATATAGTTTGTTATTATGAATGGGATCACTGTAAGGTAAAATTTTAAATATTACATTTGACGGATTACTTTCCGTGTAACCAACTCTACCCGTCTTTTTGTTAATCTCAATAGGTATGGATTTATGAACTTTATTCCTCCGAAGTATAAAATTACATTTTTGCAGTAATACATATTTTTCTTCTAGGGTGGCATTACAAACAGATGTTACTCACATGTTTGGTATCAAAATTATTTCCCACAGCTCCTCTTTCTAAATATGTATTCATATTTTCAATACGACTTATATTTTGTGAAATACAAAGCTTCAAAGTCGTGCATAGACTTTTGGGACACCCTGTATATGTATCTTATACATACCATAATATTACCAAACAAATGAATTGTGTCAAAATGATCACTTTCATTAGTGGCTTATTGATTTACGTTATATGTAAAGAAAATGTTTAATGGAAAAGAAATTACAGGCCTGAGACTCAATAATCTGAAGGGAAATAGCTTAAAATATATACAAACTAAAAATCATGCTTTAACTAAATTTTAAAAATTTCCCACCCCGTCCCTTGCCCAACAACCTCGTTTTTTCTTCTTTCTATTTTAGGGCCCACTGGGAATTTATTTATTTGTTGCAATATCGGAAAACATTTACAAGTATAGACGTTATTCTTAATTGGCTCATTTACGTAGAGGGTTATGTGAAATGAAAACGAGGCTAGCGATTTAGCCAAGACGGGAGGGTGCTGTAGTTTGTCAACGGGGTGAACATTGCACTAATCATAAACAAATCTTATACTTCTGAGCTGTTCAATATTTGACCTTAACATTCGTGAAATAAACTTGAACGTATAAACTATTTGTTTTCACTTATAGTTTGAAATGAAATGTTTGCTGGTAACCAACACTATCTAAGAAAATGTAGAAGTTCACAGTTATTGCAGTGAAAGTATACAATATTGTAATGTTTATCGGAGCACTTGTAATAGCTCTGAGCATGCTCAGTTGGATTATACTCCCTCTTTTGACGTACATGCGCCAATTAAGAATATATTAAGTCTATAATAGGCCTACTAGCCTACACATAATATAGTATAAAAGATTAAATTATATCAGCTTCGTTTTATATGAAATTGCATAAAAAATGCGTAAACATGATTATAATGTAATACGCACTGAAAGTGAAATTTACTTACCGTATATACGATGATTTGAGACAATGTTCCATTTCTGTAGATGTTTATCAAGTTTCGAACGTCTTTGTGCGCTTACAAACTCTAGTTTTATTATTACGGTGTCACGAATTTTTAAAGGCTTATTGATGGCTTATTTGACATCTGCAACGATATGCCGCCTGGTAGTTGGGGGGGGGGGGGGGGGGGGCTTAAGGCATCACAGGGGAGGTTTGGTTCAGTTTCTTCTAAAAGCATTAGGCTCATATGTTGCTCAGACCATACTCCTATGATTTATGATGGATACCAAAATCGAGCCTTCTGGGACATCGACAGCCATATTGGCCAATTCCAATATGGCCACCATACTTGGGGACCAAAAATTCAAGTTGCTTCAATTAAACTGACAAGCATATACCAAATTGTTTGTCTAAACACAAGGATTCTAAAAATGTATAGTTTGCCCTATACTCCCGATGTGTGGTTAATGAGATATTGAGCAAAACATGTAAAGGTCGTTGACCTTTGCTTTAGGGGGTCAAAAATGAAAGTTGTTACAACGTGGAGTCGTTTTTGTGCCTTGTACAGGGGTCAAAAGGTCAAATTATATAGGCGTATATAGGAATTGTGACCTTTTGACCCTGTATAAGACCCAAAAACGACTCCAGGTGGTAACAACTTACATTTCTTGAACCCATGTGATCTGACGAACAATTTGAGATATCGTTTGTCAAAATCAGAGCATGTTCAAACTTTGACCCCCAAAAGCATAGGTCAACGACCTTTTCACGTTTTGCTCAATACTAGTATCTCAGTAACCACACATCGGAAGTGGGGCAAACTATAAATTTTAAGAATCCTTGTGCTCAGAAAAACAATTTTGGTATGCTTGTCAGTAAATTGAAACCATTTGAATTTTAGCTCCCCCAGTATGGCGGCCATATGAGAATTGGCCAATATGGCTGGCCCAGAAGATTCCACGCCAGTAAATAATTTCAGTCCTTGTAGAGACGACAATCAAAAGTTTTTTCTTAGCTTTCATCCTGTGGCCCATTGATTATAGAATTAATCAGAAATGGTACTTATTGCTCCCAAATGATTAAAGTTGTAGTTTAATCCTGATTTTAGGACTACTACCTAATACCACAGTGGAAAAAGACATATTTTCAATGCATTTTGTAGGTTTTTTGGATGTATTTTGATTGTAAATGATCTGGCAACATTTCTCAACTTTTTCTGATAAATGAGGGCGCTACACCCATTGTCCAACTTTGGCAGGGGTCTTATTGCTCAGAACTTTCGGGGATACCATATATATTTGTTTTGATTAAATGATCAAATATATCATGAAATTTAAGGAAAATGTCAAATTGAAAATTCCAGTCGCTTTATAAGCGAGAAAATGGGCTTTTTGTAACTACCATGCATTTTACATGTAAACGCATAGGAAAACCATTTGGTGGTGTGAATTCAGAAGGCTCAAAGTTTGGCGTCCATCATCAATCATAAGGGTAGGCCTATGGTATATGAGCAACATATGAGCCCCATTTGGTGCTTTTAGAAGAAACTGAACCAAAATATCCCTTAGCCCCCCAACTACAGCTATGAGTAAATCCAATTGATTACAATTCGGTTGCTTTAACATATACACCATATATTTTGTTCAATTACAATGTTGGTAAAACTGATCCTGAACCCCGCAGGCCCGTAAGAAGGGGGGGGGGGGGGGGGGGGCGATGGTGGCGATCGCCCCCCCCCCCCCCTTTGAAAATCTTCCCCGGAAAATTTGTACACAGATGAAAAAATTTCGCGCGCTGCGCGCGCATTTGCCTTCCCAAAATGCAATATTCTTTGCTACAAGCTTGTTTAGAGCCAAAATGTACCTCGATCGTGCAAAAAATAGGTGCAAATTCGAAAATTTTCGCGCGCTACGCGCGCATATTTTACTCACATAAATTTCCGGTGATTTTTTGGGGAAAACGCCCCCCCCCCCCCCTTTGAAAAAAGTGTCTTACGGCCCTGCCCCGGTCCTGAACTTCGCCCCAAAAAGAGTTTGCAATATTGCACTCATTACAAAGATGTTGGATGTTTTCCTCATTTTCACTACAAAGGTTACAAAGATTGTCGTTCACTATATTCACCTGAAAAAGCCAAGACTTAGTAGTTTTGTGTGATTTTATTTTGAAGCCACCTTAATTTAGAGTCTAAGGGTAGTTTTGTATGGCATGATAAAAAAAACTTCAATTTACTAGATTTAAAAAACAAAAAAATCACACACAAGCTTTTCTTCCTCCGTTTTATGTGTAACTACATTATGATATAACATTACCAAACAAAAGTACACAAATGAGTCAAAATAATCACTTTTTAAGTGTTATAGGGCCTAGATTTAAATGAGATTGAAAGAAAATGCTTGTTTAATAGAGAAACAAAAGGCCTAAGACTCCGTAATTTGACTAAAATACAACTAAAAATGATGTTTTCAGCTGCCTGGATCCCGCATGGCATAGGCCTACTCGCGCGCGCTCGCAAATTCAGTTAACATTCCGAAATGTTGCCCCCCCCCTGGAAATCCTGGATCCGCCACTCTCTGACTCCATTAAAAAACCCATATCTAGACATTTTTTAGACGGTTTAATTTATTTATAATGTCATTGACCAAAGAGGCAAATGGAAAAGGAAAAAAAAAAGTGGATTTTTTAAAGCCAATTTCTAAAATGATCGTACTAAATATTTAATGCGATCAATTGCGTATTCTATGCAAAGCATGTTAGAACACCCTGACAGAAATCCGTGATTTATTCAGCCTTTGGAGTAAGTAAGTAAGTAGATTTCTATATATGGCGAGTTGTAATGAATTTTATAGGCTATTGAAGCGAAGTGCATATGTTACTGATCAGATATGGTCTATTTGTTCACTTATGACTGTATGGCTGGCTGACTGAAATATATAGCTCTGATTGCTAGAAAATACAGATCAATTATTTTGTGACATTTATTTCCTCGTCACACCATGACATTCGATTTCTCTCATTACGGTGAATATGTTATCTTCAATGTTGCAAACAAAAACAGAAAGTGCACTGAGATTGCAAACCAGATAATAATTGAGGCATTTATTGTTTACCTATATTGGGCAGCGTCCCGGGGGGGGGGGGGGGGGGGGGGGGTACTCACGTATGTAAGGCATACGGGGACATGCCGCTCCAGTGGGTCGTTTTTTCATGAGACATCCTTAGCCATGGGTAGGCTTTTCAACTGAAAAATCCTTAGACATGGGTCCTGTTTGTCTATTTTCGCGAAAAATTGGTCTAAAATGAAGCAAAAACCCTAAAAATGGGTACCGATTTTTCCAAAATCACCCTTAGAAATGGGTAGGGGTTTTTAATCTCCAGCGGCACACCCCGACCAAACCCAATCCGAGTACCCCCCCCCCCCCCCCCCCCCCCCCCGGGGCAGCGTATGGACAATGAGTGGGTGTTATTCAAAAACAAAAACAAAATCACTGACTGTATATCTTCAGGATTTGTGGTCATACATAAGCCCTGTGGCCGACATAAAATCACATTAAAGGGACACTAAGAGATGTGTTGGAGGCAGCGCCCTCAATTATGATAAAAACTGAGATTAGTTTATTTTTATAATTGTATTACATGTATGAACTTACACCTATAAGGATTAAGAAAAATCAGCTCTCTTTGTACAAGAAAACGTCGATTCAAAAAATGCTGGTCCCGCGGGACCAGCATTTTACGTCCGACAGTATCCCCTGCAGCACGCGTGATACATAACGCGAACCATATTTGCATATTGTTTTAATCTAGTTTTGCTGTGTTTTTTATTAGTAGAAACAACAATAATGGCGATTTTTAATGTTCATCTTGAATTCTGAAGTAAATTTTTAAACATTTAAACTTTTCAACACCACTTAATGTCCCTTTAATTTGCATGATGGTTTTCGTGGTATAGGTCAGGAAATAACCACCAATTTCAGACAAATTTAGATTTAGAACTCCTTTTATTTAATTTCAAGTATAGCCTTACCCTTAAGTTGATTGCATTTTCATTTGGACCCCATGTTATAATAGGATTAAGATGTTGCATAAACTAAAAATTCTTCCTTCCTTGAAATCGTATTTGGAAAGAATACATATAGGGCCTACGTTGAAGAAAAAACCCATTCAACTTCTCACGAGTTCTCTATTATCTTGTCATTAAACACTCTCTATCATGTCTATTGCCCATATTGTCTGATAAGTAACCGCATGAGTAAAATATAGACCGTCTGGTGATCAAAACAAAACGATAGATCACTCGACTTACAATGACATGCAACTTATTCCAAATCTGTGTTAATTTGATAGCATAATGCATTTTTAGAGATACATATTATTATTAACCTCTCCAATCAAATGAATTCAATTGGACACAATTTTAAAATGAAAGATATATGAGATTTTATTTAGAACAACAATAATATCCCTGCAAGTGATTATTAGAGGTCTTTAACATAAACTCAAAAGACATGGCACTATCGTCAAGTTGACCCGTCCGTAGGATTGAAAATTGAAATTAAATTTTAATGAGAATCTTCCTATTTATGTTAATTTTATGAATAATCCTACGTAAAAATAAAAAATAGTCCATAAAATCTTAATTATGATTAGTTGTATTAAAATAACTTGTAGGCTACTTGTCATTTGTGTGTGTCCTCCTCCTCCTCTTATCTTGTCATTACACATCCTCTATTGCTGCTGTTGTCTGATAAGTGATTCGTTACCCGCGTCAGTAAAATATAGACATTGTGATTAAATTAATAACAAATCCTTTAAAAAGGAAAAGGGCGACCAAATGAATAATAACAGTAGCCTGTAAGGTGTATATCATGGCGAGTGTTTTATAGCAGAGGAGGTGTGATTAAGAAATGGAAGGGTGTTGGACTAAGGGAAGTGTTTGGTATACGAATTAAAAAGTAGGAGTACATAACAATGTATGGCAATTTGGTATAGCCTAGACACGTGGAAAGCAAGACATAGGCCTACCGGTAGGAAAATATGGTCGGTAGCAAGTATGATTCTTATTAGAAAAGTCAAATTTTGTATTATATACATAGGCCTAAGCAAATTTAGATAGTCATCACTTGATGTATCCATACATGGCTACATATAGCCAGATGGGTTTCAAAGTAGGTCTATTTGGGTAACTCTGTCACACGACGGGTCCTTTAAAATGAAAATCTGGTTTCAGTTTTCAACTAAATTTCGTTTAAGGTCTTCCCACAATTGTCAAATATTTTCCTCAGGTTTTACATCGCTTCCTATCACAAAATGTCCTTTTTTTAAATGTAATATGAATTCATTTTACAACTGCAAAATATACCCAACAGTTGGTTGTTTCGGTCAGTCGGGCTTTTTTGTTCTTTTCCATCTTGACATAAAATCTATTAACAAGCCCCCAAAACATTATTGGGCAGTATTCATTTGCATGTAAAACTTCTTAAACCAATTTCTAAAAAATGGGTAAGGCCCATAGAACAGGGTTTCTTTCTTGAAATAGTTTCAACTTACTAATTTTTCCATACGGGTTTCAACAACATATCTGTTGGAAACATTCGGAGAAACACAATCCACTGAGGAAGATAACAGATATGTTGGTGAAACCCGTATGGAAAATTTAGTAAGTTTCCATTTTGGAATTTTTCTACGAAACATTTCTAAGGGTTTATTTTTATTTTTTATTTTGTGCGATTATATTTTCAGAATAACGAGCGCAGCTGCTTTCTACGAATGTTTTTTCATAATTAAAATCTCTGAAATAAGCATAGGTCATGGTTAAAAGAAATAGCATGATCAAGGGTGATAGTCAAAGTCACTGGGGCCAGGTTAGGGTGAGGTTTAAGTGATTATTGGAAATACGTCTCAATCTTTAGTTCACTAAGCAGAATATTAATGACTCTTCAGTTATATTTGGAATTTAGTGAAAGTACCAACACAGTGAGTCCACCCTGTCAAGAGTTTGAGTCTATCGTGCCCATTGAATTCACATAATTTTATTTTAAATTAAAGTCATGAGTCTTTCATATTTCTTTACAATGCCCTGAAATTATATTTGCATGTTTGCGGATTACATGAATTCATGTTGGACAAAACGAAAGCAAACAGAGCCCCGAAAAGGTAGATTTGTTGTTGTTGTTGTGATTTTGTAAATACTTTTACTTTCTTTACTATTTTGTAAATAAAAATGGTCTAAATAAATAATATACCACCAGGATAAAGATATCCAATATAAAGTTATTCGGGGATGTGGCAATCCTGTATTTTTTAGCATATTTTACATTATATTATTGCCATAATTCCATTTTCAAAATGTCAAGATGTTCATTGAAGTTAAAAATGCATTACAAATAAAAATTAAAATAAATGTACAATTTTTGTTTGTCCTTTATTGGAAACTAAAAAAGGATTTCTTGCATTATTGTAGAGCATAGATCATCATCATCGTGCATCTTCATTGCAAATGTAGCATGAGTTTCAGTAGATCTTCAATGTTTATTTACAAACTTTGCAAAATTATTGAGAGTAAACTTAATACTAATAAAGCAACAAAATCTACACTTTTCTAAAACTTCCAATTTTCTATTCTAGTTGCTTGTGGCATACTTCAATCAACTCATACTTTTCATTGTATTCATTTGACCGCCTATTTTCCTTTTTAGAGGAATCTTTATTGTTTAAGGGGTCACACCTCTAAATAGAGCTCCATATGGATATGTACAAAAACACTGATATAACACTCTGTTTTAGACCACTAAATTTCGAAATTGGACCCCGTAGTGTCATTTTTTCTTAAAGATGATCACATTTCCCCACCAAAAAGTGAAAAAAATAAGTAGGTGAACCTGCTCGATTTTCCAAAATATGCCCATGGAGTTGACTACCTCTCTGACGAGCTTGGAAATGTCGCCGTAATCGCCAATGTTATCAGCAAAAAGCACAAATTTGAAAGATATCTCAAAATTTACCTAGATGATATTCATAGTTTATAGTCAGGGTGCATGTAGGTGATGTCCCATTAATCATAATTAATAAACAATCATAGGCATGTACGCAATGGTATATTACTGTCAAGTCTTTTTAATTGAGGATTTTGTGATGCATACTTTCCGATTTTAGGTTTAAACACCGTCCTTAAGGGTAGGGGAAACCCCATTTAGTATAGGGGAAGGTGGGGTAATGGCGGACGCGGGGTAATCGCGGACAGGGCTGTATCTAAAGGCAGGTGAAAGAAGGTGGTATTTTGCCACCCTATGATGTTAGGTGCCTCTCCATTGAAATCACACAAAACCTAAATGGGATGGTTGTCTCGCAAATTCTCGCGAGAATTACAAAAATCACTTTTTGGGCAAGTTGATATTTTGGTGCATTACTTTCTCTTTGAAACTGGTATTTCTACATCAAGGAAAACAAAGTCTTATTATTTTTTTATTTAATGTATGATACCTTCTGATAAAAAAGAAATGAATTCGGAGTCACAATGATGAGCATAATAATAAGAGAGGATGTGCCCATACATTGTACATGGATTGGGGTAATCCCGGACATGTACCGTTTCCATGGTAACCAATATGGGCGTGGTCAATTTAACATCATAAATCGGTAATAGTTGTTGACCATATAAATATGTGACATTGTTCTTTGATTTCTGCTACACTTTTAAAAAGGGTATTTTTTAACTCCCATTGAAATACTGTATTCCAATAAAAAGAGGGCTGCCATTGAAAAATACGGTCCGGGATTACCCCCAGAGTGTGGGGTAATGCCGGACGACGCCATTTTTTTTATTGCGTCGTAGCTTCGAATTTCAAAATGATGAGTTGATAAAAACTTGATAAAAGGTAGAACCATCACAGTGCTTTGTGTTTACATGATTTTTATTGTTATATGACGTATTATATGTGTGTTATACCTCTCTGACAAAATGTGTCCGCCATTACCCCACCTTCCCCTAGTGCACCCGTCCCTTATACAGGGTGTCCCTAAAAAAAGGGTGCACGTGTTCCACGTCATTGATTACTCAGTATTTAGCTGTACTCTTTATATAATCTAAAAGATAATTTAGTTGGTCTTCAAATGCCTTCAACAACGAGCACTCAAAACCGGGATTGTACCACTTTTAGAAAAATATGCGTTTTGGGGACTGTGTCATTTTCATCTTTAAACATTTCGTATTTAGATTTGGTTTTGAACCGCCGAGTTAAATGGAACATTGCATCTTTCACCGAATGAAAATATTCTTTCCATTGCACGAATGAAAAAACATTCATTATTTGTTTATACAACATCTAAGAAAATTATTGTCATTTGAAACAATATTATTCAGAGATTTATTTATAGTCGTGGGCTTACGTGTAGGCCTAATCGCGTTACGGCCGCCGAGCGTCTTACCGTGCAATGTATCGTAGGGGTCGATGCACGGCAAATCGTACAATGGAGCGGATATTTAATCACACGTGACCTAAATCCTCCAATGAAATAACAATGATTTTCTTAGGTGTTGTATAAAACTAAATAATCTAGCCTTTCGTATGAAGTTTGTTTTGTCGAATTTGCTCATAGACGACGATACAAAGTAATATACAGGGTGTCCCAAAAGTCTATGCACGACTTTGAAGCTTTGTATTTCACAAAATATAAGTCGTATTGAAAATATTAATACATATATATTTAGAAAGAGGAGATGTGGGAAATAATTTTGATACCAAACATTGGAGTAACATCTGTTTGTAATGCTACCCTAGAAGTAAAATATGTATTACTGCAAAAATGTAATTTTATACTTCGGAGGAATAAAGTTAAATCCATACCTTATTGAGATTAACAAAAAGACGGGTATAGAGTTGGTTACACGGAAAGTGATCCGTCAATTGTAATATTAAAAATTGTACATTACAGTGATCCCATCATAATAACAAACTATATCACACATACCACTTTTGCTTTTCTGTCCGCTGCTTTAATGTTTTGTTTGGTCTGAATCTTGTATGGCAACTTCTTCAAGTCTTTACGCAAAATGTTGTGAACAGTTGATCTTTTAATCTTGTTTTCTGCGGAAATTCGGCGAATAGATCTCTTTGGACTTTTGGCTACTGCATGTCTTATGACATCAATGTGACTTGTTGTTCTACCAGTCTTTTTTCTACCACATCGAGACAAATCATGCACAGTTCAAAATATGTTTCCACTAACTTCAGAATGGATATTCTTCCTGGTGCGCGTTTCACTTTGAAATGTTTACTGAACTTTTGTTGAGTAAGTTGAACTGAATTTGTTTCAGCGTAGAACCGTACAATTTGTATTCGCTTATCTATGCTGTAAACTATCTTGAATGAAGACTTTTGCTGTGCACTGTTGTCTACTACACCTACGGTATTTATGTTGTGAGTGACCGAGTTTAGTAATAACATTAATGTTGCAATGAACTGTGATTTGTTAACTAATGCGCAACTTTGCTTTCTTACCGTTTATGCGCACCTGATTTTAGCAACAACGTGTGCTTGGTATGGGTGGGTCTGGCACACGGCCAAAAACTTTCAACCAGTTTTAAAATGTTGTGGGTTCACCAATAGGCTTGTGTTTGGTATCAAATTAATTTCCCAAATCTCGTCTATCAAAATATGGTTAAATTTATACCATATGATTTATATTTTATGAGATATGACTCTTCAAAAACGTGCATAGACTTTTGGGACACCCTGTACATCTAAGGTCAGTTAGAGTTTACTTATTAAACTTTAACTGGATTTAGGAAGAGCACATAATGGGGTTTCCATGTCCTGCTGTAGCTGGGTGCCTTTCTCCTTTCTAACCACGAGGGCAGCAGTCTCTTACACTTACTCTCTGTTAATGGTGGCTATCCTGTAGGGTAGTCAAATCAGAAATAACAGGTTTTATCCTTGCAATCCTGATGCAAAATCTCTGCCCTCCCAGCCAAATGACAATGGTTAGGCCGAAGGTGTTCGGTGGTTCTTCATACAATTGCAGTCTACAATAGTCAATTCATGCATATTTGATGCATTCGTGGTCATTATAGTTGGCATATTACATAATCACAGTAGGGTAGAAAATTAAAATTAAAATGAAATAAATGTGTTTATAACATGTATAATGTCCCTGCATACGATGTGGGTATACAATTTTAGGATGTGTTCTACAGATCGCTTATGAATTCCTATCCATTGTCGCCATTTCTTCTCGTCTCTAATTATCGTAAAGCCCCTGTCTCCTTTTGTACATGGGCACTCTTAATGGCAGAGGTTGATTGGGATCAATTATGTTACCAGATCACAAAATCATATTTCATTGGAATCAAGAGAGATGTATAACGTATTTACGGGCGTATTTACAGCTATACCAATTCAGTTTACAGGCCAGTTAACTTGCGGGTTAACTACCAATGACTTCCTAGGCCAGTATTCAGGTTATTGCCAACGCACCCCATTCACAGGGCCAAATTATCAGTGGAAATGGGCTATGAACTCATTCCTTAATGAGGACAATATTCCTCTCTTTATGTATGTCTCAGGAGAGATAACAGTGCTTGCTGGGCATTCCCGATGAGGAGGCCTTGCAGTATAGCAAGACAATTATTTGAAAATTGCTATATAACTTGTAGCCCCTCAGATTATAGAGGTAGGCTGGTAAAACACCTGGGTTTCAGTCTTACAATCAATTTTGTATTACATATACCACATCAGCAAATTTCAGTACCAATTGGCCCTCCGATTTGTCATGTTTGTAGGGGTATAATATAGGCCTTTGTTTCCTTGCGGTCGTACAGGAAAGTTATTGTATACTTAATTGCAAATTATATTAATTCTGCAAACATGTAATTCACATTTTATCTTAACCCAACAGGATTTATAGTATACCTGCACGACACAAAGTAATATGCAGCTAAAAACATAAATAGTACAATACGGTATAAAGCAATATGCAGCTAAAGACATAAATAGTACAACACGGTATAAAGTAATATGCAGCTAAAGGCATAAATATTACATCACTATACAGGGTGTATCAGAACGAACTGTACCGAGGCAATATGATTTATTACGGTATGAATTCGATTGATATTGTTCAAACCGTTTTCACAAATATCTTGCGCAAACACCCAGCTTTCGTAAGAATTTTAAATTTCGAAAATCGGACATTTCTGATGGAAAATACAGACTTTCTGGTAAAGATGGTAGATTTCAATTTTGGTCGAAATGATTAATTTAAAAATCTGTGAAATTACTAACCCTACCTGAGATATCCATCCGTCCATAGGACAGGGCTTATTTTTGGTCGCCATATCTCAACTTTTCACATCACTTGTATAACTTTTTATTATTTGCATACTTTTATGGGTGAAATTTGGAGATACATTTTGATTTTTAATCCGCAAATAAACCAAGATTTGTTCTGCTTGAGTGGTTTTAACTTTCCTTTCTTTGGCGGGAGTTTTGAATATTGCTTATGTGGTGTGGGCTACATTGTTTGAAATGTTGGGTAAGTGGTAGAGAGGATTGATTGAAATTGAAAATACGATTTTCATCGATTTTCGATTATGTCTTGCCACACGAGAACAAAAAGAGATATCTCAATGAAATTAACATATAATATAGGAAACATGTTACCCTTTATATTGCAGGTGTTTACATTTAAAACAATAATCATTTTGTATTTTTTATGTATTTTAGAAACACGGTACAGTTCTTTCTGATACACCCTGTATAAGGTTATATGCAACTAAATGCATAAAGATTACACCACGATACAAAGTATTATGCAACCAAATGCATGAAGATTACAACACGATACAAAGTAATATGCAGCTAAATGCGTAAAGATTACAACACGATACAAATTAATATGCAACTAAATGCATAAAGATTACAACACGATACAAAGTAATATGCAGCTAAAGGCGTAAAGATTACAACACGATACAAAGTAATATGCAACTAAATGCATAAAGATTACAACACGATACAAAGTAATATGCAGCTAAAGGCGTAAAGATTACAACACGATACAAAGTAATATGCAGCTAAAGGCGTAAAGATTACAACACGATACAAAGTAATATGCAACTAAATGCATAAAGATTACAACACGATACAAAGTAATATGCAGCTAAAGGCGTAAAGATTACAACACGATACAAAGTAATATGCAGCTAAAGGCGTAAAGATTACAACACGATACACGGTCAACGTAATTTGCAGCTAAAGGCATAAATAGAACAACACGATACAAAGTAATATGCAGCTAAAGACATCAAGAGAACAACACGGTACAAAGTAATGTCCAACTAAAGACATAAAGATTACACCACGATACAAAGTAATATGCAACTAAATGCATAAAGATTACAACACGATACAAAGTAGGATGCACCACATGGCACCCCCTCAACAAATCCCTTTTACCAACCGCCTTGAGTCATGTCAAAGGTTTGCCAGTCGGGTGATCCTTCAATCATGATGGAATGCTTCCCATAAAGACCTTCTTTTGAAGTCTGACCTTCCCTTGTTATCCAAACGTCGGGACATCGCCGCTCTCTGTCACCTAAACAAAACTGTCCATAACTTGTGCTCATCTCCTAATCCTTACAAGCCCCATCCCCGGCCAAATCTTCGTAACCTCAACTCCTGTGCTCTGTACCCTCCTTTCTGCCGGCTGACCTTGTCACAGAGATCTTTTTATCCATATCCCTACTCTCTGGAACTGCCTCCCTGAGGAAATTGTCCAATGTCAATCCATTGCTTCCTTTAAGTCAGTTGTTCACTCCCATCTTTTATAGCCAGTCTTCTCCATCCTCATTTTGTTTGGTCCTCCTTGGTTATTCATTTCCGTTGTCTTTTCGTTGTTGCTTTGGCTTTCTTTATATTTTTTGTCTGTCCATTTTTATTTTGTTTGGTGTATTTGGGCATCCCTTCAATTTATTGCTTGTCAATCATTGGGTTTTGCCTGGCATCACTGCCGAATGTTATAAATAAATATGCAGCTAAATGCATAAAGATTACAACACGATACAAAGTAATATGCAGCTAAAGGCGTAAAGATTACAACGCGATACACGGTCAACGTAATTTGCAGCTAAAGGCATCAATAGAACAACACGGTACAAAGTAATATGCAGCTAAAGACAAAAAGATTACAACACGGTACAAAGTAATATGCAACCAAATGCATAAAGATTACACCACGATACAAAGTAATATGCAACCAAATGCATAAAGATTACACCACGATACAAAGTAATATGCAACCAAATGCATAAAGATTACAACACGATACAAAGTAATATGCAGCTAAAGACATAAAGATTACAACACGATACAAAGTAATATGCAGCTAAAGGCGTAAAGATTAAAACACGATACAAAGTAATATGCAGCTAAAGGCATAAAGATTACAACACGATACAAAGTAATATGCAGCTAAAGGCATAAAGATTACAATACGATACAAAGTAATATGCAACTAAATGCATAAAGATTACAACACGATACAAAGTATTATGCAACCAAATGCATAAAGATTACAACACGATACAAAGTAATATGCAACTAAAGACATAAAGATTCGCTATATTTACTCAATCCATTACTCGCAACCTCAGCCAACTCAGCAATCCAGAACTCGCTACTTATTAGACAACCCACAAGTGGGGATTTCTCCTTAGTCCAAAAAGATTAACTATTTGATGTCTCTCTGTTGGGAGTATAATATGAAACATCAACACAAATATAGCTGTGACTCCATCACAGACCGTGTTAAAATAAGCAGCATGTATTTTACGAATGTGACATAGACTACAAATAAACATGGCTGCCTCCATATATCTAGAAATACCCTAATTTTGTCATTTTCGCAAACCAATGGAAGCCTGTGGTCGGTTCGCGATCCGCCCCCTAAAAAGGAAAGCAAAGCAGCTAATTCCTCAAAATCGAACACAACATCAGAAAGCAAAATGCCGCCGAAAGAAAGCACGACAGTTCAAAGTAAAGCATTAAAATCAAAACACTGTACAGATAATATGCAGCTAAGACGACGGGAAAAGCAACCTTGTTCTAAAAGCCCGACCAACCCCTCCCCCTCCGGCTCCAAAAAATAAATAAATAAATAAATAATTAAAAATAAAATTAATCAAAATTGGCAAATTTGTCAAATGTGTAAACAAAAATTGCAAATTTTTCAATTTTTACAAAAAACAATTGACAATTTTTTCGAAAAGATACGATGAGGCAGTCATCATTGATGTATGGAAATATGAATTGATGATTCAGATAATAATCATGACACTCTTACATGAGCATAATGAGCACGATATTTGATTTCGAGGAACACATTATTGTAATGTGTCTGATTTGATCTCAAATATCAACGATTGAAATTGTAATTTTGTATTCTCATCGCACATCTGCAGCCAGCTGTCAGTCGTGTGTTCGTCATATTTGGGCACGCGCGGCGCGTTTGTAATATCATCCGGTAGTATGCAAAGATATATACATCGAGTATCATCAGCGGATCATATCTTAAAGCCATTGTTACACCTTTGCTGTTATATTTTTCACATTTAAAAGGATCTAAAATATGATTTCATTACTTATTCAAATACAACTTTCAAGAGATAGCTTTCGATGTAGCTCATGCGGGAGCTCATGGGAGTTTGAATTCGTAATAAGCTAAGCTATTATTTAAACTTTTATGTGTGAAAATAAGCGCTGATACGAAATGTAGTATTATACACATACCGTTTCAGAGTTAAAAACTGACGGCTCATCTCTCAGTTTAGAGTATCTTTTAAGATAAAACACTTTCCACGCGGCTATTAGTTAAGTTACAATATTCAAAACAGATTTTTCAGAAACCTTTTAAACGGTCTATCTCATAAATTACTGAACTAATACCAGGCATGTTTGTACTTACTTTAATGTATTTCACATAGTGATTCCAAATATGATAAGGAAATTCAATAATTGCGACATTTTTGAAACATTTTGTGAAATTTTGGAATGTCGTCTTCACACGCCTACCGCGTGGAAAGTGTTAAGATCTAAAATATTATAGTTCATGATAACACTACAGATATATCCGAAAAATGAAGACAAAGATCCTCCCATCGACCGATATCTGTGACTATGGCTTTAAAAAGGAAATCATAATATTTATGTTTTGAGTAGGTAGCTATTCATGGTGCCATAGATCATCTGTATATCAACATTCGCGCCTCTTATAACTATTGCTTACAAGATGTGTAAATATAACACAAATACTCGTGTAGTGCAAACTATATCGAAATACATCGTTGAACAACACAAGGAAATGAATATCTCGGCTTAGTTTCACCATTTGTTTTTATTCTATTATCATGGAATAACTACAATACTGTGCGTGCACGTTCGTTGAATAGGGACAGTACTTTCCATATCAGGGGCAGCGCTAGTGTCGTTTAATCATTTCCTGCATTTCTAAACACGCTCGAGAATCCGAGGAAATTGTTATTGCATAATAACGACATATGCATACCAATTTTTTTATGATATCGGACATTCTTAATTCATTTAAGGACACTTCTGGTTGTGGCATGTATATACATGAATATTTGTTTTAAGTGTAATGCACTTTACAGCTATCTCTTGCAACTAGTGGTGGTGGTCAACGCCACCATTGACGGAGGAGTTGACTTACAGAGGAGACTTAATGGACAATTACCCGTCATGTTTCATTGACTAGTGATGCGCAAGCTTATGTTGCCCTTAACTTATCAAATTCTCGCTTAGGAAACCTCACTGAGTGAAACAGGCCGTCGACCTGAGACACGTTCGTTTCGCGCGGTAGCTGTTTTAATAAGTGCCTCTGTGTTAATAGATCACGTTTTGACGCTACAACAACTCACTGGATGGAATATCCTCGTAATACAGCGGAATATAGTATCTCAAGGGTCTGTTTATAATGTACTTGTAACTGTTTAACGGGTCATTCTTTTATTGACTTAAAATTGCGAGTATGATTTGAAAAATATTATAATTTCAAATTATTTTCAACTGCTTATATAGTGGATATATATTTGTTTGAGAATCTCGCCACACTTCGTGCATTATGTGGAGTCCTATGGCTAAAAGAGTATGGACCTTTGGGGTCTACCGAGAGGAACGCCGACTGGATCCGGTGAGGGTGTTGAAATTAGTTCATACAAATGTAAGTTAACAATCTTTCTCATTGTTAGTCGATGTGATGTAAAGTGAGGTGTTCAATGTTAGTTTTTATAGTGACCAATGGTATCTGTATTCAAATGGTTGGTGCCTCAATAATATTTTTACTTAATTGAATTTAATATTGATAAATGATATTCACTGCACAGTTCGTCTTTGGGAATACACAAAGAACGGCTATTATGGCTATTGACAAAAAAGATAATTGTGAAATAAGGTAGCAAAAACATAAACGCAACGTATTGGTATGAAATTACTTAATCATGTTAAAGGTCAATGAAATTACTGACAGGACTGTGGCCATTTCACTGGTCCATGAAAACGGTATAGTCCATTCATTGAAGATCTTGAGTGGTTGGTTGGTTGGTTGACATTTCTGTCGGAGACGTTACAATTTCGTTTTCGCGATGATATTTTTCTGCCATATAGGGGAAGGTGGGGTAATGGCGGACGCGGGGTAATCGCGGACAGGGCTGTATCTAAAGGCAGGTGAAAGAAGGTGGTATTTTGCCACCCTATGATGTTAGGTGCCTCTCCATTGAAATCACATAAAACCTAAATGGGATGGTTGTCTCGCAAATTCTCGCGAGAATTACAAAAATCACTTTTTGGGCAAGTTGATATTTTGGTGCATTACTTTCTCTTTGAAACTGGTATTTCTACATCAAGGAAAACAAAGTCTTATTATTTTTTTATTTAATGTATGATACCTTCTGATAAAAAAGAAATGAATTCGGAGTCACAATGATGAGCATAATAATAAGAGAGGATGTGCCCATACATTGTACATGGATTGGGGTAATCCCGGACATGTACCGTTTCCATGGTAACCAATATGGGCGTGGTCAATTTAACATCATAAATCGGTAATAGTTGTTGACCATATAAATATGTGACATTGTTCTTTGATTTCTGCTACACTTTTAAAAAGGGTATTTTTTAACTCCCATTGAAATACTGTATTCCAATAAAAAGAGGGCTGCCATTGAAAAATACGGTCCGGGATTACCCCCAGAGTGTGGGGTAATGCCGGACGACGCCATTTTTTTTATTGCGTCGTAGCTTCGAATTTCAAAATGATGAGTTGATAAAAACTTGATAAAAGGTAGAACCATCACAGTGCTTTGTGTTTACATGATTTTTATTGTTATATGACGTATTATATGTGTGTTATACCATCTCTGACAAAATGTGTCCGCCATTACCCCACCTTCCCCTAGAGGTTTCGAATTCGTTTTCTAGATGACGTTTCTATCGTAGACGTTTCTAGTACGTTTTCTCGTTTAGTCGTTACCACTTCTGTCTAAGACGTTTGTAGTTCGTTTTTTTCGTTGACATATTTGCCATAGACGTTTCGAATGGTTGGGGCCTTGAAGACATGTTTAATACTTAATTGAATCTTATTTTGATAAATTATTATTCACTGCACCAGTTCGTCTCTAAATATGCATGTAAACATAATGTCCTAATATTGAATTTAGTTTCTAGTTCGTTTTCTTGTGAAATTTCTGTCGCCGTGGACGAATGGAATACGTTTCTTGTTGACATTTTTGTCAAAGACTTTTCTATTTTATTTTCTTGTTGACGTTTCTGTTAATAGACGTTTTGAATTAATTTCTAGTTAGCATTTCTGCCAAATCGTATATTCTAGTTAATATTTCTCTCGTAGACATTTCTATTAGACCTACATTTTTTCGTCGACATTTCTGTCTTAGACGTTTCTAGTTCATTTTCTCGTTGACATTGCTGTCATAGATGTTTCGAGTTGGTTATCTAGTCAACATTTCTTTCGTAGAGATGTCTAGTTTTCCTAGTTACCATTTATGTCACAGACATTTCAAGTTGGTTTTCTCGTTGACATTTATGTCACAGACGTTTCGAATTGGTTTTCACGTTGACGTCATTATCATCGGTTTAAACCATGGTCACAAAGGTGCGTCAAAAGCTTAAATCAGTTTTAGTTTTAGACGCCTTCGATCTTTTTCCTAGAGTTGTTTACTACTGTTGAAATTGAAATTATGTGCATGTTTGCCTTCTTTAATTTACATTTTGAATACTTTGTATCAACGGTCCAGTACATTGATTGATAATGCATTGGTCATCAGGTGTTGATGCATAACACCATGTACCCTGATGAATTTATTCTCGCCTGGTCTGTCTGGCCAAGATACCTCAAGCGGCAAATCCATCTTCTTTGCCAGATCAATTGCCTCTGCGTTTATTTCTGTCTTTATTTTATGCACTGACTGGGTGACCCGAAACTATCACACGTTTATGGGTGATTCCTGTTTTCAGGGGTCCAATTGTGTGACATATGACCAAAAATTCAACATTGATTGTTGATCTTGAAATTTTGCACAAATAGAGAGAAATACCTATATTTTTTGAATCCAAAAGATTTTTTTTGCTACGATTATCCACAAAAGTGTAAGATACCAACAACTGCTGAAAATCATCTTTACTTTGTCAGACATAACTGGGACATGAAATGATCATTTAACTCCCACTAAGGAAATATTAAAACTCTTGAAATAGTTTAATATGCATATTTAAATGTGATTTAGGACCCTTTAACATAATAAAAACAAAAAACTAAAAAAAGAATTTGATAACGTGCAAAAAAGTAAATTTTAAAATCTGTCCGACATAACTGGGACACTAAATCGTGTTAAAATGACTAGAAGTTAATTTTTTAGCATATTTGGCACTCAAATTCACATAGTTTTACATTGAGAGTCCCTATGTGTCTTATTTTTTATGTGGAGAGAGCTCAGGTATACAAAATATTCCATTTGGTGTTATATTTCCATGCTTTTTCATGCGCATGAGGGATATTTCCTGATTTTTTGGTGTCGTACATAACTGGGACATGAAATTTAGCATATTTGGCACTCAAATTCACAAAGTTTTACATTGAGAGTCCCTATGTGTCTTATTTTTTATGTGGAGAGAGCTCAGGTATACAAAATATTCCATTTGGTGTTATATTTCCATGCTTTTTCATGCGCATGAGGGATATTTCCTGATTTTTTGGTGTCGTACATAACTGGGACATGAAGGGTCTTTCATGTCCCAGTTATGTCGGACTTTTCAAGTTAACACTTTTTGAATAGTTTAATTTACCTGGAAATATATAAACACATTATAAAACATTATTTACAATATTTATTGAATGTCAGAAGTCTCTGTTTGTAAAAATATCTAGGATTTATTACTTTTTGGTGTCGCGCATAACTTGGGACATGAAAATCGACGAATGCAGCTAATCAACAAAAACAGAGTCCTGTGATTTCGGAGGTTAATCCTTAGTGGTGGTTTTAATGTAAAATGGTAATATACATCTGTATCAATCCTTATAATAATATTTCTCAAGAAATAACTACATGTTAGGCAATGTAACACACTGAGGAAAATATATAAAATGTGATGTCACAAAACAGCTCCAAATGGACCCCTGAAAACAGGAATGACCCTTATAGTGTTGGATAGTTAGCAACTCAATGTAAACACTAAAACGTGATACTAAAAAACTTGAGACATGGACACTTTGTTTTGATACCAAACATGACACAGGAATATTTATTTTCTGTCACCAATATTATAAGACTTTGAATTAAGTGGTATGTTTCTGCATACTACATCAATATACGATGCAAACTGATCTTTTTGTAGAAGATACTTGTATAAGTCTCCTCGTATCATAATTCATATAATTCATAGCAACATTTTGCTTGAAATAATAAAATAGACACAAAGAATTAAATTAATCTTTATTCAGATGTAAACGCCACCGTGTTTTATTTGAAATTCAACTTCACAATGTTTAATTAAAGATTATATTTGGATCTAAAACGGATTGATTTTAAATCTTTTAACAAGGATTTGTTCATCACCATTAGGCAAAAAACCCTATAATTGTTGTATTGGCGTAACATGCTATTGAATTGGAATTGTATATATACTATAAATTACTACATTTGATCTCACAGAGTCAAATAAATCACTAAATATCATGAGGCCGTTTGCGATCGAATTCCTTTTTTATAATTCTTCTTTTTTTCCTTTTGCAAAAAAACCCCAAACAAACAGGGTCGTAGGTAAATTAAGGTACGCCAATACAACAACAAAAATTGCCTCATTCTATAAGCTTAAAATTAGATTATAGAACGAAAATTATAAAATTAAATATCTGTGCTTTAGAGTGTAATAATCTGTTTCGTATAGTACCATTTACAGCAATTGAGTTATGACATTGTGTCTCATTAATATTATAATCGTCAAATTGATATGTTTGAAAGGATGGTGCATTGCCATGGTCTATGAACATGAATGTTTCAAAACTATGCATGCATAGCAGTCATAGTTCAGTTGTGGGCAATATTAAATTTTAAGCTGAAACATCCGACCTCGGTATAGCTGATAACGTTATTGCCTGTAATACACCTCTGAATTTTTATATATATATATTATATATAATTATTATTGACAACCATTTATACATATATCTGTATATATATATAATGTATGCTTAGGCAGAAAGGGTTTGAATACGGGTCTGAAGTATCATGTTTGTAACAAAATAAATGTCACATTTTTTCCCTTTTTTATCAAGCTGTAGTATTTCCTTAATGGTTTCCTGTATATTTTACAACAGTGAACTTTCTTATCTGCAACACATTGCATGTATGCGTTATACAGACAAATACTTTGTTTACAGCTCCATGTCTGTAATAAAATATGATATAAAAAACCCAATTTTTTAATGTAATGCCAAGCAACTACTGCCAATTCCTTGAGTGGGAAATTTGAACATCATACCCAAAAGCTTACGCATTTATATATTTGCTTGTTTCTCAAAGTTCAATGGATTAGCTTGTATTATTACCATAAACAGTTCATTAAAATTCAACAAGTAACGAATTCAAAGTAACAAAAATCTATCGGTTTAACAATATTCATGAGGAATAATAATTATTTGCTTCAGAATATGATGAATTCGGCAGTATTCAAAACAATACAAAAAGCTAGTGTACCTGGATTTGTGTCCATATATTATTTGGCGGGAACTACAACTCTCTGATAATTTACGTTCGAATAAAAGCAGGGAGTCACAATAAATATGCAATTTTAAATCGGAGACAATTGTTTTTAAATTTAAAACATTGTGAAATGTTTATTTGGCGGGAATTTACAACCCTCTGATAATTTACGTTCGAATAAAAGCAGGGGGTCACAATCAATGCAATGTTAAATCGGAGACAATTGTTTTTAAATTTCAAACATTGTAAAATGTTCATTTGGCGGGAACTACAACCCTCTGATAATTTACGTTCGAATAAAAGCAGGGAGTCACAATCAATATCAGTGGCGGATACAGGGGGGGGGGGCGGAGGGGCGGGCGCCCCCGTAACATTTGACAATATACCTTTTTTGTGTACCACTTTACCTTTTTTAGAGGCATAGGTTGGTTCCGTCGGTACATTTGCCACTTGTACCATGCGATTTTTTGGCCGGTTTGGGTCAACCACATCCCTAAAAATGAAATAATATATTACAACAATCATTTTGTACAAAACAGAATTCTGATATAGGCCTATATATTAGTTTTCTTGGAATACCGATTTTAAAATGTAATTTTGGTTAAAATAGAGATTTTCTTAGAAATAGGGCCTACATGTATTTCTACCCTGAAAGCATGCCATTTAAAACGTATTCTTTCCTTCTTGAGATAAAATATATTCACTGGAATGCATCCATGCAATAATTATTTCAAGGAAAATGGAAATAACCAAGCTGACAATAGTTTTTCAATTTTGAGGCAAAAAAGTAGATTTCTGATATTATTTTCAACTGAAAATCTATCATCTGGCAACTCTTGACTGTCTTCTTTCATGCGTTACACTTTATGTACCATGAAAGCTCCCATTTATGCCTTATTCTTGTATTTTGCACCAATTGCTTCATTTGGAAGTTCTGATAATGGAAAAGGTGGAGTGTTTATGACCTGTAAATTCTTATATATTGTCGCAAGTTCATAACATTTTGTCGGTTGTGAATAGTTGTGAACAAGAACATTAGGCAAGTACAGTAATACTGAACAATATCACGCAATGTTGACAGTTGACAGTGCAGCTAGCTGTGATGGATGTGCCTTTGTTGTTAGAATTTATGGACCGTGTCACTTTATTAGAATGGAATACAATAAATAGAAATCCTTATAATTTAAAAAAAATTCACCGTAAATGTGGTGAAGATTTATTTATCCACATTATTCTAAAGGTGACCAGTACAGAGTTTGAATGTAGTATTATAGCATCCGTCGAGTGATTTCTTATTAAAGCACAATCATGGGACCTTTTCAAATGTTTACACTTTTTGTTCTCTTTATTAATGAAGTTTAACTTTATCAGTAGACTTTCCTAGACTCATAAATCTATCTTGACTGTATTTTCCGTGAAAAACCATCACAGAACTTTGCTAACACGGGGAAAATCACTCAGAAAATAAGTTGTTGGAGCAGACCCTGACAGTTTATTTCAACGTATTCAAAATGAGATTTTGTAGAAATTAGGAATCGTATGTCTTTGTAACTTAATAGAAGATATTCACGATTTTTTTACGATGACAAAATGCAAATCTACAAGAAAATCTGCTTTCAAAGTAAAAATTAAGGATAGAGGGCGCCACTTGGAAAAGATCGCATCTTCCGGACGTCTGGCATCTTCTTACCAGTTTCCCGCGTATATTTTTAAGAATCATTACGGTATAGGCCTATATACGAGGGGGTATACGAGGGGGCAATGCCTCCTATACCTTTACACGTAAAACACAAAAATAAACGTGTTTTTAAACACGTTTATTTTTACGTTTATTTTTTACACTTAAAAGTGTTTATTGAATGTTATCAGAAATATAAACATTTCTTTTTACAGTGTACAATAAGAATCATTATTGTACACATAATAATAATAATAATAATACTAACATTACCGTTCTTATATAGCGCTTTCCACAATGCAAGCACAGTATTGTTACATAGTAATTTCAATTATATACATACGTAGATGTATCAAATAAAACACTTTTTATTTGGCAGTTTGCTACCTTGGGTTTCTCGCTTACGCGATCGTCAGGCAAACGTAGATGTATAATTGAAATTACTATGTAACAATACTGTGCTTGCATTGTGGAAAGCGCTATATAAGAACGGTAATGTTATTATTATTATTATTATGGTGTACAATAATGATTCTTGTTGTAACACTGGGTGTTTGATACGTATCTATTTGACTGATGGACGGAAGATTTCCTTTTTCAAATTCCTAGAGAAAATTTCCAGATTCATGGACACTTTTCTATTAATCACTATTTTGTCAAATATGTGTACGATTGGATTGACTGCAAATGCTCTTTTGCAATAACACCAACGTATTCATAATGTATAAATAGAGAAGTCGCGGGAAATTGAGGTCACGATTGTTGCTAACAGCTTTACCTGTTTTTTACTAGTCTTTATTTCTTATTTTTTATTTATCCCCCAATGGTGTTGATGAATATTTCAATAAAATCCATTATGCATGTATTTTGCAATTACATGCACTCTTGGCATAAATATACGTTATTTGTGGTTTTGCTTATATTTTACAAATCGCTCCAGGGCTTTATTTATAAGAACAAAGACAGAGTAAATTGATGTTGTGATGAGAGAAAATGACAATTATTTTAAAATGAATAGCATCTATTCGGTTCCGTGTCATTTATGTGATACGGTCCACTAGTTCTAAAAACAATAAGTAATAACCTTGCTTGGTTTGGTATATTATCAGAATCGCACTTTCTCTTTCCTTTGTTTTTTGCATCTGTTTTAAAGGGGCTTTATGAATATCTGTTTTAGTACCAGGAGATAATATGTATGTTATGTATAGAAGAAGCCATGTACAAGCTGTTTTAATAGAATTATTAAACTCGTTTATGACCTTGGGAACGTGACTATTTGAATGTATGTGCTTTAATTGTGATGCACATTAATTAATTTTACCAATATCATGACTATTTTGAATAGAGTGATGCTATGTAAGCTTTATTCGCTTTAAACCATACTTATTGCTTTATCCGCTGCTGTTTCAATGACCAGCTAGCACGTATACTCGTATTTCGTTTGAGCTGATTCACGTGTATTGGAATAATTCTGCATTATTTGTATCATTCTATAGGCGAAATTGACATTCAGGTAATGGTATAAACGTCAACAAATGAACGGATATTAATGGATACCGTTCCAAAGGAACCAAACTTGTGCTCTGTTTGGATGAAGCTCTAGTTGTTGTAAAATCGTTTTCTAAATCCACAGATAAATAATTAACAGTCTGTATTAACATGATGGAATACTAGTGACACTCACGAACAAAATTGAGATTTTAATTGTAAGGCTTAATACACGGCATTTGAAAGATATTCTAGTTTCAAATATCTTAAAAATCAGCAAATTTTTAGTATTTTAATGACACATTTCTGTGCGGTGCGGCCCTTTAACTAATGTGAGACATGTTGTATAGATAGCAACAATGATTATCCTTTAATAATGCTAATTGAGCTCACGTCTGCACTTCTCATGCTTATTAATATAGCCTAAAGTTCAATATGAATGATGCTCAAAGCGACCGGATTGTTTAATACAGCACAATTTGTCTTTGATATCGTGATATGGACCGGTGTTTATTGATAGGAAACCAGCAGCCATGCCAAAGAATAATTGTTCATGCCATTAACATGATTAAGATTAAGTCAGCAACAAAATGAAATTTATAATAATGTAGACGTCTCAATAATAAATTTACTAAAAAGCTTCAAGCTTTCAGAGCAATTGTGTATTTGAATGTTGGGATAAAAGATTAGAGGTAGTTTTAAATATTTTCCCAGAAATTAAAATCCGGCTACTGTACACCATAACGTAAACATAACGCTTGGCTTTGTTCTAGTATCTTCATTTTACATTATATTTTTGAATTGTTAAACTTTTACTCTAACTTACTGTATTTGGTATTAAACCGGTCCTGGTTTACTACATGTAGAGTATATGCAGGTGAACCGGTGTAGACACTTAGACCAGGGTCTACCAGGGTCTACCTCAACACAACAAATAACAGCAGATTGCTCTCTATACGAGTCCAACTTTTGGATCAACTTCTCGCGCTTTTTTTTCGAAACCCTGTTCGAAATATCATGTACCTTTACTTTACCCGAATACAAGGTACATGTACAATCTGGGGCAAAATATTAATACAATATACAATACAAAATACAGGATATGTTTTTCCCATTATATCTGACTTTGTCAAGCCCGTGTGCAATATGATCATGTATATAACAGTGAACCTGTCAAGCCCGTGTGCAATATGATCATGTATATAACAGTGAACCTGTCAAGCCCGTGTGCAATATAATCATGTTTATAACAGTGAACCTGTCAAGCCCGTGTGCAATATAATCATGTTGATAACAGTGAACCTGTCAAGCCCGTGTGCAATATAATCATGTTGATAACAGTGAACCTGTCAAGCCCGTGTGCAATATAATCATGTATATAACAGTGAACCTGTCAAGCCCGTGTGCAATATAATCATGTTGATAACAGTGAACCTGTCAAGCCCGTGTGCAATATAATCATGTATATAACAGTGAACCTGTCAAGCCCGTGTGCAATATAATCATGTTTATAACAGTGAACCTGTCAAGCCCGTGTGCAATATAATCATGTTGATAACAGTGAACCTGTCAAGCCCGTGTGCAATATAAACATGTTGATAACAGTGAACCTGTCAAGCACGTGCGCAATGTAATCATAGAACAGTGAACCTGTCACATTATTTGTTTTGTTTTGCAGATGACTGATATCAATTGTGCAAACTCAGAAACATCTGGTAACAAAGACAAAGAAAGTAACAGCAATCAAAATGAACAGAAAACAACCCAACTTGAGGATGATAACAATGGAAAGATTGCCATGGGGAAACTGTTGGAGTTGAATGGAAATAATCAGCGAGGCAGCGACCTTCTTGCAAGGAGGAATCGAGACACTGTGGCGAGTATGCAAATTCCAAATATAGACATACAACACGACAATGTGTGTGTTGAACTCCAGGATGCTGATGGCGACGAGGAGGAAGAAGAAAAGGGTGAAAAGAAGGATGAGGATGAAGATGAAATCCAAGTCAGGTAAATATAAAATTTAGAAGTTAGACCTTTTACTCCGAGTTTCACGCTTGTGCGGTCATCAGACACCTCTGAAAGGTCATTCGCTCTGCATCGCATTGAGCACTCTACAAGAAGATTGCTTCTTTACCCATATGAAATATAAAATACTCTAGTGGAATCTGCGCTAAAACTGCCTATTCAAAATGACTAGATATTTTGTCCGAGGGACACTTACAGTGCTACTTGATATAAATCTGGTCATAATTGTCAAAGGCCAAGTACAAATTCCCACCAAGTCTCATACCATAAAATGTATAAAATGTCAAGGTCGTATAATTATGTCGATTTGTCAGCTACACGTGTTTTTAATGTATTTGTGTTCGGGGACCTTTGAATATGCATTAGACCGTTGATAGATTTCTAAGTGTCCTTGTCATTTTGAGTAGGCAGTTTTTAGAGTGTATCCGCATACGGGCATCATGCAAGTTACTGTAAACTTCATTGCTTATTTAATGGTTTCAAAATGAAATACTTTAACTTGAGGTTCCATTATCTAAACACTATGACACTACCACCACGTGTTTCCAATGGTAGAATAATGTGCTAAACGATTTGCAAGCAAATCTTGAGTGTTACGAGTACTACGAGGGGGTATCAAAAGTTCTTGAAATCACCAAGAAGTGAAGGAGCCAGAAACTTTTTATTTTTTGATATGTGACCCTTCAGACATCTTTAAAAAGTCACTGTGCAAAGTCACACATTTCTCCCACTTTTTATTACCTGTCCACAGACCGCCATTGTAGAGATCCTCAGATTGACCGCCATTGATTGATCCTCAGATTGCCTCAGATTGCGTTATTCACCAAAAAAGCAATAAATAGTTTGACAGAAAGGGGTCAAAGGTCATTACAAACCAGCTTGGTGACAATAATCTTATGGGTAACATGGGGTGTACACAGATTGACCTCTAATGACCCCTACATGACCTTTGACCCTTTCTGTCAACACTTAAACCATTTATTGCTGTTTTTGGAATAACGCAATCTGAGGCAATCTGAGGATCAATCAATGGCGGTCAATCTGAAGCTCTCTACAATGGCGGTCCGTGGTCTGAAGGGTCACATATCAAAAAAAGTTTCAGGCTCCTTCACTTCTTGGTGATTTCAAGAACTTTTTGATACCTGTTATAGCTGCGATATAATGTTAGACTTGGTGCAAACCTACTGTGACTGAAACTATTAAGTCCGTTTCAGTTCATGCAATTAGGTCACTTCTATTTTTAATAGGAACTTTTGTTGCAAGTTAAACATGCGCTTTAACATCCTCTTTCACTTTCAGGCCAATATACCACAAGACCCAAATTCTCCAATATGAACTTCTCTAGGGAAAAAAAAAATTCTAATCATGTTTATCAACAAAGAGTACCAAGAAATGACTTTGTATACTGTATATCTAACAACATAAACAAGGATGACATGGGAAGTAGCTTTTGTTGCTATAGCGATGAATACAATTTGTACCAACTATAAGGGTGGGAATTTCGGGTAGTTGTGTACCCGGGATACCCGAAATATTTTTCGAGCGGTTTTGATCAATGTCTATTTTCCATTCCCTGGGTCAAACCGAAAGACGAACTTTACGTAATGTGCACTTTCATTTTTAGGACCTTTAATAAAGATGTTGTTGATTTTGAAATTAATTGTTTTTTTACATAGAAAACAGTGTTGAAAAAATCATACTTTTGATAAGAATGAGAATTAAATAATTTAGTATAAGAATCCTAGGTAGGAGTTACGATCCCTAATGATGTGGGTCAAGGGGTTTATGTGGGTTATTAAGGGTTGAGTCATCTAAGGTCCTGTTTTTGACTTAGAAAAAATAAAAAATAAAAATAAAAAGTACACTTTCTTTCCAAAACTCTCCCCCACATATAATATATACATTCCCTGTTAGCTCTCATAAACACCTAAATCCATTCAGCGAATCTTCGTCTTCGGTTGAACTGAAATGTCGCTCTCGTCTGCTACCAACTCCCGCTTTAAAAGGTGGAATGATTTAAACCCATACTCGATTAAAAAATAAAATTGTCACTTGCTTGGCCTTAAAAAGTTGAACAAATTTGATCTCCGATTCGAGGCAAATTACCGGGTTCAAACAAACCTTCCAGATCTAACTATCTATCAACATTTGTCAGATAAAAGTGCAGCGCAGGCGTATACAGTGTGGTTCAACAAAACGTTGACAGTTTTTCAAAGCCATGTTTTTCAAAATTGTGGGATTTGGTTTAATTTCGTTTTACATTTACCAAGCTGAAAATCTCAATGTTAATAATGCTATGGCGGCAAAATGATAGCTATTTGAAGAGAATATCTCCAAAATCTCTTTGTTCACGGGTAAGTCTACGGGAAATGACCAGCAAGATAACATTAAATGGCATCGTCACTTTTAATGCATAGAGTATAGACAATTACACTTCCAATCTATGAAAATCAATAATTCTAATTAGGGTCACTCGTGGTATTAATATTACGTATTGATTTTACACCTGAATAGATAGTTAAGATGTTAACAATTACACTTGTTTCACCTGGTGGGATCTTCAAATCTTAGATTACTTGCATGCAATTCATCATTCAGTATTCAATGTAACGTCGCGATAACAAGCAAAATGAACAAAATGAGGCAGTTGACTACTCAAGAAAGAACCTTTATTGCAGAGCAGTTTTACAGAACTGGTAGTCCTACTGCTGTGCAAACTCGATGGAGAAATGGCTTTCCAAATATACGAGTGCCGTCAAAACAAGCTATTTACAAAGTAAAAGGGAAAGTTTCACGCCTTTGGTACCATTCTGAACAGAAACAAAGCGAAATCAGTACCGGTGGATAGAGTGAAATGGGACAGACTTTGTTCAAATAGCTGTTATTTTGCAACCGTAAAGTTATTTGTAACGATATTTTCAGCATAGATGGTCAAGATAATATACCGTAGTTGATGAATAATGAAAAAGATTTTTTTTAAATCTACAGAATTTCAACAAAAAATGGCTTCAAAAAACTGTCAACGTTTTATTGAACCACACTGCACATACGTCATCATTTTGTTCATGGACTGTATTAGTCCATGTTTTGTGTAACTTATTAAACAACCGGTTGCTGTTATTGTTCCCAATAGGCCTATTTTTGTACCAAGTGGCAGATTTTAATTCAATTTCGTCGCTAAGTTTATTTCTCAATTATTTTCTTTATGTCTATAGCTCTCCAATGATGGTGGACAAGCCGGCTGAGATGCGGCCCTACAGTGTGGCCGTGGATGTGATGTTCACAAGAAAAGATACAAAATCAAAAAAGAAGAAGAAAATGGGTCTTATAGTTTTAGCGATATTACTGGCGGTACTTCTGATTGGTGGAACCATTGCCGTACTGGTTATATTCCTAGGTAATAACAACATACCGGTATTTATATATTTTAAGTATGATCTTTAAGTATGATTTAAAGATGGTCATGACAACAGCTTATGCTACTACAAAACACTGGCCCGTACTATGTGAATGGGACACAAAAATCACCAGAACTGATGCCAATGTGGAAACTCGGTATACGAGATCCGACCACTTAGAAACGTATCATAGTAAAGCCTTTTTGCTACATATGACTGGTTATAATCACTTGAAATCCCTTTCTGATGAAGGATACACGCTCTACTTTTATTTAGGAATTAAAACTTTGTCGAGTTAAAATTTAACAATTTAAACCACATCCCAATACACGGAAACACACGTGATCGAAAACGATAGCGTAACTAAAATCAACATCGTTTTCTCTCATCTGCTCATCGAACCTCGAGACATTCATTAAGGTGCGGGATTGTAAGGTGCGGGATTGTTATGCGTCGTTCTTTAAAAAACTACCACACTCACCCCATCATGTGTCAGGTGAATACACAAAAGTTACAATACCGCACCTAACTCGAGACATTTGACTCGAACTTGACATGAAATAAAAGCATTGACATGTGTGTATCTTTGTTCTTTTGACAGGAGATATCGGCGGACCTGAACCAGGTGAGTTGTCATAGGCGGCGGAAGAGCGTGGGGGGGGGGGGGGGGGGGGGGGGGGGCAGGGGGATAGACAGGGGTCTCTTCCCTTAAAGGTATATTATGTGATCTATTCCAGGGGATGCCCTCAATCCTCGGGAAAAAAATTGGAAGCAGATTTTCTTGCAGATTTACATTTCTGATCATAAATCATAAATATATTCCAAGTTACAGTGCGATACGATTCCTAATTACCTCAAAATCATGGTTTAGAGTGAATTTAAATTTTAAAAATAAACTAAAATCATGATTTTGAAGTAATTAAGAATCGTATCGCCCTGTATTTACTTGGAATGTATGTACGATTTATGATCAGAAATGTAAATCTGCAAGAAAATCTGCTTCCAATTTTTTTCTTTGAGGGCGTCCCCTTGAAAAGATCACATAATATACCTTTAATATTACATGTAGAGCGACGTCCCCCTAAAAGAAATACGGTATACGGAGAAACAACTTTGTATCTATATTACAATTCACGTAAAATGCACCCGATGTCCCATAATCGCTTGCGCTCACCCTCGGAAACCGAAATCACCACCTGCATTTCCTCAACGGATTTAAAGTCGGTATAAATATTTAATAGTTTGTTCATTAACCATTATTTACTAATTAAAACCCTCATGGCCGACTAGATCCTTTAAGTTTGTGCTTAGTTTATAGTTTTTACGAAATGTGAATTTGCATTTTTGACCCGAAGGGTATCGCAAACCAGGGGTAACTGTCACTTTATGATGTTGCCAAACGTATGCAAAGGGGCATGACTGGGCGTCATTTTGCGTGATGTGAGACGGTGGACCATGTCAATTTATAAAGGTCGTTGGCTCCTTCACAAACCAACAATTATAGAAACACTGCTCACTTGAACCGAATGTAAAGTTAGAACCGAAGGTAAAGTCAAGGGTCAGGGAGAGCGAGTCTTATTAATATCCTCTTTTACACAGTTTTATACATTTATACAATGAATAATAGTTGGGCCTGGGTCGAGAAAAAAATTGCCTATAGGTCTTACTTAGTTTTTGGTTTTTTAATCTCTCAAACAAGCCGAGAACCGCTGGTTTGCTTGACCATCTAGCGGGTCGCGAGCGAAGCGAGCGTTACCCGCTAGTATCTAACAACATAAACAAGGATGACATGGGAAGTAGCTATTGTTACTATAGAGATGATTACAAACTGTACAATAACTATAAGCGTTCTAAATTGAACTGATTAACATTTTAATTAGGATTGATCTTATTTGTACATATACAGTTAAGCCCACAATTATTCATACCCCTTGGAAAATATGAGTTTTTTGCGTTTTTCTCATATCTATACCAGCTGGAGTGGTGGAACTTTCGCTTTACACTAAAGACAATTAGTTTGCCAGTACAAATCAATATCTTTGGGCTCAACATTTTGTGCATAACAATAGAATTGAACAAGAATTGTGTTTTTATGCCTGTCCAAAATTATTCATACCCCATACCAAGTCTAAGGATTGACGCCACTTTTTGTGATAATACACATGTTTTTGACATTCCAAACATTCTTTATATTGTGTGATAGGCTTTTATATTGTTATGTAATTATCCCATGATGTGTGCATACAATGTGGATGCATTACAAATGTGTCCTATTGAATGTACAGTGAGGGATATTATAGAACAACACTCTAGCTCTTTGACAGCATGGCGAAGAAGATCAAATAACTTTTTTGTGCATATTGTGAATGCTCACAAAGAGGGGAAAGGCTACAGAGCTATTTCGAAACAATTCCAAGTGCAAGAATCCACCACACAAAGCATAATTAGGAAGAACAAGACGTTCAACTCACTAAAAAACATTGAAGGATGCAGTCGGAAGCCAGCGGTGTCCCCTTGTTTGGCAAGAAAAGTATTGCGAAAGGCCAACAACAATCCACAGATCACCATCAATGCTCTCCTGAACAACCCTGGCAATTATTGGACCAAGATATCATGGCAGACACTCCAGCATATATGGCACATGAGAGGTCTCCATGGAGGCCGACCAAGAAAGACTCTACTCCTTAAAAGAGACACATAGAAACATGTCTTGCATCTTAAGCAACCCCAACACTGAAGACCAAAAACTTGGATCTTTGTCCAGAAGTGCTCTTGCAAATGAGTTTCTCATTGTCTCTTTTCAGGAGTAGAGTCTTTCTTGGTTGGAGTCCGTGGAGAACTCTTGTGTACTATGTCTGCTGGAGTGTCTGCCTTAATATCTTGGTCCAAGATTTACCAAGGTTGTTCAGGAGAGCATTGGCGGTGATATGTGGATTGTTGTTGGCCTTTCACCATACTTTTCTTGTCAAACAAGGGGACACTGTTGGCTTCCGACCGTGTTCTTCAGGGTTTTTAACTGATTTGAACTGTCTTGTTCTTCCTAATTATGCTTTTTATGGTGGAATTTGGCACTTTAAATTGCTTCGAAATAGCTTTGTAGCCTTTCCCCTCTTTGTGAGCATTCACAATGCACAAAAAAGGTCCTCACTGAGTTATTTGATCCCCTTCGCCATGCTGTCAAAGAGCTAGAGTGTTGTCCTATAATATCCCTCACTGTACATTCGATAGGACACATTTGTAATGCATCCACATTGTATGGAATAATTGCATAACAATGTAAAAGCCTATCACACAATGTAAAGAATGTTTGGAATGTCAAAAACATGTGTATTATCACAAAATGTGGCCTCAATCCTGAGACTTGGTATGGGGTATGAATAATTTTGGACAGGCATAAAAACACAATTCTTGTTCAATTCTATTGTTATGCAAAAAATGTTGAGCCCAAATATATTGATTTGTACTTGCAAACTAATTGTCTTTAGTGTAAAGCAAAAGTTCCACCACTCCAGCTGGTATAGATATGAGAAAAACGCAAAGAACACATATTTTTCAAGGGGTATGAATAATTGTGGGCTTAACTGTATATATAGTATGCAATTAGAGAATATCAACGACATTATGCATGCCATGTAGACCTACAGCTACAAATAACGTTTTGTTACACTATTGAGCATGTTGAGTGTATGTCTCGTATGTTTATGCTAACACTTTCCACGCGGCAGTCGTCTGCAGACGACAGTTCGAAATGTTCACAAAATGTTTCAAATAGGTCATACTTATTGAATTTCATCACCATATTTGGAATGGAATCACCACGAGAAATGCATTAAAATTAGTACAAAGATGCCTATTATTGGTTCAGTAATTCTTAAAGTAGACTGCCAGTTGGGAAAGGTTTCTGAAAAATCTGTTTTGTATGGTAACAATATAGCCGTGTTGAAAGTGTTAAATGTGCATCATGCACTGGACCGTTTAGATCTTTCTAGATCAAACTCATATATATTTGTCTAAATTTATCATTCACGTGTTCTGAACGTTTGTCTCAGCTAGACAAATATAAGAGGAACGGAAATAGATTGTTGTTTATACAGAGTAACAACATACATACACGATTCTCAAATGATGTCAATAAAATATTGCCACTTCCAAACGACGTTGGCTGCATAACCAAAATGATACAAATTGCGCTCTTTAATGTAATAAAGGAACCTCGCCATCTCGTGAAATTTAATTAACCGGAACCTGAAAATAAATTACATTATTTCGGCTACGTTAATCTGGAAAATGTTTGACTATATGTGAATATTTTGCATTATTATATATTTCCATTGGTAACTATGGTTACCGTTTATATTCTTGTTACATCAGCATTGAATAATCAATCGCGTCCATTAAATTTGTTATTATGTATGAATCACTTATACAGCATATATATAATGTTCTTTGACCTCATTTTAAAAGAACTCAATCTGTATTTAATAATTATTTAATAATGGACATAGGCCTACTGTACCTCCTATTTTTTCTTCAATCATTATACATTGGTGCAAATGAAACAACATTATATTATACCAAAGTAGTAATTGGTTTGATTTTTGCACAGAGTTGTATGGGCGTGTTGGGCGTGTGTGAGCCTAAATCTCGTCTATTTTAAAAATAGCACATTTGACATTTATTTATAAGAACATCTTTGAACTTGGTGTTATAGGTATTCTCTTCATATTAAAAGGGCCATCCACTACGAGGTTACGAGCCATTTCCTGTGGCATTAAAATAATTATGTTTGCGCCCTCTATACTATACTTGTGTAGTCGCATTGGCAACTTCTGCATGCTTGTATAAATTGATCAAGGTATTTCCCACACGTTTGTGCCGAAGGGGAAGTTTCACGGAACCCGGCTCCTTAAGAAAACCAATTTCCGATTTTTTTCTTTCCCCGCGCAACTGGCACCTTAAAATCAGAACCAAACACGTAATTTACGTTTTCAAATTAGGGCTAAAACACTGGCAAAAGCTCGCAAAATTTTGTCAAAATATGACGCCATTTCGAACGCCGATTGCGCGCAACCATGCACACCACAATTCAAATTACTGTTCTTAGTTGCTCTAGCAGACCAATATTTAAAATTATAGTATTATTCAATACAGTGTTGTCTTTTTCATAGGTCATGTATGTAGGTGTGGCATAGTTAGCAGAATATCGCCATTGTATTGTATGTGATATGTACTTGTACATAGGCCTACTGTGATTGCGCAATACAGGGTTAATACATTTATTATCATGCATATACACACACCCCGACATTTTTTAAAAGGAAATGATTTGCAGTTGCACGCTTCAGTGTAAACAAAAAATACACGGATGCTCCCGTTGGTGCCCAAGAGTACGCGAGGGCGATGGATCTACCCCGGAAGGAGCCACCCCAGGGGCGTAACAGAGGTTGGTTGTCAGGGGGGGGGGGGGGGGGGGGGCACAGCCAAAAAAAATCCTGGTTAGAATAATTCCGTCCCGGAATTTTTCGTAAAAGGTTGCCCCAAATTTCGCACGGTCACAAAATTTCGCACGGTCACAAAATTGTGCTTTTTGTACTGCAACATTTTCTTTCTTTCTTTCTTTCCCCTTTTTTTTCTCCTTTTCCTTTTTCTTTTTCCTCCCTTTTTCCTTTCTCTCTCTCTTTTCTTTCCCTTTCCCCCTTCTTTTCCTCTTTTCCCTTCCCCCTATTTTCCCTGGTGGGTAGGTTTGAATTTCCTGCTGAGCACCTTCAGGGGGGGGGGCACTGTGCCCCCCCCCCCCCTGCCCCCCGGCTGTTACGCCACTGAGCCACCCTAATTATCTAATAACGCTTGTACACGGGTGCTACCGTTTGGTTGCCAAGAGTACGTGAGGGAGAGGGATGTACCCCGGATCCATCCTTATTATCTAATAACGCTTGTACATGGGTACTCCCGTTGTGGCCAAGAGTACTTGAGGGCGAGGGTGTGTACCCCTGATCCACCCTAATTATCTAATAACGCTTGTACATGGGTGCTCCCGTTGTGGCCAAGAGTACGTGAGGGCGAGGGATGTACCCCTGATCCACCCTAATTATCTAATAACATTTGTACATGGATGCTCTCGTTGTGGCCAAGAGTACTTGAGGGCGAGGGTGTGTACCCCTGATCCACCCTAATTATCTAATAACGCTTGTACATGGGTGCTCCCGTTGTGGCCAAGAGTACGTGAGGGCGAGGGATGTACCCCTGATCCACCCTAATTATCTAATAACATTTGTACATGGATGCTCTCGTTGTGGCCAAGAGTAAGTGAGGGCGGGGATCTACCCGGATGGATCCACCCTAAATGTCAAATAACGCTTTGGCTTTTTTTTTTTGCTTTTTTTTTTTGCCTCAAACTTCAATTTGTTATAAAAACTAATGATATTTCAGATTTTGAAACTTCAAAAGTTCAAATTTCGAAAAAAGTCACAATACCGTATATTATCCCTAGAGCATATTTTAGTTTTCAAAATAAGCCAAATGGGGGCTAAAAGTCAACATATGTGGCAAGTCATCGAGTCATGTGGCAAGACTGTAGACTGCCTTTTGGCCATCCTCAAGGTCCCCCGGCACGCGATCAATTGGTGTTGGATCCGCCAGTTCTTGAGTGGAACCAGTGGAACTAAGAGCCCAAAGCAGAAATTTTGAAAGTACTTGTGTTAAGAAATTCAATGTTTGAACTTCAATTTGTTTTAAAACTAGTGCTATTTCAGATTTTGTAAATCAAAAGTTCAAATTTCGAGAGAAGTTACGATATAGTATCCCTAGAGCAGATTTTAGTTTTACAAATTAGCCCAATTAGCTAAAAGTCAACATATGTGGCAAGACATGGCAAGACATGTGGCAAGACTGTAGACTTACTGTTGGGTCCCAACATGTGGTCCAGTTGTCCTTAGCAAGTACTAGCTTGATGGCCAGTCAACCTGTCAAATATATATCGCAAAATATACAACGTAATAAAATATGCGAATATGAGGGCCGGGATCCCTAGGAAAGTCTCTGGAAGCCTCCCCCCACCCCCTTTGGTCACTTTGTTGGTAAGCACTTTTAAAAGGAACTAGCATAATAAATATCGTGATTATTGGACCCAGTGAGGCAGTGACAGTTATCTATCACTGGGTGACAGAGCCCCCCCCCCCCCCCCCCCAATATTTTCAGAAGTTTTTCCAGTGACTTTTAAATTACAGGCACGGCTAAGCCGGTATTAGCTAAAAGCGGGGCTAACAGTGTGTTTCGGATAAAGATCAATCATCAGGAAACATCATAAGGCCACGCAGTGTCTAATGCTGTCATAAAATAACAACAGTAATCTATTCCCAGAAACTAGTAGCGATCTAAAAAATATGCATTCATCATGTTCATTGTTCCGAGTGCATTCTTTATTCTCAATAATAACAAGGAAGCTATGTTTCCTTTCCTCATAACGGACGACCTACATCAGACGTGTCGGTAATTTTTTTATTGATAGGTAGTTGATATTAGGGTGTTTCACAATTCTCTCAACAACTGAGAAGACATTTGTGACAAAATTAACACAGATATCTGTTTTAAACTATCTAGAGGAATTGTACAGCTTTCTTTCATACTCTATCACTTTGGGGGGGGGGGGGTATTTCCATTAAGTTATTGCATGGATGTGATGGCAATAGTCAATAAATAATCAATTAAGCAATCAGCAATGCTATAAAATTATGTTCTAATGTAACGAAATCAAGTTGGTGCCATTATCACAGTATTCCTTTCAATACTACACTGCGATCTGGACACATGTTTTGAGAACCAAACCTGAATACCTCAGACTTGCAAAGTGTTTTATCGTACGAACAAATATTATTATCGTATTCCAATTTCTAAACGATGGTTTGTTTGTCTATTGCTATTACAGAAATAGTAGCAATTCAGGGAGAATTTCGATTAACAAATAGAACCTACAGCAGTGCCTACACAGATAGCGAATCACCAGAGTTTCAACAACTTCAGCAGGAATTTATTACTGAGGTATGACATCATTACTTTCACAACGAGACGATCAATCGTCACGATCAATCTCTGTTACGTCGAGTTCAATCCAGCTGTTTAAAGTGTTATCGATTAAAGGTATATTATGTGATCTTTCCAGGGAACGCCCTCAACATCGAAAAAAAATTTGAAAGAAGATTTTCTTGCAGATTTACATTTCTGATCATAAATCGTACATACATTCCAAGTTACAGGGCGATACGATTCTTAATTACTTCAAAATCATGATTTTAGAGGGAAAATAAACTGTCGGATAACTCCGACAGTTTATATTTTTACTCTAAATTCACTCTAAAACCATGATTTTGAGGTAATTAGGAATCGTATCGCTCTGTAACTTGGAATGTATGTATGATTTATGATCAGAAATGTAAATCTGCAAGAAAATCTACTTTCTAAAAAAAATAATGAATAGAGGGCGCTATCTGGAAAAGATCACATAATATGCCTTTAAGGCAGGGGTTCTCAACCTGGGGGTCGTGACCCCATGGGGGTCGTTTGGGGTTTTTCAGGGGGTCATGAAGGGCTCATAAATATAGGTTTTGGGGGAACGTGTTACATTTCGCTTTAAAAAAGCTTAGAAACACCCAAAAGAAACGTTCAAAATTATGCAAAATTTAGTGATCGCTACGCTCGCATCCAAACTAAGCAGTTTCATTCATGATATCCGGCTAGTGTTTTTATTAAATTTTGGTTTTGGGGGTTCTGACCAGGAATGTCAAACGGGGTCGTGGGGCAAAAAGGTTGAGAACCACTGGATTAAGGGTAGCGCATTTACACCGAAGTGGGGTTCCTTTTTCGATTATCAATAGTCGGGTCGGTGAAACGACTTACTTTTTTCATCAAAGTTAACCGTTTGTGAACGGACATGACGGAATTCACGTAAACTCTTAATTATCACGATTGAGTGAAAACACATCCCAAATTGTTTCAAGGCGGAGCCGGCCACGAAAATCTAAATGCTTGGCTGCGATGGTACCAGGGTATTGATTTGCAGAACTAGCGTACAAACAGTCACGACAATTCGTGACAGCGGACCTTTTCGGACACGACAACAATTGTCAAGACACTCAAAACAAGGCAACCAGGACCTTAATATCATTACGAAAAGGGAATATCATACTAAAAGAAGATGAATTAATTAAAAGATTATTTGGAAAAATATTAAAATCATTATAACTAGTGCCTATTTAATATCTTTCAGATGGATACCCTCTACATGAACAGTACATACAAGGATATTTATTTTAAGACGGAAGTGTCCGGATTTAGGTATGTAAAGTACAATGTTCTGTCAAGAGGAAATAGCCTGCCATGTATAGGCCTACACTTAAACTAACACGAAACTAAAATGTAATGACTGTTTGCAAGTGTAATTTTAAAGGAAGGGTCCCGCAAGCACAACATTGAGCATTATTTGTTAGACAAATTATTATCGAGCCGAAATTACGTAATTATATAGATCAAAACTTCATACTAGTCACAAAACTGAATAAAAACTGCCCTCACTCAACATGCAATTTTTAAAAATCGCGGCGATCAAATGTCCCGGTGTCGATGACGTCATGGGTATAGGTGCTCAAATTTGCGCATGTGCATTGTATAGCTATGACATCATCGACACTGGGACTTTCGATCGCCGCGAATTTAAAAAAGTGCATGTTGAGAGATTGCAGTTTTTATTTGTTTTTGTCATAAGTGTGGTGTTATGTTCTATATAATTACAAAGGTTGGGCTCGACGGTTATGTTTCTAACATACAATGCACACTTCTATGCTTGCGGGATACCTCCTTTAAGAAAATATTTCCTTGAGATGAAACTTTGAAGTATCATTAGAAATCCCTAAACATGGGGTATGATTTTGGGCTGGAAATCCCTAATAATGGGTCACTTTTTACAAATGGTTCAAATTTTCGCGAAATTTTGCAAAAATTAGGTCTATTTTCCCGATAATTTGCGAAAATTTGGTCTTAAATGAAGCAAAATCCCTAAAAATTGGTTCCCCTAAAAATGGGTAGGGGTTTTGAATCTCCAGCGGCACCCCCGACCAAACCAAATCCGAGTATATTTGTGATTGTGAATTAATTTGGATCTTTTTAAATGGATCCCGCCCACCAATATCAATGAAAACACTGACTGACGGTCGAAGCATAGCATCAACATTGTCTTCATCAGCCTCTTGGTGGCGTCCTGTCAACGTATACCCACATATATCTCAAAGCTTACGGGTTGCCCCGTAAGGGGCGTATTACATTTGGCTAACCCTAACCCCCCTGAGTGCTAAAAAATGCTAATCCAAAGTCCCTCTCCAAACGCATGCGCCGTCGGTTTTCGATGACGTAGTCAACCGAGCCTATATAATGAGTGCAGTATACTGCACGAATGTGTAGCTGAGGGCCGTGGCTTAGTGGTGGGAAGGTGGGGCTTGAGAACGGAGGGTCCCCGGATCGAATCCCGGCAGGTTCCCGGAGATTTAGTTGGTGTTTTTTCCTCGAAAATTGTGATCCCGGTCAAAAATCCTAAACCGGGGTTAGGGTTATGGTAAAAAAAAAAGAAGTTTTTTTGTGTGTTCTATTAACCCTAACCCCCCTGAGTGCTAAAAAATGCTAATCCAAAGTCCCTCTCCAAACGCATGCGCCGTCGGTTTTCGATGACGTAGTCAACCGAGCCTATATAATGAGTGCAGTATACTGCACGAATGTGTAGCTGAGGGCCGTGGCTTAGTGGTGGGAAGGTGGGGCTTGAGAACGGAGGGTCCCCGGATCGAATCCCGGCAGGTTCCCGGAGATTTAGTTGGTGTTTTTTCCTCGAAAATTGTGATCCCGGTCAAAAATCCTAAACCGGGGTTAGGGTTATGGTAAAAAAAAAAGAAGTTTTTTTGTGTGTTCTATTAACCCTAACCCCCCTGAGTGCTAAAAAATGCTAATCCAAAGTCCCTCTCCAAACGCATGCGCCGTCGGTTTTCGATGACGTAGTCAACCGAGCCTATATAATGAGTGCAGTATACTGCACGAATGTGTAGCTGAGGGCCGTGGCTTAGTGGTGGGAAGGTGGGGCTTGAGAACGGAGGGTCCCCGGATCGAATCCCGGCAGGTTCCCGGAGATTTAGTTGGTGTTTTTTCCTCGAAAATTGTGATCCCGGTCAAAAATCCTAAACCGGGGTTAGGGTTATGGTAAAAAAAAAAGAAGTTTTTTTGTGTGTTCTATTAACCCTAACCCCCCTGAGTGCTAAAAAATGCTAATCCAAAGTCCCTCTCCAAACGCATGCGCCGTCGGTTTTCGATGACGTAGTCAACCGAGCCTATATAATGAGTGCAGTATACTGCACGAATGTGTAGCTGAGGGCCGTGGCTTAGTGGTGGGAAGGTGGGGCTTGAGAACGGAGGGTCCCCGGATCGAATCCCGGCAGGTTCCCGGAGATTTAGTTGGTGTTTTTTCCTCGAAAATTGTGATCCCGGTCAAAAATCCTAAACCGGGGTTAGGGTTATGGTAAAAAAAAAAGAAGTTTTTTTGTGTGTTCTATTAACCCTAACCCCCCTGAGTGCTAAAAAATGCTAATCCAAAGTCCCTCTCCAAACGCATGCGCCGTCGGTTTTCGATGACGTAGTCAACCGAGCCTATATAATGAGTGCAGTATACTGCACGAATGTGTAGCTGAGGGCCGTGGCTTAGTGGTGGGAAGGTGGGGCTTGAGAACGGAGGGTCCCCGGATCGAATCCCGGCAGGTTCCCGGAGATTTAGTTGGTGTTTTTTCCTCGAAAATTGTGATCCCGGTCAAAAATCCTAAACCGGGGTTAGGGTTATGGTAAAAAAAAAAGAAGTTTTTTTGTGTGTTCTATTAACCCTAACCCCCCTGAGTGCTAAAAAATGCTAATCCAAAGTCCCTCTCCAAACGCATGCGCCGTCGGTTTTCGATGACGTAGTCAACCGAGCCTATATAATGAGTGCAGTATACTGCACGAATGTGTAGCTGAGGGCCGTGGCTTAGTGGTGGGAAGGTGGGGCTTGAGAACGGAGGGTCCCCGGATCGAATCCCGGCAGGTTCCCGGAGATTTAGTTGGTGTTTTTTCCTCGAAAATTGTGATCCCGGTCAAAAATCCTAAACCGGGGTTAGGGTTATGGTAAAAAAAAAAGAAGTTTTTTTGTGTGTTCTATTAACCCTAACCCCCCTGAGTGCTAAAAAATGCTAATCCAAAGTCCCTCTCCAAACGCATGCGCCGTCGGTTTTCGATGACGTAGTCAACCGAGCCTATATAATGAGTGCAGTATACTGCACGAATGTGTAGCTGAGGGCCGTGGCTTAGTGGTGGGAAGGTGGGGCTTGAGAACGGAGGGTCCCCGGATCGAATCCCGGCAGGTTCCCGGAGATTTAGTTGGTGTTTTTTCCTCGAAAATTGTGATCCCGGTCAAAAATCCTAAACCGGGGTTAGGGTTATGGTAAAAAAAAAAGAAGTTTTTTTGTGTGTTCTATTAACCCTAACCCCCCTGAGTGCTAAAAAATGCTAATCCAAAGTCCCTCTCCAAACGCATGCGCCGTCGGTTTTCGATGACGTAGTCAACCGAGCCTATATAATGAGTGCAGTATACTGCACGAATGTGTAGCTGAGGGCCGTGGCTTAGTGGTGGGAAGGTGGGGCTTGAGAACGGAGGGTCCCCGGATCGAATCCCGGCAGGTTCCCGGAGATTTAGTTGGTGTTTTTTCCTCGAAAATTGTGATCCCGGTCAAAAATCCTAAACCGGGGTTAGGGTTATGGTAAAAAAAAAAGAAGTTTTTTTGTGTGTTCTATTAACCCTAACCCCCCTGAGTGCTAAAAAATGCTAATCCAAAGTCCCTCTCCAAACGCATGCGCCGTCGGTTTTCGATGACGTAGTCAACCGAGCCTATATAATGAGTGCAGTATACTGCACGAATGTGTAGCTGAGGGCCGTGGCTTAGTGGTGGGAAGGTGGGGCTTGAGAACGGAGGGTCCCCGGATCGAATCCCGGCAGGTTCCCGGAGATTTAGTTGGTGTTTTTTCCTCGAAAATTGTGATCCCGGTCAAAAATCCTAAACCGGGGTTAGGGTTATGGTAAAAAAAAAAGAAGTTTTTTTGTGTGTTCTATTAACCCTAACCCCCCTGAGTGCTAAAAAATGCTAATCCAAAGTCCCTCTCCAAACGCATGCGCCGTCGGTTTTCGATGACGTAGTCAACCGAGCCTATATAATGAGTGCAGTATACTGCACGAATGTGTAGCTGAGGGCCGTGGCTTAGTGGTGGGAAGGTGGGGCTTGAGAACGGAGGGTCCCCGGATCGAATCCCGGCAGGTTCCCGGAGATTTAGTTGGTGTTTTTTCCTCGAAAATTGTGATCCCGGTCAAAAATCCTAAACCGGGGTTAGGGTTATGGTAAAAAAAAAAAAAGTTTTTTTGTGTGTTCTATTAACCCTAACCCCCCTGAGTGCTAAAAAATGCTAATCCAAAGTCCCTCTCCAAACGCATGCGCCGTCGGTTTTCGATGACGTAGTCAACCGAGCCTATATAATGAGTGCAGTATACTGCACGAATGTGTAGCTGAGGGCCGTGGCTTAGTGGTGGGAAGGTGGGGCTTGAGAACGGAGGGTCCCCGGATCGAATCCCGGCAGGTTCCCGGAGATTTAGTTGGTGTTTTTTCCTCGAAAATTGTGATCCCGGTCAAAAATCCTAAACCGGGGTTAGGGTTATGGTAAAAAAAAAAAAAGTTTTTTTGTGTGTTCTATTAACCCTAACCCCCCTGAGTGCTAAAAAATGCTAATCCAAAGTCCCTCTCCAAACGCATGCGCCGTCGGTTTTCGATGACGTAGTCAACCGAGCCTATATAATGAGTGCAGTATACTGCACGAATGTGTAGCTGAGGGCCGTGGCTTAGTGGTGGGAAGGTGGGGCTTGAGAACGGAGGGTCCCCGGATCGAATCCCGGCAGGTTCCCGGAGATTTAGTTGGTGTTTTTTCCTCGAAAATTGTGATCCCGGTCAAAAATCCTAAACCGGGGTTAGGGTTATGGTAAAAAAAAAAAAAGTTTTTTTGTGTGTTCTATTAACCCTAACCCCCCTGAGTGCTAAAAAATGCTAATCCAAAGTCCCTCTCCAAACGCATGCGCCGTCGGTTTTCGATGACGTAGTCAACCGAGCCTATATAATGAGTGCAGTATACTGCACGAATGTGTAGCTGAGGGCCGTGGCTTAGTGGTGGGAAGGTGGGGCTTGAGAACGGAGGGTCCCCGGATCGAATCCCGGCAGGTTCCCGGAGATTTAGTTGGTGTTTTTTCCTCGAAAATTGTGATCCCGGTCAAAAATCCTAAACCGGGGTTAGGGTTATGGTAAAAAAAAAAGAAGTTTTTTTGTGTGTTCTATTAAGGTAAAAAAAAAAGAAGTTTTTTTGTGTGTTCTATTAACCCTAACCCCCCTGAGTGCTAAAAAATGCTAATCCAAAGTCCCTCTCCAAACGCATGCGCCGTCGGTTTTCGATGACGTAGTCAACCGAGCCTATATAATGAGTGCAGTATACTGCACGAATGTGTAGCTGAGGGCCGTGGCTTAGTGGTGGGAAGGTGGGGCTTGAGAACGGAGGGTCCCCGGATCGAATCCCGGCAGGTTCCCGGAGATTTGGTTGGTGTTTTTTCCTCGAAAATTGTGATCCCGGTCAAAAATCCTAAACCGGGGTTAGGGTTATGGTAAAAAAAGAAGAAGTTTTTTTGTGTGTTCTATTAACCCTAACCCCCCTGAGTGCTAAAAAATGCTAATCCAAAGTCCCTCTCCAAACGCATGCGCCGTCGGTTTTCGATGACGTAGTCAACCGAGCCTATATAATGAGTGCAGTATACTGCACGAATGTGTAGCTGAGGGCCGTGGCTTAGTGGTGGGAAGGTGGGGCTTGAGAACGGAGGGTCCCCGGATCGAATCCCGGCAGGTTCCCGGAGATTTAGTTGGTGTTTTTTCCTCGAAAATTGTGATCCCGGTCAAAAATCCTAAACCGGGGTTAGGGTTATGGTAAAAAAAAAAGAAGTTTTTTTGTGTGTTCTATTAACCCTAACCCCCCTGAGTGCTAAAAAATGCTAATCCAAAGTCCCTCTCCAAACGCATGCGCCGTCGGTTTTCGATGACGTAGTCAACCGAGCCTATATAATGAGTGCAGTATACTGCACGAATGTGTAGCTGAGGGCCGTGGCTTAGTGGTGGGAAGGTGGGGCTTGAGAACGGAGGGTCCCCGGATCGAATCCCGGCAGGTTCCCGGAGATTTAGTTGGTGTTTTTTCCTCGAAAATTGTGATCCCGGTCAAAAATCCTAAACCGGGGTTAGGGTTATGGTAAAAAAAAAAGAAGTTTTTTTGTGTGTTCTATTAACCCTAACCCCCCTGAGTGCTAAAAAATGCTAATCCAAAGTCCCTCTCCAAACGCATGCGCCGTCGGTTTTCGATGACGTAGTCAACCGAGCCTATATAATGAGTGCAGTATACTGCACGAATGTGTAGCTGAGGGCCGTGGCTTAGTGGTGGGAAGGTGGGGCTTGAGAACGGAGGGTCCCCGGATCGAATCCCGGCAGGTTCCCGGAGATTTAGTTGGTGTTTTTTCCTCGAAAATTGTGATCCCGGTCAAAAATCCTAAACCGGGGTTAGGGTTATGGTAAAAAAAAAAGAAGTTTTTTTGTGTGTTCTATTAACCCTAACCCCCCTGAGTGCTAAAAAATGCTAATCCAAAGTCCCTCTCCAAACGCATGCGCCGTCGGTTTTCGATGACGTAGTCAACCGAGCCTATATAATGAGTGCAGTATACTGCACGAATGTGTAGCTGAGGGCCGTGGCTTAGTGGTGGGAAGGTGGGGCTTGAGAACGGAGGGTCCCCGGATCGAATCCCGGCAGGTTCCCGGAGATTTAGTTGGTGTTTTTTCCTCGAAAATTGTGATCCCGGTCAAAAATCCTAAACCGGGGTTAGGGTTATGGTAAAAAAAAAAGAAGTTTTTTTGTGTGTTCTATTAACCCTAACCCCCCTGAGTGCTAAAAAATGCTAATCCAAAGTCCCTCTCCAAACGCATGCGCCGTCGGTTTTCGATGACGTAGTCAACCGAGCCTATATAATGAGTGCAGTATACTGCACGAATGTGTAGCTGAGGGCCGTGGCTTAGTGGTGGGAAGGTGGGGCTTGAGAACGGAGGGTCCCCGGATCGAATCCCGGCAGGTTCCCGGAGATTTAGTTGGTGTTTTTTCCTCGAAAATTGTGATCCCGGTCAAAAATCCTAAACCGGGGTTAGGGTTATGGTAAAAAAAAAAGAAGTTTTTTTGTGTGTTCTATTAACCCTAACCCCCCTGAGTGCTAAAAAATGCTAATCCAAAGTCCCTCTCCAAACGCATGCGCCGTCGGTTTTCGATGACGTAGTCAACCGAGCCTATATAATGAGTGCAGTATACTGCACGAATGTGTAGCTGAGGGCCGTGGCTTAGTGGTGGGAAGGTGGGGCTTGAGAACGGAGGGTCCCCGGATCGAATCCCGGCAGGTTCCCGGAGATTTAGTTGGTGTTTTTTCCTCGAAAATTGTGATCCCGGTCAAAAATCCTAAACCGGGGTTAGGGTTATGGTAAAAAAAAAAGAAGTTTTTTTGTGTGTTCTATTAACCCTAACCCCCCTGAGTGCTAAAAAATGCTAATCCAAAGTCCCTCTCCAAACGCATGCGCCGTCGGTTTTCGATGACGTAGTCAACCGAGCCTATATAATGAGTGCAGTATACTGCACGAATGTGTAGCTGAGGGCCGTGGCTTAGTGGTGGGAAGGTGGGGCTTGAGAACGGAGGGTCCCCGGATCGAATCCCGGCAGGTTCCCGGAGATTTAGTTGGTGTTTTTTCCTCGAAAATTGTGATCCCGGTCAAAAATCCTAAACCGGGGTTAGGGTTATGGTAAAAAAAAAAGAAGTTTTTTTGTGTGTTCTATTAAGGTAAAAAAAAAGAAGTTTTTTTGTGTGTTCTATTAACCCTAACCCCCCTGAGTGCTAAAAAATGCTAATCCAAAGTCCCTCTCCAAACGCATGCGCCGTCGGTTTTCGATGACGTAGTCAACCGAGCCTATATAATGAGTGCAGTATACTGCACGAATGTGTAGCTGAGGGCCGTGGCTTAGTGGTGGGAAGGTGGGGCTTGAGAACGGAGGGTCCCCGGATCGAATCCCGGCAGGTTCCCGGAGATTTAGTTGGTGTTTTTTCCTCGAAAATTGTGATCCCGGTCAAAAATCCTAAACCGGGGTTAGGGTTATGGTAAAAAAAAAAGAAGTTTTTTTGTGTGTTCTATTAACCCTAACCCCCCTGAGTGCTAAAAAATGCTAATCCAAAGTCCCTCTCCAAACGCATGCGCCGTCGGTTTTCGATGACGTAGTCAACCGAGCCTATATAATGAGTGCAGTATACTGCACGAATGTGTAGCTGAGGGCCGTGGCTTAGTGGTGGGAAGGTGGGGCTTGAGAACGGAGGGTCCCCGGATCGAATCCCGGCAGGTTCCCGGAGATTTAGTTGGTGTTTTTTCCTCGAAAATTGTGATCCCGGTCAAAAATCCTAAACCGGGGTTAGGGTTATGGTAAAAAAAAAAGAAGTTTTTTTGTGTGTTCTATTAACCCTAACCCCCCTGAGTGCTAAAAAATGCTAATCCAAAGTCCCTCTCCAAACGCATGCGCCGTCGGTTTTCGATGACGTAGTCAACCGAGCCTATATAATGAGTGCAGTATACTGCACGAATGTGTAGCTGAGGGCCGTGGCTTAGTGGTGGGAAGGTGGGGCTTGAGAACGGAGGGTCCCCGGATCGAATCCCGGCAGGTTCCCGGAGATTTAGTTGGTGTTTTTTCCTCGAAAATTGTGATCCCGGTCAAAAATCCTAAACCGGGGTTAGGGTTATGGTAAAAAAAAAAGAAGTTTTTTTGTGTGTTCTATTAACCCTAACCCCCCTGAGTGCTAAAAAATGCTAATCCAAAGTCCCTCTCCAAACGCATGCGCCGTCGGTTTTCGATGACGTAGTCAACCGAGCCTATATAATGAGTGCAGTATACTGCACGAATGTGTAGCTGAGGGCCGTGGCTTAGTGGTGGGAAGGTGGGGCTTGAGAACGGAGGGTCCCCGGATCGAATCCCGGCAGGTTCCCGGAGATTTAGTTGGTGTTTTTTCCTCGAAAATTGTGATCCCGGTCAAAAATCCTAAACCGGGGTTAGGGTTATGGTAAAAAAAAAAGAAGTTTTTTTGTGTGTTCTATTAACCCTAACCCCCCTGAGTGCTAAAAAATGCTAATCCAAAGTCCCTCTCCAAACGCATGCGCCGTCGGTTTTCGATGACGTAGTCAACCGAGCCTATATAATGAGTGCAGTATACTGCACGAATGTGTAGCTGAGGGCCGTGGCTTAGTGGTGGGAAGGTGGGGCTTGAGAACGGAGGGTCCCCGGATCGAATCCCGGCAGGTTCCCGGAGATTTAGTTGGTGTTTTTTCCTCGAAAATTGTGATCCCGGTCAAAAATCCTAAACCGGGGTTAGGGTTATGGTAAAAAAAAAAGAAGTTTTTTTGTGTGTTCTATTAACCCTAACCCCCCTGAGTGCTAAAAAATGCTAATCCAAAGTCCCTCTCCAAACGCATGCGCCGTCGGTTTTCGATGACGTAGTCAACCGAGCCTATATAATGAGTGCAGTATACTGCACGAATGTGTAGCTGAGGGCCGTGGCTTAGTGGTGGGAAGGTGGGGCTTGAGAACGGAGGGTCCCCGGATCGAATCCCGGCAGGTTCCCGGAGATTTAGTTGGTGTTTTTTCCTCGAAAATTGTGATCCCGGTCAAAAATCCTAAACCGGGGTTAGGGTTATGGTAAAAAAAAAAGAAGTTTTTTTGTGTGTTCTATTAACCCTAACCCCCCTGAGTGCTAAAAAATGCTAATCCAAAGTCCCTCTCCAAACGCATGCGCCGTCGGTTTTCGATGACGTAGTCAACCGAGCCTATATAATGAGTGCAGTATACTGCACGAATGTGTAGCTGAGGGCCGTGGCTTAGTGGTGGGAAGGTGGGGCTTGAGAACGGAGGGTCCCCGGATCGAATCCCGGCAGGTTCCCGGAGATTTAGTTGGTGTTTTTTCCTCGAAAATTGTGATCCCGGTCAAAAATCCTAAACCGGGGTTAGGGTTATGGTAAAAAAAAAAGAAGTTTTTTTGTGTGTTCTATTAACCCTAACCCCCCTGAGTGCTAAAAAATGCTAATCCAAAGTCCCTCTCCAAACGCATGCGCCGTCGGTTTTCGATGACGTAGTCAACCGAGCCTATATAATGAGTGCAGTATACTGCACGAATGTGTAGCTGAGGGCCGTGGCTTAGTGGTGGGAAGGTGGGGCTTGAGAACGGAGGGTCCCCGGATCGAATCCCGGCAGGTTCCCGGAGATTTAGTTGGTGTTTTTTCCTCGAAAATTGTGATCCCGGTCAAAAATCCTAAACCGGGGTTAGGGTTATGGTAAAAAAAAAAGAAGTTTTTTTGTGTGTTCTATTAACCCTAACCCCCCTGAGTGCTAAAAAATGCTAATCCAAAGTCCCTCTCCAAACGCATGCGCCGTCGGTTTTCGATGACGTAGTCAACCGAGCCTATATAATGAGTGCAGTATACTGCACGAATGTGTAGCTGAGGGCCGTGGCTTAGTGGTGGGAAGGTGGGGCTTGAGAACGGAGGGTCCCCGGATCGAATCCCGGCAGGTTCCCGGAGATTTAGTTGGTGTTTTTTCCTCGAAAATTGTGATCCCGGTCAAAAATCCTAAACCGGGGTTAGGGTTATGGTAAAAAAAAAAGAAGTTTTTTTGTGTGTTCTATTAACCCTAACCCCCCTGAGTGCTAAAAAATGCTAATCCAAAGTCCCTCTCCAAACGCATGCGCCGTCGGTTTTCGATGACGTAGTCAACCGAGCCTATATAATGAGTGCAGTATACTGCACGAATGTGTAGCTGAGGGCCGTGGCTTAGTGGTGGGAAGGTGGGGCTTGAGAACGGAGGGTCCCCGGATCGAATCCCGGCAGGTTCCCGGAGATTTAGTTGGTGTTTTTTCCTCGAAAATTGTGATCCCGGTCAAAAATCCTAAACCGGGGTTAGGGTTATGGTAAAAAAAAAAGAAGTTTTTTTGTGTGTTCTATTAACCCTAACCCCCCTGAGTGCTAAAAAATGCTAATCCAAAGTCCCTCTCCAAACGCATGCGCCGTCGGTTTTCGATGACGTAGTCAACCGAGCCTATATAATGAGTGCAGTATACTGCACGAATGTGTAGCTGAGGGCCGTGGCTTAGTGGTGGGAAGGTGGGGCTTGAGAACGGAGGGTCCCCGGATCGAATCCCGGCAGGTTCCCGGAGATTTAGTTGGTGTTTTTTCCTCGAAAATTGTGATCCCGGTCAAAAATCCTAAACCGGGGTTAGGGTTATGGTAAAAAAAAAGAAGTTTTTTGTGTGTTCTATTAAGGTAAAAAAAAGAAGTTTTTTTGTGTGTTCTATTAACCCTAACCCCCCTGAGTGCTAAAAAATGCTAATCCAAAGTCCCTCTCCAAACGCATGCGCCGTCGGTTTTCGATGACGTAGTCAACCGAGCCTATATAATGAGTGCAGTATACTGCACGAATGTGTAGCTGAGGGCCGTGGCTTAGTGGTGGGAAGGTGGGGCTTGAGAACGGAGGGTCCCCGGATCGAATCCCGGCAGGTTCCCGGAGATTTAGTTGGTGTTTTTTCCTCGAAAATTGTGATCCCGGTCAAAAATCCTAAACCGGGGTTAGGGTTATGGTAAAAAAAAAAGAAGTTTTTTTGTGTGTTCTATTAACCCTAACCCCCCTGAGTGCTAAAAAATGCTAATCCAAAGTCCCTCTCCAAACGCATGCGCCGTCGGTTTTCGATGACGTAGTCAACCGAGCCTATATAATGAGTGCAGTATACTGCACGAATGTGTAGCTGAGGGCCGTGGCTTAGTGGTGGGAAGGTGGGGCTTGAGAACGGAGGGTCCCCGGATCGAATCCCGGCAGGTTCCCGGAGATTTAGTTGGTGTTTTTTCCTCGAAAATTGTGATCCCGGTCAAAAATCCTAAACCGGGGTTAGGGTTATGGTAAAAAAAAAAGAAGTTTTTTTGTGTGTTCTATTAACCCTAACCCCCCTGAGTGCTAAAAAATGCTAATCCAAAGTCCCTCTCCAAACGCATGCGCCGTCGGTTTTCGATGACGTAGTCAACCGAGCCTATATAATGAGTGCAGTATACTGCACGAATGTGTAGCTGAGGGCCGTGGCTTAGTGGTGGGAAGGTGGGGCTTGAGAACGGAGGGTCCCCGGATCGAATCCCGGCAGGTTCCCGGAGATTTAGTTGGTGTTTTTTCCTCGAAAATTGTGATCCCGGTCAAAAATCCTAAACCGGGGTTAGGGTTATGGTAAAAAAAAAAGAAGTTTTTTTGTGTGTTCTATTAACCCTAACCCCCCTGAGTGCTAAAAAATGCTAATCCAAAGTCCCTCTCCAAACGCATGCGCCGTCGGTTTTCGATGACGTAGTCAACCGAGCCTATATAATGAGTGCAGTATACTGCACGAATGTGTAGCTGAGGGCCGTGGCTTAGTGGTGGGAAGGTGGGGCTTGAGAACGGAGGGTCCCCGGATCGAATCCCGGCAGGTTCCCGGAGATTTAGTTGGTGTTTTTTCCTCGAAAATTGTGATCCCGGTCAAAAATCCTAAACCGGGGTTAGGGTTATGGTAAAAAAAAAAAAGTTTTTTTGTGTGTTCTATTAACCCTAACCCCCCTGAGTGCTAAAAAATGCTAATCCAAAGTCCCTCTCCAAACGCATGCGCCGTCGGTTTTCGATGACGTAGTCAACCGAGCCTATATAATGAGTGCAGTATACTGCACGAATGTGTAGCTGAGGGCCGTGGCTTAGTGGTGGGAAGGTGGGGCTTGAGAACGGAGGGTCCCCGGATCGAATCCCGGCAGGTTCCCGGAGATTTAGTTGGTGTTTTTTCCTCGAAAATTGTGATCCCGGTCAAAAATCCTAAACCGGGGTTAGGGTTATGGTAAAAAAAAAAGAAGTTTTTTTGTGTGTTCTATTAACCCTAACCCCCCTGAGTGCTAAAAAATGCTAATCCAAAGTCCCTCTCCAAACGCATGCGCCGTCGGTTTTCGATGACGTAGTCAACCGAGCCTATATAATGAGTGCAGTATACTGCACGAATGTGTAGCTGAGGGCCGTGGCTTAGTGGTGGGAAGGTGGGGCTTGAGAACGGAGGGTCCCCGGATCGAATCCCGGCAGGTTCCCGGAGATTTAGTTGGTGTTTTTTCCTCGAAAATTGTGATCCCGGTCAAAAATCCTAAACCGGGGTTAGGGTTATGGTAAAAAAAAAAAAAGTTTTTTTGTGTGTTCTATTAACCCTAACCCCCCTGAGTGCTAAAAAATGCTAATCCAAAGTCCCTCTCCAAACGCATGCGCCGTCGGTTTTCGATGACGTAGTCAACCGAGCCTATATAATGAGTGCAGTATACTGCACGAATGTGTAGCTGAGGGCCGTGGCTTAGTGGTGGGAAGGTGGGGCTTGAGAACGGAGGGTCCCCGGATCGAATCCCGGCAGGTTCCCGGAGATTTAGTTGGTGTTTTTTCCTCGAAAATTGTGATCCCGGTCAAAAATCCTAAACCGGGGTTAGGGTTATGGTAAAAAAAAAAGAAGTTTTTTTGTGTGTTCTATTAACCCTAACCCCCCTGAGTGCTAAAAAATGCTAATCCAAAGTCCCTCTCCAAACGCATGCGCCGTCGGTTTTCGATGACGTAGTCAACCGAGCCTATATAATGAGTGCAGTATACTGCACGAATGTGTAGCTGAGGGCCGTGGCTTAGTGGTGGGAAGGTGGGGCTTGAGAACGGAGGGTCCCCGGATCGAATCCCGGCAGGTTCCCGGAGATTTAGTTGGTGTTTTTTCCTCGAAAATTGTGATCCCGGTCAAAAATCCTAAACCGGGGTTAGGGTTATGGTAAAAAAAAAAGAAGTTTTTTTGTGTGTTCTATTAACCCTAACCCCCCTGAGTGCTAAAAAATGCTAATCCAAAGTCCCTCTCCAAACGCATGCGCCGTCGGTTTTCGATGACGTAGTCAACCGAGCCTATATAATGAGTGCAGTATACTGCACGAATGTGTAGCTGAGGGCCGTGGCTTAGTGGTGGGAAGGTGGGGCTTGAGAACGGAGGGTCCCCGGATCGAATCCCGGCAGGTTCCCGGAGATTTAGTTGGTGTTTTTTCCTCGAAAATTGTGATCCCGGTCAAAAATCCTAAACCGGGGTTAGGGTTATGGTAAAAAAAAAAGAAGTTTTTTTGTGTGTTCTATTAACCCTAACCCCCCTGAGTGCTAAAAAATGCTAATCCAAAGTCCCTCTCCAAACGCATGCGCCGTCGGTTTTCGATGACGTAGTCAACCGAGCCTATATAATGAGTGCAGTATACTGCACGAATGTGTAGCTGAGGGCCGTGGCTTAGTGGTGGGAAGGTGGGGCTTGAGAACGGAGGGTCCCCGGATCGAATCCCGGCAGGTTCCCGGAGATTTAGTTGGTGTTTTTTCCTCGAAAATTGTGATCCCGGTCAAAAATCCTAAACCGGGGTTAGGGTTATGGTAAAAAAAAAAGAAGTTTTTTTGTGTGTTCTATTAACCCTAACCCCCCTGAGTGCTAAAAAATGCTAATCCAAAGTCCCTCTCCAAACGCATGCGCCGTCGGTTTTCGATGACGTAGTCAACCGAGCCTATATAATGAGTGCAGTATACTGCACGAATGTGTAGCTGAGGGCCGTGGCTTAGTGGTGGGAAGGTGGGGCTTGAGAACGGAGGGTCCCCGGATCGAATCCCGGCAGGTTCCCGGAGATTTAGTTGGTGTTTTTTCCTCGAAAATTGTGATCCCGGTCAAAAATCCTAAACCGGGGTTAGGGTTATGGTAAAAAAAAAAGAAGTTTTTTTGTGTGTTCTATTAACCCTAACCCCCCTGAGTGCTAAAAAATGCTAATCCAAAGTCCCTCTCCAAACGCATGCGCCGTCGGTTTTCGATGACGTAGTCAACCGAGCCTATATAATGAGTGCAGTATACTGCACGAATGTGTAGCTGAGGGCCGTGGCTTAGTGGTGGGAAGGTGGGGCTTGAGAACGGAGGGTCCCCGGATCGAATCCCGGCAGGTTCCCGGAGATTTAGTTGGTGTTTTTTCCTCGAAAATTGTGATCCCGGTCAAAAATCCTAAACCGGGGTTAGGGTTATGGTAAAAAAAAAAGAAGTTTTTTTGTGTGTTCTATTAACCCTAACCCCCCTGAGTGCTAAAAAATGCTAATCCAAAGTCCCTCTCCAAACGCATGCGCCGTCGGTTTTCGATGACGTAGTCAACCGAGCCTATATAATGAGTGCAGTATACTGCACGAATGTGTAGCTGAGGGCCGTGGCTTAGTGGTGGGAAGGTGGGGCTTGAGAACGGAGGGTCCCCGGATCGAATCCCGGCAGGTTCCCGGAGATTTAGTTGGTGTTTTTTCCTCGAAAATTGTGATCCCGGTCAAAAATCCTAAACCGGGGTTAGGGTTATGGTAAAAAAAAAAGAAGTTTTTTTGTGTGTTCTATTAACCCTAACCCCCCTGAGTGCTAAAAAATGCTAATCCAAAGTCCCTCTCCAAACGCATGCGCCGTCGGTTTTCGATGACGTAGTCAACCGAGCCTATATAATGAGTGCAGTATACTGCACGAATGTGTAGCTGAGGGCCGTGGCTTAGTGGTGGGAAGGTGGGGCTTGAGAACGGAGGGTCCCCGGATCGAATCCCGGCAGGTTCCCGGAGATTTAGTTGGTGTTTTTTCCTCGAAAATTGTGATCCCGGTCAAAAATCCTAAACCGGGGTTAGGGTTATGGTAAAAAAAAAAGAAGTTTTTTTGTGTGTTCTATTAACCCTAACCCCCCTGAGTGCTAAAAAATGCTAATCCAAAGTCCCTCTCCAAACGCATGCGCCGTCGGTTTTCGATGACGTAGTCAACCGAGCCTATATAATGAGTGCAGTATACTGCACGAATGTGTAGCTGAGGGCCGTGGCTTAGTGGTGGGAAGGTGGGGCTTGAGAACGGAGGGTCCCCGGATCGAATCCCGGCAGGTTCCCGGAGATTTAGTTGGTGTTTTTTCCTCGAAAATTGTGATCCCGGTCAAAAATCCTAAACCGGGGTTAGGGTTATGGTAAAAAAAAAAGAAGTTTTTTTGTGTGTTCTATTAACCCTAACCCCCCTGAGTGCTAAAAAATGCTAATCCAAAGTCCCTCTCCAAACGCATGCGCCGTCGGTTTTCGATGACGTAGTCAACCGAGCCTATATAATGAGTGCAGTATACTGCACGAATGTGTAGCTGAGGGCCGTGGCTTAGTGGTGGGAAGGTGGGGCTTGAGAACGGAGGGTCCCCGGATCGAATCCCGGCAGGTTCCCGGAGATTTAGTTGGTGTTTTTTCCTCGAAAATTGTGATCCCGGTCAAAAATCCTAAACCGGGGTTAGGGTTATGGTAAAAAAAAAAGAAGTTTTTTTGTGTGTTCTATTAACCCTAACCCCCCTGAGTGCTAAAAAATGCTAATCCAAAGTCCCTCTCCAAACGCATGCGCCGTCGGTTTTCGATGACGTAGTCAACCGAGCCTATATAATGAGTGCAGTATACTGCACGAATGTGTAGCTGAGGGCCGTGGCTTAGTGGTGGGAAGGTGGGGCTTGAGAACGGAGGGTCCCCGGATCGAATCCCGGCAGGTTCCCGGAGATTTAGTTGGTGTTTTTTCCTCGAAAATTGTGATCCCGGTCAAAAATCCTAAACCGGGGTTAGGGTTATGGTAAAAAAAAAAGAAGTTTTTTTGTGTGTTCTATTAACCCTAACCCCCCTGAGTGCTAAAAAATGCTAATCCAAAGTCCCTCTCCAAACGCATGCGCCGTCGGTTTTCGATGACGTAGTCAACCGAGCCTATATAATGAGTGCAGTATACTGCACGAATGTGTAGCTGAGGGCCGTGGCTTAGTGGTGGGAAGGTGGGGCTTGAGAACGGAGGGTCCCCGGATCGAATCCCGGCAGGTTCCCGGAGATTTAGTTGGTGTTTTTTCCTCGAAAATTGTGATCCCGGTCAAAAATCCTAAACCGGGGTTAGGGTTATGGTAAAAAAAAAAGAAGTTTTTTTGTGTGTTCTATTAACCCTAACCCCCCTGAGTGCTAAAAAATGCTAATCCAAAGTCCCTCTCCAAACGCATGCGCCGTCGGTTTTCGATGACGTAGTCAACCGAGCCTATATAATGAGTGCAGTATACTGCACGAATGTGTAGCTGAGGGCCGTGGCTTAGTGGTGGGAAGGTGGGGCTTGAGAACGGAGGGTCCCCGGATCGAATCCCGGCAGGTTCCCGGAGATTTAGTTGGTGTTTTTTCCTCGAAAATTGTGATCCCGGTCAAAAATCCTAAACCGGGGTTAGGGTTATGGTAAAAAAAAAAGAAGTTTTTTTGTGTGTTCTATTAACCCTAACCCCCCTGAGTGCTAAAAAATGCTAATCCAAAGTCCCTCTCCAAACGCATGCGCCGTCGGTTTTCGATGACGTAGTCAACCGAGCCTATATAATGAGTGCAGTATACTGCACGAATGTGTAGCTGAGGGCCGTGGCTTAGTGGTGGGAAGGTGGGGCTTGAGAACGGAGGGTCCCCGGATCGAATCCCGGCAGGTTCCCGGAGATTTAGTTGGTGTTTTTTCCTCGAAAATTGTGATCCCGGTCAAAAATCCTAAACCGGGGTTAGGGTTATGGTAAAAAAAAAAGAAGTTTTTTTGTGTGTTCTATTAACCCTAACCCCCCTGAGTGCTAAAAAATGCTAATCCAAAGTCCCTCTCCAAACGCATGCGCCGTCGGTTTTCGATGACGTAGTCAACCGAGCCTATATAATGAGTGCAGTATACTGCACGAATGTGTAGCTGAGGGCCGTGGCTTAGTGGTGGGAAGGTGGGGCTTGAGAACGGAGGGTCCCCGGATCGAATCCCGGCAGGTTCCCGGAGATTTAGTTGGTGTTTTTTCCTCGAAAATTGTGATCCCGGTCAAAAATCCTAAACCGGGGTTAGGGTTATGGTAAAAAAAAAAGAAGTTTTTTTGTGTGTTCTATTAACCCTAACCCCCCTGAGTGCTAAAAAATGCTAATCCAAAGTCCCTCTCCAAACGCATGCGCCGTCGGTTTTCGATGACGTAGTCAACCGAGCCTATATAATGAGTGCAGTATACTGCACGAATGTGTAGCTGAGGGCCGTGGCTTAGTGGTGGGAAGGTGGGGCTTGAGAACGGAGGGTCCCCGGATCGAATCCCGGCAGGTTCCCGGAGATTTAGTTGGTGTTTTTTCCTCGAAAATTGTGATCCCGGTCAAAAATCCTAAACCGGGGTTAGGGTTATGGTAAAAAAAAAAGAAGTTTTTTTGTGTGTTCTATTAACCCTAACCCCCCTGAGTGCTAAAAAATGCTAATCCAAAGTCCCTCTCCAAACGCATGCGCCGTCGGTTTTCGATGACGTAGTCAACCGAGCCTATATAATGAGTGCAGTATACTGCACGAATGTGTAGCTGAGGGCCGTGGCTTAGTGGTGGGAAGGTGGGGCTTGAGAACGGAGGGTCCCCGGATCGAATCCCGGCAGGTTCCCGGAGATTTAGTTGGTGTTTTTTCCTCGAAAATTGTGATCCCGGTCAAAAATCCTAAACCGGGGTTAGGGTTATGGTAAAAAAAAAAGAAGTTTTTTTGTGTGTTCTATTAACCCTAACCCCCCTGAGTGCTAAAAAATGCTAATCCAAAGTCCCTCTCCAAACGCATGCGCCGTCGGTTTTCGATGACGTAGTCAACCGAGCCTATATAATGAGTGCAGTATACTGCACGAATGTGTAGCTGAGGGCCGTGGCTTAGTGGTGGGAAGGTGGGGCTTGAGAACGGAGGGTCCCCGGATCGAATCCCGGCAGGTTCCCGGAGATTTAGTTGGTGTTTTTTCCTCGAAAATTGTGATCCCGGTCAAAAATCCTAAACCGGGGTTAGGGTTATGGTAAAAAAAAAAGAAGTTTTTTTGTGTGTTCTATTAACCCTAACCCCCCTGAGTGCTAAAAAATGCTAATCCAAAGTCCCTCTCCAAACGCATGCGCCGTCGGTTTTCGATGACGTAGTCAACCGAGCCTATATAATGAGTGCAGTATACTGCACGAATGTGTAGCTGAGGGCCGTGGCTTAGTGGTGGGAAGGTGGGGCTTGAGAACGGAGGGTCCCCGGATCGAATCCCGGCAGGTTCCCGGAGATTTAGTTGGTGTTTTTTCCTCGAAAATTGTGATCCCGGTCAAAAATCCTAAACCGGGGTTAGGGTTATGGTAAAAAAAAAAGAAGTTTTTTTGTGTGTTCTATTAACCCTAACCCCCCTGAGTGCTAAAAAATGCTAATCCAAAGTCCCTCTCCAAACGCATGCGCCGTCGGTTTTCGATGACGTAGTCAACCGAGCCTATATAATGAGTGCAGTATACTGCACGAATGTGTAGCTGAGGGCCGTGGCTTAGTGGTGGGAAGGTGGGGCTTGAGAACGGAGGGTCCCCGGATCGAATCCCGGCAGGTTCCCGGAGATTTAGTTGGTGTTTTTTCCTCGAAAATTGTGATCCCGGTCAAAAATCCTAAACCGGGGTTAGGGTTATGGTAAAAAAAAAAGAAGTTTTTTTGTGTGTTCTATTAACCCTAACCCCCCTGAGTGCTAAAAAATGCTAATCCAAAGTCCCTCTCCAAACGCATGCGCCGTCGGTTTTCGATGACGTAGTCAACCGAGCCTATATAATGAGTGCAGTATACTGCACGAATGTGTAGCTGAGGGCCGTGGCTTAGTGGTGGGAAGGTGGGGCTTGAGAACGGAGGGTCCCCGGATCGAATCCCGGCAGGTTCCCGGAGATTTAGTTGGTGTTTTTTCCTCGAAAATTGTGATCCCGGTCAAAAATCCTAAACCGGGGTTAGGGTTATGGTAAAAAAAAAAGAAGTTTTTTTGTGTGTTCTATTAACCCTAACCCCCCTGAGTGCTAAAAAATGCTAATCCAAAGTCCCTCTCCAAACGCATGCGCCGTCGGTTTTCGATGACGTAGTCAACCGAGCCTATATAATGAGTGCAGTATACTGCACGAATGTGTAGCTGAGGGCCGTGGCTTAGTGGTGGGAAGGTGGGGCTTGAGAACGGAGGGTCCCCGGATCGAATCCCGGCAGGTTCCCGGAGATTTAGTTGGTGTTTTTTCCTCGAAAATTGTGATCCCGGTCAAAAATCCTAAACCGGGGTTAGGGTTATGGTAAAAAAAAAAGAAGTTTTTTTGTGTGTTCTATTAACCCTAACCCCCCTGAGTGCTAAAAAATGCTAATCCAAAGTCCCTCTCCAAACGCATGCGCCGTCGGTTTTCGATGACGTAGTCAACCGAGCCTATATAATGAGTGCAGTATACTGCACGAATGTGTAGCTGAGGGCCGTGGCTTAGTGGTGGGAAGGTGGGGCTTGAGAACGGAGGGTCCCCGGATCGAATCCCGGCAGGTTCCCGGAGATTTAGTTGGTGTTTTTTCCTCGAAAATTGTGATCCCGGTCAAAAATCCTAAACCGGGGTTAGGGTTATGGTAAAAAAAAAAGAAGTTTTTTTGTGTGTTCTATTAACCCTAACCCCCCTGAGTGCTAAAAAATGCTAATCCAAAGTCCCTCTCCAAACGCATGCGCCGTCGGTTTTCGATGACGTAGTCAACCGAGCCTATATAATGAGTGCAGTATACTGCACGAATGTGTAGCTGAGGGCCGTGGCTTAGTGGTGGGAAGGTGGGGCTTGAGAACGGAGGGTCCCCGGATCGAATCCCGGCAGGTTCCCGGAGATTTAGTTGGTGTTTTTTCCTCGAAAATTGTGATCCCGGTCAAAAATCCTAAACCGGGGTTAGGGTTATGGTAAAAAAAAAAGAAGTTTTTTTGTGTGTTCTATTAACCCTAACCCCCCTGAGTGCTAAAAAATGCTAATCCAAAGTCCCTCTCCAAACGCATGCGCCGTCGGTTTTCGATGACGTAGTCAACCGAGCCTATATAATGAGTGCAGTATACTGCACGAATGTGTAGCTGAGGGCCGTGGCTTAGTGGTGGGAAGGTGGGGCTTGAGAACGGAGGGTCCCCGGATCGAATCCCGGCAGGTTCCCGGAGATTTAGTTGGTGTTTTTTCCTCGAAAATTGTGATCCCGGTCAAAAATCCTAAACCGGGGTTAGGGTTATGGTAAAAAAAAAAGAAGTTTTTTTGTGTGTTCTATTAACCCTAACCCCCCTGAGTGCTAAAAAATGCTAATCCAAAGTCCCTCTCCAAACGCATGCGCCGTCGGTTTTCGATGACGTAGTCAACCGAGCCTATATAATGAGTGCAGTATACTGCACGAATGTGTAGCTGAGGGCCGTGGCTTAGTGGTGGGAAGGTGGGGCTTGAGAACGGAGGGTCCCCGGATCGAATCCCGGCAGGTTCCCGGAGATTTAGTTGGTGTTTTTTCCTCGAAAATTGTGATCCCGGTCAAAAATCCTAAACCGGGGTTAGGGTTATGGTAAAAAAAAAAGAAGTTTTTTTGTGTGTTCTATTAACCCTAACCCCCCTGAGTGCTAAAAAATGCTAATCCAAAGTCCCTCTCCAAACGCATGCGCCGTCGGTTTTCGATGACGTAGTCAACCGAGCCTATATAATGAGTGCAGTATACTGCACGAATGTGTAGCTGAGGGCCGTGGCTTAGTGGTGGGAAGGTGGGGCTTGAGAACGGAGGGTCCCCGGATCGAATCCCGGCAGGTTCCCGGAGATTTAGTTGGTGTTTTTTCCTCGAAAATTGTGATCCCGGTCAAAAATCCTAAACCGGGGTTAGGGTTATGGTAAAAAAAAAAGAAGTTTTTTTGTGTGTTCTATTAACCCTAACCCCCCTGAGTGCTAAAAAATGCTAATCCAAAGTCCCTCTCCAAACGCATGCGCCGTCGGTTTTCGATGACGTAGTCAACCGAGCCTATATAATGAGTGCAGTATACTGCACGAATGTGTAGCTGAGGGCCGTGGCTTAGTGGTGGGAAGGTGGGGCTTGAGAACGGAGGGTCCCCGGATCGAATCCCGGCAGGTTCCCGGAGATTTAGTTGGTGTTTTTTCCTCGAAAATTGTGATCCCGGTCAAAAATCCTAAACCGGGGTTAGGGTTATGGTAAAAAAAAAAGAAGTTTTTTTGTGTGTTCTATTAACCCTAACCCCCCTGAGTGCTAAAAAATGCTAATCCAAAGTCCCTCTCCAAACGCATGCGCCGTCGGTTTTCGATGACGTAGTCAACCGAGCCTATATAATGAGTGCAGTATACTGCACGAATGTGTAGCTGAGGGCCGTGGCTTAGTGGTGGGAAGGTGGGGCTTGAGAACGGAGGGTCCCCGGATCGAATCCCGGCAGGTTCCCGGAGATTTAGTTGGTGTTTTTTCCTCGAAAATTGTGATCCCGGTCAAAAATCCTAAACCGGGGTTAGGGTTATGGTAAAAAAAGAAGAAGTTTTTTTGTGTGTTCTATTAACCCTAACCCCCCTGAGTGCTAAAAAATGCTAATCCAAAGTCCCTCTCCAAACGCATGCGCCGTCGGTTTTCGATGACGTAGTCAACCGAGCCTATATAATGAGTGCAGTATACTGCACGAATGTGTAGCTGAGGGCCGTGGCTTAGTGGTGGGAAGGTGGGGCTTGAGAACGGAGGGTCCCCGGATCGAATCCCGGCAGGTTCCCGGAGATTTAGTTGGTGTTTTTTCCTCGAAAATTGTGATCCCGGTCAAAAATCCTAAACCGGGGTTAGGGTTATGGTAAAAAAAGAAGAAGTTTTTTTGTGTGTTCTATTAACCCTAACCCCCCTGAGTGCTAAAAAATGCTAATCCAAAGTCCCTCTCCAAACGCATGCGCCGTCGGTTTTCGATGACGTAGTCAACCGAGCCTATATAATGAGTGCAGTATACTGCACGAATGTGTAGCTGAGGGCCGTGGCTTAGTGGTGGGAAGGTGGGGCTTGAGAACGGAGGGTCCCCGGATCGAATCCCGGCAGGTTCCCGGAGATTTAGTTGGTGTTTTTTCCTCGAAAATTGTGATCCCGGTCAAAAATCCTAAACCGGGGTTAGGGTTATGGTAAAAAAAAAAGAAGTTTTTTTGTGTGTTCTATTAACCCTAACCCCCCTGAGTGCTAAAAAATGCTAATCCAAAGTCCCTCTCCAAACGCATGCGCCGTCGGTTTTCGATGACGTAGTCAACCGAGCCTATATAATGAGTGCAGTATACTGCACGAATGTGTAGCTGAGGGCCGTGGCTTAGTGGTGGGAAGGTGGGGCTTGAGAACGGAGGGTCCCCGGATCGAATCCCGGCAGGTTCCCGGAGATTTAGTTGGTGTTTTTTCCTCGAAAATTGTGATCCCGGTCAAAAATCCTAAACCGGGGTTAGGGTTATGGTAAAAAAAAAAGAAGTTTTTTTGTGTGTTCTATTAACCCTAACCCCCCTGAGTGCTAAAAAATGCTAATCCAAAGTCCCTCTCCAAACGCATGCGCCGTCGGTTTTCGATGACGTAGTCAACCGAGCCTATATAATGAGTGCAGTATACTGCACGAATGTGTAGCTGAGGGCCGTGGCTTAGTGGTGGGAAGGTGGGGCTTGAGAACGGAGGGTCCCCGGATCGAATCCCGGCAGGTTCCCGGAGATTTAGTTGGTGTTTTTTCCTCGAAAATTGTGATCCCGGTCAAAAATCCTAAACCGGGGTTAGGGTTATGGTAAAAAAAAAAGAAGTTTTTTTGTGTGTTCTATTAACCCTAACCCCCCTGAGTGCTAAAAAATGCTAATCCAAAGTCCCTCTCCAAACGCATGCGCCGTCGGTTTTCGATGACGTAGTCAACCGAGCCTATATAATGAGTGCAGTATACTGCACGAATGTGTAGCTGAGGGCCGTGGCTTAGTGGTGGGAAGGTGGGGCTTGAGAACGGAGGGTCCCCGGATCGAATCCCGGCAGGTTCCCGGAGATTTAGTTGGTGTTTTTTCCTCGAAAATTGTGATCCCGGTCAAAAATCCTAAACCGGGGTTAGGGTTATGGTAAAAAAAAAAGAAGTTTTTTTGTGTGTTCTATTAACCCTAACCCCCCTGAGTGCTAAAAAATGCTAATCCAAAGTCCCTCTCCAAACGCATGCGCCGTCGGTTTTCGATGACGTAGTCAACCGAGCCTATATAATGAGTGCAGTATACTGCACGAATGTGTAGCTGAGGGCCGTGGCTTAGTGGTGGGAAGGTGGGGCTTGAGAACGGAGGGTCCCCGGATCGAATCCCGGCAGGTTCCCGGAGATTTAGTTGGTGTTTTTTCCTCGAAAATTGTGATCCCGGTCAAAAATCCTAAACCGGGGTTAGGGTTATGGTAAAAAAAAAAGAAGTTTTTTTGTGTGTTCTATTAACCCTAACCCCCCTGAGTGCTAAAAAATGCTAATCCAAAGTCCCTCTCCAAACGCATGCGCCGTCGGTTTTCGATGACGTAGTCAACCGAGCCTATATAATGAGTGCAGTATACTGCACGAATGTGTAGCTGAGGGCCGTGGCTTAGTGGTGGGAAGGTGGGGCTTGAGAACGGAGGGTCCCCGGATCGAATCCCGGCAGGTTCCCGGAGATTTAGTTGGTGTTTTTTCCTCGAAAATTGTGATCCCGGTCAAAAATCCTAAACCGGGGTTAGGGTTATGGTAAAAAAAAAAGAAGTTTTTTTGTGTGTTCTATTAACCCTAACCCCCCTGAGTGCTAAAAAATGCTAATCCAAAGTCCCTCTCCAAACGCATGCGCCGTCGGTTTTCGATGACGTAGTCAACCGAGCCTATATAATGAGTGCAGTATACTGCACGAATGTGTAGCTGAGGGCCGTGGCTTAGTGGTGGGAAGGTGGGGCTTGAGAACGGAGGGTCCCCGGATCGAATCCCGGCAGGTTCCCGGAGATTTAGTTGGTGTTTTTTCCTCGAAAATTGTGATCCCGGTCAAAAATCCTAAACCGGGGTTAGGGTTATGGTAAAAAAAAAAGAAGTTTTTTTGTGTGTTCTATTAACCCTAACCCCCCTGAGTGCTAAAAAATGCTAATCCAAAGTCCCTCTCCAAACGCATGCGCCGTCGGTTTTCGATGACGTAGTCAACCGAGCCTATATAATGAGTGCAGTATACTGCACGAATGTGTAGCTGAGGGCCGTGGCTTAGTGGTGGGAAGGTGGGGCTTGAGAACGGAGGGTCCCCGGATCGAATCCCGGCAGGTTCCCGGAGATTTAGTTGGTGTTTTTTCCTCGAAAATTGTGATCCCGGTCAAAAATCCTAAACCGGGGTTAGGGTTATGGTAAAAAAAAAAGAAGTTTTTTTGTGTGTTCTATTAACCCTAACCCCCCTGAGTGCTAAAAAATGCTAATCCAAAGTCCCTCTCCAAACGCATGCGCCGTCGGTTTTCGATGACGTAGTCAACCGAGCCTATATAATGAGTGCAGTATACTGCACGAATGTGTAGCTGAGGGCCGTGGCTTAGTGGTGGGAAGGTGGGGCTTGAGAACGGAGGGTCCCCGGATCGAATCCCGGCAGGTTCCCGGAGATTTAGTTGGTGTTTTTTCCTCGAAAATTGTGATCCCGGTCAAAAATCCTAAACCGGGGTTAGGGTTATGGTAAAAAAAAAAGAAGTTTTTTTGTGTGTTCTATTAACCCTAACCCCCCTGAGTGCTAAAAAATGCTAATCCAAAGTCCCTCTCCAAACGCATGCGCCGTCGGTTTTCGATGACGTAGTCAACCGAGCCTATATAATGAGTGCAGTATACTGCACGAATGTGTAGCTGAGGGCCGTGGCTTAGTGGTGGGAAGGTGGGGCTTGAGAACGGAGGGTCCCCGGATCGAATCCCGGCAGGTTCCCGGAGATTTAGTTGGTGTTTTTTCCTCGAAAATTGTGATCCCGGTCAAAAATCCTAAACCGGGGTTAGGGTTATGGTAAAAAAAAAAGAAGTTTTTTTGTGTGTTCTATTAACCCTAACCCCCCTGAGTGCTAAAAAATGCTAATCCAAAGTCCCTCTCCAAACGCATGCGCCGTCGGTTTTCGATGACGTAGTCAACCGAGCCTATATAATGAGTGCAGTATACTGCACGAATGTGTAGCTGAGGGCCGTGGCTTAGTGGTGGGAAGGTGGGGCTTGAGAACGGAGGGTCCCCGGATCGAATCCCGGCAGGTTCCCGGAGATTTAGTTGGTGTTTTTTCCTCGAAAATTGTGATCCCGGTCAAAAATCCTAAACCGGGGTTAGGGTTATGGTAAAAAAAAAAGAAGTTTTTTTGTGTGTTCTATTAACCCTAACCCCCCTGAGTGCTAAAAAATGCTAATCCAAAGTCCCTCTCCAAACGCATGCGCCGTCGGTTTTCGATGACGTAGTCAACCGAGCCTATATAATGAGTGCAGTATACTGCACGAATGTGTAGCTGAGGGCCGTGGCTTAGTGGTGGGAAGGTGGGGCTTGAGAACGGAGGGTCCCCGGATCGAATCCCGGCAGGTTCCCGGAGATTTAGTTGGTGTTTTTTCCTCGAAAATTGTGATCCCGGTCAAAAATCCTAAACCGGGGTTAGGGTTATGGTAAAAAAAAAAGAAGTTTTTTTGTGTGTTCTATTAACCCTAACCCCCCTGAGTGCTAAAAAATGCTAATCCAAAGTCCCTCTCCAAACGCATGCGCCGTCGGTTTTCGATGACGTAGTCAACCGAGCCTATATAATGAGTGCAGTATACTGCACGAATGTGTAGCTGAGGGCCGTGGCTTAGTGGTGGGAAGGTGGGGCTTGAGAACGGAGGGTCCCCGGATCGAATCCCGGCAGGTTCCCGGAGATTTAGTTGGTGTTTTTTCCTCGAAAATTGTGATCCCGGTCAAAAATCCTAAACCGGGGTTAGGGTTACGGTAAAAAAAAAAGAAGTTTTTTTGTGTGTTCTATTAACCCTAACCCCCCTGAGTGCTAAAAAATGCTAATCCAAAGTCCCTCTCCAAACGCATGCGCCGTCGGTTTTCGATGACGTAGTCAACCGAGCCTATATAATGAGTGCAGTATACTGCACGAATGTGTAGCTGAGGGCCGTGGCTTAGTGGTGGGAAGGTGGGGCTTGAGAACGGAGGGTCCCCGGATCGAATCCCGGCAGGTTCCCGGAGATTTAGTTGGTGTTTTTTCCTCGAAAATTGTGATCCCGGTCAAAAATCCTAAACCGGGGTTAGGGTTACGGTAAAAAAAAAAGAAGTTTTTTTGTGTGTTCTATTAACCCTAACCCCCCTGAGTGCTAAAAAATGCTAATCCAAAGTCCCTCTCCAAACGCATGCGCCGTCGGTTTTCGATGACGTAGTCAACCGAGCCTATATAATGAGTGCAGTATACTGCACGAATGTGTAGCTGAGGGCCGTGGCTTAGTGGTGGGAAGGTGGGGCTTGAGAACGGAGGGTCCCCGGATCGAATCCCGGCAGGTTCCCGGAGATTTAGTTGGTGTTTTTTCCTCGAAAATTGTGATCCCGGTCAAAAATCCTAAACCGGGGTTAGGGTTACGGTAAAAAAAAAAGAAGTTTTTTTGTGTGTTCTATTAACCCTAACCCCCCTGAGTGCTAAAAAATGCTAATCCAAAGTCCCTCTCCAAACGCATGCGCCGTCGGTTTTCGATGACGTAGTCAACCGAGCCTATATAATGAGTGCAGTATACTGCACGAATGTGTAGCTGAGGGCCGTGGCTTAGTGGTGGGAAGGTGGGGCTTGAGAACGGAGGGTCCCCGGATCGAATCCCGGCAGGTTCCCGGAGATTTAGTTGGTGTTTTTTCCTCGAAAATTGTGATCCCGGTCAAAAATCCTAAACCGGGGTTAGGGTTACGGTAAAAAAAAAAGAAGTTTTTTTGTGTGTTCTATTAACCCTAACCCCCCTGAGTGCTAAAAAATGCTAATCCAAAGTCCCTCTCCAAACGCATGCGCCGTCGGTTTTCGATGACGTAGTCAACCGAGCCTATATAATGAGTGCAGTATACTGCACGAATGTGTAGCTGAGGGCCGTGGCTTAGTGGTGGGAAGGTGGGGCTTGAGAACGGAGGGTCCCCGGATCGAATCCCGGCAGGTTCCCGGAGATTTAGTTGGTGTTTTTTCCTCGAAAATTGTGATCCCGGTCAAAAATCCTAAACCGGGGTTAGGGTTACGGTAAAAAAAAAAGAAGTTTTTTTGTGTGTTCTATTAACCCTAACCCCCCTGAGTGCTAAAAAATGCTAATCCAAAGTCCCTCTCCAAACGCATGCGCCGTCGGTTTTCGATGACGTAGTCAACCGAGCCTATATAATGAGTGCAGTATACTGCACGAATGTGTAGCTGAGGGCCGTGGCTTAGTGGTGGGAAGGTGGGGCTTGAGAACGGAGGGTCCCCGGATCGAATCCCGGCAGGTTCCCGGAGATTTAGTTGGTGTTTTTTCCTCGAAAATTGTGATCCCGGTCAAAAATCCTAAACCGGGGTTAGGGTTACGGTAAAAAAAAAAGAAGTTTTTTTGTGTGTTCTATTAACCCTAACCCCCCTGAGTGCTAAAAAATGCTAATCCAAAGTCCCTCTCCAAACGCATGCGCCGTCGGTTTTCGATGACGTAGTCAACCGAGCCTATATAATGAGTGCAGTATACTGCACGAATGTGTAGCTGAGGGCCGTGGCTTAGTGGTGGGAAGGTGGGGCTTGAGAACGGAGGGTCCCCGGATCGAATCCCGGCAGGTTCCCGGAGATTTAGTTGGTGTTTTTTCCTCGAAAATTGTGATCCCGGTCAAAAATCCTAAACCGGGGTTAGGGTTACGGTAAAAAAAAAAGAAGTTTTTTTGTGTGTTCTATTAACCCTAACCCCCCTGAGTGCTAAAAAATGCTAATCCAAAGTCCCTCTCCAAACGCATGCGCCGTCGGTTTTCGATGACGTAGTCAACCGAGCCTATATAATGAGTGCAGTATACTGCACGAATGTGTAGCTGAGGGCCGTGGCTTAGTGGTGGGAAGGTGGGGCTTGAGAACGGAGGGTCCCCGGATCGAATCCCGGCAGGTTCCCGGAGATTTAGTTGGTGTTTTTTCCTCGAAAATTGTGATCCCGGTCAAAAATCCTAAACCGGGGTTAGGGTTACGGTAAAAAAAAAAGAAGTTTTTTTGTGTGTTCTATTAACCCTAACCCCCCTGAGTGCTAAAAAATGCTAATCCAAAGTCCCTCTCCAAACGCATGCGCCGTCGGTTTTCGATGACGTAGTCAACCGAGCCTATATAATGAGTGCAGTATACTGCACGAATGTGTAGCTGAGGGCCGTGGCTTAGTGGTGGGAAGGTGGGGCTTGAGAACGGAGGGTCCCCGGATCGAATCCCGGCAGGTTCCCGGAGATTTAGTTGGTGTTTTTTCCTCGAAAATTGTGATCCCGGTCAAAAATCCTAAACCGGGGTTAGGGTTACGGTAAAAAAAAAAGAAGTTTTTTTGTGTGTTCTATTAACCCTAACCCCCCTGAGTGCTAAAAAATGCTAATCCAAAGTCCCTCTCCAAACGCATGCGCCGTCGGTTTTCGATGACGTAGTCAACCGAGCCTATATAATGAGTGCAGTATACTGCACGAATGTGTAGCTGAGGGCCGTGGCTTAGTGGTGGGAAGGTGGGGCTTGAGAACGGAGGGTCCCCGGATCGAATCCCGGCAGGTTCCCGGAGATTTAGTTGGTGTTTTTTCCTCGAAAATTGTGATCCCGGTCAAAAATCCTAAACCGGGGTTAGGGTTACGGTAAAAAAAGAAGAAGTTTTTTTGTGTGTTCTATTAACCCTAACCCCCCTGAGTGCTAAAAAATGCTAATCCAAAGTCCCTCTCCAAACGCATGCGCCGTCGGTTTTCGATGACGTAGTCAACCGAGCCTATATAATGAGTGCAGTATACTGCACGAATGTGTAGCTGAGGGCCGTGGCTTAGTGGTGGGAAGGTGGGGCTTGAGAACGGAGGGTCCCCGGATCGAATCCCGGCAGGTTCCCGGAGATTTAGTTGGTGTTTTTTCCTCGAAAATTGTGATCCCGGTCAAAAATCCTAAACCGGGGTTAGGGTTACGGTAAAAAAAGAAGAAGTTTTTTTGTGTGTTCTATTAACCCTAACCCCCCTGAGTGCTAAAAAATGCTAATCCAAAGTCCCTCTCCAAACGCATGCGCCGTCGGTTTTCGATGACGTAGTCAACCGAGCCTATATAATGAGTGCAGTATACTGCACGAATGTGTAGCTGAGGGCCGTGGCTTAGTGGTGGGAAGGTGGGGCTTGAGAACGGAGGGTCCCCGGATCGAATCCCGGCAGGTTCCCGGAGATTTAGTTGGTGTTTTTTCCTCGAAAATTGTGATCCCGGTCAAAAATCCTAAACCGGGGTTAGGGTTACGGTAAAAAAAAAAGAAGTTTTTTTGTGTGTTCTATTAACCCTAACCCCCCTGAGTGCTAAAAAATGCTAATCCAAAGTCCCTCTCCAAACGCATGCGCCGTCGGTTTTCGATGACGTAGTCAACCGAGCCTATATAATGAGTGCAGTATACTGCACGAATGTGTAGCTGAGGGCCGTGGCTTAGTGGTGGGAAGGTGGGGCTTGAGAACGGAGGGTCCCCGGATCGAATCCCGGCAGGTTCGTTACGGTAAAAAAAAAAGAAGTTTTTTTGTGTGTTCTATTAACCCTAACCCCCCTGAGTGCTAAAAAATGCTAATCCAAAGTCCCTCTCCAAACGCATGCGCCGTCGGTTTTCGATGACGTAGTCAACCGAGCCTATATAATGAGTGCAGTATACTGCACGAATGTGTAGCTGAGGGCCGTGGCTTAGTGGTGGGAAGGTGGGGCTTGAGAACGGAGGGTCCCCGGATCGAATCCCGGCAGGTTCGTTACGGTAAAAAAAAAAGAAGTTTTTTTGTGTGTTCTATTAACCCTAACCCCCCTGAGTGCTAAAAAATGCTAATCCAAAGTCCCTCTCCAAACGCATGCGCCGTCGGTTTTCGATGACGTAGTCAACCGAGCCTATATAATGAGTGCAGTATACTGCACGAATGTGTAGCTGAGGGCCGTGGCTTAGTGGTGGGAAGGTGGGGCTTGAGAACGGAGGGTCCCCGGATCGAATCCCGGCAGGTTCCCGGAGATTTAGTTGGTGTTTTTTCCTCGAAAATTGTGATCCCGGTCAAAAATCCTAAACCGGGGTTAGGGTTACGGTAAAAAAAAAAGAAGTTTTTTTGTGTGTTCTATTAACCCTAACCCCCCTGAGTGCTAAAAAATGCTAATCCAAAGTCCCTCTCCAAACGCATGCGCCGTCGGTTTTCGATGACGTAGTCAACCGAGCCTATATAATGAGTGCAGTATACTGCACGAATGTGTAGCTGAGGGCCGTGGCTTAGTGGTGGGAAGGTGGGGCTTGAGAACGGAGGGTCCCCGGATCGAATCCCGGCAGGTTCCCGGAGATTTAGTTGGTGTTTTTTCCTCGAAAATTGTGATCCCGGTCAAAAATCCTAAACCGGGGTTAGGGTTACGGTAAAAAAAAAAGAAGTTTTTTTGTGTGTTCTATTAACCCTAACCCCCCTGAGTGCTAAAAAATGCTAATCCAAAGTCCCTCTCCAAACGCATGCGCCGTCGGTTTTCGATGACGTAGTCAACCGAGCCTATATAATGAGTGCAGTATACTGCACGAATGTGTAGCTGAGGGCCGTGGCTTAGTGGTGGGAAGGTGGGGCTTGAGAACGGAGGGTCCCCGGATCGAATCCCGGCAGGTTCCCGGAGATTTAGTTGGTGTTTTTTCCTCGAAAATTGTGATCCCGGTCAAAAATCCTAAACCGGGGTTAGGGTTACGGTAAAAAAAAAAGAAGTTTTTTTGTGTGTTCTATTAACCCTAACCCCCCTGAGTGCTAAAAAATGCTAATCCAAAGTCCCTCTCCAAACGCATGCGCCGTCGGTTTTCGATGACGTAGTCAACCGAGCCTATATAATGAGTGCAGTATACTGCACGAATGTGTAGCTGAGGGCCGTGGCTTAGTGGTGGGAAGGTGGGGCTTGAGAACGGAGGGTCCCCGGATCGAATCCCGGCAGGTTCCCGGAGATTTAGTTGGTGTTTTTTCCTCGAAAATTGTGATCCCGGTCAAAAATCCTAAACCGGGGTTAGGGTTACGGTAAAAAAAAAAGAAGTTTTTTTGTGTGTTCTATTAACCCTAACCCCCCTGAGTGCTAAAAAATGCTAATCCAAAGTCCCTCTCCAAACGCATGCGCCGTCGGTTTTCGATGACGTAGTCAACCGAGCCTATATAATGAGTGCAGTATACTGCACGAATGTGTAGCTGAGGGCCGTGGCTTAGTGGTGGGAAGGTGGGGCTTGAGAACGGAGGGTCCCCGGATCGAATCCCGGCAGGTTCCCGGAGATTTAGTTGGTGTTTTTTCCTCGAAAATTGTGATCCCGGTCAAAAATCCTAAACCGGGGTTAGGGTTACGGTAAAAAAAAAAGAAGTTTTTTTGTGTGTTCTATTAACCCTAACCCCCCTGAGTGCTAAAAAATGCTAATCCAAAGTCCCTCTCCAAACGCATGCGCCGTCGGTTTTCGATGACGTAGTCAACCGAGCCTATATAATGAGTGCAGTATACTGCACGAATGTGTAGCTGAGGGCCGTGGCTTAGTGGTGGGAAGGTGGGGCTTGAGAACGGAGGGTCCCCGGATCGAATCCCGGCAGGTTCCCGGAGATTTAGTTGGTGTTTTTTCCTCGAAAATTGTGATCCCGGTCAAAAATCCTAAACCGGGGTTAGGGTTACGGTAAAAAAAAAAGAAGTTTTTTTGTGTGTTCTATTAACCCTAACCCCCCTGAGTGCTAAAAAATGCTAATCCAAAGTCCCTCTCCAAACGCATGCGCCGTCGGTTTTCGATGACGTAGTCAACCGAGCCTATATAATGAGTGCAGTATACTGCACGAATGTGTAGCTGAGGGCCGTGGCTTAGTGGTGGGAAGGTGGGGCTTGAGAACGGAGGGTCCCCGGATCGAATCCCGGCAGGTTCCCGGAGATTTAGTTGGTGTTTTTTCCTCGAAAATTGTGATCCCGGTCAAAAATCCTAAACCGGGGTTAGGGTTACGGTAAAAAAAAAAGAAGTTTTTTTGTGTGTTCTATTAACCCTAACCCCCCTGAGTGCTAAAAAATGCTAATCCAAAGTCCCTCTCCAAACGCATGCGCCGTCGGTTTTCGATGACGTAGTCAACCGAGCCTATATAATGAGTGCAGTATACTGCACGAATGTGTAGCTGAGGGCCGTGGCTTAGTGGTGGGAAGGTGGGGCTTGAGAACGGAGGGTCCCCGGATCGAATCCCGGCAGGTTCCCGGAGATTTAGTTGGTGTTTTTTCCTCGAAAATTGTGATCCCGGTCAAAAATCCTAAACCGGGGTTAGGGTTACGGTAAAAAAAAAAGAAGTTTTTTTGTGTGTTCTATTAACCCTAACCCCCCTGAGTGCTAAAAAATGCTAATCCAAAGTCCCTCTCCAAACGCATGCGCCGTCGGTTTTCGATGACGTAGTCAACCGAGCCTATATAATGAGTGCAGTATACTGCACGAATGTGTAGCTGAGGGCCGTGGCTTAGTGGTGGGAAGGTGGGGCTTGAGAACGGAGGGTCCCCGGATCGAATCCCGGCAGGTTCCCGGAGATTTAGTTGGTGTTTTTTCCTCGAAAATTGTGATCCCGGTCAAAAATCCTAAACCGGGGTTAGGGTTACGGTAAAAAAAAAAGAAGTTTTTTTGTGTGTTCTATTAACCCTAACCCCCCTGAGTGCTAAAAAATGCTAATCCAAAGTCCCTCTCCAAACGCATGCGCCGTCGGTTTTCGATGACGTAGTCAACCGAGCCTATATAATGAGTGCAGTATACTGCACGAATGTGTAGCTGAGGGCCGTGGCTTAGTGGTGGGAAGGTGGGGCTTGAGAACGGAGGGTCCCCGGATCGAATCCCGGCAGGTTCCCGGAGATTTAGTTGGTGTTTTTTCCTCGAAAATTGTGATCCCGGTCAAAAATCCTAAACCGGGGTTAGGGTTACGGTAAAAAAAAAAGAAGTTTTTTTGTGTGTTCTATTAACCCTAACCCCCCTGAGTGCTAAAAAATGCTAATCCAAAGTCCCTCTCCAAACGCATGCGCCGTCGGTTTTCGATGACGTAGTCAACCGAGCCTATATAATGAGTGCAGTATACTGCACGAATGTGTAGCTGAGGGCCGTGGCTTAGTGGTGGGAAGGTGGGGCTTGAGAACGGAGGGTCCCCGGATCGAATCCCGGCAGGTTCCCGGAGATTTAGTTGGTGTTTTTTCCTCGAAAATTGTGATCCCGGTCAAAAATCCTAAACCGGGGTTAGGGTTACGGTAAAAAAAAAAGAAGTTTTTTTGTGTGTTCTATTAACCCTAACCCCCCTGAGTGCTAAAAAATGCTAATCCAAAGTCCCTCTCCAAACGCATGCGCCGTCGGTTTTCGATGACGTAGTCAACCGAGCCTATATAATGAGTGCAGTATACTGCACGAATGTGTAGCTGAGGGCCGTGGCTTAGTGGTGGGAAGGTGGGGCTTGAGAACGGAGGGTCCCCGGATCGAATCCCGGCAGGTTCCCGGAGATTTAGTTGGTGTTTTTTCCTCGAAAATTGTGATCCCGGTCAAAAATCCTAAACCGGGGTTAGGGTTACGGTAAAAAAAAAAGAAGTTTTTTTGTGTGTTCTATTAACCCTAACCCCCCTGAGTGCTAAAAAATGCTAATCCAAAGTCCCTCTCCAAACGCATGCGCCGTCGGTTTTCGATGACGTAGTCAACCGAGCCTATATAATGAGTGCAGTATACTGCACGAATGTGTAGCTGAGGGCCGTGGCTTAGTGGTGGGAAGGTGGGGCTTGAGAACGGAGGGTCCCCGGATCGAATCCCGGCAGGTTCCCGGAGATTTAGTTGGTGTTTTTTCCTCGAAAATTGTGATCCCGGTCAAAAATCCTAAACCGGGGTTAGGGTTACGGTAAAAAAAAAAGAAGTTTTTTTGTGTGTTCTATTAACCCTAACCCCCCTGAGTGCTAAAAAATGCTAATCCAAAGTCCCTCTCCAAACGCATGCGCCGTCGGTTTTCGATGACGTAGTCAACCGAGCCTATATAATGAGTGCAGTATACTGCACGAATGTGTAGCTGAGGGCCGTGGCTTAGTGGTGGGAAGGTGGGGCTTGAGAACGGAGGGTCCCCGGATCGAATCCCGGCAGGTTCCCGGAGATTTAGTTGGTGTTTTTTCCTCGAAAATTGTGATCCCGGTCAAAAATCCTAAACCGGGGTTAGGGTTACGGTAAAAAAAAAAGAAGTTTTTTTGTGTGTTCTATTAACCCTAACCCCCCTGAGTGCTAAAAAATGCTAATCCAAAGTCCCTCTCCAAACGCATGCGCCGTCGGTTTTCGATGACGTAGTCAACCGAGCCTATATAATGAGTGCAGTATACTGCACGAATGTGTAGCTGAGGGCCGTGGCTTAGTGGTGGGAAGGTGGGGCTTGAGAACGGAGGGTCCCCGGATCGAATCCCGGCAGGTTCCCGGAGATTTAGTTGGTGTTTTTTCCTCGAAAATTGTGATCCCGGTCAAAAATCCTAAACCGGGGTTAGGGTTACGGTAAAAAAAAAAGAAGTTTTTTTGTGTGTTCTATTAACCCTAACCCCCCTGAGTGCTAAAAAATGCTAATCCAAAGTCCCTCTCCAAACGCATGCGCCGTCGGTTTTCGATGACGTAGTCAACCGAGCCTATATAATGAGTGCAGTATACTGCACGAATGTGTAGCTGAGGGCCGTGGCTTAGTGGTGGGAAGGTGGGGCTTGAGAACGGAGGGTCCCCGGATCGAATCCCGGCAGGTTCCCGGAGATTTAGTTGGTGTTTTTTCCTCGAAAATTGTGATCCCGGTCAAAAATCCTAAACCGGGGTTAGGGTTACGGTAAAAAAAAAAGAAGTTTTTTTGTGTGTTCTATTAACCCTAACCCCCCTGAGTGCTAAAAAATGCTAATCCAAAGTCCCTCTCCAAACGCATGCGCCGTCGGTTTTCGATGACGTAGTCAACCGAGCCTATATAATGAGTGCAGTATACTGCACGAATGTGTAGCTGAGGGCCGTGGCTTAGTGGTGGGAAGGTGGGGCTTGAGAACGGAGGGTCCCCGGATCGAATCCCGGCAGGTTCCCGGAGATTTAGTTGGTGTTTTTTCCTCGAAAATTGTGATCCCGGTCAAAAATCCTAAACCGGGGTTAGGGTTACGGTAAAAAAAAAAGAAGTTTTTTTGTGTGTTCTATTAACCCTAACCCCCCTGAGTGCTAAAAAATGCTAATCCAAAGTCCCTCTCCAAACGCATGCGCCGTCGGTTTTCGATGACGTAGTCAACCGAGCCTATATAATGAGTGCAGTATACTGCACGAATGTGTAGCTGAGGGCCGTGGCTTAGTGGTGGGAAGGTGGGGCTTGAGAACGGAGGGTCCCCGGATCGAATCCCGGCAGGTTCCCGGAGATTTAGTTGGTGTTTTTTCCTCGAAAATTGTGATCCCGGTCAAAAATCCTAAACCGGGGTTAGGGTTAATACATTTATTGATTTGGAAAATATTCGCTTTAACATTTTTTACAACAAATCTGATAAATCTGTTTTAGAATGGGATCGTTCTCCAGAATAGCTGAAGGATCCACTTCTGCTTTATTATGGTCAAACTAATTTTTTGCTAAATCAAGAGTAAACAAAAATGAAATTGAATCCGTTTGAATGATATTATATAAACAGACGTTATATTTTTCTTGTCACGTGCAATGTACATACAAATGATATTTCTCGCGCCGTTTCCAATTTGAAATATGACAGTAATTTTAAAACGAGACTATGTTTGTTCTGGTCTATTTCTCAAATTCATCCGTTAGTAGAACTACTTTAGATGCACAACCCAACAGCTCAATTATTCCCGTTCCCATCTGCTCCAAATCACATGCTTAATGAACACATATCAATACGACACGGAACGTGCTTGTGTATGGTAATGACTAAATGCATAGGATATATGGCTCAACCACCATTATATTATTTATAAGCCAGCTAGTGTGTATATTCCTCATATTTTGCAAAGAGGTGAACGTTTTCAAGGTTCTCAATTAAAATTCAACACACTTTTCGTGATTTCTTCAGATTCTAACAAGATTAGTTCAAGATTTGCTTAAATCATTCCCACTCGCACATGGCACATTTCACAAGTGTTTTTTTTTTTATAATAAAGTTTGACGGTTTTGGCATGCAATGGAATAGCCTACACATCACCATTTGTGACCTAGGATAAGCAAACGAGTAACTGTGTTCCTTAAAACGAAAGGTACAATTACCAATGCAAAATATAGGATAATGCATACTGGAGGATTTAGTTCCATAATTCAATGAGATTAATCCCGAATTTCCAATATTCCAGAAGAGATACCGAAATGATGAGAAGTGGAGCAGTAGGTTAATATATTTGTTTGAACAGAGTTATCAAAATCAATATGACGATGAACATGTGAAATACACCTAGCACATAAAGTCCCTGACCAGGTGCTTTGAGGTTGGCTAATTCAAAATATATGATCGGTACCAAAAATCTGAGATATACATTAATGAGCAAATTTCTTCTCCGCAGTTTGATACCTCATTTAACAAAATCGAATGGATACTTTTAAAGTTATGGCGATTTCAATGACCGCGCATGCAACAGAAAAGTTGCACTAGGTATAGGAATCATTGATTTGTGTGTGATTACTGTCATAACTGTATGCTATCTGAACGAGACAGATGAATGGGTCTTTAGTGATAACCGCAATGTGCGGGACAAACGGTGTATCTGGCTGTGAAGAATACAAGTCTTAGCTGATAAGCTGTGAGTTTTTCAGTGCGTAAATCCATAGACGGGTACAGTCAGTATGCAGCCACGCGAAAAGTCGTTCCTTTTCTAACCCAGCAAAGCGACCCGGAAGTACTCACCCGTAGCGATACGGCTTTCGTAGTCACAGTTGACCTCGTGATAGCACGATGTAAATGAGCTCTTTTCATGATTATAATGACACATTTCAAACACATTTGCCATGAAATTGTATAATAAAAAGGCATATTATGCAAAAAATATTATCTAATATTATCTGTGAACTTCATCATGTTCATGACATGTTCTATTTTCGGTGCAAATGATTGCAATCACACAAACTCGAATTCAAGAAAAACTTGACGAAACTAAAGCCAAATCCACGGTAAAAAAGTCACTTCTGAAGAATCAGGCATCAATTTTATCCATCGTATCATAATATTCATAGTCTTTTGTACCTAGAAACATGCTTACAATTTTATAAAATTATTTAGTCCGGTCAAGTGAATGCTTATAATATAGCTCCTCGAATCTTGTCTCGATCTAAATTCATTTCGTAGCGTCGATGGGTTGTTGATCAACTGTTTAAATCTCACGTTTATATTCAGATTAGCTTGATAGCTCAGATGGTAAAGGGTTCGCTTTGGGAGCGGGAGGTCCGGGGTTCGAAATCGATCCTTCTGCTCTGCACAATGTCATATGATATTTTTTTTACAGAAAGGCTATTCGGGTCAAAATGAATAAACATTTCACAATTTCATCACACAAAATGCATGAATTCGGACGTTTTCATTGGAAAAACGGTATTTTTTTTCAAAAATTTCAATAATGAATTCAAACGCGGGCATGAAAATGAAGCGCGGGCGTGTTACGGGGAACTAAAAATCAAGTTGGCGAGGCCTAACGGGGGATCGTAAGTTTCGTTTTCTGACCGAAAATCGGTGAAAATCAAACTCGGTTTTTCTTATCAAAAAAGAAGTCGGGCATCAATGTTTTTGATATGAAATTAAAGCTTAAGATTCCGTTAGTACGGAAATTGCTCTTAAAATATCGTACGAATTTTAGTCCGGTCAAGTGAATAGTTACAAGAAGCAAAGTCACGAAAGTTGTTAAATTCTAAAATTAGCGATAAAATCACTGTTTGTGGACCAAATAGGTCAGATTTGGCATCATATTATAGAGAAAATTACGAACAATCCACCTACTTCGCCATCATGGCTGCCAGCTAACCCTACCTCAATTAATTCAGGGAAAACAAACTTCTCGTAAGGTTTTAGCGCAAGGTTGACATCCTGAAATCGATCTTTGCGAGGGTTAGAAATCGGCAAGGTCACTCATTGAAAGCGAAACCTGCGTGCTGACTGGGTAAAACATTGATTTTTACCGTCTATGGTAAATCACACACAAATCAATGATTTCCTATACCTAGTGCAACTTTTCTGTTGCATGCGCGGTCATTGAAATCGACATAACTTTAAAAGTATCCATTCGATTTTGTTGAATGAGGTATCAAACTGCGGAGAAGAAATTTGCTCATTTAAAGTATATCTCAGATTTTTGGTACCGATCATATATTTTGAATTAGCCAACCTCAAAGCACCTGGTCAGGGACTTTATGTGCTAGGTGTACTTTAACAATAGAGGCAGCCATGCGCAACGGACTACAAAGGGGATTCGCACCCAGCCTATTTTATATTCCATTGAATCGGTGCATGACGTCCAAATCATGCATGAACCGCGTTACCAAATTGGCCTACATATCATGAAACAGGTGTGTCTTCTTTCTGAAAATCTTTAACACAGTTATTATTTCCCGACAAAATAGCAGCTAATCCATTATACGGACAACCTCTATTCAAGTTGTTAATACTCAGACAACATATTTAAAACCATATTAAAAGTGACACGGGATCCAAACGTATTCATACAGGTAGTTTACTAAGTAAATGTGAATGATTTAACTTTATCATATTATAACCAACAGTAAGTATTTACCCGCGGCATGACAATGAACATTCATGAACTCTGAACATTTGAAAGAGTACGTACAAAATTAGCAACTGCAGATGCCTGTATTGTGCAACTTCAATAGACATGAATGAGTACAAGTTGGATGAGTACAACTTGAATGAGTACAACTCGGATTTGTTAAAGAATATATATCCAACATTTTCGGAATGGATATTTAATTTATTACAAGGCATCTCATGATGATAGAACAAGAGATATCCTAGCAAGATTATTCTAAATTGTCACATGTTAATTACTAGATTATTTTGGAAATACTTTACTGATTGTGAATTTCTTAGTGTTATATTATGAATCCCCAGAGACCATATCGCATCGTATTTGTGATTGTAATCATGCCATCAACACAAGAATATAGGTCGAATATTATTAGCATTAAGAATATAGTATTTTTGGTACAGCCACAGGTAACGGTTGTAATTCATTATTCGTATTACTATTATACTTGTTAAAGGCAGGATAACCTATTATGCTAGCAGATCTTAAGAGATGAAAATTCCTTCAATCCTATTTGATATAATTTCATCATAAATAAAGTATATTGCTATCACCGATGTATTTAGAATTACATAATTATAGCCTACCCAATTTGAGCAAAGTAATGATACTAGGTATATTTCCATTTCTGCCCGCAGATAAAGCACTGATGTATTTATATTTCAGAAATGGTAATATTTTAAAACAAATTATGACAAAATTATAACGTATAAATTGCCTGAAAATGGTAAACGGGAGTTGCCTCTATGTAGTGCGGGTTAAACTTTCATTTGATTTATACGTAATACCAACTGATGTCAATATTCTCTTTTGTTGTATTCTGTCGTAGAATGCGGATTAATATTCTTGAAACATATGCGGCGGGTTGCATTAGCTGCGAGATAAGACACGAATTACAGTTACATAGGCAACAAACAGGCCTTCTTCTTTTCAAATAATTTGAGGCAGCTTAAGAACCTTTTTATTTTAAATTGTGTGTAAAAGAAAATCACTTTACGACTTTACACAAGATCGACACATAATGTTTCCATTACCACTTGATTATTGCGTTGAAACCCTATTCACACTACCAGAAATGAATACTAAAATAAGCAAACATTGAATGGAAACATACATCGTTTCAAAAGTTGCTAAAAGTTCAATATCGCGTGTGCTCATTCAAGCAGTACCTGTGCAGTGTTCAAGTGAAGACCCTGGTTCAAGCTACTTAACCATCCACCTTCAATACATTATTTAACACCTTTTGAATTGAGGTAGTCCTCCATTCAATGTGTGCTAATTCAAGCATTGCAATACTGCGTAGTTATAGCCCCGTTCTAGTGTGCTGTGAACACGTACATTATGAGCGTGTTTCTGCTGGGCACTGCAAAAAGTTAACTCTAATAAACGCTAAGTTTCAATCGGTCAGTTTTTATTCTCCCCTGTTTCTATTCACGAAAAGTTACCGCTATAGTTTATCGATCCTAGTCGATGGGCCACGACATTTGACCTTCTGTAAAACCAAACAATGCCACCGCACCTGAAAAAGATAGCTGTACATTAATGTGTATAACCCAGCGTCACACGGTTCACGGCGCAAACCGCTAAGAATCGCCTTTCTGTTTCTATTGGGTTTATTGCCGATTATTGCCGGTTCCAAACCTGGTTTGTGAAGGTTTTTGGGTGAGCGTGTTTCTGCTGGGCAAGTTACCGCTAATAAACGCTAAGTTTGCCCAGTAGAAACAGGCAGAACCGGGCAATAATCGGTATTTTTGGTAATCCCAAAAACATTCACAAAGCAGGTTTGGAACCAGCAATAATCGGCAATAATCGGCAATAAACCCAGCAGAAACAGAAAGGTGATTCTTAGGGAGCAGTTCCATTTATACGCGATAAATTTATCGCGACTGTACCGGGGCCTGATATGTTTTGGACCCGATGTTTTTCAAGTTGATACGCGCTAAAATAGACATCAGGCCCCGATAAAATAGACATCGGGGCCCGATACGAGGCCTCTGCCATACCCTGGGGTATGCTCCCAAAATATAAATTTCATCAATAACATTATCTCTAAAAACATGAAATGCTGAATTTGTACCTTACAACTAGAATAAATAACCCGAAGCTCTATTTACATACCGACCACTTATCTTTCGTTATATTTATTCAAGCGGTAATACGCTACTCGATAAATAATCCTTTGCTACTCGCAACTGTACGCGCTAAAAATCTCATCGGGGCCTGATAAAAAACTCATCGGGGCCCGGAACATTCTCGCAATTTTTATCGCGTACAAATGGAACTGCTCCCTTAGCGGTTTGCGCCGTGAACCGTGTCACGCTGGATTATACATATATTATTGTGAAGCAATCTTTTTCAGGTGCGGTGGCATTGTTTGGTTTTACAAAAGGTCAAATGTTGTGGTACATCGACTAGGATCGATAAACTTAGCGGTAACTTTTCGCGAGTAGAAACAGGGGGGATTAAAAACTGACCGATTGAAACTTAGCGTTTACTTTTTGCAGTGCCCAGCAGAGACACGCTCTATGAGCGTGTTTCTGCTGGGCAAGTTACCGCTGATAAACGCTACGTTTGCCCAGTAGAAACAGGCAGAACCGGGCAATAATCGGTATTTTTGGTATTCCCAAAAACCTTCGCAAAGCAGGTTTGGAACCAGCAATAATCGGCAATAATCGGCAATAAACCCAGCAGAAACAGAAAGGCGATTCTTGTCACGTGAACCGTGTCACGCTGGGTTATACACATTATTGTGAAGCAATCTTTTTCAGGTGCGGTGGCATTGTTTAGGATTACAAAAGGTCATATGTCGTGGCCCATCGACTAGGATCGATAAACTTAGCGGTAACTTTTCGCGAGTAGAAACAGGGGGGATTAAAAACTAACCGATTGAAACTTAGCGTTTATTAGCGCTAACTTTTTTTGCAGTGTCCCAGCAGAAACACGCTCATGTGTGCAAAAAATCGTTTCGATGGAGTATAACTCATTTTAAAAATATCAGGCATAATCTTAAAAAGGGGAACTTATTTTTGTTGAACTGTGTAGTTGCCGTTCTTCATCGGGCATCTTCAACGTAATCATATATCAAATGCATTCCAATTAAAGGTATATTATGTGATCTTTCCAGGGAACGCCCTCAACATCGAAAAAAAAATAGAAACCAGATTTTCTTGCAGATTTACATTTCTGATCATAAATCATGCATACATTCCAAGTTACAGGGCGATACGATTCTTAATTACGTCAAAATCATGGTTTTAGAGTGAAAATAAACTGTCGGAATTCCGACAGTTTATATTTTTCACTCTAAATTCACTCTAAAACCATGATTTTGAGGTAATTAGGAATCGTATCGCTCTGTAACTTGGAATGTATGTACGATTTATGATCAGAAATGTTAATCTGCAAGAAAATCTACTTTCTAAAAAAAATCATGAATAGAGGGCGCTCTCTGGAAAAGATCACATAATATGCCTTTAAGCACACTTCACCATATTTGTCAACTGCAAAAGCCATCAGACTCTCCGCTCCCCTGTGTTATACGCCACTGAACATACTGAATCAGATATTTTAGTTAGGTCAAGCGTATTTCTTCCTTTTATTAATCTAGATAAATAGGTCTACATGTACCGTTCGTAAGTCTTAATTCAAGCTTCAGTACTTTATGGAGACATGTAGCCAAACGTCAAAGTTCATACCACAGACTTCTAGTCAAGTTTAGCTCCACACTGGGTGCATTTGCCGAGCACAATATTCACAATATTATACCCAAAATGGAGACAATATTATTTTGAATTTCAACAAGAGTACACCATTAACATTAAATGACAAATGATTCACCCTTAGCATGCTTAAAACAATGTGTATGTATATACTTTACTTGTGTGATTTAGGGATGGAAGCGTAATTGTCGCTTTTGTAGTGCAACTCATGCGAATAGACAACGAAATTTCACCACCAGATGACAGTGATGACATTTCTGATCCGGATGATAATGACACTAATGATGTCCTATACAGAGAGGCACGTGATTTTATATTCACGTCAGTGGAAAAGGGAACTCTTGGAAAACTTACAGGAACTGTGATCAATCTAACGCTAATTCTAGGTAAGTTAAACAACCACGTAGTAATCATAACACCCTATTTCTATTATTCACAATGAATATTAAAGGTAATGGCATGGAAAAATTAAAGTTCCCGTCCATGGTCAAAGTGCATGAACAAATTAATATGATATTTTGTTGGGTTTACTCTGTCGTAACAACATGTAATGTTCGGTTTTTGGGTGTTCATCAAAAGAAACTTATCAAAATACTAGTACATCACATTCACAGGTATATACACATCAGTAATGATCACATGTTGAATCAATCTCTTGTTCATCGGCATGTGCTCAATAGTGACTACTGAAATGTTCTATGTTCAAATGTGTTCAATTTTGCTGGAATGGATTTCAGTATTCCCCGTTTAATGGACATACTCTCGTTTCTAGACTGCTTATATTATTGTATTCATCATAATAACTGTGCCTTTAACACAAACGATTGTAGGAGACGGCAAACCAGTGGAGAGCGTCACCCAGAAGGTCATCACACCAACGAATCCTGTAACTACATCCGGGAGCTCAAAGGCTACCACCGTATCTATGACCACAAATCCCATGAACGCCATATCAACTACCCAGAAAGGGCCGACCACACCTACCATGAACGCCATATCAACTACCCAGAAAGGGCCGACCACACCTACTATGAACGCCATATCAACTACTCAGAAAGGGCCGGAACGTACGACTGTTGCAGGATCGAGTCCGTCAATTGGAACCGACTCAGAAAAAACAACCACAGCGAATGAACCAGATACTAGTACTAATGATGTATCAATGACCCCTTTCCGTGAGATGTCATCAAATCAATATATCACTGATGTGATAACCATGGAAACGATGCCAGATGATGGTGAGTAGCCTAATTTGATCTTTTCGCCATAGGACATGTTTATGATTATATGATGATATTTAACATGATTTCCATCTCATCTTCATCTATTACATGAATCTGATTCTAATATTCATTCATAGTGATATTCAACAGATATCCCCGTGTTGAATGGCAGCTTTCAACTCAACCTTTTGTATTATGATAATTAAACCTTTAAAATGACAACTGTAATTGCCTTCAGGGGAGGGATTATAATGGGTTACGAAAAGGGAGAAGTTGCCTCGTGTCCGTAGAAATATACTGACGTTGAAATATAATATCATTTGTACACATTGTTCAAATTGTACAACTTCAAATACCGTTTTTGAATTACCGAAATGACCGCAATCATTCAACATTAATTTATGTTTTAATTTGAAAAGAAATTATACGTATGTTACTAGCAGTAAAATCATGAATGAAAATCATGTTTTCGCCGAAATTGTTATTCAAAACGGTTCCGTGCCCTGTATCTGTGCCTGTATAAAGTCCAACTTTCTTGACCACGTCTTTGATGACATATCCAGGGTAATAATTCATCCCCTCCTACACCATTTATCTGATTTATTTTACACCAACTGTGTCTTGCCAGCATGCGTGCTACCATTTCCACCGCTATCCTAAGCATAGCTCAAGGCTCTTTAGTGTTGGTGTAACTAGAAGCTCAATATACTACTTTTGACAATGTTCTTGTGATAACAAATTCCAACTTTTAATTTCAATTTGTCATAAAAACTAGTGCTATATCATATTTTGTAAAAACAAATGTTCAAATTTCGAGAAAAAAAAATCACATTATATTATCCAAAGAGCAGATTTTAGTTTTAAAACTAGCCCAAATCGGGCGGAAAAACACTATGTGTGGAAAGTCATGTGGCAATACTGCAGCCCCTCAGGCTTGTTTCTAGTTCCACCGCTGTCACACTCAAGGTCCCCCAGCATGCGGTCACTGGTGTTGGATGGATGTCATTCTTGGGTGGAACTTACTAATACTAGCGTCATGGCCAGTTCAACCTATCAACTTGGGCTCAAACCTTACAGGCAACTGGAATGTAATGATTAGCTCGATTTGTGCGCTTGTACTTGAATAAACATATTTGTAAGTTTTCAAAAGCAAATACGACACAAGAGCAGCATTTGAAAGCTAATAATTTATGATCATCTTGAAGCTTACAAAAACTTCAACAGCAAACACTGCAGAGTATACATTGCACTAAATAGATGATATAGTGAGTTGCTTAACTAGAATGGCAAATTATGCATGACAAAATACTAAATTTAAAAGACTTAAAAGAGAGAACGATTGTGTAAATGCCTAGTATTTGTTATTAATCATTGTTAATTATAATTAATGGGACATCACCTCCATGCACATTGACTATAAAATGTGCCTGTCATATAGGTTAATTTTGACAGATCTTTCAAATTTGTGTTTTTTTACTAGAAACAAATGCGATTACGATGACATTTCCAAGCTCGTCGGACATGTAGTATCTTTACGGCGGTCGTTTGGAAAATTGAGCAGACTACCGTACTGTTTGCACTTTTTGTTGAGAAAAAGTAAAATTAATCCTTAAAGGTCCCATTTCAAAATTGAGTGTTCTATGAAATATATATTAATTATATTACTAATGTTGTACATATCCCTATGGGCCTCTATTTTAGTAGCGTGCGATTTGGCCAGATTTGACTCTTGACCCCGTATCCAAGTCTAAAAAGGTCAAATATCAGCTGTTTTGAATGTTATAGTCTACGGACATTGAAAACAAGAATTTTCCAACCAGATTTATAATTGTTTCCATAAAATGATTGCCTTAATTTGACCAATGTTGACGTGTTTTGTAAGTACGCCTATTGAAAACTGTGTAATTCTATGCTATGCCTAATACATGATGATATCTAAAGAAACCCGCAGATAAACTGAGCACTACTTACATGACTTAGAATCAAATTCGGCAGTGTTGCAACTTTATTTTGTTTAACTTGTTTGATTATTTTTGTATCAAAACACAACATATGCACCCCTTTTTCAGTCAAACAAACACCTACATGTAGACATTCAATAACAAGAATTTCTTTTAAAAAGGATGATGTCCTGACAAGTATTTCTTTTAAAAGGATGCTAGTTGTCCTAACAAAATGTACACATTGACAAAGGCACCTTAACCATAATCTTTTGGTCTATAAAGGCCCTGAAAACATGAACTCAGCTCATGATCTACTAACATTTATGAATTGAAGTAACTCCAACGAGATATTGTCACTTCATCTCTCTGCCCGACACCCCCCCCCCCCCCCCCCTAAACCATGAAATCAGAGTCAAATAAATATACTAGACACATTATCTACAAACAGTTTTAAGTCTATACCAGAAGAAATGCATCTTCACTTTTAGTTCTATGTTAATGTTGCTATCTTCAGTAGATAGCAGATATCCATTCAAGACAATTTCCACTCGCAAATAATTATAAATAATGATAACAACATGGAAATATCATCAAGTGATCACCAAATGTTTTACATGATTCTAGGTAACAATTCAAACACAATCAGCATAATGTTAACCCCGTTACATGTTTTTAAGGACACGAGTTTTTCTTATTAATAAAGGAATATTTATACTGACATGAAAATAAAATGTAGGTTGTTGTCATGGAAATCAACTGTGAACCTAACACAAAACTGCCAATGAGTTTATCAGTGATTATTGCTGGGATAATACCTACATTGGATGTCAAAACATTCATAAATAAGCCATTGTTTGAGTGTGATATGAATGACGTCTGAAATACGTGTATAACTCGTAGAATTGCTTAAACAAGAATGGTTTCAAATAAGCATTTATGGATTCATGAATATTCATTAAAACAAGTTGGTAGTTAAACATTCAAGTATTCAATAATGTGTTCACAGCACATGAAGAAAAAAAAGCTTTGGCTTCCCCTACATTTGTCTGCAATCCGAATACTGTTATACACCTAGTACAAAATGATTCATAATGTTACATAATTTAAATTCAGTGATAGGTATCATTTATCTTAGATATACAATAAGCGAGCAAATCTTTTATTCGCAATTTGACACCTCATGCATTACAATCGAGTGGATTCTTTTAAAGTTATAATGACTAAAGTGATCAGACTTAACGGGGGGAAAGTTGCAAATGTAGTTAAGTTATTTTATATGGGATATATGTGACTAGTGTGTGCGCATAAGAAACAATTTGTGCGAAATGAATCACAGTTCACAATTTATCCATATATCCCTGAGCGGTTTTGATAGCACACGGTGTTCAATGTAAATCAATGACATCCTATAGAAAAAAAACAATAACTTAAAAAGTTTCCACTCAATTTGTATGAAGCATCAACAAAAGATACCAGTATTAATGATGTATCCATGACAACTGTACGTGAGATGACATCAATTCAATATATTACTGATCTGGTAACTATGGAAACGACGCCAGATGCTGGTGAGTAGCTAAATGATGCGATTGTACTTGAATAAACATGTGTAAGTTTTCAAAAGCAAATACGACACAAGAGCAGCATTTAAAAGCTAATAATATGATCATCTTGAAGCTTACAAAAATATCAACAGTATACACTGCATATTTGATAAGGTCGTTGACGCGTTAACCTTACATGGTTTTAAGGACAAGTGTTTTTCCTTTTGATAAAGGAATATTTAAATTGACATGAAAACAAAACTTGTAGGTTGTTGTCATGGAAATCAACTGTGAAAACCTAACACAAAACTGGCCAACTGTGCCAAAGAGTTTATCCGTGATTTATGCTGAGATGCTACTTACATTGGATGTCAAAACATTCATAAATAATCCATTGTTTGAGCGTGATTAGGAATCACGTCTGAAATACGTGTATTACTCGTAGAATGGTTTGAACAAGAATGGTTTAAAATAAAACTTATGCAAGCCGCAAATAGTATCTAAAATACATGCACAAATCTCATATTATTGATATGCAAAGATGCCATATCGGCATCATAACATGCAAAATTACATATCGCCTAACACTTACATGTTTTGAAGGACACGGGTTTTTCTTATTGATAAAGGAATATTTATACTGACATGAAAACAAAACTTGTAGGTTGTTATTATGGAAATCAAATGTGAAAAACCTAACACAAAACTACCAATGAGTTTATCAGTGATTATTGCTGGGATAATACCTACATTGGATGTCAAAACATTCATAAATAAGCCATTGTTTGAGTGTGATATGAATGACGTCTGAAATACGTGTATAACTCGTAGAATTGCTTAAACAAGAATGGTTTCAAATAAGCATTTATGGATTCATGAATATTCATTAAAACAAATTAGTAGTTAAACATTCAAGTATTCAATAATGTGTTCACAGCACATTAAAAAAGCTTTGGCCTCCCCTGCATTTGTCTGCAATACTGGTATACACCTAGTACAAAATGATTTATAATGTTACCTAATTTAAATTCAGTGATCGGTATCTTTAATATTAGATATACATTAAGCGAGCAAATCTTTTACTCGCAATTTGACACCTCATGCATTACAATTGGGTGGATTCTTCTATAGTTATGATGACTAAAGTAATCAGACCTAACGGGGGGAAAGTTGCAAATGTAGTGAAGTTATTTTCTATGGGATAAATTTGCCTAGTGTGTGCGCATTAGTAACAATTTGTGTGAAATGAATCACAGTTCACAATTTATCCATACATCCCTGAGCGGTTTTGATAGCACACGGTGTTCAATGCAAATCAATGACATCCTATAGAAAAAAACCAATAACTTTCCACTCAATTTGTATGAAGCATCAACAAAAGATACCAGTATTAATGATGTATCCATGACAACTGTACGTGAGGTGACATCAATTCAATTTATTACTGATCTGGTAACTATGGAAACAACGCTAGATGCTGGTGAGTAGCTAAATGATGCGATTGTACTTGAATAAACATGTGTAAGTTTTCAAAAGCAAATACGACACAAGAGCCGCATTTAAAAGCTAATAATATGATCATCTTGAAGCTTACAAAAACATCAACAGCATATTTGATAAGGACGTTGACGCGTTAACCTTACATGCTTTTAAGGACACGGGCTTTTCTTATTGATAAAGGAATATTTATACTGACATGAAAATAAAACTTGTAGGTTGTTGTCATGGAAATCAATTGTGAAAACCTAACACAAAACTGCCAGAGAGTTTATCCGTGATTTATGCTGGGATGCTACTTACATTGGATGTCAAATCATTCATAAATATGCCATTGTTTGAGCGTGATAAGAATCACATCTGAAATACGTGTATTACTCGTAGAATGGTTTAAACAAGAATGGTTTAAAATAAAATGTATGCAAGCCGCAAATAGTGTTTGAAATACCCCGTAAAATACATGCACAAATCTCATATTGATATGCAAAGATGCCATATCGGCATCATAACATGCAAAATGACATATCGCCTAACACTTGTTTTGAAGGACACGGGTTTTTCCTATTGATAAAGGAATATTTATACTGAAGTGAAAACAAAACTTGTAGGTTGTTGTCATGGAAATCAAATGTGAAAACCTAACAATAAACTGCCAAGGAGTTTTCATTGATTAATGCTGGGATGCTACTTACATTGTACATTGGATGTCAAAACATTCATAAATATGCCATTGTTTGAGTGTGATGAATCACGTCTGAAATACGTTATTACTCGTAGAATGGCTTAAACAAGAATAATTTAAAATATTTTCAAGCTTAAATTGATTTATGGTTAATTTCAGAGCAATACTAGTTTTATTTCAGTGCAATATTAGTTAATTTATTTAATTGGATGGACCATTTCAACAAAGAACATGAAATGTTTCAATTTCAATTTTAAAGACTGCTTTACTGACAGCTACCCATTGCACATGGAAAAAGAGTATAGAACTTGAACTCATGACAAAATACTTATATAATTTATGTGAAATATATTTATTTATGTCTTTTAAGCTTGAAAAGAATTGAAAGAATGCGTTGAAAAGAACAAAGAAGAGATTAACTGATGTGTGTGTGTGACTTAATCATGTTGCTTCTTGCTTCGTGCATTTTAAAAGCTTTACTTTCATACTGAGAGGATTGGACCAAGCCGATTTTTGCTTCCTCATGTTTGCTGAAGCATATCTCCCGTTCTAAATAAGCAATTGGAACGCAATAAAATGCAAATGAAAGCTTAGTTACTCAGCTTTCATAATACATCGAGATTAGACCCGTGTGTTCCAGTCCTTTTAAGATATCTTATGTGCCCAGAGTGTTATTTTGGGACACCCTGTATAGCATTCAACAATCGCATATCGGCTTTAATATTAAACATTCACAAATAGCATAACTGCAGCATCATGTAACGATGTCATATATTGGCATCATAAGATACTAAAATGGCATATCGGCATTGTAACATGCACAAATAACGTAATCGGCATTGTAATATTCTATATTGGCATACACCATTATAACATGCAAAAATGGCATATCAGCATTATAACATGCATAAATGGCATATCAGCATTATAACATGCAAAAATGGCATATCGGCATTGTAACATGCACAAATAACATAATCGGCATTGTAATATTCTATATTGGCATACACCATTATAACATGCAAAAATGGCATATCAGCATTATAACATGCATAAATGGCATATCAGCATTATAACATGCACAAATGGCATATCAGCATTATAACATGCACAAATGGCATATCAGCATTATAACATGCACAACTGGCATATCAGCATTATAACATGCACAAATGGCATATCAGCATTATAACATGCATAAATGGCATATCAGCATTATAACATGCACAAATGGCATAACCTATATCATCAACATTCCATACGCAAATTGCAACGATCCTAAGAGCACTTTTATCTAGTTAAACTTCCATGAGAAGAGATTTTCCATGAGAGAAGTGATCCTGGTTGATTCTTTTTGACTGATGATCCAGAGAGGTGTTTCTAGATGTATTTCTAAAATGTGTGCTTGTAAAAATGTTTTCCTGGATCATAATGGTCATTATGCTGACAGCTGGTGCAAGCAGCGCCCGTCATTGTTCATGGTCTAATTCCCATTCTTCGAATCCATATTGATTTGCGGATCCATCTTCTCTTTTCTACTGTTCTAATCATTTTTTCTGTACACACAAAGAGAAATATGAGAAAAATATTGATTTTGCAAGACTGTGCAAGAGAAAATAAACAAAGCTTTCTACAGGGCTCCAGACTGTCGATGGATCCGCGAATCAATATGGATTCGAAGAAGGGGAACCAAGCCATAAACAACGATGGGGTCGCTGTTACCACTGCTGTTACCTGCTTTAGTCATGCATATGAACGTTTGATATGGAAACATTTCTAAAAAAAAGCACCTATTTTAGAAATACAAACACTACCAATACTTTTAGATATCATTTCAAGTAGTATCAATCAGGATCATGTAAAGCGTTGGAAACATCACTTATAAACATGAGTATACTTGAATGATAACTCGTGTAAATGATTTGGCAATGTCTTGCTTAAAGTTCCGTACTGATGTGCGCATGCTCATAACAATTAAAATGTGTTGTAATGTAGTAGTACACTGTTTATTCCGTACGGGAAGGGACGTCTAGCAAGATATAACGTTTATTAAAACATACCTTGTGTAGCATATAATCTATCATTCATGTCGTAAAACAAGAACAAGTTCATGACGGGGTCAATACTATGTTTCATAGATTAACATGTGGCAAACATTCTTCGCACATTTTAGTATTTTCAACGCATTCGCTTCATGTTTATTACTATAATCATGCTATAACCACTCTGTCCAAGCGGAGTGTATATGTAATAGTAATTTAAATTCAAAAATTACTCTATAGGAATTTATATTTGATTGAAATCGTTTTTGTTATGTATGTTGAAAGAATTTCATTAATGAGACAAACTACATGTACTTGAAACTGATCAGCTTGTTGCGACGCTCCATTGATGCAATAACGTGTTTAAAGGCATATTATTTGAGTTTTACTATGAAAGCAGATTTTCTTGCAGATTTGCATTTTTGATCATAAATCATAAAGATCTTCCAAGTTACAGATCGATACGATTCCTAATTACTTGAAAACCATGGTTTGAAAATAGATTGTACCGAGCGGTACAATCTATTTTGCAAATTTTACTCTAAATTCACTCTAAAGCCATGATATTTAGGTTATTAGGAATCGTATCGCTCTGTAACTTGGAATATATTTATATTTATATATGATCAGAAAAGTGAATATGCAAGAAAATCTACTTTCTTCGAGTATTGAGGGCGTCCCCTGGAAAAGATCACATAGCATACCTTTAATTGCAGGACATTCTATCTAGCGGTACGCCGATAAACATAGCGGCGGTACGCGACTTAGTTGCAATGATTTATAATGGTCTGCAAGTGGAGTAGCCAGAGGGGGGGGGGGGGGGGGGGGGGGCGAGGGGTCGATCGCCCCCCCCCCCCCCCCCCCCCCAATATTGACATCGTGTCGGTTGAGATTTGCACTGTCGGTTCATTTGACCAGAGGAACCATGGAATTATGATGGTAAAAAGTACACATATGAAAAAAATTCGCGCGCTATGCGCGCATAACAATCACATAAATACAATATTCCTTGGTATAAGCTTGTTTAGAGCCAAAATGTACATCAATTGTGCCATAAATAGGTGTAAAGTCAAAAGATTCGCGCGCTACGCGCGCATTCCTTGACTTAGAACAATTTTGTCGGTTCAGTTTGATTTCTCGCCCCCCACCCCCAATATGACTAACCTGACTACGCCACTGGGTTTTAAAATAAAAGGCAGGCGTCCTCTTCAACCTGTTCACCCTGGGTGAACTAGCTTAACCCTGTTCATTTGGTGACATGAAATAGAGTTAAGATGAAGAAATCTCAACCTTGAGATTCCCAAAGGAGCTGGCTGGTAACCGGGCTGGTAATAAGGGTAAAAGATGTAGCGGCAGCACGCGGTGGGCAAGCGGTATGTTGCGTTGGCAATAGGTTACTTTTGCTTGATCGCATCACATTTTACGTAGTAAAGTAGTGCTACACCGCCATCGTCTGAATATCGCCAAAATGGTGCCCGAGTCTGATTTCAATCATGTCACATTTTCAGTTGCCTACTTGTTTGTATTGCTCAGTTGTAATGCTACATTTTGCAGAAAACCTAATGTAAAATGAACACTTAATTCCAAAGATATGTGCAATTGAAGTGTTTTCAAACTGTAACAATAGATATCAAATGTGTTCCTTTGTTGGGTTGTACCTCAAAATCAATATTTGCGACTCACGACTCATTTTGCTGATCACCCCACAAATACGCGTTTTGACGGTTACTGAGTGAAAAACATTAAACTGGAAGCTGATTTGCCAATACAACGATATTGAGATAATATGCATATTTCGATTGTTTTTAAAATAAATTTCACGATTACGTGTTAATAAAGCGATACGAAGTGCCTCTTTTGGGCAAATCGTATCCGCCGTCGTCTGAGGGTATTCATGATGATAGGTTTTCGTTTTTCTTGCTTGTTGTAACCTCCTTTTTCAATTAATATCTTTGGTTTCATTTTTTTGCTCGATTGAGTTTTACGTGACTTTTTCATGTATTATTCTTCAAAATATTCAAAATGTCCCCGATATTTAAAAAGTGATGTGACGCGTACGTTGTTTTGATGTAAAGCACCGAGGTTATGTCTCTAATTGACTGTTTGGTAAATGTTTTTATTTGGTGTGCGCATTGTTTTCGTATGATATGCAAATCGTTACTGTTTGGTAGCAAATGTTCCAATAGCTGCTTAATCTGTAATATGTCTGTCTGTGATTATATAGTGTTTCTTATTTCATTGTAAATGGTGTCCCAAAAGATCTTTTGAGCCTTCTTGAATGTCATCTTTGGTAACAAAACTCGTAATCAAATGAAAAGAAGAAACCGTTCGAATTATTTTGATACCAAAATCTCAATGTAATTAAAAAATCACGATAACAACATAAAACATTAAATACTGACTTTACTTGTTTTCGAATTAAATAGTGAATTTGTGTACCTAAGATGATATCTTTGGAGACACCTCGTACAAAATGCATATCCATTTTTCATTAAAAGTCTCTATCAATTTTACACTTGTTATCACCCATTACATGTACTTCATTATTATTCTTTCGCAGCGATAACACACAATATTATTCACTCAAAAACAGTGTAACAACTTGTGACACATTATCATACATTGTATCCCTCTAGAGTGCAAGCCAAGCTCAGTTGTTATAAATCAAAAACACCTTTACACAAATTATTTACAACCGATAGTTTATTTCCGTGTTTATATAACTGGTAGTTCCAAATGCCGAATTATTTCCTATGTGTTGGTAAGCGGACCGGATGGGTTTGTGTTCTTCCTAACAAACATGTATCGAAACTTATATTGTCACAGTAGTGATCCTAACATTATTATCCGATGATTACTCGATTATCTTGGCTTGTCCTCTCGACGGTTATAGCATACATTCCATTAACAAAGAAGATTTCTTGAACAACACCAGCATGCTTCACTTTCATCACATGACCACAGATTACTGTCACCAGTGTCGACTGGTTCCCATTGATATTACATTGCAATAACATGCTTTTAATATTATTAAACTATACATGGTTAAACAAGGGAAAATCCTGCCGCAAGTATAGTACAATTAAAGGCATAGTATGTGATCTTTTCCAGATAGCGCCCTCTATTCATTAATTTTGTTAGAAAGTAGATTTTCTTGCAGATTTACATTTCTGATCATAAATCATACATACATTCCAAGTTACAGAGCGATACGATTCCTAATTACCTCAAAATCATGGTTTTAGAGTGAATTTAGAGTAAAAATATAAACTGTCGGAGTTATCCGACAGTTTATTTTCACTCTAAAATCATGATTTTGAAGTAATTAAGAATCGTATCGCCCTGTAACTTGGAATGTATGTACGATTTATGATCAGAAATGTAAATCTGCAAGAAAATCTTCTTTCAATTTTTTTTTCGATGTTGAGGGCGTTCCCTGGAAAGATCACATAATATACCTTTAATGTGACTTCAATTCAATCCTCTCATGACCCTTTATTTTTTGATTAACACATTTTAGTTGAGATTCAATTTCTTTTCATATCTGTGGCCAAGAGGCCTATCTGTACCATACATTATGAAGGTGGAAGTCAGACGATCTCCAACTTTTAATTATTTTAACACATTTTTTGAACTGTTTGTTTATCGAAAAATTCCTGTTGGTATCGTATGGGTGCTAAGCATGCTGGACTACACAAGAAATCTTTTTTGTTCCATTACCTTCCTCTGTGCAATAACTTCAGAGCGTATTCCAGTCATGCCAGTGATCACGTACAGCTTATCCTGAGCATGACACCATTGCGCTGACGTATGACGTGTGACCCGGGCGTGTGACATGGTGATCAAAGACGATTTCCTATCCACTCGTAAAATACTGCGTCAAACACTTGATTACGCAATGACGTCACTGCTGAGAGGAGGGTTATGGATTTTAACAACGAAATTCCTCCAGTCAATGCGTCGATGTACCGTAATAAAACGTTATCCAATATCCGAGAGTGATGTTGACCTTCAGAACAATTTGTATTGTAAATAATATCGTGTTTTACCCAATCACCGTTAACCGCACTATAAAATAATGTCAAGGCAGAGGTCAAAAGTACCAGTAAGAAATAACGGTACATCGATTCAAAAGGCGTAGCGGAATTTCCTTGTTGGCACCTAATGAACGTAACGTGATGCTAAAAACTAATGTAAACTATACATTTTCAGATTCTTCTTCTTCATTCTCTTCTTCATCTGAATACGATCCATGTGATCCTAACCCTTGCATGCATGGGGCTACCTGTGTATATTTTCTCGGAGCCTTTTGTCAATGTCCCATGGGATATTATGGAACAATCTGCGAGCACGGTATGTGTTTGCATTTTAGAAAATTTGTCACGCATGTTTTATTCCTGTTTGTGAGCTTCTGCAACCATTTTCCTTTTCCCCATTCTATGCACTGTCTGACAAAAGCTAGGCTATACTGAATAAAATATGTACTTCTTATTGACAGCAATTCATAAGATTCACTTATCATGCTTATTAGAGCATCCACAATGATCAAAGAGTAATGATCGGAATAGATGCACTCTCGCGCTATGCTTTACACTGAACATATGTTTTCCACCACCGCACCACACTAATAACGACAGGAGAAAATACGTGTGTTGTAGTACATTTACGTTATTCCCTTATAACGATTGGCATAATTTTTGTTATAGTGATTAAAACACACTAAGGCGATCGGAAAATTCAAAACGTGTGTGCACGATAAGCTAAGATAAAGTTTGTATCTTGGCCATAAAATGCTTCCTTTTTTCGCAATCATTATACCAGATAATCCTCCAGATCTTTGTGTTCCTAACCCGTGTATGAATGGTGGAAACTGTACTGCTTTCTCACTGCAAACACATTGTACCTGTCCAGATGATTTCTACGGAATGTATTGTGAAATGGGTAAGAAGCATTAGGAAAAACATACACATCGGCATTTGACCTGGAAGGAAGAACTTAGGAGACATGTAACCACTAGTCCCATTGGCTACCCCCCGAAGCTTTCAGGTATATTACTATTGAAAACATATTTGTGCTACAATCGTTGAGATATTATGGATACATAGGCTCTACTAAGAACCTTAGCGTCGAAGCACCTGATTACATCAGTTTTAAACAGTTCTGTTGAATATCTGAATACAGTTACCATGGTTACAATGCAAGTCTTCAAGTTCACGATATTAATTTATTTAATGCAATATGTACAACGTCATTTTAATATTAACGATAACTCACTAATTTCCTACTCTCGTAAACTTTGATATTTCTGTATCAATTTCATTTTCATCGATCTAATTAACATCTAATTAATATTTTTCTCCATTTCTAAAAACACCAGCAACTATGTCATATATAAGCTCAGATTACACCTACGACTCCAGTTTGATTGATGCCCCGATTGCGACCAACTTTCCAATACCAGGGCATATGTTCGGTAAGATTGCTTGATACATTGGATTGACGTATTACGTAAAACTATAAGGTATAGGAATGCTTGATACAGAGACGTTCAGCGCGAATCCTACATGCGCGAGCTAACCAAAGAGCGTGTTGGCGGTAATATTCTTGGCGCCATAGATACAATCGAGCCAATTGGATGCGCGCGTTGGTCGGCTCAAAGTTGTGCTTTTCTATTACAATAATGGGAACCGCCGCGTTTACGTTTAGTACGTGGTCGTTACAGAAAAAAATGCTGAACTTCTTAGCAAGGGACATGCTTGATACATTCACGTGTAGAGAAACAAATGTTGTTAGAATAATTATTTGCATTTGCAACATTCACATGTTCTGTCAAACGAAGTTCTACATTATATCTCCTTCTTGGTCTGTTCTGTGCATGTAATGGTTGTAGGCCTAGTGCTGTGCAGTGATGGTCCCCTGGAGCCATAGTCCGGTCTGCAGACTTAAACGGAATGACACCATTATTACTCTAACATATGCGCACACTTCTTATTGACGTGTGAATAACATTGGTGTCACATTGAAAAATAAACCGATTTACATATGTGACGCTTTTTCTCACGAATTTAACAGCAAAATTCAATTGTTGGTATGGCACTTGCAAAGGTTCGTTCACACTAGGCGATATTTTCCGTTCGATGCGATGCAGCAGTCTTACTTCCGCCGTGAGTGTACCGGCATTTCGCGGGTCATGCTGGGTCAACGCAGGTCACCGTAGGTCACGCGATGGCAGCCAGCGCCTTGTGTGACAGAATAGGAGAACGCCAGAGTTAACATGGTTAACGTTATAGTATACGTCGCATCTTGCCGCAAATTAGCAGTTGACTACTTTTTATCTCCATTGCGATAACGTTTCGCACCGCAACGCACAATAAATAACGTATAGTGTGAACGGAGCTTAAGTATAATACATGTATACGTTGATATTGAAACAAATGTACCATCTATGTGTCCAAAGAATATATCGCGGTCATAAATATCGTTGTTGTAGGCTAATATTGAATGTGCTGCAGATGCATATATACAGGTGGGTGTTGGTAGGTATAGTGCTATAACAACATTTAACCCAGCTAATCTAAAATGACCTTTAATGTATGATCGTCTGCACGCGCACATACTAACACTAAACACTAACACTTACATAAAACCATGACCTTGTCATGTCATTTAATCACGTTCCATCGTTCCCAGACATTGGCCAATTCCATGAAGGTGCTGTTGTGACGCTAAATTTATATTGATATTATTAATATTATTATTAATTCTAGATATTTCCATATCTAGAATTCAGGCCATGATTGACTTGAAATGGCAACACCGTACTTCCGTATTCTGAATCCCATTCAGTCTACGCGCCAATATCTCTGACCAATTCAAGTCTTCGTGCCACGCTGACAACACCTCATAAGTTTAGGCCATATAGTTTTCTATTCACACAACAGGACTGGTGAGCTCTGAATTACAGAAGCTCACGATTGATGCGTGTCATGTCATTTCTTTAGGATAGTCTAGATGCTGGGTGCTGTGTTCGTTTATAATATGAGTAAGTGAACTATTTATGTTGAATTAATAAAATGTATATATAAATAACTTGGAAGCTATATCCGTTATATTCATTCTGTGTGTTTTGATCCCCTCTCCGCCATGCGAGTATTTTCCCTAAAACCACGTCACAATAGTGCCTTTAATTGCAGCATAAGTCACTGATATCGCACGGTACACAGTGGCTGCGATTATAACTGCACTCTGCCAACTCCCTATTTATTGTATATTATTGCATCGTATAAACGTATCACCCGGGGTATCACCCTGAAATCGAGCCAATTACTAGTAAGCAAATAGATTTCAACGCGTAAAGATCCGTTCATACTCCTGTCGTTGCGCATCGCCCAACATCGACCGACATCGTCGCAGAGTTGAGGCGTCGCCGTACGACCGGCGTGTTGCCACAGCGTCGCCGTATGACGGGCGTGTTGCCACAGCGTCGCCGTACGACCGGCGTGTTGCCACAGCGTCGCCGTATGACGGGCGTGTTGCCACAGCGTCGCCGTACGACCGGCGTGTTGCCACAGCGTCGCCGTACGACCGGCGTGTTGCCACAGCTTCGCCGTATGACGGGCGTGTTGCCACAGCGTCGCCGTACGACCTGCGTGTTGCCACAGCGTCGCCGTATGACGGGCGTGTTGCCACAGCGTCGCCGTATGACCGGCGTGTCGCCGCAGCATCGCCGTATTAAAGCTCGTTCATCATATTCATACTGTCGTCGTTGCGCGTCGGCTGACGTTGACATTGCTTCAACTAACGCGCGTCGATAACGGTCGAATCGCAACGACGGGAGTACGAACGGACCATGACTGGCGTGTCCCCACAGCGTCGCCCCATGGACGGATCGTTGCCTCAATGTCGCTCCAGATCCATGACTGACGGACGTACGTGTCAGTGTCACCATAAACATGATAAATCATGATAATGTTATGCCAGTGCAAGTGTGTCGCCGGCGCCACATCGGCGCAATATATGTCTATACTCGGAGTTCTTATTTAACTATAATACCGTATACGTACATACACTGAGCCAAAAAAGAAACTTATACAATTTTATCAGATCACCATAGGGTCAGTGCGCATTTCTCTTGTGTCATTGAAGCAAACAATTGGTTATTGACTGCCATTTGAAGCAATACATTGCAGTAATATTGTATCCAAATTTGGTACATTTTCATGTACAGAATTTTATTTGGTGATCTGTTAAAATTTTATAAGTTTCTTTTTTTTATAAGTTTCTTTTTTGGCTCAGTGTATATATCATTTCTCGGTAGAGTGCAAGCCAGTTGAAATAGCCGAGTGCCTTGCCCTTCTTCCCTTCAATATGAGTACAACTCCAAATCCACATGGTCTTGGAAATACAGTGGCTGATATCCGGAATCAATATGACATACTCTCAATGTATATCAACGATCAGTGTCATCCAGATGCTACCAGAGTGCTGTGTTCTTTGCTCCATACGAAGTGTACAGATGATACTTCCAATTTATTTATGGCGTTCTTAGAAACATATATTCCGTGCAGATCACTGTGTCTCGAGGTAAGATGTTGCTATATTCTTTAGCCTGTCACCTAAGCGGGTCTCTGTTTGGTACAAGGCAGTGCTACTGGAGAGAACATTACGTGACATTATCATCCTCTGATTCCTCTCATAACAGTTGTGTACAACTTCTAATTCAACACTTTATAATACAATATATCCAGCTTTACCATTCCCTTGCATTTAAAACGCTACTCCAAGTTTACCACTTTCATGTCCTATATGTACTAATCACAATATTTGTCTGATTCGCCATATGGAATTAAGAGGATCAATGATCTGCAGACGTTTTGAGTTTTGCAACACATCATTCATGCTGCCCGCGTAACCATGGTAACCCAAGAGATGCAAAGCAGGTTAATCAGAGATCCCATCTTTACCACACCAGGATTTGAAACATTTATCATCTTCGATCAGTTCATATATTCTATATACACTTTCCGAGCCAAATGACCTTAAGAACAGATGGTATGAATCTCTTTAATCACGTCTCAATATAACGTCTTTTGACTTCAAATTAGCATTATGTTATATGGAATTATTATTCTACTTTAATACAATTTGTTGTACATGCCGGATTCGCTGCACCATGAGCTGGGTCATTAGGTGTATTGACTTTTTTCCCGTTGGTTTTTATTGACATAAATACTTATAGACAACAATTTACAAAAGAAATGGGAGGAGTACTTTTTTGAGATATGTCGAATTTTTCGGCCGTTTAAGTGAGAATCGATGACCTCGATCATGGTGCGTGGCTTGTGCCATGACCGGGGGACATGTCTTAGAATCGGAGATGAATTTGTATTACATTTTAGAGCATTTTAGACCCCGTGCCGTACGGAGAAGGGGGGGGGGGGCGGAAGTATGCAGAACTTAATTCAACCTTAAATAGTTGGTAAAGATTATTAGTGTCAACTCCACGTGTCTTAGAATCAAAAATGTCTTTTTAAATACTATTTAAATCATGTTAGACTCCACGCCGTTCGGAGGGGGGGGGGGGGAGTAGGCAAAACTTGTATTCAAATCTTTTTATTTTCCTCATTAAGCGTATTCGTTTAAAATTATATTTTTGATATTTAAAAAAACCCGTTTTTCTCCGAATTTTGTTCCTACTAGCGAAAGTTAAACCCTCGTATTTCTGCTATTTCGATAAATAAACATGATACACTTTAAATCGTTAAAAGTAATCATTTACGTCTATGGCACGTGTCCGAGAAGTCTTAATGTCGCAGGGTCTTGCATTAAAGACAGTGGGGTGGAGAAAATGAGCATTTATACACAGGTCTATGGAGAAAAAATTACATAATCGTCGATATCTCGAAAAGAAAATCATTAATTACACATTTTCTTTTTTCAAAGTAACTTTTTGGAGCAGGCTATATGCAAATCTTTTCTTTAAAAAAAAATACAAGTTATATATATAATTATTATCCTCCAATTAGTCCTACTTTTGCTGAATGTCAAATTGACTGGAATCTAATTATATTTCATGTCTTATTACACCCATCTTGATCCTAAAAACCACTATCCCACAGTTCACAAAATGTTTAAAAAATACATTGACTTTCAATACCCTATTTAGAATCACTATGAGAAATGCATTGAGAGAAGTACAAACATGCCTAGTCTTGGTTCTGTTATCCTTGAGGTATACTTTGACAATTTAGTTTACAATGAAAATATTGCCTGTTGTATCTCGAATCATGCCGGATTCGCTGCACCATGAGCTGGGTCATTAGGTGTATTGACTTTTCTCCCGTTGGTTTTTATTGACATAAATCCTTATAGACAACAATTTACAAAGGAAATGGGAGAAGTACTTTTTTTAGATATGTCGACTTTTTCGGCCGTTTAAGTGAGAATCGATGACCTCGATCATGGTGCGTGGTTTGTGCCATGTAAGTTCAAACTGGACAGAAGAGTCTCAGGTAACGTTTCTGAGACAGGCAAGACTCATAACAGAACGACAGTCTATAATCTATTTCACTTGACAGAGACAGTGGCGTTACTGCATCATTCACCGATTGCAGTACATAAATGCGCATGTTGTGCCTGTAACGTTGCGTCACTTTCCAGAGGAAGTGCAATAGACTTTTTCGGTATAGACTACGGTATAGACTACGGTATACATCCATGTCGAATAGAAGTCTAATAGAACCCACATCTAAATTCAGTCATTTGCTTGCGGAGAAGAATAAATCGGTTCATATTACGCTAATTGATTTGTTCAGTCTACTATATAATTGAGTGCGTAAGAAAGAGACAATATCGCAGTTTGATCACGTGGTCACATGAACACTAATAATCTTAACTTAGAAATTTCACAAATTCATTCCTAAATATTATATTAAACAGATAGACGAAAAATGTCTTGATAGTGGAGGGCCGATTCGCATATTCGATATATGTGATCCTTTGCCGGAATCTGCGGATAGCTCTATTTGCTACCGTCCACCCAGTACTATTGGTAAGTACATTAGAGCGCAAAGTCGCGACTGTTGAACATACTCTCGGTACATACTCTCTTAAATCAAACTATTGAAAAGTCATTCTTTCAGATTGTGCTGAGTGAAGGATCTTAGAACATTGAAAAGTTCCTTCCGTCAGCGCAGTCTTTTAAGATCCTTCCCCAGCGAAATCTTAAAGTTTGACTTTTCAATCTTTTGATTTAAGAGAGTATCGTAACAATAAGAACTACACTTCTTACGAATACTTGGACCAATCAAGTTACATCAAACCATTTGAAACCATTTTACATGTATTCTTTGGGTTTTTCTTCTTTTTGTTAAAGCGCTTTGAACCTCTGAAAACTTCCAATGTTTATATTTGTTTAAATTATTTTATTCAGGTCTGACGTTTCAATCTCAAAATGAAGTTTGAACAAAACGTCAGATAGTCTAACAGGGATCATGCATTAACCATGTTAACTACACACTTAACTTTTTTGATAAGCAGTGTTTTCTTCATCTTGATTGCAGAAGTCAAATAATGCCAGTTATGGAGGTATAGTTTTTGTCGATATGTTTTATATATTTTAGGTCCATTGAGTTGTACACCGGACTTGTGCCTAAACAATGGATCGTGTCTTGTAATTATGAACAAAACAATGTGTCGTTGCCAGGAAGGATTCATCGGGGAGAGGTGTGAAACAAGTAAGAATTTACATAAAATGTTATAAATTAAAATTAGACATTTCCAATCACCTACGTGTACATAACGGATGTTTCGTAGATAAGTTATATTATGTTACATATGAATGAGCAGCTGATGCATTCATCTTTCTAACGATACCTATAATAGGCACTAATTGTTCCAGTGTTCAGCTTGCAAATATGGGGTGATCTGCTAAGTGGTGCTATTGCTAGCTGTACGTACTCAAGGAATGGAGGTTATTCATGTAACGGATTAGCTGCGTTGAAACCAGAAATAACACTGTAGAAAACTTTTAAATTGCATTCCTTGCTAATTGTGCAAGGAAACTGCACAAAAGCTGTAGCACTTCAACTTGAAAATGTTAATAATAGTTTGTCAAGAATAAACTGAGTTATATAACAGAATCACTGCGCTAGTAGTAACAGCAATCTTTTCTTAGTCTAAAGTAGAAGAACGAAGAAGCGGAGTGGACAGTCTGCTGTACATAGCTGCTACACCTTGGTTCTGTAATCAAGTGTACCAATATGTGCTTTCAAAGAATATTTCTTGAGCAACACCAGCATGTTTCACTTTCGTCACATGACCACTGATTTCTGTCATCAGTGTACACTAGTTCCCATTGACATTACATTGCAATGAAAGGCTTACATTGTTGTTAAACGACGGTCTTTAAGGAAATCCTTTTGCAAGTAGCACAATTGACGTGAGTTCAATTCAGTCCTCTCTTGTATTCTTTTTAGTTGAGTTTCAACTTCTTTTCATATCTGTGGCCAAGATGCCTATCTGTACCATGTATTATGAAGGTGAAAGTCAGACGATCTCCATCTGTTAATTACTTGAACACATATTTTGCCCTGTTTGTTTGGGTGGAAATTCCTGTTGGTATCGTAGTGGTGCTAATGCTGGACTACACGAGAAATCTTCTTTGATGTGCTTTGGATAAAAACATCTTGACTACAAGTAGATCCACACATGTTTGTACAGTGATGAATCTTTTAATAAACTAGGGTATTTCTTTTGTGTTTCCAGGAGACATTGACCCTTGCCTTTCAAGTCCTTGTCGGAATGGTGGAGAGTGTCAACCGGAGCCACCCGCTATTCCAGGAACACCCTTGATATATATTTGCAAGTGCCAGAGCGGTTTCTTCGGGAAACATTGCGAGAATGTTGGTAGGTATTTCGCAAGGAAATTACTTTAAAGTCAACTTTGGACAACGGTTTTTAATTTTGTTGCGGAGAAAACATTGTAGCTACCACGTCTGTAAAATAAACTCGATTCGAAACCCGGATTGAATTGCATGCCTAAATACCAACATTTTCTTAATTATGTAAGAGATGCACAATTATTTTACTACAAAATAAAATGGTGGAGATCCGTGAAAAAGGTCAGAGTTATATTATTTTGTAATAAAGTAATATTGTGCATCTCATACAAGAACACCATTGACTAGTATTTTATTTTCACCTATACAATGAGATGCAACGTAACATTATCCTTTAACTCTCTTAATCTCTTAATAGCTTGTTTTCAACTATTGGCGCCTTCCCCAATTGTCCAAATTATTAAGGGGAACCCCGCTTTGGACAGCCAGTTTCCTAAATGAATTCCAAGGTTGGAATCTCCCCCATGTTAACTCTGTTCTGTCTGTCATCAGATGAACAGGTGTATAAATTAGAGGTATATAGTTTATCCGTGAAGAACTGGTCATGGTGGGGCTCCATCTTTCAGTCAAAGAGATGAATGATCTGCGTTGATCAAAAGATGATGATAACCTTCGAAATCTAGCATAACCATTTAATTGTGTACCCTTTTCATAGATGAAAACACCGGCATGGTAGACGTCCCGGATGTGCCTAATATAAGTCGTAAGTTTTCTCAATGTTGTTTCTCATTTTCTGTGTTTTTGTATTGGATTTCCTTTAATCCGATATATGACATACTATGTTAATATAGGCCTAGGCTACATCCTAAGACCGTGGAAAACCCAACTTTCTATGATAAGGATAAGTACTCGTCCATACGTTTATTTGCGTATTTTGAAACAACAATAGGCTCGTTCAAATGTTGCCACGTTGCCAAAATGGGTTTGTGGCATTAGATGCAAAACTGCGAAGTCTTTGCCATTGTTATCTGATTGCTGAGTCACGGTCGACAGCGGCCAGATTGCTTTTCAATCAATTTGGCAACGGGATATGATGACAACAACAGGTTGGCAATGCGCACAAGTCAAATTTATCGTAATTGAAAGTATATGAAAATATTACATACACTGGACTGGAATTTTAAGACAAAATATACTTCATTATAATTTGCCGGATTTTCGAGACATATCAAACATAGAATCCAGATTTGGACAGATTGTGTCTGTCATCATCTGTTTATAGCTGCACAGAGACGTGCCGAACATAATTTCATTCATGAATTCTTTGCTAAATTATGCCCGGGGAAATTATGCGCATGCCTGCGAGGTTAACGTTTCCAACCGAATGCGGAAAACGGTTAATGGCGGGTTTAAAAAAGGGATATTCCGATAACAACGATGAAATAATTTGGTTCAAATATGATTTGTTTTGGTATAATATAATCAGAATTTACGTTGATACCCAATGGTGATTCAAATCAAATTAACGATGGTAAAATGTACGGCGGCAAAACACGTCCACCGTCGTCGTCTGCTGCTGCTGTACGTTCATATCAAACGCCCTCTGTTGCTATACTTTGGGCAATTGCAAGTATATTTGCAGGATTCAACTAAAGTAAAATCTAGGTCAAAATACATGTTACCTGTCTTGTACTAGGCGGCTAGGCCCATGATTTGTCGCCTATCAGCTTTGTTGTTTCTGTCTCGAAACTAACAGGTGTCCCAAATGTCAACAATATGATGCCATAAACGCAGCAATATCTATGATATAAAATGAGCAACTAATCCAATTTCTAACGTTTGTATCTATTTGATATTGTCAGAATGTGGCAGCGTTATACTGATATCAGAGTGTGCCGATATAGTGCCTTACAACATTTCAAACTCGGCTACCGTTAATGCAGACCAATATACTGGCAATACCATGGACTGGGGTGCCATTCTTTCTATGGCCAATAATTGCCATGAAGATGCCGGTGTATTTATATGCGCTGTTTTGCAAAGAAAGTGTACGGATGACGGACCAATTTTACCTTGCCGTGCCCTGTGCGAGAGAGTTTCCCATTGTGATCTTTCATCGTCTGCATTGCCTTATAACACAAGGAACTGTGAAACCTATCCCGACTCTTTGAATAATTTGGACTGTTTTGACGTAACTTATGGGTAATTCTTAACATTCTCGAAAAGAAAAGAAAAAACATTTTCCCATTAAGCAATCAAGGATTCTGAACGGACCCAAACGACCTAGCATTTGTAAATTTGACATCACCGAATTTTTTTAATTGTAATAATTAAATGTAATTTTGAAATACCATGGATGTGAATTTGGGGTGGGGGAAATAATACCCAACGGAGCGACCATACTTTTAAGATCCGTTTGTTTTTAGAAGTTTTTCAAGTTTCTTAACTTCGCCTAACGATACACAAAAACCGACAATGAAAGGGAAATATTTACCAATGGGATGTGAGCCGATTCGGATTGCACCGCGGAATGAGGTCGCCTGATTTTCGTGGACAATGTTTGCATTCACTATAATTTTTTCCGCAACTTGTGGGTAAGATTTTCCATGATGGGACTCCGGCAGATTAATATCTTCAATTCATCCGTCTGCACCAGAACGGGAACGCGTTCGGCTTGAGGGCGTGTTATTTAGTGACGCACTGCCGTCAATTTGTACCCATATGATACATCAAGTGACGGAAATCCGTCTTCCGATGGGTGACGAATCATCAAAATGGTGCCAAGGTCAACTCGTCTAAGAAGTGGTAGTCTCACCACGGTATATAGGCTCAAAAGGTGTAATTTCGACCTGTATTGCAAGATGTTGGGGTCAAAGATGAAATAACATAATCGGACTAGCGGCCGCGAGGAATTATGGCAGCTAGGCCACCCTCAATTTGTTAAGACGTTAACATTTTATGCAAATATTTAGGGTTGAAAAGCGAAAATCCAATGACTGCACAAATTGACGGGTACACGTTACCACGGTGACACATACCAGTCAGTTTGTAGCGCCCTCAAGTGAAACGGACTCTCGTTCCGGAGCTGATAGTCGGTATCGTCATGACACGTGGAATGAATACAATGATTTTGAATTGTTATTTCAGTTACTTTTGTACATTGATCTTTTTTACACACAAAAAAAAAAATCGTATATTTTATGTTCACTTGTAAATATTGGTGTCTGTTTTTATGTTCACTCTATGGTAGCACTAGACCCGTGCTCCCCCAATAGCACGAGTTTGACTGTGACCCTCTGAACCTTGGTAGCAGATACCCTGCCCTAGTCGTTGGCTCTCTCGATCGCATCTCACTACGCTCGAAGCACGGGACTAGTGCTAGTATGGGATCTTTTACGTGCAATGAATGTAATATAAAGTGTAATGTTATTTTCGAAAGCATCAACTTATTATGAATACATTCTTTTAGGTAACCATCATTATAACGAGTTGTTCTGCTAATTTGTTATGAATAAATCTGTCATAATAATGAGTTGTTTCTGATGATTTGTTATGATTAATTCTACTGAGTTACTATAACAATTGAGTTGTTCCTGTCAATTTCTTTTGGATTGCTCATGACATTTTCCCACGCTATTAATTCGGCCTGGTAAACCTATTGTTATCAATTACTACGAGAGGATTGCCCAGTGCATATATTTAAATTCGGGGCGTGTACGAGCGGTACTACTTGCTAACTGCATGGGTGGGTTTCCATTATGTTGCAAATTACATCCACGCTCATGCATTTAAACTACTCAATTGGCGTTGCAATACAGCCGGTTGGTTGCACACGAGAATTATGTCATATAGCAACCAGCTTTGCTGGAAGGCGAATATTTAAATTTGGTGACGTTTTTTAGGGCACCAATTTATAGCGCTGCTAAGCGGGCCTTGTAGCCTAATGTATCATTATGATAACGAGTGGTTTCAAGCTAAGTGTTCAGTCAATTTGTTACGAATTCATCTTGATTATTATTAAGAATAAGATTACGAGTTTGTTTTTTCTGTTAATTTGTTACGAACTCTCGGTTATTATCGATAACGAGTTGTTTCTCATATTTTGTTACGAATTCACCCGGATTTATATCATGATAAGTAGTTGCATCATTCAATTATTTCGGGTCACCAATCACGATGAAGTCAAAGAGATCCAAATGAGACCCAGTCCCGTATATTATAAAGGGTTCAACAAAAGAAAGTATACCACTTTGTTTATGTCATTTTGAGTAATTTTCAATTTGTTTTTGTCCAAACAGGCTAGATAGGCATTTAGATGAATCTTTTGGGCATAATTTGATACCACATTTGCCCCCTAACAACAAAGATAAACCATGATTAGCACCATTTAAAGGAAAATATCCCATTTTCAAAAGTCACATTTCCAATACACAGCACGAGAAGAAAGGGCCAATTGTTAACACACACATATGCCGTATTTATCCCGTACTGATCACCGCGCATATCCCTCAATGAGCGGGCTAATTCAAATGTAAACTGATGCATGGGTGAAGGATTTGAATGTAAAGGAATGTTATGGATGGGTAGAACATGGACGGATTAACCAAATCTTCTCGTGCTGTGTATTGGAAATGCGACTTTTGAAAATGGGATATTTTCCTTTAAATGGTGCTAATCATGATTTATCTTTGTTGTTAGGGGGAAAATTTGGTATCAAATTATGCCTAAAAGATTCATCTAAATGCCTATCTAGCCTGTTTGGTCAACAACAAATTAAAAATTACTCAAAATGACATAAACAAAGTGGTATACTTTCTTTTGTTGAACCCTTTACAAGCTGTTCACTGTGTAGAAGACGTGTAACCTTGTGGCATACTTTTTATGACGTTCCTTTGGGGAAGTACTCGCATGGCGGAGAAGAGGGACCAAAACACACAAGAACAATTAAAAGCTATTAAGTTCATCATATATGCATTATTATTTATTTACTAACGTTCAACTTACTCATATGGCAAACATTACCCAGCATCTTGACTAATCATTTAACTAAGATGAATCGTACCAATCTGAGCTTCTGAGTATAATCAGAAGCGTCACCTGTTGTGTGAATTAAAACATGGCCTAAATTATGGATGAACCTCATGGTGTGGCGAGCGGGTTGGAACTCGCGTCCACGCATTCGAAATTAAGATTCGAAGACGGCGGGACCAAGTGTTGCCAGTTCAAGTTATCGCGGCCAAAATGATAACTATTGAAATTATAATGAGAATGATAAATTATGAAGGTAAATTAGCGTCACAACACTATCATTGCCTAAGGAAAGCAATGCAAAACAGTACGTAATGGGGCCCTCACATGTATCCGTGTGAGCTGAGCGGCCCCTTACCGTGTAAAAAATGGGTGCGGACGGCGGCACACACGGTGGGCCGTTTCCCGTCCATTGAACACGTTCAGGGGACTTTGCCGACCACCGGAGTTTTGAACATGCTCAAAACTCCTGGCGGGTGAGTAAAAGCGGCGGCGAACAATGAGAGCCCGGTATGAAGACGGTATAAGGACGGCGCACCCGTTCGCACCCGTTTCGCACCCGTTTCGCACCCGTTTCGCACCCGTTTCGCACCCGTTTCGCACCCGTTTCGCACCCGTTTCGCCCATTCGCAGGACGGTGGTGGACGTCGACCATCTTAGCGACGGACTGCGAATGGCCGCATGCAGCCTGGTAACCGTTCGCGGAACGGACTCTCAGCAGGCATGTTGCAACTCTCTAAATGTAATAGAGCTAAAACTCACTCTTTCGAGAGCTCTAGGAGGGACAGCTCTTTTTTTTTTTGAGCGATTTTCACTCTGAAAAGAGTTAAAATCACTCTGAAAAGATTGGAAATCACTCTAAAAAGATTGGAAATCACTCTGAAAAGAGTGGAAATCACTCTGAAAAGAGTGGAAATCACTCTGAAAAGAGTGGAAATCACTCTTAAAAGAGTGACAAATCACTCTGAAAAGAGTGAACTTCACTTCTTAGAAGAGCCGTCCCTCCTAAAGCTCTCGAAAGAGTGAGGTTTAGCTCTTACATTTAGAGAGTATTATAGATGTTGGTCGTACGAATTTGAAAAGGGCGGTTTGATGATGTTATCAAGACGTTTCGGCCGGTACCCAAGGAACCGGTATGGAGGTGGTATGCACACGGTGAGAACGGTAAGCTAGAACTGTATGAGGCCGGTGATCCCGGGACAAGGCCGGTGAAAACCCGGGACAGACCCGGTGTAGAACGGTATGGACCGAGGACCCGGTGAGGAGGTGTTATGCACCCGGTGAGAACGGTAAGCTAGAAATGTATGAGGACGGTGAGCCCGGTACACGGCCGGTGAGGACCCGGTAGAGACCCTGTATATAACGTTATGGACCCGGTGGCCACAACAAAAAATTAATGCGCCCGTTGACATTTTTTAGTGATTGTTTGGACTCTGTTGTTTTTCTATTAGACGGTAAGGTGGCCGCCTTACATTGCCGCCCTGCGAACGGGCGCGAAACGGGTGTGCCGTCTTTATACCGTCCTCAAACCGGGCTCTCACCGTTTGCCGCCGCTTTTACTCACCCGGCAGGAGTTTTGAGCATGTTCAAACTTCCTGCCGGGCGCGGATGGCCGGCAATGTCCCCGGCAACGTGTTCAACGGACGGGAAACGGCCCACCGTCATGACCGTGTGACATCACCGTGTGCCGCCGTCTGCACCAATTTGTCACACGGTAATGGGCCGGCCAGCTCACACGGATACATGTGAGTACAAATGTATTTTACAGAGATTCCCGTAATGTGAGCGAAGCGGCGAGCTTGAGCGCTCAGCTTATACAGGGCAGTTTGATGACGTTATCAAGGCGGTTCGGTCGGTACCCAAGCGTTTCGGCCGGTGAGGACCTGGTGAGGAGGTGGTATGAGCCCGGTTCCAGGCCATTAAGGACCCGGTATAGAACAGTATGAACCCGGTGACAAAAAAAAAATCAATGCGGCCGTTGACATGTTTTGCTGATTGTTCACCGTGTTGGACTCTGTTGTTTTTCTATAAGACGGTAAGGGGCCGCCCAGCTCACACGGATACATGTGAGGGCCCCATAATGCTCATACGTATGAGTGACTTGTACGCTAGACTTATACGTTAGTCGCCAACGTAATATTATGCATCACCTTACGTACAAACAACTTTAACATTTAACCGAGACCCATACATACATTTCTATATTATTATCATTGAAATATTTGCATATCCTTAGTTGTACGTAAGGTGAGGTAAACTACATATATCTGCATATTTACTTGGTAGAACTATTTCAATATTGTTATCGCGCTAAGATCTCTGTAACCTAGGGCAATGTGTATACAGATACAGATCCGGGATGATCCTCAATTCTTTACGAGAGACTAGAGAGTATGTGACCTTTTAACGTGCTCAGGTAGTTCGAAATGGATTTTATTTTTTAAGGGACTTTTACCGGCAAATTTGTGATTTGTTATGGAAACTCCCCACATAGACATCGTAAAGTCTGGCTTATAGCCAAGTAATTGGTGCAATTTTCGCAAAATGCGCAACCATACAGGGTGACCCAAACAAATGTTAACACTCCGGGCACATAAGATATCTTAAAAGGACAGGAAAACACGGGTCTAATCTTGATGTATTATGAAAGCTGAGTAAATAAGCTTTCATTTGCATTTTATTGCGTTCCAATTGGTTATTTAGAACGGGAGATATGCTTCAGCAAACATGAGGAAGCAAAATCAGCTTGGTCCAATCCTCTCAGTATGAAACTAAAGCTTTTAAAGTGCACGAAGCAAGAAGCAACATGATTAAGTCACACATACACATCAGTTGATCTCTTAATCAGGAAAAATGTAATGTTCAAAATTTACAGGTACTACTAGCATTAACTGTCACTGCTTCAACGCAGAAAGTTCCGAGTAAGTGAAAACCTTTATTTCCACAAGAGCTTTAATATCCTAGTTCACTATCGTATGACACCTCGTGGGGCAATTAAATACTAAACAGAAATAAACAAACACATAATCTAATAGAGAAGTGACAAATGTCATGTCTTGATTATCCCGTGGGTATTTGCAAGTACGCCTCCTGCCAAGAGGTTATGACCCTCCCACTTGAGGCGCTACATACAGCAGAGCTATACTAAAAGTACACTCGAAATTTATTTTTGAAGGCACAGCTAGCTTCTCTAAAACATATTTGTTCAACTGAAGGTTATCAGCCAGGCAGGTTACAGTTCACTTTACCAAGGGTCTATGACTTTACACACGAAGCAATTCACAACATATTGTTGTAACTTCGAGTCTATTTAGAGCGAATTAGATAATAGCTTAAAGGGATCTCCACTTTAAGCAATCATTGGTAACCATGCATACATTCTGGTTATTTACAATCATATTTAGAGTTCTACTCGTAAGTATTTCTTACTTTTTATGTAAAACATCAGAGATTAATTAATCATTATTATTTTGTTCATCACTTAAATAGTTGGACAGACAAAGTTGATAATGCCTGAAATATTGTCTTGTTTTCTGAACCATTTATTCACAAATTACGTTCTAGTTCTACAATAAAACTGCATATTGATACACCAGAATCCGGGACCAGAATTAACCGTATATAATATAGCAAAAGAATGTGTAGACACTTTCACAAAACAAAATGTATAAAACGTAAGAGTAAAATTGTTTTCCTACAAAATACTTCTCATTTTTACGCAATGGTCAAATAACAGAGTTCTTTAAATCATGGCCTCCGATAACTCACCCACAATATTTTGTCTTCTTTGCCAAAACTGTTGTAATTTTGGGGGGAAATAATTGAATGTGTTTTCAAAAATTAAGTGGGAATACGTACCGAAAATATAACAATCTAGCGCTTCTTACGGCATTTCCTGGTAATTAGAAATAATTGTCAACGTCCCCTTACCAGTGGTTTTCATTTGGAGACATTATTTATCTTTTCAGGAGTTTCTCTTTCCGGTGAACATGGTGAAGACAAATGCATATGATTCCCAAAATTGCTTCATAAATGATATATTACTATTTTTCTCAACTTTATGTATAAGCTACTAACTTCCCTTCTATAATAGTAGAATGAGGTTAAAACCTAAAACAATAAATACTTAATTATGAAAAAGTGACTGTCGTTTTCTTCTCAGAGTCCAATGGAATACTTAACATTCATTTCTAAAATATTGGGGAGTACAGAATAATTCGAAACTTTGATACGACACACGCTATATGCTATGGATCGTGACCTAGTTATCACTGTACTGTGTATATTCACTGATGACGTGAAGAAAGGGAATTCCCATCAACAATTCCTTAGGCAATTTCAGTAAGATGATCACATGACCAACGGAAACAATTTTTTCGTACCAACACACTGCGTCGTCACTTTATCATAGCAGCAACACTGGATATGATCTGACGGAACGCTCTAGGAAACTTCGGTATTATACGCTAATCTACAATCGTGTACGGATGTATATAGTTTCATGATGGCTGATACACATGGCAGTATCAAGATTGGGACATTAAGTACGGTAGGTCTATCTTTATTTCATATTATTAATGATTCATTGTAATCAAAAAATTTACACATGACTAGTTTTCAGGGCTAACAAAAAAAGATTGCATATCATTTAACACTTGAAAATGTGAAAAAGTGATATATTTCACGATCTACACACAAACGGTGTTTTAGCAGTCAGCTTGATTATCAAATTTGTTTGGCTCCATGTCGCGTAAAACACGAAAATCGCAAGAAAAAAGAAAGCATACTAAAAAACTGGAAGTTTGCACTGAACTATTCACGTATTTATAATCTGCTGTATTAAAATCGAATTTTAATGGAAACTCCCTGATTTTTCTAATTGACGTGGGGGCTTTTACACCTCATTGATATTGTAAAGTTTGGCTGATATCCAAGTCATTGGTACATTTTTACAATACCTGCAATCCGCAACACGCCTTAGGCACCCAACATTACAACCTTGGTAAACTTCTGAACTAAGGGTTTCGTCGAAATGAAAGGTACCTTGGCTAGTTTTAATGACGTATTTTCCACTGAAACGGTATGACGCATAGGCCTAAAATCGTATTTTAAACACTTCGATGATATCGGTAAATCAGGAACTTACCGGTAAATCAGTAATGTACTGATATCATCGAAGTGGATATGGCTGTCTCTTAATATTTCCACAATATAAATTCTGCCGACAGAAAGAAATATCTAAGAATATGCGATTTTAACCTGCTATATTTACCCTTCAGTCTTTTCGGTAACGGTGTTTGCTCATTGCACGAATGCACGGATCCGCCATTTGCGAGAAGATCCTCGAACTGGTACCGCATTGAATGGAACTATTCCATAACATTATGTAACTAGTTCGACTCTCTCTATGAGCGTGTTTCTACTGGGGAGTTTAACGGTAATTACCGCTAAGTTGCCCAATAGAACCAGCCAGATAACGCTAATTAACGCTAAGTTTTGTAACCGCAAAAACCTTCACAAACCATGTTTGTTAATGGTAATTAACGCTAACGTGCCCAGTAGAAACAGCTACCCGTTACATCTTAACGAAGACTCTCTCTATGAGCGTGTTTCTACTGGGGAGTTTAACGGTAATTACCGCTAAGTTGCCCAGTAGAACTAACCAGATAACGCTAATTAACGCTAAGTTTTGTAACCGCAAAAACCTTCACAAACCATGTTTGTTAATGGTAATTAACGCTAACGTGCCCAGTAGAAACAGCCACCCGTTACATCTTAACGAAGGAATGCGAAGGTGGGGCGGCATTGTTGGTATAACAAAAGGTCAAATGTCGTGGCCCATCGATTACGACGCTTATAAACTTCGCGGTAACTTTTCGCGAGTAGAAACGAGGGGATAAAAAAGTTAGCGTTAATTACCGTTGTAAGTTAACTTAGCGTTAAATGTCCAGTGCCCCAGTAGAAACACGCTCTATACAATATGACTGGTGATGCATTGAGATATTGCGAAATGCATGCAACACTTTCATTCCATCCGATTCGAGTTCGTGGCTCTCCTCGCAAATGGCGGATCCGTGCAAAGAGCGAATGGTGTAGAAGTCCCAAGTATGCAAATGAGAATTAGGCGACGACAAAAAAACACCTGTTCTATGCGGGGCCTGACAAACCATTTATTTTAATTATTTTTGCCGAATGTGCAGCATTGTTTGCAAATTTTAAATTTGTTTTTGACATTTTGAAAACATTTGAAAATTTCGCAACTTGCTGAAAATGTCCAGAAATTGTTTGGGGAAAACCGCCCGACCGACTCTACTTGAACGGTCCGTTTGCCCGTATCAGAGTGGGGTCGTCGTCGTATGAGATTGATTGATTTTGTTGTTGGGCAGGCCTACTGTGTTAGATGGTAGAGCATGCATCTTTTCGCAGTTTTGGGGACTTTGCCTTTCCTGTTTTGATGTGACATCACTTATTAGTGCTTTCGTGAACCGCCATCGACACGAAGTAGTGTTGAAGTGGGTTTTTTTAAATTAATTTACTTCAGAATTCAAGATGACTATTAAAAATTACCATTATTGTTGTTTCTACTCACAAAAACACAGCAAAACTAAATAATGACGTGTTCTACCGAAACCAGACACAATTGGGCAAGATATCAAAATTGAGTTAGTTATTGATTATTAAAGTAGAGATCTTCAGCTTGTACTTTCTCTTTTAATCGGAATTCCCAAAGCGGAGTTAAATCATTTTCAAGTTCGTCTTTATGAAAACTCCAAGCTGAGATATCGTCCTTTAAAGATGTACTTACAATGTACTTACAATGTACTTACAATGTACTTACAATGTACTTTTTTTTTTTTTTTTTGATTTTTTAATCTGAAACTTTCACAATAATGTGATAAATACTCTGAAGATTAATTATTTACAAGAAACTCAAATTCCAAAAAAATCACCCCCAAGTAGGTTTTGGGCTATTTCTCAGTTTGGAGCTCTGGCCAATTCCGTCTGGTTTCGGTAGAACACGTCACTTGATTAAAACAATACCATCGCTATTTATTGAACCTTTTCTTAAAAACGCCCTCTATGCAATTATGGTTCCCGTTTTTCATCACGCGTGCTGCAGGGGGTCACTGTTTGAAGTAAAATGCTGGTTACGGCTCTACCAGCATTTTTGAATGGACGTTTTGTTGTACAAAGAGGGCTATTTTTTCTTAATCCTTATAGGTGTAAGTTCAAACATGTAATACAATTGTAAAAATATACAAATCCCATTTTTTATCATAATTGAAGGCGCAGCCTCCAACCCATCTCTTCATGGTAAAGACAATTACACAGGGTTTAAGGTAAGCGTTAGGGCTAGTGTTATGGTTAAGGTTTTAAAAAATCTTGCTCTTTGACCCTGTAGCTTCCGTACTAATAAACCATTTTTTGCGAGCAATACCTTAAATTAGAGGGGGAAATTCAATTTTCAACATTTATAGGTACAACTAGCATTATCTTCAACGCAGAAAGTGCCCAGAAAGTGAAAGCTTTATTTCCACGAGATCGGAGAGCTTTGATATCCTAATTCACTATCGTATGACACCTCATGGGGCAATTAAATACTAAACAGAAATAAACAAACACATAATCTAATAGAGAAGTGACAAATGTCATGTCTAGATTATCCCGTGGGTATCTGCAAGTACACCTCCTGCCAAGAGGTTATGACCCTCCCACTTGAGGCGCTACATACAGCAGCGCTATACTGAAAATACACTTGAAATTCATTTTTGAAGGCACAGCTAGCTTCTCTAAAACATATTTGTTCAACTGAAGGTTATCAGCCATGCAGGTTACAGTTCACTTTTATACACACGAAGCAACATTATTGTCGTAACTCCGAGGCTATTTAAAGCGAATTAGGTAATAGCTTAAGGGATCTCTACTTTAAGCAATCAATGGTAACCACAGGGGCGGATCCAGGGGGGGGTGATGCGGTGGCTGCAGCACCCCGGGGTATGAAGAAGAAAAAGAAAAAAAGGGGGAGAAAGAAAAAGGAAAGGGGGAAAAAGGAAAGGAGACAAAAAAGGAAAGATAAGAGAGCATAGCTCGGAGGGCGGTGCTGCGCACCGCTTGGTGGTACCCGATCAATTTCATTTTTTTGGGATCGTCTTTTCACAGCACCCCGGGGTGCGACCATCCTGTATCCGCCCCTGGGTAACCATGCATACATTCTAGTTATTTACAATCATATTTAGAGTTTTACTCGTACTTAAATTATTTCTTAATTTTTATGTAAAACATCAGAAATTAATTAATCATTATTTGTCTTCTTTGCATAAACTGTTGTACATTTTGGGGAAATAATTGAATGTGATTGCAAAAGTTTTAAGAATACGTACCATAATAAGCGAAGCCGCCTCTCATCTTGAGCGTCTTACGGCGTTTCCTTGAAATAGTGGTGAAATACAATTTGTCAAAGTCCCCTCACCAGCGGTTTTCATTTGGAGACATTGTTTATCTTTTCAGGAGTTTCTCTTTTGGTGATTGCGAAGACATGAATTTATGTGATTCCCAAAATTGCTTCATAAGCGATATATTACTATTTTTCCCAACGTATGTATAAGCTAAAATACGAAGAAGTATGGTGTATTAGATCTCCATGCAATCGGTGTAACTTTGAAAACTAGCATACCGTTACTGGTATAATAGTTATGTAGATATTCTATAAAGTTTCCAACAACTTCTTACAGAAACAGGATGAGTAAAAAATCTGCAATAGTGGAAACAAGCCAACTTGTTTTGAAAACCAAATTGAAGTTGGACACTTTTGAACGTTGCAAGAATTTGTTACTAACTTTGTGTGAAAGTGTGAAAAAATGAAGTCAAAATGAAGGCTTGTCTTTGGTGAATATTTTTACTACACAACCCAATTTTTGTGTTTCTCCACGAAGCATAGTGATTTTTAATTAACACGGCACACATTGCATTTTCACATTTGAATATCCCGCCAACCGACCTTCGAATAATTTCATATTCGTATTCAAATTTAGAACATCATAAGCAATTCGTAGCATGGGCACGGTAAATTGATTTTTACTAAATTCCAATTACGCCACAAGTTTTCAAATTTGAATGACAGACGCACTTTGCAATCTTATCCATGTTTTAGAGGTCTCGTGGATACCCACGTGAAACGGGTGCATGTTAAAAGGGTTCACCAAAGGTATACGAAAAAATGATTTGTCTTCATTTTTTTACACTAAGTTAGCAACAATTATGTTAATTATGTTAATTGTTATTCTTATATCGGTTTTTTTTTTCAAACTTAAACTTGGTTTTGAAAACACGATGGATTCTGTCCACTGTACTATAGCATTCAATAAATACCTGCAACCATTGCAAATCTCTGAACCGTGACACGTGTCTGTAAAATAAACTTATGATACTTAAACCGTAAGTCTTACTCTTTTCTCACAGAAAATTTCGAACACGTAGGTCATTTTTATCATTACATTTCAGCACTGTGAATACCATGATCTCAGGGCACTTGTTAGGTAATTAAATGTTACAATGGCGGGAAATTTGAAAGACAAGTGTATGGCATGCGTTAACAGTGTTAATATTGGCGCTTGATTTATAATGCTGATTCTTGTCAATTTTCAGTGCCCAGAGACCATGATGTTATAGTACTGAAATTACATGATAAAAATGACCCACATGTTTTTCGTGAGAAAGTGGTAAGACTTACAGTTTAAGTATCATAAGTTTATTTTATTGACACATGTCACGGTTCAGAGATTTTCAATGGTTGCAAGTATTTATTGAATGCCTCTCGTACTATGGCAGTTTTTGACTCGCCGCGTAGAACCACTTACCTTGTAAGCAATATAGCAGTATCATGGCGGTTTGGATGATCTTCCCCTTCAGGATTTACCGTCATCTGCCATTTGCAGAAGCTGTCCAATGTCTTGTCTGCATGGTGCATGATTACCAAATTATACTGTTGTGGGTGAATGTAATACAAGAAATAATTTAATTGTAATATATTATTATGTTTTTGTATTATCTGATAAAGGATGACATATAAATAACAATGTGCCTTGGTCAGGTCTTGTGAATTCTCAATATGTAACTGTTTTAGTATTTCCTTGAAATCTAACGAACCAATCTCAAAAGCATCTGCTACCTTATGGTTAACAAAGTAATACGTGAATAGATTATTGAATAAGGGAGGCATTTACAATTGAAATATAATATATGTAAATGACACGGTTTAAGTTGTATTATATAGCGGGTGGGAAGATAAAATCAATATATTTAAGAGGGATTCGAATGTCTAATGGATGGGGAATTACTATGGGTAGCCTACATTTGTATTAACCACCAGGATCTTTGAATCAAACACATCGTAGGTTTTATTATTTCTTTTTCGTCTTATACCAGACTACTCATAGAGTGAGCTGTAATCTCACCGGATCTTGTTCAATTAGAAGCAACTTCACCATAACCATATTAACCAGGTTTCCGAGACTAGCGTCATGATATAACTCCGATACCTGGAGAAATGAAAAACAATCTTATTCAAAAACAATCTGGTTAGTTCACCCTACCAGCACCCCTTTTATTTCTATGTATAAAGATGATGCCGGTTAGTTGACGTTTAGAATAAACAAAAGCAACCATTATCCATTCCTTTAGCATATCAACATCATTTGTCATTTCTTAAGTATTTTGTTTTTAACATTTATCATCGTTCATCGAGCCGATAAGCACTTGATTTACTGGTATGACTGGAGAATGTATACACTCTTATCTTCTTGTGATGTTGCAATTTTTAAGGCTGATGAATGAATTCAGTTTGTTAGGGGTCAAAACAAATCCTACAAAACGACCCACGACAATTGCTTGTATATTATTGAGCCAAAGAAACGAAAATATTAAGGAAATCAATTGACAATAAAAATCATGTGGCCGAGTGGCTATATATGTTGTTCCGTTTTCAGACCATCTTGTTTGTTTTAAATTGGAAAAATATGACACAATAGATTGAAGTACATGTAGATATGCTTACTGCCACCCAAAAAAGTATTGAAATTAAAATTTAAAAGTAAATAATTCAAATAAATAAAAACTTTTCCATATGTATGGAATGCTTTTTCCTAAACATAATCAAACTATATATTTTGCTTATTGCACAAACTTGTAAACACCATCTAGAGCGTATCCAGAAACATACATCCTAAGTGACAAACACATACCAATAGAACCATTACGATGACATGTTCAGATCTTTGATGAAGATACTGCCCGGAATCCACGGTTCGTGCAAAGCCATTGCATCATATCACAGACATACGGGGGATGTGGCGTATTGTATGCAGGATTTGTTATTAAAATACTTGACATCAATGTTTTAAGCTGTTTTAATGTGGTTTCTTGTGCCCTAGTTTCAAACTCGATATATAGTAACAAATTATATTCCAATTTAAACATTGGATTGCATACAGCACGTTTTACCGTAATGGTCGATATAATGATCCAAATAACACACACGTGTCTGGTTATGTAACCTAAAAATCTTATTCAATTCGAATATAAAACCCCCACCAGCATTCTCCTATCAATCAGTGTGTTGGACGCGGTTAAAAATAGTATTTTCTTTAAAAATAATAATATTTGCAACAACAGAATAAAGCTGTATAGGAACAATGGTCTTGCCACGCCTTGTTCAGCAGAATCCGTAACAGAATTGCATTAATACGAGAGATATTGAGTTGAGGTTTTTTAATTTGGAACACGTAAGTGAAGTTATTTTGACACAGATTTTGACACTTTACAATACTAAGTTCAATACCAAACACTTACAATATTCATAATAGTGAGCACATAAGTTTCCACATCTTGATCATGATAGTAGGTCATCATGGATTCATCCGCAACGACAAGTAGTTCCACATTACTGTTGTAGCTTACAGAACGCCTTCGTCGTGTGCCGGATCTCTCAATGGAATGTTCGTTATGTTCACTGTTGCTTCCACTTGATTCTGTTCTGGATGCCTCTGTTCGTGATTCAATAATGAGGTTTTGTGATTTAAAGTTGAATACACTTAATTAAAATGAATATACGATGCACTGCCATTCCAGAAAGAATTACTACATTTTAAAAGCAAAAAGAATTATTCAATACTACCATCTGTTACTATTATATTACCGGGTCATTTTAATTTTTATCTAGTAGCCTATTTGTGTCAAAATGACGACTTTATAAGTCAATCGCATGCGAAAATTGGTCTGGAAGTTTAGCTCTATCAATTAATGCACCGGTAGCATCTCAGCTACAGCTAAACGTGGGACAATGTTAATAACATGAGTTTAGCCATTATGGTTAATTCTGCGTCATGTGATCTTAAACATGTTAAAGCGCGGGCCTTGTTGTATATATATTTGTACTTTTCTGACATTCATTGGTAATCGGATCGTCTAATTAGTAATACCAATGACGTTTTGAAATGGGTTGTCTTAACCCAAAAGTATCTTTTTAAACCACACTCTTAGAAGGTCAGGATCAAATACATGAGTAGATTTCCGGCTCACTTTGTTTTGATCCTTTAAGGATCATTTTCGGATCGTTTTGATCCGTTTTCGGATCGTTTTGATCCGTTTCCAGATAGATATCAACAAACGGATCAAATTCACCTTGATCAACTTTGATCTGATTTCCGGATCAATTCGATGAAACAGTTCATTGGTCAATGAGTGACTGACGTCACTCTTTCGCAAACCGATAGACGACAAGCAGACGATCTTTTGAATTCGGTCGCCACAGTTGAAACAAGGGTGAAATACCGCGGTAAGTTATCCAGTCTAATCTGTAAAATGTTACATGATTTTGTCGGTAAAGTAGTTTTATTTTTTATGTTTGAACATGCTCTATTCTTGTGAACAAATTTCTTGTACCTGACCAGTGCCATCAGTACGATTTTCGGTCAAAATGCTCCTCACAAAATGTCACGATCACTGCGATGTACTAGGCCTACACGATGTAGTAAGCTTACTGCACTCGATATATAGTCTGCAGTGTGCACCCGGGGGTGGGGGCACTCAATCAATATTAGGTTTCACACCAGGCTCCATCAAAAATACCCCCCTTTTTTTGGCCCGGTGTCACCGAAAGACCCTTGCATGCATGCTTGTTTTTACAATCTGTCACCCGATGACCCCCTATGTTTTCACTTTTTCTTTGATTCAGTTTGATCCTGGAGTAGGATCATAAGCTACAGGTACATCCGATTAAGGATCATTATTTTGATCCGTTTCAGTATCATTTGACAGAAATATTTGATCCCATTTCGGATCAAACTTTTTGATCCTGCTTGTCGGATCACTTTGATCCGGAAAGGGTAAGCTCATATGTGATACCGCTTCTGGGTCAAAATTGATCCTTTTCGTCTCATATTTGATCCTGACCTTCTAAGAGTGCAATATGGGTCGAAAAATGAGCTAACGTCTTTCCTGTTCTAAGGAATGGCGTTGTCTTATACAGCCTGAAACATAAGCTCTACATAAACAGTTTTAACGATAGTATACCGTATACGGTATACAATGTACGAAATGAGGAAACAAAATGGAAGAACAAGTTGTAATGTTTATGTTTATTATTTCCCGAATTTTTAGGAAAAGGCCTATTCATTATTCGATATTGGTGTTATGCCTCGCCTATATTAGTAGCATGAGATAAAAACCAAAAGTTACGAAATACTTAATTATTAAAAAGTGACTGTCGTTTTCTTCTCAGTCTCCAATGGATACTAACACAACTGCGCTTAGTTTTACCATACAAAACATATTTTTCAGAAACCTTTCCCGACTTTCAAGGTCTTCAAGGATTACTGAACCAATACTAGGCATGTTAGTACTTATGTTAATGCATTTGTCATGCTGGTTCCAAATATGGTAATGACATTCAATAGTTTTGACATTTGTGAAACATTTTTTGAACTTTTGGAATGTTTTCTGCAGACGCCTGCCCTTTGTGTGTTAACATTCATTTCTATATTGGGGAGTACAACATAATTCGAAACATGTGACCTAGTAATCACTGTACCCAGGCTGGCACTGTACTGTGTATTCAATGATGACGTGATGATAGGGAATTCCCAAAAACAATTCCTTAGGCAATTTCAGTACAAGATGATCACATGACCCACGGAAGCATTATTATCGTAACCAACACCACTGCGTCGTCATTTAGTTCATCTTAGCATCAACACTGGATATGATCTGAGGGAACGCTCTAGGAAACTTTGGTATAAGCTAATCTAATAATATTACAATCATGTTCGAATGTATATAGTTTCGTGATGGCTGATACACATGGCAGTATCAAGATGGGGACATTAAGTACGGTAGGTCTATCTTTATTTCAAACTATTAAAGGGACATTAAGTGGTGTTGACAATTTTAAATTTATAAAAATTTACTTCAGAATTCAAGATGAACATTAAAAATTGCCATTATTGTTGTTTCTACCAACAAGAACCCAGCAAAACTTGATTAAAACAATACCATCGCTATTTATTAAAAACGCCCTCTATGCAAATATGGTTCGCGTTATGTATCACGCGTACTGTAGGGGGATACTGTCGGACGTAAAATGCTGATCGGGCCCGATCAGCATTTTTTGCACGTTTTGTTGTACAAAGAGGGCTGATTTTGCTTAATCCTTATAGGTGTAAGTTCATACCTGTAATACAATTGTAAAAATATACAAATCCCAGTTTTTATCATATATTTTTGTAATTGAGGGCGCTGCCTCCACCACATCTCTTAATGCCCCTTTAATGATGCATTATAATCAAAGAATTTACACATGACGAGTTTTCAGTGCAAACAAAAAAGTGTATGTCATTTAACACTTGAAAATGTAAAAATGTGATATATTTCACGATTTACACACAAACAGTTTTTAGAAGTCATGTTAAATAAGCAAATGATATGCTATTTTGAGCATATCAACATTTGCGCGCGCAACTACATTGATTTTTCTAGATTTTCGAGAAACAAAACATATGCATGTATTGACCTAATTCATACACGACACTATACAAATCAAAATTCACAATTTGAGCATAATGTTGATCTATAATAACGAATAAAAACATAAACAAGTTTGCCAACACCCGCAGTGAAAATCGGCGAACCAGCGATACGTGACAACGAATCAAAACCAAGTGCATGGTTCTCGCATTGAACGGCGCACACACGGAGTGCATTAGACACTTTCAAGAATACGTAAGCTCGCTGGCTGCTTTCAATGCACTCCGCGTATTTTAGTGTCTTGCTTTCTGATTGGTTCGACACCACTAAGAGTGTATGAATTGTTCTGAATTATCTCGAAACAACACAAACGCATATTAACCTATCAATTAGCAATAGCTTACAGAATAAATAAATGTGCAATAAGCCTAATACCTGAACAAAATTTGCGAAACAACTCCTTTTTGAAACCTAAAATTATTCCAAATTCAAAAAGAAGCCATTGAGATCATGATTTAATTCAAATGAATGTGCGTAAGGTAGTTCAAATTATCCATTTTTTTTAAAATGTTCAATTACTTGCTTATACACTCTTATGCATCTGTTTGTATTTTATGAAAGCAGTAGCTGTAAACATTATTGGGCAAAATTGTAATAACTGAATTATCTTGTTTAACATTGTACTACCCTATACCATTCAACATTAAGCCCATGATTTTATTTACCACCCTGTATCATTCAACATTAAGCCCATGATATTATTTACCGCCCTGTACCATTCAACATTAAGGTCATGATTTTATTTACCACCCTGTATCATTCAACATTAAGCCCATGATTTTATTTACCACCCTGTATCATTCAACATTAAGCCCATGATATTATTTACCACCCTGTACCATTCAACATTAATTTTATTTACCACCCGATCATTCAACATTAAGCCCATAATTTTATTTCCCACCCTGTACCATTCAACATTAAGACCATAATTTTATATACCACCCGGTATCATTCAACATTAGGCCCATGATCTTATTTACCACACGGTATCATTTAACATTAAGCCCATGATTTTATTTACCGCCCTGTACCATTCAACATTAAGCCCATGATTTTATTTACCACCCTGTACCATTCAACATTAAGCCCATAATTTTATTTCCCACACTGTACCATTCAACATTAAGCCCATAATTTTATATACCACCCGGTATCATTCAACATTAGGCCCATGATTTTATTTACCACACGGTATCATTTAACATTAAGCCCATGATTTTATTTACCACCCTGTACCATTCAACATTAGGCCCATGATTTTATTTACCACCCTGTACCATTCAACATTAAGCCCATAATTTTATTTACCACCCTGTACCATTCAACATTAGGCCCATGATTTTATTTACCGCCCTGTATCATTCAACATTAAGCCCATGATTTTATTTACCACCCTGTATCATTCAACATTAAGCCCATGATTTTATTTACCACCCTGTACCATTCAACATTAAGCCCATGATTTTATTTACCACCCGGTATCATTCAACATTAAGCCCATGATTTTATTTACCACCCTGTACCATTCAACATTAAGCCCATGATTTTATTTACCGCCCGGTATCATTCAACATTAAGGCCATGATTTTATTTACCACCCGGTATCATTCAACATTAAGCCCATGATTTTATTTACCACCCGGTATCATTCAACATTAAGGCCATGATTTTATTTACCATCCTGTATCATTCAACATTAAGCCCATGATTTTATTTACCATCCTGTATCATTCAACATTAAGCCCATGATTTTATTTACCACCCGGTATCATTCAACATTAAGCCAATGATTTTTATTTACCACCCGGTATCATTCAACATTAAGCCCATGATTTTATTTACCACCCGGTATCATTCAATATTAAGGCCATGATTTTATTTACCACCCTGTACCATTTAACATTAAGCCCATGATTTTATTTACCGCCCTGTATCATTCAACATTAAGCCCATGATTTTATTTACCATCCTGTATCATTCAACATTAAGCCCATGATTTTATTTACCATCCTGTATCATTCAACATTAAGCCCATGATTTTATTTACCACCCGGTATCATTCAACATTAAGCCCATGATTTTATTTACCATCCTGTATCATTCAACATTAAGCCCATGATTTTATTTACCACCCGGTATCATTCAACATTAAGCCCATGATTTTATTTACCATCCTGTATCATTCAACATTAAGCCCATGATTTTATTTACCACCCGGTATCATTCAACATTAAGGCCATGATTTTATTTACCACCCTGTACCATTCAACATTAAGCCCATGATTTTATTTACCATCCTGTATCATTCAACATTAAGCCCATGATTTTATTTACCACCCGGTATCATTCAACATTAAGCCCATGATTTTATTTACCATCCTGTATCATTCAACATTAAGCCCATGATTTTATTTACCATCCTGTATCATTCAACATTAAGCCCATGATTTTATTTACCATCCTGTATCATTCAACATTAAGCCCATGATTTTATTTACCACCCGGTATCATTCAACATTAAGCCCATGATTTTATTTACCATCCTGTATCATTCAACATTAAGCCCATGATTTTATTTACCACCCGGTATCATTCAACATTAAGCCCATGATTTTATTTACCATCCTGTATCATTCAACATTAAGCCCATGATTTTATTTACCACCCGGTATCATTCAACATTAAGGCCATGATTTTATTTACCACCCTGTACCATTCAACATTAAGCCCATGATTTTATTTACCATCCTGTATCATTCAACATTAAGGCCATGATTTTATTTACCACCCGGTATCATTCAACATTAAGCCCATGATTTTATTTACCATCCTGTATCATTCAACATTAAGCCCATGATTTTATTTACCATCCTGTACCATTCAACATTAAGCCCATGATTTTATTTACCACCCGGTATCATTCAACATTAAGCCCATGATTTTATTTACCACCCTGTATCATTCAACATTAAGGCCATGATTTTATTTACCACCCCGTACCATTCAACATTAAGCCCATGATTTTATTTACCACCCGGTATCATTCAACATTAAGCCCATGATTTTATTAACCACCCTGTACCATTCAACATTAAGCCCATGATTTTAGTTACCACCCTGTACCATTCAACATTAAGCCCATGATTTTAGTTACCACCCGGTATCATTCAACATTAAGGCCATGATTTTAAATAAATCAAACTTATTTTATTATACTAATGGCTGTCAAACCCCAAGTGATTAAATGCTGCCTGTTATACCTATACAATGGAATTATAAAACTTCTGTTCACATAAAACAAGCATCAATTTTATTGTTGGTGAACTTGTCAATAAAAAATGCTGTGTTTTGTATAAAATTGAACACAAAGGTATTACGTTTCAGTTCCATACAAACATGATGAACCAATTTTAAAATTCAAAACAATTTCAAGTTCAAAAGTCATAGCGTGCAGCAATTACATGATAGAATAAATTGTCTGGTTTGAACTATAGGCTATGATGCACTTTATTCCGTCACACACTTGGGTGTATGCCTGAAACCTAAGGTAGAACTACCTTACCATGGTTCATACACACTACCATGGTTCCAAAAAAAGTTAACCCATATTTCTGACAGCTGTTTTCACCTATTTCAAAATCATTTTATCAATTTCTTTGCGTTTAATAAAAGGAATGGTATTGCCATATTTTCTTTTAGATCTAATAATAGAAAGTGACGACCCCAATCTCTGACTGCCCCAATTTTTGATGTTTTACGTAGAAAGTAAGAAAGAATTTAAGTACGAGTAAAACTCTAAATATGATTGTAAATAACCGGAATGTGCGCATGGTTACCCATGATTGTTTATTGGTGGAGATCCCTTTAAGCTATTATCTAATTCGCTCTAAATAGACTCGAAGTTACAACTATATGTTGCTTCGTGTGTAAAGTGAACTGTAATCTGGCTCAGGCTGATAACCTTACGGATGTCTTTAAAGTTCCTCTCAAAGTTATATCTGGCTAACACAATTAGTTTTGGCCATTGCAACCTTTACCAGCTCTTGTTTATTAAATTACAAAAGACCAAACTATTGTCCATGAGTGATATCTTCTTCCTGGTGAAGTACATGCCTCTCTAGGAGAGTATTATCGTACTGAGTGTGGTGCAAAGGTGGGCGAGCATGCGGGAACAAGGCTGAAAAATGCTCTTAAAAGGGTGTATATACAATGCTTTCATCAATGAAGCAGGTGCGAGTAAAAAATGGAGGCTTGCCGGATCTAAGCCACGGAGTGTCGAATTGCTCAGCTGATTCTGGAACGAGTCCAAGGGTGCTGAGACTACTGCGGCTGGGAGTTGATTCCACAGGCAGATGCTTACTCGGAAAAAATTAATGTTGGTGCACAAGGATCCTACAATTTGTATTTTTTATATTTTTAGAATTTTCAGAAATCTTTTTTAAGGATGTACGGTGTACCCTTTCCTGATCTAACCAGCATATCTGAATTCCTCTAGTTACAAGCTTTCCAAAAATGTATACTTTTGCTATCATAGGTTGAAAACTTTTTCTGTTATAGTCATTTTTATAAATCCGGTAAATTGAGGCTGATTATTCATTTTGACTGTGTAGCGAATAGGAAGAAAGCTGATGATCATGGTCTCATCCATAATTAATTAGTTGTTACAAATAGTTGACAAGTCTGTTGATCCACATACTTAATGAATGACTTCTAAATAGCCTTTAAAATAGGACCAGAATGGTGTTTGTAACATCAGGGGATGACTAGTTATTGTAAAATGAACAAAGCATGGGAATATCCCCATTGAGTTTGTACAGGCGGCACCCCTTCCGGCACCATCCCTGGTCCCCAAACTGCAACTTTAAATCTTAAATAATCTTTTGCCCAGTAATGCTCTTTGCCCAGTCATTTTAATTTTTTTCATTTTTAATGCTCTTCATCTGCTTTCATAACATGCATAAAGAAATATATCACATCAAGTAGCTGAAAGTGCTTGTCAAAAACCATATTTTCATTGTAAAAACGAAATACACCTCATTTTGGCCCAGCTTCTTTGTGAATGGGCGCCATCAATCCTCGCTACGCCACTGATGACACTGTCCACTGTCCAATGCCATTTGGTCTAATGTGATCTAAATATAATTAGACTACCTTAGTATCTAGGTATTAGACAAAATGGTATTATTGGCCAAAGTGGCCAAGTACAGTCCAAACATAGAGGTGTGGAATTTACACGTGATTCCCGGACGCAATATTATGCAGATTTGTCAAATATGTATTACCAAATTACACGGTGCATAAAATGCATGTATTTATACAAGAATCAGCTACTAGGTGGACATTATTAAGCACTATGTAACAAGGTTTAGAACACGACTCTCAAAGCTTCTCATTTGATGCATACTTTTCTTTCCTTAATGAGTTTGGTCATGGTTTTTGACCAATGGCGTTCACAATAACAACGAGGGTCGGTCAATATGTAATGAAAGTGATTTGATATGGGATGCATGAGTGATACTATTGTGGGAAAGTGTGATCAATACAAAGTATGAACGTTTGTCATTCAAACAATACCGTGTTCCCAGTCCCTTAACACTTTTGGACCGGTGATTTGACATTTCGCCGGTAATGAATAATCAAAGGATGTGTCTATTTCCCACTGTGTGGTCCAATTAAAAGACGGCAAAGGACATAATTATGCCCCAAGGGCATAAACTAACCTTCATAACCCTGAAAATGGACCACATAGTTAGCGGTTGACAACATCTTAGATGATTTATTACCGGCGAAATGTCAAAATCACCGGTCCAAAAGTGTTAAGGTGTGGGAACATAATGACACTTTTGGATTGTTAGATACCTTTGGTTATGTAACGTCATTAAAATAAACACAATAATAGGTTTCAACCACTGACTGAAATCAGTCAATATTTGGCTGAACATTTAATAGGTTGAAATGTGGATCGATTGATACATTGAAAATACCTCGGCAAAGCAAGCATAGAAACAGATAACACTTAGCACATAGTTAGAACACACGATAATCTTTGTTTGACACTCTTTTTTAGATCCTAATTAATCGGCATCAATAGACATGGAAAATAACAAAGAATAAAGAACAATGGAGGGATTATAATTTAGTAAATTGTTGCGGGATGTAAAACAATAATAGTGAGGATTTCAAAAGGGTCTGATTATTACATTTTCTCAAACCGTTGAAATTATGTGATGATTACTTCAATCGTTAAATTGATTTTTACACCATAAATTAATAAAACTCAAGCCTATCATATTTAGCTATGGTGGGTGACAGAACGGTCAAAGATTTCTTGAAGCAGGCAGGCCTTGACGAATTTATCCAGGATTTTGAAAATGTGATGATCCGTGACATGTTATGGTTATTTAGAGTAAAACATTAATATTCTAAAGAGTGAAGTAGCTGTATAGTCCGAGCCTAGCCCTCGCTCTCCAATACATAGGCCTACCTTACCACTACAAATAGAAATTAAACTAGAAGTAGATCTGGTCTGAGACCAGGACACCTTGATTTCCCTTGTTTAGGTCAATGACCCCTAGTGACCCCGTATGACATGTCACTTTTAATCGCTGAAGACCCTATATGTACATGGATCCAAGAAATCTTTTGACCAATTCTGACATTCATCCGGTCATTTCCTACCGAAAAATAGCATTTTGAGTGCGAGGAGTGAAAATTTACATCTTGACCCCTAGTGACCCATGTTGACCTTTGACCCCAAGAAAATGATTTCCTTTTGTTCTTGTCTTATCAATACAAATCCGGTCAAAATCGGAGCATGTCTTATATTTTACCCCTGTTTAGGTCAATGATCCCTAGTGACCCCATATGAAATGTCACTTTTAATCGCTGAAGACCCTATATGTACATGGATCCAAGAAATCTTTTGACCAATTCTGACATTCATCGGTCCTTTCCTCCCGAAAAAAATAGCATTTTGAGTGCGAGGAGTGAAAATTTACATTTTAACCCCTAGAGACCTCAAATGTTTTTTTGATTTTAAAACCCAAACTATATAATATATGCGTACGGTCATAAGGAATATGTTGTCTGATTTTGACGATCCTAGGTCATTTCGCTAAATTGCATGGCTGTTTTAGGTGAAAATCACGTTTTCGCCCCTAGTGACCCTTGTGTGACCTTTGACCCCTACCTGTGAACACCCTATATGAAAGTCAGGTAGGGGGTCCTACTGACCAAGTTAGGTGATTGTAGCATGTAAACTGTAGAAAAAATAGCATTTTTTAGATGGGTTGGGAAGAAGAAGAAGAAGAAAGAAACCGTTGGAATACAGTACCTCGATTTTTTGAAAAAAATCAAGGTAACAAAATCAAGGTAATTGGCTGCTGGTATTCTTTAATGCGTATCGTTTATAAGCTTATACTACGCAATAGGCTGATGTTAGGATACATGACCTATATATCTCAGACCAGACTTGTCTATCTATATACTTCACTCCTAAGACTTTTGTCTTATTCTGAAGGGCTATACATGTTTAAATCATATCACATTTTACCTGCCAAAGCCGGTCCTCAAGTCCTGCTGCAAGACGTTTCTGAACGTAATGATGTCGGCCGCCATTGATATGCAATAACCGAACGGTGACATGCGATCGAGTTTACGCGCATCGAGAGTACGAAAAGGTTTACACGTTTCTGATCAAAGTTATCGTTAATTAAGTGGTAAATTCGAATGATTACCCAATTTTCGTGTAAACACGATTTGCTTTACTCGGCAACATGGTATAAAAATACTCAGTGCATTTTGTTTAAGTGTTTAGTGCGCAACTTGGTGTTAACTGAAATGTTCTTACGCTGTACTTGGGTAGAACTAGACCCAATTCATTTTGTTCAAGTTTACTCGAGTGGTTAGTAAAGTGGAAAACCCCGTAATTGTAGTTTTAATCAATATTGATTTGTTCTACCCCGTACCAAAGTACACTCATTTATAACAGTGCCTGAGTGCTAAAAAATGCTAATCCTAAGTCCCTCACCAAACGCATGCGCCGTCGGTTTTCGATGACGTAGTCAACCAAGCCTGAGTGAGCGCAGTATACTGCGCGAATGTGTAGCTGAGGGCTGTGGCTTAGCGGGTGGGACGTGGGGCTTGAGAACGGATCAGGGTCCCCGGATCGAATCCCGGCAGGTTCCCGGATATTTAGTTGGCGTTTTTTCCTCGAAAATCGTGATCCCGGTCAAAAACCTAAACCGGGGTTAGGGTTAGTAGGGCTCACACCTACGGCGATCAGGCCTTGCGCTTGCGTTGCGCCGAAAAAAGTATAAAAGCGCCAAGCAAACGCATTAAGGTCTCTTAGACATGCTAGAACCGATTTGGGATGCAGTGGACACTAGCTAGAGCGGGAGAGGATCCCCATGAAGAGCGCGGAAAACTGCTCAAAATTATCAACTTTTTAAAACAAGGTAGCTCTTAGTACGCTCCTATCCCTCGTATCACATGTTCACGGCGCTCTTATTACAATCGATTGTGTTTGTACTTTATAGTCTCACGAGCTCTTACTGTGTTTTCACTACGCTGTAAACGTTCTTAGTGCGTCCAAGTCACTGTCTGCGTTACTAGGTAGTACGTTCTCAATACGTTTGCACAACGTTCTCTGCGTGTGCGCGGAGAGTACAGAGTAATAGCGCGAAGGGTATTACATTCAAATCATCCCCCAAGTACAATACCAAATACCTGTTTAACTTATTGATCCAAGTGATTGGACTCAATCCATGCATGCCTTCGTCTAAAGGATTATTTGAAATAATGACCCCGTGCAATCGTCTTATAAAGAGAGCTTCCTGCCTGCTCGGTCTGTTTTCGGGGTTTGACAAGTGAACAACATACCGTACGTAGAAGACTCAGAGGCAAGGTTTGAGTACCCAAGAGCAACGCTCTGAACAGAACGCCGAACCCTCCGCGGTGCACTGGCGCTCTAGGGCGACCATGGGGACCCTCTTACGACCCTCTCACGTCCCAACCAGTTCCCACTGCGTCACCGAGGGGTTCTTTGAGACCTAGATTCGCTTTGCTTGGCGTATTGATAATTCTTCAGCGTAATAAAATTAGTATAATCTTTACTTGAAATGTTAAGATCACTTGAAAAAATTATGGGCATTTTAGCCATGCGAGTGTTACCTCTAAGATAGCCGCTAATCCCAACCGAGCACGGACGGTCTCTATTGGGAGCTTTACTGAAATATATAGTTCTGCGGCCAAAGTTTATGAAACTATAGTATTAGTAGTGAAACATTCTCTGGATATTTACAGAGTTACTCACTCAAATGATTGGATTAAAGGAAGCAGGTTTAGATCGACAGTTGGCAACATTTGATTTGTTTTGCTGAGGTGATGGGATGCGCAGTGATACTACTTGAGATCGTATTTCTGGACGTATCACATATAATATTAATAATAAGATGTGGATGCCCCTAATGAAGAGCATGTACATGTAGTTCATAACAAGTAGCAAGGCTGCGTTTTTACATTTTGCAAATTAAAATATGTCATCGGCCCTTCTGCACGGTACCAAGGTATTTAATTCTCGCCCAGGAATTCGCAGGAATCAAAATAATCGATCAATGGGATTTTCCCGGATTAAGAAAATTCTGGACGTTTTCAGTTTTCCCTCCAAAATCTTGCTTCAGATGTTGCGGGTGGTTTTTTCTTCGTTCTCTCTTTCAATCCAAGCTGGGGTTTTTTCCTTTTCTTTTTTCGGGATGGACATTAAAGGTAGATGACCCGATCACATTTTCGTAACACAGAATTATTTCAAACATACGGAGATTTTCATATCATATGAAAGCTCGTATTTTTCTCATCATCATACTGAAATTTGACGGCCTAAATCGGTACAATTACGGAGAAATCGATGAAATAACGTCGAATTACCGCGAATGGTTGTAACCACCGATATAGTTTGTGTACTACTCAATGGGTACAGTTTACAGCATCTTGTGCGTCTAAAATAAGAACCATTAGAGCTATGCAACTCAAACTTTGGAACACGACTTTTTTAATGATGACCTTTCATGTAGAATAGAAAACTTCAAGTTGAAAATCGGAACATCTACCTTTAATGTATAATTCGGGTTGAAATCCAAATCAAACAAGAAGTTTTGTGCATTTCGACATTACGCGAAGGATTGATAAATGACGATAAGATATCAACACGAGCTCATTTTACAAGAATACCAACATTTGTGGTTGACTCTAATCCAAATTGACCCTAATCCAACCTTTCAACCATTAAAATAAATTTATGTGGTCTTGCACATTGTAAACATGGTAAAGTGACATAAGAAATAAGTTGATCATATAAAAAAAATATGAGTGGCCATGATGAATGATGAAGCTTTGGTGATGGATATTTGAGAGCTTTACATTATAATCTCCAATTTGAATTCTGACTCCACGCAATTACCGGGTAATGAGTGTCGATATTACCACCCTTGAATGCATAACCTACATCTTATTTCAACCCAAAGAAGATTTCTTGAGCAACACCAGCATGCTTCACTTTCATCACATGACTACTGATTTCAGTCACCAGTGGCTACAGGTTCCTATTGACATTACATTGCACTGAATGGCTTATTATGTTGTTAAACAAGGATTTTTAAGAAAATCCTGCTGCAAGTAGTACAATTGAAGTTACTTCAATTCGGTACCTCTCTTGTTTTTCTTAAAGTTCCTTTATTTTTTGAATAACACATTTTAGTTGAGATTCAACTTCTTTTCATATCTGTGACTAGGATGCCTATCTGTACCATGTATTATGAAGGTGGAAGTCAGACGATCTCCATTACTTTAACACATGTTTTGCACTGATTGTTTGGGGGGAGTCCTATTGGTACTGTAGTTGCGCTAAGCATGCTGGACTACATAAGAAATCTTCAACCATACAATGACCGTATCAAATGTACAATATACAACATCAGTCAGCATTGCGTTGTATGGATCGAGGTGCTGAAACACGTTTGACAAACATTTGCCGGGTTACTAATATTATCATGTCAATAAGTAACGTACTATGATTCAGAGACAAACATTAAATCAAATGGATACCTGAAAACCGCATTCTGACCCCCATTTTTAAATAACACATATAACAATAATAAATAATAACTGGATTTAATAGCGCCTTTTCCAAAGGGTTCAAAGCGCTGTAATTCCGCTGCTGGTGAATCATCGCTGCTGGTGAATCATCAGAATCAGATATTTTAATGAAGCAAACATAATAGAACCACTCATTTTTATTAGGGGTTGACCTGATATTGAAATGAAACGCATAAAAATGGCTAACCAAGGTTCTTTGAGAAATTTCTGGTGAGGCGTCAATCCAGAGGCTGCATGTTTTTCTTAATCTTTTTTTTAAAATAACACATTTTAGTTTTTTTAAAGAAGTTGAATCTGAAGTCAAATTGAGCTACCTAAATGTCCATGTATGAGAATATAGATATCAGATTACCATAGACAATGCCTACTGGGCTGCGTAGGCCTGGAACTGTTTGACTACACAGTGCATTTCTAAGCATACCAGACTGAACAAAAAATCCTATTTGGGCGCTGCAGTAATGCCAACATGCATGCTGAACTGAACAAGAAATCATATTATGGCATAACAGTGAAGCTATTAAGCATAAGCACTGGATCGAACAAATCCTATTTTGGCGATCGAACGTACTTTCAATCACTTTTGTCAAAGAATACGCACTGATATTGAATCCAAAGTCTGATACATGTTCTTCTTTACATTCTTAAGTTTAAGTGTATGCAATTAGTTTCATACTTCTTATCTGTTTATAAACTTCTTCTTTTTTATGAACCACTACAAATTTGGTCTAATTTTAAAGAGCAACAAAACAGAAATGCAATGGTGAAAAAATGAGATAAATACATGAAAATATGACAGACTTATGGCTATTTTCAGTTCACAGGTCACCGTTTTGGTCTGTAATGTTTTGGGCCCCATGACAAATGTTGAACTACAGCGACGAAAAAAAAGAAGAACAAAAATTAATAACAAAAATGCTTCAAATGTCACAAATATATCATAGAAGTGATTCAACATATCAACAAAAATAAATAACTTAAATAAAGTGGTGTTTATCATCTTCTCCCAACCCCTGAATGCCGGAATGGTGCCGAATTTACACTGGCACCACGACTGGGAAGCGTATATTGGCCGGGAAATGTATGCTGAATTATGCAGCAATGACCATGGTTTGCTCTGCACCATCGTTCACTAAATCTTGTAGCGCATTTATTCGCAATCTCAAATGGCACTGAAACTTCGCAAGAAGATGTAAAAAAGTCCACCTTATCACCTAGTATATGTGTAATGGCCCCCTTATGTGACTTTTTGGACCTTTTTTACAAGAAAAAACGATAAAAAAAACTCTGATTTTGATGATGTCAGGAATTTCAAAACACTGAAGCAATGGCACATGTACACCCACTATGTTTGGTATGGTTGGAAAGTACATGTTTTTTTCTAGAAGATGACGACATCCCCACTTTTATTGGGTTAGGGGTTATTTGTTTATAGCCCATAATACATTGCGCACCGGACCAGTTTTTCAAGATAGCGACGAACATAAACGCACACGGCCCGTATTTTCTTCGATTGTACACTGAATCCAAGCCGATTTTAAACATAGAAAGCATTATTTTTACGAACTAGATTTAATATTTCTAGAAAGATCCTTCCTTAAACTTGTACAATTTTTTTTAAAATAGGATTTGGAGGTCGAAAAGGTGAGAAATAATTAGTTATTTTGAGCTACATTTCACACAGTTCCAGATAGGAAATCGAAAATCGCCGTTTCGTCAGACTCCCTAATTAATGGACTTTTTCGATAATATTGGATATGCACTATGCAGGCTGTTAGTCCTTAATAAAGCCGCATGAATTAGCTTAAATTAAAACCACGCTCAAATGTGTATTGTTTTATTTGCCCGATGCAGGATATATCACAAGACTCCACCGAACAATCAACAAACAGCAAACCTCATAACAACAACCTTATCGACAATGGACACCATTTTTTCAGTCCCATTGCTGACCGAGAACAACAGTCAAAAATCTCAAATCCTTGTAGAAATGGAAATGGAAGTGAAAAATATCGGGAAGATACTGAGAGACACTCCTCCGTGCAACTCAGTAAGGAACAACCAAAATATGGCAATAACGTTTGGACAACCAAAGGGAGCACACAGACCATGGATGGGGCAGAACGAAAAGATCGGAGAAAGTACCTCATGAAATTGATAGTATTGGCAATACTATTTGTCTTGTTTGTGACTATGATTACAGTGAGTGCGATTCTTTATACATGTGAGTGCAGTGCATATTTTAAATATTTATATTTACATGTAATTATATTTTAGTAGTATTATATAATTATTAGCTATAGTGGCTTATAAGCATGAGTCTCATGGTTCTAGCAGAACCATGACTAGCGAAACTCAATGAAATCCACGCGAGGCTCGAGTAAAGTATACAAGTCGAATAACGGAAATTCATTTCGCTTATTCGGAAATTTAATATTTACTGCATGTATTTCGGCCGCTTAAGACTCTCAACAAACACTTTCTGTATACATTGTCGCGCTCGTTCATCTGGTGCCCAACTAATCTTCTTGCCGCGATGGCGAAGAGGGACCAGGTTCAAGACCGTGTGGAGTTGTTAATTTAATTCATGACAGTTTGTCCGAGTCTATATATTATGTAAAATTATTCTATGTTAATGCTTGAAGCTGATTTTTATATCCAAACATTACCTTATACTGGTGCAGACTACGAAAAACATTTTTAGGGCGCAACACTCACGTACCAAGAAGGCCGATTACTTGGACACTCAACCCGGCAGCCCCGGCCGCGTTTTTTTTTTCGTACATGATCCTAGTGAAATCAGTTGATTTATTCAAAAAAAATCATTTTATGCAGTGAAAACAAATACAATATTCATATTAAGGTAAATAATTTAATCACGTTTCAGTTACGTTATTTTCCTGCTAAGCTGGTAGCTTCGTCCGATTGGCAACATAACCCTTATGTATTTCCGGTTGTTATGGGGCCCCAACCGTAAAGGGCAAAGTTCCGAAGAGTTTATCATAGATATTGTGCATTGTGTCTATTCTTTCAAATCTAAAAATCATTGTATGTATTTTCAATAATTTAAATCCCAAATGGGACACTTTTTCTACATGCCCTGTATTGCTCCCTATTCCCTGGTACATCCCAATTTAGTTTTAGCAAGGATGAAAAAGAAGAAAAAATCTGTCTAATACAATAGTAGTAGTAAGCCTATGCCACCGTGATATTGAATAGCGTGTCTCCAATTTATTTCCATGACTACATAACGCCCAAACAACTCAAACCATTATTTCACACATTAATTAGAACGCATTTCTGACATACGACAACGATGGAAAGAAGGTTTTACCCACCCGAACTCTACTCGACTTGAAATAGAGGCTTAGGACAGAAATATCTTACTAATATATTCCATGACTACAAACGTCAAAACAATTCAAACGGTTCACCCGCAGGAACTCTACTTGAACACCTGAAATAGAGCCTGATGACATATTACTAGACAGACAGAAAGTTGACCGGTGCACAAACGTCTGCCAAAATTGAATTGAAATAGTCACAACAAACATCTATGGGCAGAATTATAAGCATGGGTAGACTTCCATTTGTCACCCTCTTAACCTAACATTTAGCAACATTTTGTGTATTTTCACTGCGCACAAAATTGTTTTGATCATTTTTATTTGTCTTGTATTTTGGTTCGTTTCGTTTCGTTTCGTTTTGCTTTGCTTTGCTTTGCTTTGTTATGTTTGTTTTGGTTTTTGTGGGGGGGGGGGGGGGGGGGTGGGGAGGGGAGTTTGTGGTCTGTTGTTTGTGAGTGTTATTTTCTGTTTTGTTTTGATTTCTTTTAAAGAGAGAAAAATATTATATAAATTGACACGTTTTCATTATTGTTTGTAGACACAACAAAAGGGGGGCTGAATGGTTCTACGTCACGTCATACTGGTAAGTGAAATCATGATTTATGGGGCAAAGGTCACTTATAAAGTTGCTATCCGTCTCAGGCATATGACAGATGAATATTGTCAACATTTTCCTTTAGCGAGGAGAGGGTTATGGCTGCTTTCGTTTCTCGATAGATGACGAGCTTTGTGTTCCGTGATTTTGGTGTCGAACTGTTTATAATGGATTACAAAATGTATAAAGGTCTTCGGGCAATTTTATTTTCCGGTGATGGTATTTTTGTATTAAAATGAACGAATGGGACCTATCCATTGTACCTACAATGATAAAATACGATTTGTGTATTTTTATATAGTGCACAGAGCGGAAGCACCTCCCTAAACATGCTAAATGGTGAGCAGGCATGCCAGTAAACGTGGACAAAGTGAGGGCGCTGTTTGCCTGTCCATAGCGAAAGGCTAACAGTTCCGGGTCCATTGCTTCTTCTGCTAAAGCTTTGTGACATAGGCCTACACACTTTTTTGTCCAATTTGAAATAGCAATATAAGTTCTCTTTGTTGCATGGTTTCAAACGACCATTTGACCTTTTTGTGTTCATTGAACCATGAAATTGCTGTTGTTTTTATTAAAGCGTAGTTTAATCTAGTTTATCTTTCCAAAAATGTAATTTGACCGTGTTTTTCGCCATTCCGATGGGATTTACACCGTTAAGACATGAATATTACTGTAGCATGATGAAACGTAGTGAGAGTTTACAAGCAAGGCATTGATATAACAGGTTTCTGGCATATTAAATGAGGCAAAGGTGGTTAAAACACTGTAGAAATAATAGTTCCGATGATAATACTTCACATACTAAAATATTGCACACATTCAATCTTCTGAAGACACTTTGTTTCTTGATAATTGCACTTAAGAGTCATTCACATTTGTGAAGGAAAATATTTGCCAGGTTCACATAATACGGTCTGAGTTCAGTGTTTCTTCTGCTAAAGTTAATAATGTAATACATACAATGAAACTTAAGCTTCCTTGCAATTTAAAATATAAATCAGTTTGTCAGATTTCTTTATATATGTTTATATTAAGTTTTTTAAGAAGCCTTCCTTTGATATGGCCACCATTTTGCTGAAGATATGTATGTGCCCTGTCCAACATGTTGCGAACAGCTCACCTAACCATTCCCCTGTTGCGGCGTAGGGATGTCAATTCGGCTGCACTTCTTGAAGGTTGACTGGGGATGCTGGCATTCAGATTTGTCTTTTCATTTGACACCTTGGTATCAGAAGATTAATTGCTTATACCACAGTTAAAAGAATTTATTTTTCAGGCACATTTTGACAATAATTTGGTATGATAATAATGACCATTCTAATAGCAAAACAAATTTTACTGTGTGTAAATCCCATTGGAATAGTAAAATACTCAGTCAGCTTACAAAACTTGTCACAGTTTGTTTATTTTTCAGTCGACGACTTTCATTTTTTAGGAAGATAAACTAGATTAACTACGCTTCACACAAACAGCAACAATGTTATGGTTCAATGCACACAGCACACATCAAGGTCAAATAGCCGTTTCAATCCTTGCACTATTTTGTTTGATTCACCCTGTAAAGGCCTAGGCCTTAGTACACAGGGCCAACTTGTGAAACACGTAATTAGTTTCATAGTCTACTCAACTAAACATTCAATTAGTATTGGACTAATAATTTTTATGGCTAACACTTTCAGTAGTAATATGTTGTTGAGTGTTGTTTTCTTGTTGTTCCTTAGCATTGTGTGTTCCTGACTGTAGTAATGGTGGCAGTTGCATTTCACCAAAATTCTGTTTATGCAATGAACAATACACGGGGCCAACTTGTGAAACACGTAAGTTGTTCCATAGTCTACTCAACTAAACATTAAATTAGTATTGGACTAATAATTTTCATTGCTAATACTTTCAATAGTAATATGTTTAAATTAAAGTTTTGGTTTATTTTTGTTCCTTAGCATTGTGTGATCCTGACTGTAGTAATGGTGGCAGTTGCATTTCACCAAACACCTGTTCATGCAATAAACAATTCACGGGCCCAACTTGTGAAACACGTAAGTTGTTCCATAGTCTACTAAACTAAACCATTCAATTCGTATTGGACTAATGATTTTCATTGCTAACACTTTCAATGGTATGTGTCTGAGTGTTGTTTTTTGTTGTTCCTATAGCATTGTGTGTTCCTGACTGTAGTAATGGTGGCAGTTGCATTTCACCGGAATTCTGTTTATGCAATGAACAATACACAGGGCCAACTTGTGAAACACTTAAGTTGTTCCATAGTCTAGGTCTAAACCACTAAACATTAAATTAGTATTGGACTAATAATTTTCATGGCTAACATTTTCAATAGTAATATGTTTAAATTAAAGTGTTGGTTTATTTTTGTTCCTTAGCATTGTGTAATCCTGATTGTAGTAACGGTGGCAGTTGCATTTCACCAATGTTCTTGCACTAAACAATACACAGGACCAACTTGTGAAACACGTAATTATCATAGTTTACCCAACTAAACAATCAATTGGTGGTATTGAACTAATACTTTTCATGGCTAATACTTTAATAGTAATATGTTTAAATTAAAGTTTTGGTTTATTTTGTTCCTTAGCATTGTGTTATCCTGACTGTAGTAATGGTGGCAGTTGCATTTCACCAAACACCTGTTCATGCAATGAACAATTCACGGGCCCAACTTGTGAAACACGTAAGTTGTACTCAACTAAACCATTCAATTCGTATTGGACTAATGATTTTCATTGCTAACACTTTCAATGGTATGTGTCTGAGTGTTGTTTTCTTGTTGTTCCTATAGCATTGTGTGTTCCTGACTGTAGTAATGGTGGCAGTTGCATTTCACCAAAATTCTGTTTATGCAATGAACAATACACGGGGTCAACTTGTGAAACACGTAAGTTGTTCCATAGTCTACTCAACTAAACATTACTAAACATTAAATTAGTATTGGACTAATAATTTTCATTGCTAATACTTTCAATAGTTATATGTTTAATTAAAGTTTTTGTTTATTTTTGTTCCTTAGCATTGTGTTATCCTGATTGTAGTAATGGTGGCAGTTGCATTTCACCAAACACCTGTTTATGCAATAAACAATACACAGGGCCAACTTGTGAAACACGTAAGTTGTTCCATAGTCTACTCAACTAAACATTAAATTAGTATTGGACTAATAATTTTCATTGCTAATACTTTCAATAGTAATATGTTTAAATTAAAGTTTTGGTTTATTTTTGTTCCTTAGCATTGTGTAATCCTGATTGTAGTAACGGTGGCAGTTGCATTTCACCAATGTTCATGCACTGAACAATACACAGGACCAACTTGTGAAACACGTAATTATCATAGTTTACCCAACTAAACAATCAATTGGTGGTATTGAACTAATACTTTTCATGGCTAATACTTTAATAGTAATATGTTTAAATTAAAGTTTTGGTTTATTTTTTTTCCTTAGCATTGTGTTATCCTGACTGTAGTAATGGTGGCAGTTGCATTTCACCAAACACCTGTTCATGCAACAAACAATTCACGGGCCCAACTTGTGAAACACGTAAGTTGTACCATAATGATAATGTATCCAAACATATAATTAATTGATATAGAAATCGTCAGCGTTTCGCGGGGGCGTTTCGTCATACCGGACAAAGTGTGGGTATACTAATAAACTCTGTTTCAAACTGTTTCGATCAGGACAGTCAATAACCAATAATGAGTGGAGGACTGTAATAACAAATGCAAAGATCAACGACCTTTTTACGTTTTGCTAGATAAGTCGGTAACCAACCTTTGGAAGTGTCGGAAATGATTCATATTTGGAGTCCATGTGCTCAAACGAACAATTTGACATGATTGATGACCAACTTCAATCATCTTCAACACCCCCATCTTCATGATCTCTACACATCTTTGTTGTTCCTATCTGTCTCACCCTTCCAAATAAACCTGAACAGCATGCTATTATAATAAGGATAAGAATAATAATAAACTTGTAGAGCGCATAACATAAAAAGCTTCTAGGCGCTTGACACAAACCATGAAAATGCAAATACATCGAAATTAGATATGCATCCCCAACCCTGCCAAATCTAACAGAATCCAACGAGCAAATCTGTTTGTTCCACCCGGTATGGAAGGTTTTCGAAGAAAAAATGGACCCAGGCTATATACTTGGCGAAGTATAGTGAGCCAAGTAACCTTGAAACCCGTGGTGTAGTGGGGAATCACAAGCCGCTGGTGCTGGAGGTCCGTGGTTTAAATCCGGGGGTCGCGGTGAACTGTCGGGGTCACTTTTCTCCGCGCAGATAAAAATTTGAAAAAGTAGCCAAATGGGTTACAGTTAACGAGCTTTTTTCCCAACATTTTGTAATTTTCGGTTCTATAACCCTAACCCTGCCAAATCCAACAGAATCCAACGAGCCAATCTCTTTGTTCCACCAGGCGTGGAAGTTTTTCGAAGAAAAAATAGACCCAGGCTATATACTTAGCGAAGATACTGAGCCAAGTAGCCTTGACACCCGTGGTGTAGTGGGGAATCACAAGCCGCTGCTGCTGGAGGTCCGTGGTTCAAATCCCGGGGGGTTTCGGGGTCACTTTTCTCCGCGCAGAAAGAAAATCTGAAAAAAGTGGCCAAATGGGTTAGGGTTAAGGTATAGAACAAAATATAAAATAACAAAGTTAAAATACTGCATAACATTGACACCAATGACACAAGGTTCTAGTTAACATGGTTAAAAGATGAACAACTATGACAAATTGATAAAAAATATGATAAATAGAATACAGCATAAAATTGAAACCAATGACACAACTATGACAAATTGATAAAAACCACTTACAATACAATTCATGTGATAACACCAACTAATTTACAGTATTAAAGAAACTACGTATTTCTTATTAGAATGCACATGACGGTGATAAACATTTATCCAATTGCAAATATTTCAGATGTTGCACATTACCATGGAAATTGAAACACAGTGTGAATGAACGCTGGAGGAGAGGTTATCAGTACTTCACCTCAGGGAATATTGCACAAATGTTGATGGCTATATATAGCAATGAAGCAATATCAATATTTCACTGTCTGACTGTATCATATCTGATAACAATTATACGCGAAGAAGACGTATCAGAATATATTGCACATAGTAGATAACATGTTGGTATCACAATGACATTTGAACAAAATAAGGTGTTGTGGAAGCTGTAAAAACGCTGGACCGTGCTGGAGCGGAGAGGTTACTAGCATTTGCACCCTAAACAATATATAGCACTATAACAGATAGTATGACGACATGATATCAACAAAGAAGCAAAGCAATTATACTAACTCTCACAGAAATGCATTTGAAAAAGATGAATTTTGAGCTTTGACTTGAAGACCCCCAGTGAAGATGCATGGCGAATACTAGGGGGAAGATTGTTCCATAAGTTGGTGGCTGCGAACGCGAATGACCAGTTCCCGTTGTTGAAGACTTGACAGGACGAAGTAGATATTCAGATGAGGATCTTAAGGCACGAGAGGGCTTATACAAAAACAGGAGCCATGCCTTTCAAGGCCATAACCCTAACCCTACCATATACCACAAAATACCACGACTGCTTAAGTTGGTACCACCCGGCGTGGAAAAAAAGGACCCATATACTTGGCGCAGTATACTGCGTCAAGTAGCCTTGACACCCGTGGTGTAGTGGGGAATCGCAAGCCGCTGGTGCTGGAGGTCCGTGGTTCAAACTGCGGAGGGAGGGGGGTGGTCGGTGGAATATTTTGGTCAATTTTCCACGTTGGAAAAAAATCTAAAAAGTGGGGGTAGAGTTAGGGTTAAGAAGCAATTTTTTGTATTTTTTTTGTAATTTGGTTTATATAACCCTAACCCTGCCATATACCACAAAATACCACGACTGCGCAAGTTGGTACCACCCAGCGTGAAGTTTTTCGATGCAAAAATGGACACAGCCCATATACTTGGCGCAGCATACTGCGCCAAGTAGCCGCTAGTGCTGAAGGTCCGTGGTTCAAATCCCGTGGGGGAGGTGATATTTTGGTCAATTTTCCACATTGAAAAAAAAATCCGAAAAAGGGGGGACAGAGTTGGGATAAAGGTGATTAGCAGGAATTTGTACACTGCTCTTTGCCGTATACACTACTTGCACGTTACAGATGGAACCATTGAAAGCGAGGCTCTCCCCTCACCACGCACTATCATGCTACACTGCGTCGTGAATTCACGCAGGTTTGTGCATCGCGTGACGCGGTTTGACGCGCGCGCGATGAGGGGAAAGCCTCCCTTTCATTCTAAAATGGCGATTGCGTGCAAGTAGCGTATAGTTAGCAATGGAGCAACTCGAGGGACAGTGTAATGTGTTAACGTCACGATACGCGTTCGTGAATCATATTGTTTTATGGATTAGATATAGAAAGGACTAATGTAGATGACTGGTTCAGTCGAGATGAAGAAGGACTTAACTCAAAAGTGTCAATGAAGTTTCTTCAAAACTAAATAAGTCTTGTTTAAGTGACAACGATGTGTGAGAGCATTTTAGCGCGATGAACTTACCCATCGATGCATCACACTGGTATTACAAAGTTCAATTGTCAACATCTCAACATTAAAATGGATTTATCTATAAAAACTATTTATTTCTATGGAGAGCTACCAGAAAGCATGCCGTGTAATTTTATGCAGTGAGACATCAATATTTTATGTAATATTTCATTTCAGTAACAGCACCAACACAATCGAGTACTACTGAAGCCAGTACCAACTATATAATTTGAGTGTAATTATACTTAGTGTAAATTTATCTTTAATTTATTTATTTCTAAGATAAAATAATGGAATGAATGGAGAGCTACCAGAAAGCATATCGTGTAATTTTATGCTGTGAGAGATCAATATTTTATTATGTAATATTTCATTTCAGTAACAGCACCAACACAATCAAGTACTACAGAAGCCAGTACCACCGAAAACGTATCTACTAATATAGGCACTATAGGTACTTTCTTATAACTAATTTGAGTGTAATTATACTTAGTGTAAATTTATCTTTAATTTTTTTATTTCTAAGATAAAATAATGGAATGAATGGAGCTACCAGAAAGCATATCGTGTAATTTTATGCTGTGAGACATCAATATTTTATGTAATTTCAGTAACAGCACCAACACAATCGAGTACTACAGAAGCCAGTACCACCGAAGACGTAACTACAGATATAGGCACTACAGGTACTTTCTTATAACTAATTTGAGTGTAATAATACTTAGTGTAAATTTATCTTTAAAAACCTTTTTATTTCTAAGAGAAAATAAATGGAATGGAGAGCTACCAGAAAGCATATGTCGTGTAATTTTATGCTGTGAGACATCAATATTTTATGTAATATTTCATTTCAGTAACAGCACCAACACAACAACCGAGTACTACAGAAGCCAGTACAACCGAAGACGTATCTACAGATATAGGCACTACAGGTACTTTCTTATAACTAATTTGAGTGTAATTATACTAAGTGTAAATTTATCTTTAATTTATTTATTTCTAAAATAAAATAATGGAATGAATAGAGAGCTACCAGAAAGCATATCGTGTAATTTTATGCTGTGAGACATCAATATTTTATGTAATATTTCATTTCAGTAACTGCACCAACACAATCGAGTACTACAGAAGCCAGTACCACCGAAAACGTATCTACTAATATAGGCACTACAGGTACTATCTTATAACTAATTTGATTGTAATTATACTTAGTGTAAATTTATCTTTAATTTATTTATTTCTAAAATAAAATAATGGAATGAATGGAGAGCTACCAGAAAGCATATCGTGTAATTTTATGCTGTGAGAGATCAATATTTTATGTAATATTTCATTTCAGTAACAGCACCAACAAAATCGAGTACTACAGAAGCCAGTACCACCGAAAACGTATCTACTAATATAGGCACTACAGGTACTTTCTTATAACTAATTTGAGTGTAATTATACTTAGTGTAAATTTATCTTTAATTTATTTATTTCTAAGATAAAATAATGGAATGAATGGAGAGCTACCAGAAAGCATATCGTGTAATTTTATGCTGTGAGAGATCAATATTTTATGTAATATTTCATTTCAGTAACAGCACCAACACAATCGACCGAAGACGTATCTACAGATATAGGCACTACAGGTACTTTCTTATAACTATATAATTTGAGTGTAATAATACTTAGTGTAAATTTATCTTTAAAACCTTTTTTTTTATTTCTACGAGAAAATAAATGGAATGGAGAGCTACCAGAAAGCATATATCGTGTAATTTTATGCTGTGAGACATCAATATTTTATGTAATATTTCATTTCAGTAACTGCACCAACACAATCGAGTACTACAGAAGCCAGTACCACCGAAAACGTATCTACTAATATAGGCACTACAGGTACTTTCTTATAACTAATTTGAGTGTAATTATACTTAGTGTGAATTTATCTTTAATTTATTTATTTCTAAAATAAAATAATGGAATGAATGGAGAGCTACCAGAAAGCATATCGTGTAATTTTATGCTGTGCGAGATCAATATTTTATGTAATACCCGTATTTCATTTCAGTAACAGTACCAACAAAATCCAGTACTACAGAAGCCAGTACCACCGAAAACGTATCTACTAATATAGGCACTACAGGTACTTTCTTATAACTAATTTGAGTGTAATTATACTTAGTGTAAATTTATCTTTAATTTATTTATTTCTAAGATAAAATAATGGAATGAATGGAGCTACCAGAAAGCATATCGTGTAATTTTATGCTGTGAGACATCAACTATGATTTATGTAATATTTCATTTCAGTAACAGCACCAACACAATCGAGTACTACAGAAGCCAGTACCACCGAAGACGTATCTACAGATATAGGCACTACAGGTACTTATTTATAACTAATTTGAGTGTAATTATACTTAGTGTAAATTTATCTTTAATTTTTGTTATTCTTTTTAAGAGAAAACAAATGAAATGGAGAGCTAACAGAAAGTATATTGTGTAATCTTATGCTGTGAGACATCAATATTTTATGTAATATTTCATTTCAGTAACAGCACCAACACAATCGAGTACTACAGACGCCAGTACCACCAAAGACGTATCTACAGATATAGGCACTACAGGTACTTTCTTATAACTAATTTGAGTGTAATTATACTTAGTGTAAATTTATCTTTAAAAACCTATTATGGAATGAAGAGCTACCAGAAAGTATATCGTGTAATTTTATGCTGTGAGACATCGATAGTGTATGTAATATTTCATTTCAGTAACAGTAAGTAAGTAGTAAGTCTTGTTTAAGTGAAGTTGTGTGAGAGCTTTTTAGCGTGATGAACCAGGGAGGTGTTAAACTCCCTGATTAAAGTTACCTCCAGTGACTATATCTGTAGATACGTCTCCGGTGGTACCGGCTTCTGTAGTACTCGATTGTGTTGGTGCTGTTACTGAAATGAAATATCACACAAAATCGATGTCTCCCACCATAAAATTACACGATATGCTTTCTGGTAGCTCTCCATTACATTTATTTTCTCATAGAAATAAATAGTTTTTTAAAGATAAATCTATTTTAATGTTGAGATATGGACAACTGAACTTTGTAAAACCAGTTTGATGCATCAATGGGTAAGTTCATCCAGGGGTTGACACCTCCCTGGTTTAATAGTAATGGGAGAGGAAATTCAAAATGAAGCCTCCTATAAATCTGGGCGTGAGTACGTGCATTGTACCTCACAAAATGGGGGCGCAATCTTGACAACGCCATGATTGACAGCACGAAATTCCTTATAAGGGCCATTGAGGGCGCTATCACACTAGAGGTTTCAATATCGGCAATGGAATGCTGTGTTTAGTGGCAAAGGCCTGCTTGAATCCTCTTTACATCTTCGTGATTTTTTACACATATAATCTCTGTTGATCCTATCTGTTTCACTCTTCCAAATAAACTTCAACCTTTCAGGTATATTCGTCTCAGCTTCAACAGCATGCTATTATGTTTGTGAATCATATTGTTAAATGGATTAGGGATTAGTAAGGACGAGCTGAATGAACCTCAAGATGAAGAGGGACTTAACTTAAAAGTATCAATAAAGTCTTGTTTAAGTGACGATGTGTGTGAGAGCTTTTTCGCGCGATGAACTTACCCATCGATGCATCAAACTGGTTTGACAAAGTTCAGTTGTCTACATCTCAACCGTAAAATTGATTTATCTTTAAGAAACCTATTTATTTCTACGAGAAAATAAATGGAATGGAGAGCTACCAGACCAAATCGTGTAATTGTATGATGTGAGACATCAATATTTTATGTAATATTTCATTTCAGCAACAGCACCAACACAATCGAGTACGGCAGAAGCCAGTACAACCGAAGACGTATCTACAGATATAGTCACTACAGGTACTTTCTTATAACTAATTTGAATGTAATTAATCATTCATGAGCGTAATGTTATATACATGTACATGTTTTTGAAAGAAATTTTCGTTGAACCTTACCGAGGGTGTTATCAGGGATACTATTAACTTTGGGATAGGAAAGTCGTATACTAACGTACGTAGCGAAAACGGACCCTTTTGCATATATGAATAAATTATGGTTATCGTCCGGAATGTGTCGGTGACCGGCGTTTAACGCGTTTAACAATGTTTAACCAGGTTTAACGGCAGGTTAAACGGCATGTTAGTCAGCATAGGTTTGGGGGCGCTGTAGATTTACACAGACGACGGTGGCCACGCGAAACCTAAATTTTGAATTCGTAGTGAATAACACGTAATCGCGTATTTTAAACTATCATTTTGACAAATACATCATAATTAAAAGGATTTTTATCGTTAACCGGGCGATGACTGTTAAAAATAATTCAAAATGGTGCACTCCTGTTGCCAAATTGGGTCGTCTGAGAGACGCGTGGCCAGCGTTGCGTCGTCTGCTACAATCATCACGCCTGATCGGTATAGCGCCACCAATTCTATGCTGACTAAGTTCAATTTAAAAGTAGACCCGATCGGCAAGCTCAGTGGCATACCCCTGGTGTTATTTGCTTACCTAATGACACATCTCTCCATTGATGCAAATTTTATATTCACCGCTAAGAATTAATTAATAGCCATTGTATTTCATCAACCACCTACCTGTTCATGCGACCGTGGTCATGCGATGAACTCGATATACACATGCGCAACTTGTGAAACTTTTGATCAACGATCAAATTTGTCGTTTTGTCACAAACTCTTTACACTACATAAAATAAACGTTTATTCCTGACTCTCACCTTATTTTAGAGTAAACATAAACCGATAATCAGTTGTTTAATAATCATATCTACTGGGATTACAATCGCAGTCGATGAGAAATTAAATACGCCGTTAGAACTATTTCATATTTGTTTTCATGTCATTTTAGGTCGTCCTTATAAGAGGAGAGACCTTACGGCTGCATCCTTTAATTTAGTTTACACCTTCCTTTCGCCATTTCTTGTTCATATTAAATGTCCAACAGTTACCTAACTTGGTACAAAGATACAACATGGAAACCTTCATATGTCAATGAGGTCAAAGGTCACATATTTTGTAAGTTGTAAAGTAAGCTGAAAACAGCAAATAATGAAATTTCTTTTTCATACAAAGACCGATTACAACCAAATTTCATATTATACATGCAACATGGGAACCTTCATATGCCAATGAGGTCAAAGGTCATCTGAGGTAAAGTTGTAAAGTAAGCTGAAAACATCCAACAATTACATTTCTTTTTCATAAAAATACCGATTGCAACCAAACTTGTATAATACATGCAACATGGGAACCTTCGTATGTCAATGAGGTCAAAGGCCACATATCAAGGTCAAAGGTCATCTGAGGCAAAATTGTAAAATAAGCGGAAAATTTTAAAAAATGTACAAAGACTGGTTGCAACCAAACTTGGGTCAGACTGTTCACTTATCTACCTTTAAAACGGACGAGCTATTATATCACTGCGTCTGTATTTTATATTCTATTGGCAGATATTTCACCTATTTCATCATACGGTACCACTGACCCCTATACCACGTTTACTACAGACTATGCTGATACCACGCTGACATTCACAACAAAGATATCATTACCGCCAGGTTGGTTGCATTGCTTACTGTTATTTAACTTGTTCAAGAATAGAAACACAGTTCTTGTATTTGGTCAGTTTCTGGTTAATTCTTTCCTTCTTCTGGCAACAGAGCTATGATACATAGGCCTATGTAGCTCAGTCACCTTTTTAAAATCAAATTGGGCGCTTTTTTAAGTAATCAGGTGCTATTCTATGGGAGAAAAAGCGTTTTTCAATCCAATTACAAATTTTTGTGCATATTTAACACAATTCAAATTTGGTCTGTAGATAAAACAAAAGTAGGCCTATGTATTTCGCGGCTTCGCCATATCTCAAACATTTAGAAATAAGATCACTAACAAGAATAGTTATACCCCATTAAACACTCAATGTTTACCTATAGATATAATTTTATCTCTGCAACGGAATGTCCTTTTGACTTCATTGAATGAGCACATTAATATAGCAATTTCACCCTGTAGATTCCACACCACTAAATCATTTTAGTCCTCGCCGATGACAATCGGAAGCCTGTGGCCCAAGCATGATCATACGTAATCAGGCAAGGTACTTATTGCCCCCAAATGATTAAGTTGAATCCTAAATCTGATTTTAGGACTAACATCTATTACTACAGTGCTAAAAGAGATCTTTTCAGTCCATTTTGGGTTATTTTGATTGTTCGTGTTCTGTCAACACTGCTCAATTTGTTGATGATAAATGAGAGCGATACACCAGCTGTCCAAAATCGGCGGCTCATTTCTCGGAACTTTCAGGGTAACCCTATATAAAATTTGTACTTCAATGATCACAAATAATCATCAACTTGAAGAAAAATGTAAAGTTGACAAATCCAGTCGCTTTATAAGCGAGAAAATTGACGTTTTGTAACACCCCTTTAACATGTAAACGTATAAGGAACCTATTTAGTGGCGTGGAATCTGCAAGGATAAAGTTGAACGTTTACACCTATGTACCTATAATTAATGTAAACTCCTTTTATGTGTTGTGTTAAGGTTGTTATGACATTCCCTTTGAGCCCTGCCTGATTGCCCTACCAAACCAAAGAGGGACGTCTGCTAAGGAGATTCCAAGTAGTATATACGACAGTATTCTTCGGTATTCCGAATGCAACGATGACGCCAGAAGAATAATGTGCTCGTGGTATTTGACGCCTTGTTCCGATCAGCGTACACATTATCCATGTCGGTCAACCTGCACACAGTTCTTAGACGAATGTTTTCCGGACGACGACAAGAGTACCACGTTTTCGACTTGGTTTGAGATTTGCCAAATGCTACCAGAATCTGACTCTCTGGAAATATGTTTTCCAATTTCGTCCGTAGATGGTATGAAGTTTCGCAAATGTTTATATAATATTGAATGGCTTTGAGGGTGATACAAACATATATTTTTATAGCGAGTGCAATATAATCTTGAATCACCCGAAAAAAACTTGATTATGGTCAAATCATTTTGTGCGAAGGATGATCCCACTAAGTAAGAAATAATGGATGGACGGTACCAAGAATTGTCTTAGTTTTGTAACTAAATAAAAAGATTCATGGTGCATGACCAAAATATGCCTTGTTTGAGTTTTATCAAGACTTCATGCTTACATTTTAACAAAGCTACGAAGTATAAATGTCATGCTCTGTTTATTAAACAGTTAGTTTATTTCTCCAAGCAAGAACAGTTTATTTTTCACATTTGATAACATAATTGCATAAAAACACAGGATATAATATAAACCATTGAAACAGTTTTGCCTCATATAGGTGTTACAGAAAATTGATTTTTAAATCAATTTTCAATTAAAATTGTTACATTATTACGCACGAAATACATGATGATATTAAAGGCATATGTGATCGTTTTCAATTTTGTACACTTATTTTCCCTCTTGTATAATGATGTTTGACTTATCAGGGAAGACTTTCCTGGACTTATAAATCTATCTTGACCGCATTTGTCCGTAAAAAAACATCACAGAACTTTACCAGGTTTACTAAATCATAAAAGAAATCTGTTTTCATAAAGTATTCCCTACTAAATTGTATTCCCTTGTGTATCAATAATATATAATAATAACAATAATGTAGATTTATAACACGCACTTATCCATCCCACAGAACTTTTGAAAAGGATGTTCGGACTCACGAGTCGTTGAAAATATTTTACTCTTCCAAACATGATTTTGAAATAATTAGGAATCGTACCGCTCTGTAACTCAGAAGAGATATCGAGCGTCACCTGCAACAGATCGCATAATATGCCTTTAATATAAATAGCTTAGCTTTTGTTTTAACTAAGAAAAGCCTTCCAAGTCGCCTGTTTTCATTTTAGTATTTATTTGTGATTTTAATCGACGTTCTTTTTGAATATATTTGATAGATTCGCTACCCCAGCCTTTGTCGTCTTGTGATTCATCTACCTGTCTTAATAACGGTATGTGTTTTACTATGGGCGGATGGGTATCGCCGTTTTGTCGCTGCCCGGAACAGTATGCTGGGACGAATTGTGAAATTTGTAAGTATGCTTCGGTTAGAATTTGCCGCCATAATTCTTTTAACGGGTTTATCAAAGATGTTTCAAATATATATATTTTAATTTGTTTTCAGCTGATTTATAGCCCATGGCAATATCGATATGGTATGGGGTTAGAGTAGAAGAGCACGTGTGGTCCAGCGGAACAGCGCGGGACTCATGATCATGAGGTTGTGAGTTCTATCCCCGCCGTGGCCAACTTGTTTGTGTCCTTCCTTGGGCAAGATTGTTAGTCTCAATTGCCTCATCAACCTAAGCGATATTTGTGGGGCTAGTATTAGGGAGTCACAATCTTAGTAGTGCTGATAGGCTGTGCACTGTTGGCCGGTAGCCGCCTAAAAGTGTAGCGGATTACAAGGTTCTGATTCAAAATGGCAGCGATAATAATTGGCCAAAAAGCGCTTTGGGAATTAGCTTGCATTGTGGAAAGCGCTATATAAGATCGGTGTATTATCATTATTATTATTCAGTAATCTTTTATGTTTCTATTTTTGCAGCATTTGTCAACCAATATCTACCGGACGATAGTATAACGCCCACAATAGGTGAGCTTACTTAAATCATACATGACATCCCAGCTGGCCATTTTACGGTTTTTAAACGTTAAAAACACGTTTCACGTTGGTGAAAAAAACTTTTAATATAACGTATTAAACGTATAGGCCTATGTGTGGAGTTTTTTTATGGGTTTTAATAACGTTTTCATGTAACGTTTTGAAAACGATAATATAACGTGAAAATAACCATGTTTCATTTATTTAGTCTTGCAAGATGTTTCAAGTCTTGCAAGATGTTTCAAATACGTTTTAAAAACATGTTTTAAACGATCTAAAATCATTAAGCCCAATTTAAAACGATTTGAAAACCTATATTAGGTAATTGATATTTGATAATTAACTGGCAATTTAAAGAACAATTTCATAACTTGGCTTTTTATTAACATTCTCCAACAAAATTGTTCATGTGTTTGTGAAGTAATATTCTTTTTTGCCATTTAATTATGAAATGATGCATGTTGCAGATCGAATAACTTTATGAAAGGAAATAAATATATAATCCATAGTGTTACCAAACCGAAATAACCCATGTAAGTGCGCATGCGTGGAATTGCCCACGTTTTTAAAAACGTTAACAATATTTCATATGTTAACTTTATTTCTTAAACTCTTTGCTTTGTCCCAATATATTTGCTCATTAGTTTTGAGCCTTGGCATAATAATAGTCCCTATCTTTAGAAAACTTAAGAAAGTCATAATTGATCCACTCTGGAAGGTGACCCTTAATCCTTTTTTCTTTGAATGGAGCGTGAGTGTCACATACATCAGGCAATAGCGATTGCCACTTAGCAAGTGCAGGGTTAACATCCTCAATATAACTTATTTGATCCCAATCAATATTTTGCACAGTGTTAATAAAGTTTATCATTGAAGTTTTTAAAACATCTGGATTTCACAGTCCTTGGTGGGAGTTTAATTTGCCTATGTTTACGTACTACATGATATCAATGAATGATCACTAAGGCCTAAACTATGTACACCAGATGATACCACAAGCTCAGGACGAGAAACAAAAATAAAATCAATGATGGTTTTACTTACATTTGTAATTCTAGTATAGTCACTTATTAATTGAGTCATGTGGCTATTTTGAGCTACCGGTATAGTACTTACTTTCTTAGATTTACATGAATCACAAAGATCTAAATTAAAATCACCAAGAATATATACATCATCATAAATAGATTTGCACTCGTGAAAAACTAGATCAAGTTTATCTATATAGTCAACATTGGCACTTGGAGGACGATAAACTGTACCAACAAGAATTGGTTTAGTTTTAGGCAAATTGACTTCTATCCAAATTGCCTCGATATCATTGTTACGAAGATCAGTGTTTTGATTATACATGTGCATTCCCTAATCAAATTGTACCCCCCTTGACACTGTCTCAGTTAATGTATGTGCCCCCCCCCCCCCCCCCCCCTTCGGAAAGTTGTGCTACCCGATAAAAATGTGAATTTCAAGTGTTATTTTTAAAAAGTTGGTCTTAATGTGAAATCGTATATTGTGTTTATTGTGGTAAACATGATGCTAAAAGTAAAAGTCAACGTTTTTTATTGGTTTGGGGTGGGGCAAAATGGGGTGCGGCTTAAGCTGACTGGGGGAAAGAAGTGGAGACAAGATTCATGACTGGGAGGTATGTGGTGTGGCTTGAGGTGATTGGGGGAAATGGGGTATATCCTTGGTGTAAGATATTCATAAGTTAGACTAGTGTAAAAATACCATTACGGAATAAAGCTGGTATACTTTAATCCGTCAATAGAAGATGTTGTGCTAGGTTAATTCCGTGCTGTCATACACCAAGGATAAACCGAAATGGGGGGGGGGGGCAAGTGGTGGCGTCACTGTTTAATTTACCTTGATTGATTCAAATAGGCTTCATGTCGGATCTATTCATATTTTGATTTCTCGATCTAAATATTTCTGCTGCAGGTACAGGCGTAATAGAGGGGAGCTGTGAACCTATAACTGTCGACCAATGCAAATCTATATTACCATACGAAAACACATTTGAGTATATATCATCGGGTTCACGACTTCAACCGGCATGGGAGATAGTAGCTCCTTTTGCAGAATGCAACCGAAAAGCCAAACTGTTATTTTGTGCGGAAATCTACCCTGAATCGGGTTGCAACCCTGATGGAAGACACCCCTATTCCATATGCAAAAGCTTATGCTTAGAGGTTCAAGAACAATGTGGGATTTTCTATACTGCACTAGGATTCGAACTCGACTGTGATTCGTACCCTGATGAGTCGTCAAATTTCGCGTGTGTGGATTATTGACGTGAGACTCTTTAAGAGTCAGGACAACTCAGCGAAGAGAATCGGTCTACAGGTACGTGCTACATACAGCAGAGCTATACTGAAAATACACTCGATATTCATTTGTGAAGGCACATCTTTAATTTCTCTAAAACACATTTGTTCAAAAGAACGTTATCAGCCAGGTTACTATACACACAAAGCAACCTATTGTAACTTCGAGTTATTTTGTGATGATCCTAGGGGGGGGGGGGGGGGGGGGGGGGGGTACCGCGCCATTTTGTCTCGAAGCAATGGTCATGACGTCATATTTTTGTCGATTTTCTGAACTTTTGTATTGGATTTACGTGCAAAATATATGCCCTTGGCAGCATACTTTCCCGGGTGTGTGGGTGCACTTTAAATTTCAGATGTTCTAAAATGGACGGATATCTAACCAATTTGATAAAAAAACATGATCCACACACCCCAGAATTGCAAAAAAAGCATAAAATAAGTCCACTTTTTTGTGCCTTTGAACAGAGTGGCGGCCGGGATATTTTTGCGTTATATTTTTTTCAATTAGCACGGTTAGTGTAATGGAAAGGAACTCGCTTAAGGAGCGAGAGGTTGTGGGTTCGAGTCCCATTAGGAGCACTTTTTGTTTTATATGCTGGATTTGCTTAGCATCATCTGTATGCTTGCCCACGCGGACACCACACTGCTGGCGTTTACCGTATCAAGGTTACGCCATTTTTTTCTCTCGAAAATGTCAAAACAAATTACCGTTCTTTTAAAAATAAGAATTATAATCAAATTACAAACACATTTTGTGCGAGAGCAACACACACATTTGGCAAAAATGGCACAATAAAAATCCGTTCGTTATAAATAAATGGACATAGTTAAATAATAAAACTATCACAATTACAGTCGTAAATCTCTGTGGCGTGCGTAGGTTGGCCATGTCGTAGCAATCGGAAATCACGGGTTCGAATTTTCCCATTATTTTTCTATTTTTTAAACTTGATGGTATATTAATGTAACATCATTGTTATGTCAATTTTTATCAATTATAAATGCCGCCCATGCGTTTATAGTTTTCTTTTTATTTATTTATCTATCATAAATGTATCCTTGATTTATTTAACTTTGTCTAAACAATTAAAATGCGTAAACAATTATATTATTGCTCGATATAGAGTGATTTAACTTGAGTTCGGTTTGATAATATGATAGCAAAACTTGTTGTAAAACCATTTTACCAGTGTGTCCAACAATTTCACACTTTGGTAATACATTTAGAGATGTCACTTTTATATAAGCAAGTTTGCGACCTCTATAATTTTAGGCTGGTAACACAATCCCACAGTGCATTTCGTTAAAACAGTGTACATTATTTTTCCACGATACGTATCACGTGATAACCACGATCGATTTCGCAAAATATTGCAAAATGGCGCGGTACCCCAGCCCCCCCTATGATGATCCCTACATTATCCTGAATGGGATAGATAAAGGGAGCCCTCTATAGTTATGTACAGTGCTGTATAATGCTGTATGGGAGACAGGTTGTGATTAGAAGGAAGAAGATGGCTGCCTCCATAAAAACAAGCACATGGCATCGGTGGAAAACACACCAGCAGCTTCCGTCTTTTACACGGCGTTTATTCTCCTCGAACTCTTTATTTCTTCATCAAGCTCTTAACGGTAAACCGCAGTATATTACAGGCCTCTTCTGCTAGCTCTTAAGACCCCCTTTTGAGCCTGCACTCAGCTCTTACCCCCCATTTTATTGAAAATTCAAATTTAAGAAACAAACCAGTTCTTAAGGCCTACTTTTTCGAGAAAATCGGTTCTTAAGACCCTATTTATCCTCATAAAATTGCCTCCGTTCAGTTCCGAAGCCTCCTTTTCAAGTTAGACTATGGGCGGCACCACCAACCCTCCCCCTTCTTTCCCGTCCCATGCACAATAAGCTCACGTTCTGATATTAATTGATTGATATGATGATATAACTATTATTTTATCTTTATTAGCTGACCATGTTTTGATATATTATAAGAAGATACACACAGTTGTTGTTGTTTATATTTTTTGTGACATGCATACATGCTTTACGCTTAGCTTTCAGATGCCATTTATTTCATTTGATTTGGTTTTGTCAATTCTGAGATATGATCAATTAACTAATGCTACCTAAAATCAACTTTGTGCCAATTTACAGTTTGCAATGAATAGACTTATTCTTCTTTATTCTGTTCACATTTTCCAGGAATTGCAGCTACAAAGCCGTTAACGTGCTTGACCCACTGAAATTCACATGTTCCCATAAATTAATAGGCCTACTACTGGGTGCCAGTTACAATATTTTCTCAAATGTAGGATGAAAGTGGTTCCATACACAAGCTGCTAATAGAGTAATCATTTCCCTTTAGGTAGAGTCATAGATGGACGGTTCGTGAGCAAAATCGAAGAAAAAAACCCGGTTCAAGTCTGAACATACTGTATTCAAGGCTTTGTATTTCAAAAACAAAATATTGGTCTCATAATTACACCATTTTTAAATGTCATTAAAATGTCAGATAATATTCGCTTCTGTATCCCCTAATATGAAGCAGCTGTATTTCCTACATTTTGAGTTATACGCTCTCCGGATTTTGGACCCAGTTGTTTGGGACGCACTATACTTTACTTATTGGGGTTTGACTGTTGGACTCCCAGAGCCAATTTACGTATTCATACATGTTACGTAACACGAAGAAAACAAATTATAATTCACTACGATCGTTCAACCGATTATATTTAAATGTATAAATCATGTCTAAACCAGGCCACCTATATTCAAGTCATTGATTCTCACTTAATGGATCGTTTAAGGTGACACATATCAAAAAAACTACTCCGCCCACTTCCTTTGTAAATTGTTATGTCAATAAAACCAACGGGCGAAAAGTAAATACACAAAATGACCCAACACAAGGTGCAGTGGTACTGGTATGAATGGAGATACAGACAGGCAAAAAAAATTACTACTGAGTTTAAAAACTAAGAAAACCACCCAAAATGGGTTGAGGTTAACACTTTCCACGCGGCAATTAGTTATGACATTATACAAAACAGATTTTTCAGAATCCTTTCCCAATTTTCAAAGTATACCTCAAGAATAACAGAACCAAGACTAGGTATGTTTGTACTTCTTTCAACTAAAATTCTTTCAATGCGTTTCTCATAGTGATTCTAAATAGGGTATTGAAAGTCAATACAATATGTTTTTTTAAACATTTTGTAAACTTTTGGAATGTCGTCTGCAGACGCCTGCCGCGTGGAAAGTGTTAAGGAAGTGACGTACATGAGGTGGGGTAGGCCTGGTAGGCGGGGTGATGACGTGTGTTCCGGTTTTTAGGATCGAGATAGGTGTGATGTGACATGAAATATAAATAAATTCAATTTGACATTCAGCAAAGTAGGACTAATTGGAGGATTAAAATTATATAAAAAACTTTTTTTCTTCTTTTTTTTTAAAGAAAAGATTTGCATATAGGCTTCCCAAAAAATTTACTTTGAAAAAAGAAAATGTGTAATTAATGATTTTCTTTTCGAGATATGCACGATTATGTAAAATTTGCTCCATAGAGCTGTGTATAAAAGCTCATTTTCTCCACCCCACTGTCTTTAATGCAAGATCCTGCGACATTGTCACTTCTCGGACACGTGCCCTAGGCACCACTGATTGTTTTAAACGATTTAAAGTTTAACATGTTTTTTTATCGAAATGGCAGAAATATAAGGGTTTCATTTTCGCTTGTAGGAACAAAATTCGGAGAAAAACATTTTTTTTTAAATATCAAAAATATAATTTTAAAAGAATTACGAGCCAATGAGAAGAAAAAAAGATTTTGAATTTTGAATTTTGAATTCCACCCCTCCCGGTAATTAAAGATATGCTTACTTCAACCCCTCCCCCGTAATTTAAGTTCTGTTTACTTCCACACCACCCCTCTCCCCCCCCCCCCCCCCCCGTAATTCAAGTTCTGCTTACTTCCATACCCCCTCCCGTAATTCAAGTTATGATTACTTCCACCCCCTCCTCCCCTTCTCTATTCGTCGCCGCTGCCGCGTGTAATTGACATAAATAATATGTTCAAAAGATTTTTAATTCAAGTTCTGCTTACTTCCATACCCCTCCCGTAATTCAAGTTCTGATTACTTCCACCCTCCCCCTCCCCGCTCTATTCGATCGCCGCCGCGTGTAATTAACATAAATAATATGTTCAAAAGATTTTTAATTCAAGTTCTGTTTACTTCCATACCCCTCCCGTAATTCAAGTTCTGATTAATTCCACCCCCCCCCCCCGCTCTATTCGCCGCCGCCGACTTAATTCAAGTCTGCGTACTTCCATACTCCTCCCATGTCTAAACCAGGCCACCTATATTCAAGTCATTGATTCTCACTTAATGGATCGTTTAAGGTGACACATATAAAAAAAAACTACTCCGCCCACTTCCTTTGTAAATTGTTATGTCAATAAAACCAACGGGCGAAAAGTAAATACACAAAATGACCCAACACAAGGTGCAGTGGTACTGGTATGATTGTAAGGCCTTATCACTGAAAAGCCTACAAATATAATGCTTAGATTAGAGCTGGGTTTTTTTTTCAACCCAGTGGTTTATAGGATGAATTAAATTTACTGTATACATGACTAGTTGTGATATTTGGAAATATTTAATGGTCGTCTTTGATTTTAATCACAGATAGCAATTAAACACTTTAACGTGTTTATTGGTTGAGAGTTGTTAGTGTGTTTAGTGGTTATACATTTAAATATGTGTTAAACACCTAAATAAAAGTGTTAAGGGGTTAAACATTTCTTAAATTGTTAAGTGGTTAAATACTTCTAAGGGTTTAGTGGTTAAAATTCTTAGATATTGTTATAAGTGTTAACATGCACTATAAATGTGGGCAATTCGTGCCCATCTTCGTCTTTCTTAAAACACTTTCCACGCGGCAGGCGGCTGCAGACGACATTCCAAATGTACAACAAATTTTTCAAAAATATCAACATTATTGCATTTCATCACCAAATTTGGAACCACCATCACAAATGCATTAAAATAAGTACAAACATTCATAGTATTGGTTCTGTAACCCTTGAGATAGACTTTGAAAGTTGGGAAAGGTTTCTGAAAATCTGTTTTGTATATGGTAAAACTAATAGCCGCGTGGAAAGTGTTGTTGTGCATGATTGTAATTAGTCTCTAGTTTCAAATCTCATCGAAAATGTGCTACACTTTTCTTGAATCTTTCAAACTATCAATGAGGTAGCGATCAACTATCAACACTTATTGACGTATACGTAAGGTATTTTGGTTTCAAACTTTAAATTTTAATATAAATTTCCGTTTCGATTCATCACAAATGGTTTTTTAACAACCGAATGTGTTCCCCTCTAGAATTCATGTCTGCTACGCTACGCAAATTAGAAATACACTTGTAATGTTATCCTGTCTCAAATCATCAAGATTATTGTCAAGATATTAATAATAATAATAATAATAATAATAATAATAATAATAATAATAATAATAATAATAATAATAATAATAATAATAATAATAATAATAATAATAATAATAATAATAAAACCATACTTATTGAGCGCATAACACAATTAAGTCCCTATGCGCTATCACAAACAAAAACAAAACAAAAACAAAAACACACAGTAACATGAGTAACAAAAGACGAAACAAAAAGAAATTAAACATTAACATTAAATTAGGTAAGTTTTTAGCAATGATTTGAACTGTTCAACAGTTTTGGCAGATTTAACATGATATGGTAAATTGTTCCAAAGTTCAGCAGAAGCATCTTGAAAAGAACGGCGACCATATGAAGTAGAAGGTGAAGAAACATGCGCAAGAAGATATTTTGAGCCAGAACGAAGATTGCGAGTGGGCTCGTATTGTTGAATAAGATCTTGTAGATACATAGGAGCTTAAGTACGAGTACATTTAAATGTTATTAGAAGAATATTGTAGATAATGCGAGATCTGATCGGTAGCCAATGTTAGTTACGAAGGACAGGAGAAATGTGACAGCGAATCTTAGACAGAGTAACAAGTCGAGCAGCTGAGTTTTGAATCCGTTGAAGTTTTGAGATTTGCGTATCAGGGAGGGCATATAGTAAACTATTGCAGTTATCAAGTCGGCAAGTCACAAAAGCATGAATAAGTTTTTCAGTTGTTGGCTGATCGAGATAACGCCGGATTTGACCTATCTTATAAAGAGCATGAGAAGCCGCACGACAAATGTTGTTGACATGAACATCCATCATGAGATCATTTTGAAGGATAATGCCATGCCAAGGTTGCGGGCATTGGAAGCTGGCTCAATATGAGAATCATTGATTTTTACTGATGAAATCGTAGAATTGTTCCTAAAACGGGATGTAATATGAAGAACTTCAGTCTTGTCATCATTCAATTTAAGGTCATTAGCTGTGGACCAGGTTTTGATATCTGTCACACAAGCTTCCAGTCGCGAGATTGCACCTACTCTGTCATCATCATTTCTTAATACAATATATATCTGAGTGTCATCAGCATAAGTCATTTTGGAGATGCCATGTGAATCGATGATATCTTCTAATGGAGATGAGTACATTGTGAAGCCTAAAGGGCCAAGTACTGACCCTTGAGGAACACCCTCTTTTGGAACATGAACCGACGACTCGCGACCATTTATAATGACAGATTGTGAACGGTTGGTGAAATATGATTTAATCCATGAAAGTGCAGAACCTGTGAATCCATATTTATTTGAGAAACGCTCTAACAGTATTTGGTGATTTATGATGTCAAAAGCAGCCGAGTAGTCCAATATAAGAATGAGAATGACTTCATGACCCTTGTCAGCAGCGAGAAGTAGATTATTATAGACACAAAGAAGTATTTTCTTCGACTAATGTTCTAGTGAACCTTTAGACATTCCCGGCAGCATAAACGCATTCTTGATTTCATTATTCTCTAAATGTTAAAGGTGATGTGTAAATAAAATGCTATTTACAAAATACTTTAAATGTTACAATTCCTAAACGAAATAATTTGTCGTACTCATATGTACCTCGGAGTTTACCTTTTGTAACCTCCCTATTCAGAAGTTCCCTCGACCGTTTAGAGAGCACGGATTTTTCAAAATAAGGGAATCTAATTATAATAATACATATTCTTTGTATGCGATACAAATTATTTATAATTCTTAATAAATATTTGCAAATTTAAAAATATTTATTTTAAAAAAACACCATTTCTTAATAATTTCAGGCCATAAATTAATTTGATCATACTAATTCAATTAATTTTCATTCCCTGTAAAGCGTTAACCACTTCAATCGAACGACGGCAATCGATTACAAATAATACACCATCAACTCCATGAAGCACGACTCAAACAATCATTAGCATTGGTTGAAAGCTGGATGTCTTATTGACTCGTCCAATCAGAAATTTATATCTATAGGCCTTTGAATGTCTTTGATAAAAATATCCAAACAAATGTTTATACAATCCTTTTCATTGGCCAAAACCGATAACAACTTTAATATTTACGCTGTTTCGTCCAATCTAAAAATTCGACAGTGGTGCTGAGTGGACTGAATACTGAGATATCTCGCCTCTGTGCCTCGACGCTTCGGCGTCTCGGCAAAAATATTGCGGTATAATCATGATAATGAAGAGGGAGAGGAGGAGAAGGCTTTAAGTGAAGCATATAGTAATTTGATCATATGATATTTGCTATGACCGTATCCCGTTTAATAAAACATGATTAGTGTCAGTGAAATACGGATGAACGCGTTTGAAGCAGAAAGGCTTAAACGTACGTGGATAGTGTGGTGGGATCGAGAATACGTCCGACACCGGGTGCAATACGATACCCTTTGACCGGTTGCTGAATTAGTGAGGGCGCTATACGACGAGACCGTTAATTATATTGAAACAACCGTACTTGATTGACAGGTCCCGTTTTCCTGTATCTTCTGATTACACCATCAAAGGTATAAAGATACACAGGTTTGAATGGGAAAACTTTCACTTATTTTATCGGTTTTATCATTAACAAATTTCAATCAAAGTACAAACCGAGTCTAGAGTAAATATTTGTGATCATATGTGGATAGGTTATATTCAACGATGCATTCGTAAAAGTGAGATTTAGTGAGATTTTCAGATGCATAATTTCATCTAATTTTACTATGTGACTCACGTGTGTACAAACTTTAAAATGTTGTTATTTGACTATTGCGTGATCATTTCAATCACGTTCTACACTCGCTTGTCATTATATGGTCGTAAAAATACGTTGGTTTAATCAGGTATATAAATCATTGTTGTTATCCAGAAAATTGGCAGGTTTGGATAAATCGTGTTTTACAGAGTGTTTCAATAAAAATATGTCATGTTGTGTAAACGTGAGATCCCCCAATATTACAGGCAGTAAGTGTCAGTCAAAGGTTGCCTGGATGTTTTAAACCATTTTACAAATTATTACTTTGGTGTGCTAGCTCGTGATTTATTGATTATTTATGTTCATGATTATGTGAATATCACCTTCTACCAAATTACTCGTATTACAGTGTGTGTATTTCAAAATTGACATGAGAGAAATTAGATGTACTTTGTGCTTGATGGACACTTATTTTGGTTTATATTCCAAGATTTATTTACCCAATATTTGTTTGCCAAATCTACATTGCTTATATTTTATAATTATTATTGATGGTGACGGCTACGGCCATGGTTAGCATACCAGAGTGTTATATATTAAGAGTCATGCTTTTTGTAAAAGTCATGATTATTTGATACAAAAATGATCCTATAGTGTATTTTGTGAAACTTGCAGTCAACAAAAATAACTGCAAACTCATGTCATATTTGGATGCGTTGTATTGTTAAGCGATTGGTACAGTGTTCAATTAGTGCGTGAATTTAACGTTTGTCGTGTGTACGCATTTAACGCAAGATTTTCCAGTGCGCTGACATTTTATCGCGTGATAATTAATGTGTTTCATTTTTGCTATTTTGATTGTAATATTTTGTCATTTTGCATCTGCCAAAATATGCGCAGAAAGAATGCAAAGTGCGCTCATTGTTTTGGTGCGGTTATATTTATACGCCAAATTTATGAGTTTTATTGTACGGTAAGAACTCCGTTGACCTAAATTTGTTATTGTGCGCACGAAGCGAGTAAATAGTCGATTTTCGAGATTATTCAATAACAGTGTTATATTTGTAGTCACAACTTCTGGCACCCACTCAGTATTGATCATCTGTGTCCGTGTGAGTTATTTCAATGTGAACAGGTACTGCGCATAAAGCGGAGTGGCCACTTGCCATTTATTATTATGTAACATGTTTAAGCTGTAATGTAATGTAATGTACTCATAAGTCTAAATATTTAAGTATTTGGGTATGGTCAGAAGTGTATTTGGAGATTGGGTTCAAGTCCCACCAGTAAGCGACGTTATTATACGCAAGTTGGGATCGGATCAGCTGACGATATTTGAGTACGGTTAAAGTCCGGGGTTCGAGTCCCGCGCGGTGATTGACAAGTTACGTGGATTGGATCAGAACGACTAAGTTTCGGTTAAAGTCCTTGTCCAGAGATCTACACGTGGTGGTTCAAAGTCATTGGTGCGACGGCAAGGTTAAGATGTGGGTTCGAGTCCCTCTGTTGATGCGTCGGTGTCAACGTTCACGCGTCAGTATCAACGTATCACTCTTGACCTACCGTACCATTATATTGTGTATCTTTAAATGCTCATAATGTTTACATGCACAATGTACAATGCGTGATTTCTTATGTTTAAATTAGATTGACCCAAATGTTTTGTTATGATTTATATTCCAAATTATCAGTACACTTTAAGTAACGTATTTTGTATTTCTTTATTTTCATGTATCTTCTGATTACACCATCAAAGAGGGAAGATCAGTCAGGGAGGATCAATCAGGGAGTCAAGTCGGGTGTAAAATTCAAGTTAATTGCTACAGCACTAAAATCAGGGCAGAACAATCATGGGTGATGTTAATGGGAAAGTGATGTATTGTCGATGTGAATGATGGAGATAAATGTAGCTGTAAATAAATTGTGTTGAAAGTAAATTCGTCGTCAGTCTGTATTTCGCCTCGCAAACGTATAATTACACTAATACAACGAGCCCTGGTGTTACATTGCCAACTTCCAGTGCACGCTACCAACCTACCTGGTAGTTGGTGACTGAGGCCGTCCCGATCCCGTTACAATACCAACGGAATGGCTGCTCATACCGTAATTGTTACCGTGGTAACCAAACCTTATTTAATGCATTTAAAACCAGGAATCAACAAGTTTCTCGAATACACACACGGTGCATGATGAGGAAATCTAAAATTGGGCGGGTTCACATGTAAACCGGGAGGGGGTACTTAGTGGATATGAGGTTACGGGGATATGCCGCCAAATAGGGTCACATTTATCACCCTCTGGTAAATGAATGATCCCTTTTGGTAAATGTATGGGTCTATAAATCCTTAATTTTGCACAGAAATCTGTCAAATATATGAGAACATTATGGGTCTCCGGTAAACGAGAAGGGGTCCATTTTCCCCCGAAAATTGATAAATGTATGGGTCAGTTTTTCATTTTGCTGGCGGCACATCCCTACCAAAAAATATCTTGAGTACCCCCCCCCCCCCCCCCCCCCCCCGGTAAACAGATTGACTTACATATCAACTCATTTCCCTAGCTATAGTTAATGACACAGCGTATCGATATTTATCGACATTATGTATATATGAACTCAGCCACATTATTGGAAGCAGCCACTCAAAGCACTACATAAAGGAAAAATACAAAGACATCAAATACAAATATATGAGAAACATACAGAAACAGCACAACAGTCGGCAGCAGAAAAACGAGCAGATGAACAAATCATATATCGAAAAATCCCACCACCAAAAAACTCTATTAAGCACCATATACGGACGTGATGCAATAATAGTAGTATAGTAGGTGCCTTTACGGGTAGGGTTTTGAGGTGGTTATGGTCCAAGGTCAATGTTCAAGGTCAAGATAATACCCTCCAGGATAAATGTTCTCCTTAGGAGATGTTAATTATCATTCTGTGTTCAAGATCGATTATTCCCTTCGGTTAAAAGGTCAATAATCGATGTCACATCTAAGGATGTAAAACCACCTGAACCACCTCAAAACCCTATTCGTAAAGGCATCTACTATACTAATCTGCTAATAATGTTTTCAGTCATTTGTGGGAGGTTACTGCTCCGGCCTGGGTACTTTTATCAACTATATCTGGACTGCGGCAATAGCAGATTAATAAACATGGAATTCAGATTGGAGCCATTGCAGTATCTTTTCCGTTGCAGTTTGAAACAATGTGTCCACGTTGTTTTGAATAAAATTGATGAAGGGTCATTAGTATAGGTATTGTTGAGTAAATCACTTGTTCAAATCCAAGAAGATGGCATACCTTATTACAGCTGAGGCACACTACTACTACTACTACTACTACTAAGCTGCATTTAAGAAACGCTTTTCGTAAAACCCCCAAAGCGCTTTTAAAACAATTTAAAAATCAACAAATTTAAAAACTACAATTTAAAAGTACACAGATTGGAGGATAAAAGATAAAACTGGTAAGATATATACAATACCAGAGGATTGTCAGAAATATGTAGGCCTACCCACTTATCTGCTTATCATGCTTAACCCGGAAAACTGTGGCTGAATATTTTTAGTGTTGAGTTCTGGCATTGCCTACGAGCATTTGGAGAGAAAATGATGATAATAAATCTTCGAACATCAGGAAATAATCATTTCACTGGAATTTACTTTCGATTAAAATATTGTAGGTGTTCAATGATTAAACTTCCATGCAATAAGGAATTATTAAATGGATATTCATTCCGCGCCATTACGCCTTTACGTAATTGAATGCGGATTTGGTTTGTGGATTCCGTCGTTGCCTGCATTTAGCCTTTTTGCTACACGTGTATCATTTGCTAAAAAAAATAGATCCGATAACAAATTCCCAAGACGATCCCTTCATTAACGGGCATCGACATTATCGATAGTATTTCGATACCGATAAATTGATATTAAAAAGTCATCTAGCAGTGCAGTGGACAACGTGGATTTTAATATACCTGTTGCTCACAGAGCGTCGTCTGGATAAATACAACGGCAATCAATCATGATGATGTTTGAACCGCAGAAGCTGAAAAATATGGAATTACGGTCATAAAAAACAGACGAAATAACATGGATCAGGTAAATATAACAATATCATACTGGTTTAAACGAATTATTTATTATCTCATATTGTCATATTTCATGGTTTGTCTTATTATGTCATACCTGATTCTGTCGTTTATTCAGTGGCGTAGCTAGGTTTTTCATATTGGGGGGGGGGGGGCGAGAAATGAAAATGAACTGACAAGATGTTTTTATACCCGAAATGCGCGCGTAACGCGCGAACATTTTCGACTTTACACCTATTTTTTGCACGATTGAGCTACATTTTGGCTCTCAACAAGCAGTGTACCAAAGAATATTGCATTTTGGGAAGACATAATTCCATGATTCCTTTGGTCAAATGAACCGACAGTGCCAATCTCGACCGACACGACGTCAATATTGGGGGGCGGTCGCCCCCTCGCCCCCCCCCCCCCCCCCCCCCTCCCCCTCTGGCTACGCCACTGTGTCATTATTTAACGATTTGTCTCGTAATCGTATACCAAAATATGATTCACGGTTCGTCCCGTTACCTGATTCCTAAATATGTCATTTATTTCACGGTTTGTCCCTTTACCGCATACCTATACCTGGGCTTGTCATTTTATTTCACGATTTGTCTCGTTGCCGCATACTGATTTTGTTATTTATTTCACGGTTTGTCTTATTACTCCACCTAGTTTTGTCATTTATTTACGGTTTGTCTTGTTACCTCCTACCTATTTTTGTAATTTATTTCACGGTTTAAATCGTTACCTTTAACCTACTTTTAATTCGTTTCATGGGTTCTTTTTCGTTAACTCAAACCTAATTCTGCCATTCATATAACAGAGAGGTATCACTCCGGTTGATGTTGATGGCGGTGATGCACAAGAATTGGAAGCCAACGTTCCCGTAGACAACCAAAGCCCTGATTCTCAGTCGAAAGACAATGTTCCTATAGACGAACAAAGCCCTGGTCCTCAGCCAAATGACAATGTCCAAAACAATACTACACAAAGTCCTGAACCAGAATCTGGCATCGGCAAAGATGTTGAGTCCTGCGACGAAATGGATCCCGATGGAGACTTAGGGAAAGGAGATGATCTAGAACTTGATAAACCCAAGAAAATTGACGACACAGAACAAGACGCTTCTGACCTTTCAGACGATGAGAAGGTGCAAGGAGATAGCAAACCGGATAAAGTTAAACCCAAAACGACTTCAAAGCCGCCGCGATTTAATAACACTGTTGACCCGATGGAATATGATATACCTATACCCAAGCCACGGAAACGGGCTGCTGCCGGGTGGTTTGGAGGGCGTGGTCCTCGTAAAGCAGTAGTTATCATCGTTGGTTTAGCTGTTTTAGCTGTGGCCCTGGTTGTTGGACTTGTCCTACTTGGTAAGTGAAGCTAAAAAAAATTATGATGATACACACTGTATTTTTGTGAAAGAAGGACATTATCGTCTTTCGAGATTAATCGGAAACCAAATATCAATCGTCATTTCGCCCTAGGATTTTAATCCTTCCTTTATAAATACTAGCGGGCACCAGCGCTTCGCGCTGGACCCGCTAGAAGATTTCACGGGGAATAAGTAAACAAAGCGTAAGAAGATTTGATACAATAATATCAAGAACATGTCCTACGTGCATACATAATCCAGACAGGGCCCTAAATAATCAGAATATCGCAGGTGCTTTTGATAATCCAGGTATACATGTGCCTTAATCTAGGTAGGCCTACGTTTGTGTTTCCAGATACATACGTAGGCCTCCCATGAGACCTGAAATGCGGGTACCCTTTGTCCCATTTTATCCAGGGATCCCATAGGCCTAAGCCCTACCCCCGTAATCCAGTTACCCCAGGTGCCCTTAATAATGCACCGGATACCACATAATCAAGGTAGGCCCACTGCAGTGTGCCGTTATCTCGAGATACCCAGGTGCCCTTACTTTATCATAGTCAAATAAATTAAACGCGGGTGCCAAAGATAGCGGGCAGTAAAAGTCATATCACAATAGGCAGAGGTGAGCAATATCAAAGCGTTATAAATGTTTATATAAATATCAAGAGTATGTCCTTAAATAATTCAGGTACTCTTGATATAATGTAAAGTGCCCTTGATATAATGTAAGTGACATGGTGCCCTTAATACACCATGAGCCTAGGCCCAATGTGCTCTTAATTAATACAGATACCCATGTTCCTAATCCAAGTAGGCCTACTCCATCAACGTGTTCTTAATACCCCCAGTTATTACCTCCTTTCAGCGCATGTCTCTACCTATTTTGTACCCCAAATAATAAAAAGTTGAATTTTAATGTCAAAATTGAAAGTTACTTAAAATTAGCTTTTATATGTCTCCCCCGATTCTTTTATTGCCCCGCCATCCCGTTTTCCTCCTTTAACATTTTGGTGCTGGTGTCGCCACTGCCCATGCACATACAGTATCCAGGTAATTCAGTAGGCCTACGTTCTGAGCGTTATAGTTTTATAGTCGGTCGTTTAGTTTTATGGTCGACGGAGTCTACATCAAGATTACTTGCACCATTCCACGCTTGTACTTGAGCACAATGTGTGCCATCCGGGTTTTGTTTGGCCTATTTACATTAAATACATTATTCCAATAGGTATGTGGGGCCTTAACGTATTATAGTATGTAGTCCCTTTGTCATGTTTGCTGTGTTCTATAAAGCCTCCCGAGATACTACCTGAGTGTACACCCTTAAAATCCAGTTATCACAGGTGGCCCACCTGCGCATAAGTATATCCAGGTAATTTGAGACTCGTTTTATAGTGAACCCCGTAATCCAGATACCACGGATGCCCTTAATAATCCAGACACTCTTTAATAATCATGATAATGTACCACACGTTCCGTTTTCCAGATGCCCCATGTGCCCTTATATCCAGATTATCAAGTAAGGGAAGTGCGGAGAGGAGGAAGTGGCTTAGGGTACACTACTAGAAAAAAGGGTGCTTCAGAAGGGTTCTTGGCTGTCCCGTATATATGGTTTAAAGGTTCTTTGATTTTGATTGCTTCAACATCGTAACGGTTGTTATGGTACCGCCACAGTTTCTTTATCGTTAGCAAACTACGCGTTCATCTATGTTACTAATGCGAAAGTGTCACTTTAAGATCTGTGTAAGAGTTTTTATTTACATTTAGAAAATGTCGTAAAATAATGTTATTTGTCGGACGTTTAGTCACGTATAAATGCTTGTACTCATGCGATCTTTAAGAATAACAAACGACCGCATATACAGAAATGTAGCTATATCCCTGATGAAAATATTTTGGGTGAAGACCATATGTCATCACTCACTCCGAAAACCACAATTTTTGCCCGAACAGTAGCTACTCGAGTAAAAGAAATTCAACATTTCGGATTATCATCTGTGATCCTTTCTGCGCATGTCTGAAAACGGGAAAATACTGGCATTGAACTATCTAATTAGCTCGTCTATTAGAGGCGCAATTACAACGCTTTTTCAGTTGAAGAGGGACGCGAGTGTAAAATTATTATTGAACTATCTAATCAGGCGAGGGACCGAAAATTAGTATATAGATAAATGAGGATCAAACTAGAAAGAAAATCAATTTCTACGATAGCATGGAAGCCCACTATAACTAATCTGGATAAGAACTATTTACGATTTGGTTTAAGGCCCAGCTAAGGGCAGTAGGGATGGCATCCAGATTGGTATGGATTGAAAACCGTCGAACGGAGAGGGTAAACGCAATGGGATAAACGGACAGTTTTGTGTAGATGAATGGAATGCAGTTTAAATAATGACCCGCAAATACGAACAATAATGTTTGCTCCGTCGTAATTGCCCACTTATATTGATCGATCAATATAGTATATTGTCCGCGTGTAATTGGTCAATAGTAAAGCAAACCAATTATCGGATAACAATAGGCCACTTCTTACCGTTTGTTTGCTTTCTTCCCGTGTGTCAATTCGGTGTTTCGGGAAATGTGTTTAGCGATGGTCATCGAACGCAATGAACAACTCCTTAGTACGGACAGCCATTGCGTTTTGTCAATGCGTCGAACGTTTTTCAATCCGTATGAATCTGGATGCCGTCCCTAAGCACAGAACCATTGTGTTAATGACCCGATTAAGATTTCCAATTAATGCATCCAACCTAATTGAAAGACTTTTGACTGAAATTGGACGTATAGCTGCCATTTTATTAATCTACTAGTGTCCATATTATTGTATAGCGAAAGGTCTTATCACTCGCAACATTTTCTTTTCCGGTCATGTTTCAAAAAACTTCCTTTCACCCAATGGAATTTGGGGAGCTGCACTAAAAAATGGTGGATGTCACAATCTAAGTGCGGATAGGTTTGCGCCTGAATTGGCAGCACCCTAGTTGATGCGATCTGATTCTGATAATTCACCAGTGGCAGCGAAATTACAGCGCTTTGAACCATTTGGAAAAGGCGCTATATAATCTAGATTATTATTATATGTTTTATAAATTACTTGCATTGAAATGCTCTCCTCTTTTTTTGACAAAGTCTCGAGTATAAAGGGCGCTACCTACTTTCAAAATCTATCAAATCAAGGGGAAATCATTTAAATTCTGCTAAGGTCATGTTGAATTGCAACATATCATTATGTGGTCTTTTGAGATCTCGTATCACAACAGTTTCTGCTAGTACATTGTATTGGTACAGTTTCTTACATCATATATAACCCGGGACATAACTTTCCATTGCAGCTTCATTAAAAGGTCTTGTATTGCGTGAATCTCAGCATTTCACTAATATCACAATATCTTTGAAAAGTCTTATACTACATTATAACGCCACGCTCATGACGCTTTCTCCGAAGGTCTTGTATTGTTTATCCAAACTCATCTACGGTCTTGTAATACAAGCTTCATATACAAGGCCCCATATTGAAACGTGCTTCGAAGGGCTTGTAAATATGCATTAAGAACATTTTCTTATCGGAAATTCTTATATATTACATTATTTCTACTAAAGCCTTAAGAACTATTGCCCGTCTTTCTATCATGGTTCTGTATTGCAACTATTTCTTCAAAGGTCTTGCATCGCAACATTTCTTCTCAAATTCTGTATTACAATTCTTGCATTGAAATGTTTGGGTGTTTATCCTATTCCTGTCCCACGCCACTTTCATTGGCTTTTTTAATCGCCCAATTGTGTTTACTTGTATTTTTGATTATTTTCTGAGTTGCAGTGAACCTATTGATCGGCCCATCAGAGCTCTCTGTTGAGAGTTACCCGTTTGATTTGTAATCACTCAGTTCATTAACATTGTTAATGTCTGTTGGGCTATTGTTCACATTTGCTCTTTATATACAAAACAAATGCTATTTTTTTCTCAAATCTGTCCAATAAACATGATCAAGGTATCTTACTTTAATTCCAAGATCTTATTGTATTGCAACATATTGATATCTTTGCAGAAGTCTTGTATCACACCAGTCTGCTAATACCTTGTATTGAAAAAGTTTCTTACGTGACCTTGTATTGCAACAACTTCTTCAAGGTTCTATCGCCCATTTTGTTTTCATATATTGTATCAACAATTTCTTTGAAAAGTCATACCGGTATTGTAATTGTAATGCTTTCTTTGAAAGTCTTGTTCTGCAAATGTTTCCCCGAAGTCCTTGTATTGCAACAGTTTCTTCTTCTATAGGGTATTGTATTGTTTATCCAAACTTGTACCGCACCATTTTCATACGGTCTTGTAATACAAGTTTCATACAAGGTCCCATATTGAAATGTGCTTCAAAGGGCTTGTAAATATATGCATTAAAACATTTTATATCTTTTTCATATCTTGTATCAATAATTTCTTTGAAAAGTCATATACCGGTATGTTTCTTTGAAAGTCTCGTTTTGCAAATGCTTCCTCGAAGTCCTTGCCTTGTACAGGGTGAGTCAAAAAGAAGTTGTACAGGAATGAATATTTCCCCCCCAAAAGACCAAACAAATTTGACAAACCAATGAGGTACGTATTCAAAGAGCACATTCTTCCGCTCATATGAAAAAGGAATCACTGAAATTTATCCTTGCTATCAAGAGTTAAAGCACATATTCAAAGAACATATAATTTCACTCATCTTTTAAAAATAATCACTGAAATTGCCCCTCAAGAGTTTTGTCTGTTTTATTAACGGACCCCGTTTTGGGGCTAGCTGCTTTGAAATGATCCGTTTAACTGAGGATCTTGCACAGTATTAGTACAGATTTATTCAAATTCAAATTCAACGAATATTTGTACCTGGGACATTCAAACACAGAAATTAATTACAGATGGATAAAGTCAATATTCGTTGATACAAAGAGTTTTGCCTTTTTCTTGAAAAACCCAATTCTTTAGCTGTCGACGGAATTCTTAGTGAACAGAAACATATTTAAATTTGTATTTTCATTTCAGAGCGAAATTAATTTACACCCGAATTAACATGTATTCCTCATAATCATGATTACAATATGAAACACAAAATAAGACAAAAAGGGAATATTTTAGTGCTGAGTCAGTTTTTAGCGACAGATAATGGATTTATACATAACATTCTACTGTGTGTTTGAAACTTCCTGGTTTAAATCATCTGATTATTAATCCCTCTTTGTGAATATGTATACTCTTTACTCCTGACTTACATTGATAATTTTAAAGGATTAAAGGTAGATGACCCGATTTTCAACTTGATGTTTTCTATTTTACATGAAAGGTCATCCTTAGAATTGTTGCATTCCAAAGTTTGAGTTGCATATAACTCCAATGGTTCTTTTTTTAGAAGCGCAAGGTCAAAAGACATGTGCCCATTGAGTAGTACACAGACTGGTTGGTGGTTAACCACCTTTGGCAGTAATTCACCACATTTTAGCCTATAATTTCCAAATGAAACATTTCTGACCCCTAATATTTTCCAGGCATAATGAGAAAAATATAGGGATTCTTCTGATACCAAAATATCTTGATGTGAAAAAAAAATCATAGCCCTAAAAAAGTGATTGGGTCATATACCTTTAAGCATTTCGTGGGACAGCTACCAAAATGGGTTCTTGTATTAAAACAGGCATAATTATTGATAGCAGGGGTTAATTTCGTTGATTCTTTTTTCATATGAGCGGAAGAATGTGCTCTTTGAATACGTACCTCATTGGTCTGTCAACTTTGTTTGGTCTTTTTTTTTTTAAATATTAATTTCCGTTCAACTTCTTTTTGATTCACCCTCAACAGTATCTTCTTCTAGGGTCTCTTACAAATTTCTTACAAAGTCTTGGATTGCAACATTTTTCTAATACCAAAATTGATATATCACAATATTGTTCGTAAACCTTGAAACGCGGTTTTGTATCGTATTGTATTGTTTCTTCATGCATCTCACCAATCTCTTCAAAGGTGGTGTATTTATCAGTTTCATCCAATGTTTTGTCTAGGCTCATCATTTCCATGTAAAGTCTTAAACAGTTTCTTCCAAACCTCGCAACATTTTCTTCCAAACCTCGCAACATTTTCTTCCAAATTCTTTTATGACAACAGTTTTGTCAAAGGTCTTGCATTGTAACATTGTCTTCTAAGTCTTGTATTAACAAAAGTTTCTTCTAAGGTCGTACATCGCAACATTTGCTTTTAAAGTCGTAGGCCTACAACAAAAGTTTCTTCACATTTTGAACATCGCAACATTTTTTTCTTGGTCTTATGTAGCAAAGATATTGCATGGCAAAATTTATCTTTGAAAGTCTTGTATTTCAACAGTTGCTTCAACAGTCTTCCATTACTTTCTTTTGTTTTCCTTTTTTTTTAACCTTTTACAGCGGACATACCTCCACCGCCAGAATCGGGTGAGTTAAAATGAAATTAAAGGGACATTATGTGGTGTTGACAATTTTAAATGTTTAAAAATTTACTTCATAATTCAAGATGAACATTAAAAATTGCCATTATTGTTGTTTCTACTAACAAAAACACAGCAAAACTAGATTAAAACAATATCATCGCTATTTATTGAAAAACGCCCTCTATGCAAATATGGTTCGCGTTATGTATCACGCGTACTGCAGGGGGATACTGTCGGACGTAAAATGCTCGTCCCGGCTGTGCGAGCATTTTTGAATCGACGTTTTCTTGTACAAAGAGAGCTGATTTTTCTTAATCCTTATAGGTGTAAGTTCATACATGTAATACAATTATAAAAATATACTAATCTCAGTTTTTATCATAATTGAGGGCGCAGCCTCCAACACATCTCTTAGTGCCCCTTTAGGCAGTCCCAGTGATTTGATAGAAACCGTTTTATATGTCATATTTCCCAATGATATTCTAAGATATACTAGTTGTTCCAGAATTTATAGACGGGTAGCACCGGACCATTCTGACTGGCAATCGTTTTAAATAAGCTTTTAACATGGGGCTAACAGCCGTCATGTGCACTAGTATCTGTCCCCGCTCTACGAGGTATCCTAGATTTTAATTATCAACAGAGCTTACCGAAGTGTTTGTTTGTGTGCGTGTTTGTTGGGATGTTTTGTCTGAATCTGTTTGTTTTTGTTTTGTTTTTGTGTTTTGTTTCAAGTGTCGTTTGTTTTTGTAAGTTTCCTTCGCATAATACGACAGATTACTGGTATAATTATACAAACCTCATTGATAACGGAATTTGTTTCCATCATTTAGAGCATTAGTGTTACGTGAGATTGATTTGAACCCCGGGGGTGGGGGTACTCGGATTTGGTTTGGTCGGGGGTGTGCCGCTGGAGATTCAAAACCCATACCCATTTCTAAGGGTGATTTTTCGCAAAAATAGCCCTAATTTTGGCAAATTTTCGCGAAAATAGACCTAATTTTGGCAAATTTTCGCGATAATCGCGAAAACAGGACCCATGTCTAAAGATTTTTCACTGAAAAGCCTACCCATGGCTAAGGATGTCTCATGAAAAAACGACCCACTGGAGCGGCACGTCCCCGTATGCCTTACACGGTGAGTACCCCCCCCCCCCCCCCCCCCGGGATTTGAACATTTCAATTGTAATAACTATGCGCTTCCCAGTAAATATCAATACTTCACATGTAGAACTCACTATCATATCCCTTATACCTCAATTATAGCACGGTTATACGGTTATTTTGAGACAAATAACAGACCTTACATAGCGGCCATGTACAACACATCAGAAGCCATCTATAATTTACAGGATGAATTTGAATATGCAGTGAGTATGAATGAAACATAATAATACCGTCCGATTATAGTCTTCCAGAATATACTATACACTTATTGAATGTGTATGTTTTTAAATGCCCCCAAGAAAAAGATCTTTTTCATGAAACGTTCTATTTAAAGGCATATTATGTGATCTTTTCCAGATAGCGCCCTCTATTCATTATTTTTTTTAGAAAGTAGATTTTCTTGCAGATTTACATTTCTGATCATAAATCATACATACATTCCAAGTTACAGAGCGATACGATTCCTAATTACCTCAAAATCATGGTTTTAGAGTGAATTTAGAGTAAAAATATAAACTGTCGGAGTTATCCGACAGTTTATTTTCACTCTAAAATCATGATTTTGGAGTAATTAAGAATCGTATCGCCCTGTAACTTGGAATGTATGTACGATTTATGATCAGAAATGTAAATCTGCAAGAAAATCTTCTTTTAATTTTTTTTTCGATGTTGAGGGCGTTCCCTGGAAAGATCACATAATATACCTTTAATAGCCAAAAAAGATTTCTCGTGCAATCCATGCTTAGCACTTTCCACGCGGCTATTTGTTACCATAATACAAAACCTTTTCCAACTTTCAAGGTCTATCTCAAAGATTACTGTACCAATCCTAGGCATGTTTGAACTTATATCAATGCATTTTACATAGTGATTCCAAATATTGCAATTAAATTCAATAATGTTGACATCTTTTAAACATTGTGTGACATTTTGCAATGTCGTCTGCAGACGCTCGCCGCGTGGAAAGTGTTAGTATCACTTATAGTAGGCCTACCCACAGGGATTTTCCAACAGAATGAACAGTGCCAAAAATATGTTAAGTAATTAAACACATTGGCTTTCACTTTGCGTATAAATGGTAGAGATAGGCGCAATAGCCCAATACCAAATTATTTACCTATGAATTGGTGTAATTAAAAAAACCACTGTGGATACTTTTTTAGGAAAACCAACACATAACTGGATTGAAATCACACCAAGTATACCGCTTAAAGCAGGGTTTTCTTAAAGATCCTCGTTTAGCAAATAATTATATAAGCCTTCCATTGTACATTACTATAGTGTCAATGGAACCAGCAGAAATAGGAGACTTAAAACCACTATTTATGGGATGAGAGTCAAGCATGCTGGTCAGGGGCGGAAATTTCTTGTTAGGTGTGGGGGGATGATAAGTTTGTCCCCCCAAAAATGAAATTGAGCTGGTACCATCTATATGCGGTGCGACTCCGAGCTATGCTCGGACAGGGGTGTCTGAGGGGGGGATGTGCCCCTCAGAAGTAGAAAAAAAAAAAAAAATCAAACTCATTTGGTGCTATCTGGTGTATACTTTTGACCAATATTGTATTGAAAAGCCATCGCTTCATTTTTAATAAATATTTCGTTTTTTATCAAAGCACGAAAGAAGTTGAGCATTTTTTTATACTGATATTTTCTTGATTTTAGTATAGATGGTTTAAAAGCTCCAACAAGGGGGAGTCTGAGGCCCTCAGAAGTAGAAAAAAATTCAATTTTCAAACTCATTTGGTGCGATCTGGTGTATACTTTTGACCAATTTTGTATTGAAAAGCCATCGCTTCATTTTCAATAAATATTTTGGTTTTTATCAATGCACGAAAGAAGTTGAGCATTTTTGTATACTGATATATTCTTGATTTTAGTATAGATGGTTTAAAAGCTCCAACAGGGGGAGTCTGAGGGGGGATGTAGAAAAAATTTCAATTTTCAAACTTATTTGGTATGATCTGGTGTATACTTTTGACCAATGTTGTATTGAAAAGCCATCGCTTCACAGTGGCGTAGCCAGGTTTTCCATATTGGGGGGGGGGGCGAGAACTGAAAATGAACCGACAACTTGTTCTTAGTCAAGAAATGCGCGCGTAGCGCGCGAAAGTTTTTGACTTTATACCTATTTTTGGCACGATTGAGGTAAATTTTGGCTCTAAACAAGCTTGTATCAACGAATATTGCATTAAGGTGACTGTTAAAAAGTGGGGGTGGGGGCGGGGGATATATCCCCCCCCCCCCCCCCCCCTTCCGGGATTTCCGCCCTTGATGCTGGTATCCTCAAAACAATCTTCTTTGGGTTAGGTTATTAGCCGAGTTGAATATTCCATTTGTCATCGGCGATATACATGTTTAATATCCCACTTCCTATCTTGTATGGCTTAATAGTTTCCCTGTGGATTTATCCCCTCATCATTTATAAATGATAATAAATATTATCTGAGAAAAATCAACAATTCCGAAAGCCGTTTCCTGCTGTTTTGGTTTTAATCATTTATTTGATACACATAAAACCTAAGTACAATATGATAATTTACTACTTAAAGGGACACAATGTCATGTTGAATTTTTTAATTGTAATTAATTTACTTCAGACTTCAAGATGAGCATTACAAATTGACATTATTCTTGTTTCTACTAAAAAAAACACCAGCAAAACTTGATTAAAACAATGTTTTAAATATCATGAAATACCACCCTTTACCATGTAAAATGCTGGTTGAGGCTCTACCAGCATTTTTGAATCAACGTTTTGTTGTACAAAGAGGGCTCATTTTTCTTAATCCTTATAGGTGTAAGTTCATACATGTACCGGTAATACAATTGTAAAAATATACAAATCCCAGTTTTATCATATATATTTGTAATTGAGGGTGCTGCCTCCACAACATCTCTTAATGCCCCTTTAACCAATTCTTCATATTTCCCACTTGCAACCATATGATGTGATCACTACCCTCGGTATTTACATTGTAAAGGCGTTCTTTTTTCTTCTTCTTACAATATAGATGGAAAATATTTTCTACAATACTTCATTTGAGAATGCATACAATCACACCAAGGTGGAGGATAAAATATTGTAAGTATTTCATTAATTAATACATGGAATTGATCAAATTCATACATATGGTTCTGAAGATGTTAATTCATAAAAATTTCAAAAGGAGAGTTTGTGTATTTCATCCCTACCGTTGTTGTTGAACATTTTGAAACACTGATATTTCTTTCGTAGTGTTTGAAGCGGGATTGCCAATAATAAATTGTCATTAATGTGTTTGGTGTAAATTCGTCTTATACTGGCCATGTGGTCTTTCTCTGATTCAAGTTAGGGTTAGAGTTAGAATGAGCATGTACTGAGGATAGCTTCGTGGCTCAAGCTCCATGGGTCTGACTTAAATCATGCAAAATTCAAGACATTTTAACCTCGAAGCTCCCATGGCGCTATCATTTCAGATTCATCAACAATTTTCTTGCATTCAATTTCATCCTGAGTATGACGTATTACTTCACCAATGAGACAACTGAAGGAATCAACATGACAACAGCCTTACCTGTTACAACAATGGAGGCTACGACAATGGATAACACAATGATGAACAAAATGGCAATAGGTTAGTTAGTAAGGTGGAACTGCAATGCAAGAATTAAAGGGACACTGTGTCATGTTGAATTTTTTTTAATTTTAATTAATTTAGGCCTACTAAAGAATTCAAGATGAACATTAGAAATTGCCATTATTGCTGTTTCTACTTTTAAAAAACCCAGCAAAATTTGATTAAAACAATGTTTTAAATATGTTGGAATACCACCCTTAACCATGTAAAATGCTGGTTGCGGCTCTACCAGCATTTTTGAATAGCTAGCCATCTTGTCAGGAATATTAAATTGTGTTTTTAAAAGATTTGCAGAAAGATACACCTGTTTCATGATATTTATGTGATAGTACAATTCATGGTATGAACTGGACGTCATGCATCATTGAATGTAGAATAGGCCGGGTGCGATTCCCTTTTGTTGTCCATTCCGTCTGGCTACATGGATAACCTCCACTGTGGATAAACTCTATTGTTCATTTTGATAACAGTTCAAATACAGTAATAACACTCTCTTGTGTTCGTAAACCCTGCTTTTTTGTTTCAGACGATGAAAACCCATTGTGGGCTCAAATCATCAGAAATTTTGTGTACCAGGAAACTGCAGCGGGAAAACTTACAAATTTCACTGGAATCATGACGTTAAGTTTTACCAATCCAGGTAGGTTATTTCATGTGGGCCCAGCCCCAGGGCGTACTACATGTTCATTTTCGTATAGAGGGCTCTGTAAATGTACAGAGCCCTTAAACATTTGATAAACTTTTTCCTTTAAAGTTCAAAGTGAGGTTAACAAATATTGGGTACAGTTATCTTAACAACATTTACATTTTCCTCTCATTTGTCCCACCATCCTTTCTGTGTAGCAGATTACAATGTGGCCTTGCAGTTATAATAATTTATTTATAACGTAAAACCATCGTTTTCACAAACCCCTGTCCATGGCTATAATAACATAATGAGAAAATCAAATTTTGAACATTAATTAAATAGAGATTATCAAAAAAAAATTAAAAAGATTTGAAAAAAAAGTATTTACATTGCATTGTGCACAACTTCTTTATGGCCATATTCACAACACAGACTGTAACCATCTGCAAAATTGTTCTCCAGTCATTTTTCAGTCCAAAAAGTGATATTCACACCAAAATGTAAAAGTAAATTTCTAAAGAATGTAAAACAAAAGATGCAAAAAATGAATTAAAATTGTATTGCCACAGATTGTGAAATCAACTAATAATAACTATAATAATTCCTAATAATGTTGGCATAGGTTGTGAAAACAATTACAATAGTGATGTATTGAACATCCAACAATTTGAATCAAATCCATTCATTTATATTGGTAGCCAAACATAACTTAATGTTGTTATAATTTTCCTAAAAATATTTGTTATTTGTTTTTTTTGTAGATTCTATAACTACTTCGACTGGGTTTACTTCTACCATGCAGCCTACAACCCCACCTTGATAGCACATAGGTAGGCCTAATACCAGAAAATGTATCAGCCGCTATAACTCTGGCCTAATGAAAATATATCTGTAGTTCGTTACTAATTCGGTCATGTGAATTGATTTTGATATCTTTAATCGGATAATGTGAATTTAAGGTCCCGGGTCCCAGGTATACACCTAGCACATAAAGTCCCTGCTCAGGTGCTTTGAGGTTGACTAATTCAAAATATATAATCGGTACCAAAAATCTGAGATATACATTAAATTAGCAAATTTCTTCTCCGCAGTTTGATACCTCATTCAACAAAATCGAATGGATACTTTTAAAGTTATGGCGATTTCAATGACCGCGCATGCAACAGAAATGTTGCACTAGGTATAGGAATCATTGATTTGTGTGTGATTACTGTCATAACTGTGTGCTATCTGAACGAGACAGATGAATGGGTCTTTAGTGATAACCGCAATGTGCGGGACAAAGGGTGTATCTGGCTGTGAAGAATACAAGTCTTAGCTGATAAGCTGTGAGTTTTTCAGTGCGTAAATCCATAGACGGGTAAAACATTGATTTTTACCGTCTATGGTAAATCACACACAAATCAATGATTTCCTATACCTAGTGCAACATTTCTGTTGCATGCGCGGTCATTGAAATTGACATAACTTTAAAAGTATCCATTCGATTTTGTTGAATGAGGTATCAAACTGCGGAGAAGAAATTTGCTAATTTAATGTATATCTCAGATTTTTGGTACCGATTATATATTTTGAATTAGTCAACCTCAAAGCACCTGGGCAGGGACTTTATGTGCTAGGTGTACATCAATTACACTGGATAATTAATAACAAAATCTGAAAACTGTATGAAGCCTTATGCAGGCATCAATTCGAATGTTGAACCTACCCTCCTCAAGACTTCACCTTTATTCACCTTCCTTCATGAACAAATAGGTCAAGATAGTAGGTCTTCCCTGCCATTTTGGGGCTGAAGATTCACCACGGTGCATTATATTTGTTCTATATGGGAGAAGTTGATATATAGGGGAAGGTTCGCCATATATTCACCTTTCCAAAATATAAATTCGTTCAATATTAACCACTTCAAAAATATAACTAGGCAAAGATTATCATTAGGCTGCATTAGGCATCTAATATTTGACTAATCTTGAGGAGGGTAGGTTCAAGATGTACATTGACACCTTCATTAGTTCTATCAAAGACTTGATGCTTGCCTGGGTACATAAGGATGAAAACAACCTGTTCTATAATAGATGTCCATACTGCTCAGGTAGTGTCGGTCAGTCAGATGTTTTTGTTTTGTTTGGGGGGTTCAAAACAAATTCTTGAACATTTTAATGAGTTTTCAAAATTCTTCAACAATTTCTAAAAATTACAAAAAGGGATTTTTTTTTTAATCCAAACATTTTGATATTTTTTACAAATCAAATTCCAAAAATATGATTGATGAAAACCATAGAACAAGGTTGTTTTTTCCTTGGCCCAAGATACTATAGTGGCAAGTTTAAGGTGACTGCTATGCATTTTAGGAATCTAGGTTTGTAATTCTTTTATGTGATACAAAAAAAAAATTAATGTTTATAATTTTGAAAATAATTTTACTACATATTTAAGGGGGGACTCAAGGAAGTTTTTGATTTGATTTTTGCAAGTGCTGTAATTATTGAACTATTAATCAAATGCATATAAAAGTATACATTTTTGGAAAGGAAATAGATCAGGTGTCAGTTTGGACCAAAAATGTTGAATATTTAAGAAAATCACAAAATTCACTTTTTTGACCCAATTTTTTTAGGGACAAGCTGACAAAATTATTTGTTAGTAAAAAATGCCCAAAATTGCTTGATTGTACTATTAGGACACTCATTTATTTTCTCATTCAAAGCTGTATTTTTTTGAAATTTTGACCAAAAAGTGCCAAAAATGAGAAAATCGGCACAAGATTAGTGTCTTAATAGTATAGGCCTAATCAATAATAGTATATCAAGCAATTTTGGGCATTTTTTACTCAAAAATAATTTTGTTAGCTTGTCTCAAAAACATTTGGTCAAAAAAGTGATTTTTTTTGTGTGATTTTCTCAACAACAAAAAAATGTTTGTCAAAATTGATGCTGAAAATGGATTCGCTGACCCAAATCCCTTCCAAAAACGTATACTTTTATATGATTTGATTAATAGTTTAATAATTACAGCATTCACAAAATTGAAAAAGTGACTTCCTTGAGTCCCACCTTAAATAACATGACAATCAAAATTTAAAAAGCCATGAGCACCAAGAGTCAAGACTGATTTCTTTTTTCCCCATTTTGGTCTAAAATTATTTTCATTATTATCATGTTAATTGTAATTTGTCATTAATTTTAATTTCCAATTCTAATGTTAACCTATATTTTGGTCCAAAACACAACTATGGATGAGCGGTTTCCATATTAGCAAAATTATTTGCCCATGCTGTTGATAAGTAATGGGATATGCATCACATATCAAGCTTTTGTCCTTAATTGCATTTTGTTGTCATAGCAATAAGGACAATGGTCGCTATGCATTATTCCTACCAAGCAATAATTTCAAGATAATTCTATATGATCTGCAATATGATTTATGTATTTGGTCATTTTAATGGATTTCTATTTTTTTTTTCAAAATGAAATTTGCTTGAATGTATCAAGAGATATACGTCAGCAATTTGATTTGGTATTTCGTATGGATTTTTTTTATCGATGACTGTAGTTTGCAAATGTGTGCTAATACAAAATCTGCCATGTTTAGAAATCAAGTTCAGAGCAATTGAGGCTATTCTGAGCTACATGTCTAGAGTGATATTTATGGAGGGAAAGTATATCATAAGTGAGCAATTTATTTGCAATCTATCAATAAGATGATTTGATATATTGACAAGAAAAAGTATTGTTTTTCATACCGTAACACCTGGGACTAACATATCTATATTTAGATATGTTAGTCCCAGGTAACACCTCATTTTATATTAGTAGATGGAAAATATTTGGTTAATTAGTATTGATTATGTTAGAGGTATTTGGCAACAAAAACCCTAATGTTTGTTTATATCTTGTGTGATGTAATATGTCCTCGGGTTTGCAGATGTGTATAATTATTGCAAGGATTTGCAATCGGAAAACTTGCCAAATCACTTGGCGCTCTTTAAAAGTGTGTATTTGTGTAAATTTGTATTTCATGTAGCAATAGGTATGGCGCATTATATTAACAATATTGAAAGTACTGTTATGTACATTTATTTTTTTTGAAACAAGGGCAGCTTATTTCAGCCTTGTAATTTTTGCATAAAAAATGGTTTGGAATAACAACTACACATCTCTTTATGTTTATGCGGTTAGTCCTTGTATGTAAGTGCCTCTATGTATGTAAGTGCCCTATACTGGATTTGATTCCTTGTTAAATGAAGTTTTAGTGACATTTGTTTCACTGTAAGCTAGAAGCTTTCTCTGACTGACAACAGGAATTTTGCATATCTTGTATCAGCTCAAACAAGTTGGTCCTAGGTGTTATACAGTGTGTATAACCCCTTTGTTGGGTACCCCCCCCCCCCCCCCCCCCCCCCACCCCCCCATTTTTTAACTTATCTATTTTACCAATCCAGATTTAATCTTCGAACCATTTGATGGTCTTCATGACTTCATCCATACATGTATTGGTATTATGGTCTATATATTTATGGCCTCAATCCAATTTAATGTATGATTAGTAGCCATTCATTCATATTCCTGATTTAGTTGCCAGTTGTCTGGAGTACACAATGTACAATAATAATGTTGCAAGAAAAGACCTTTGCCAGTTTGATGAAGCTGTAGGTTTAGTGGTGAAACATTCCTAAAGAATAAAATTGTAAGCTTTATGTACTTAATTGTAGAACTTGGGTTCCGTGTTAATATTTTGCTTATTTTATTACATACATTTATTTTTTTCGATGGTTGCATAGTTTTCAATGAATGTTAATGGCGAGTAGGCATTACAATGTTTTGCAATATACTATGTAAAAAATATACAGCGAATAGTCTGTCTAAATAATTGTCCAATCAGTACTAAGTAAGAGATTGTATTCTGTGGAATAGCAGTTATATTGTAAATAGGCACAAACTTTGAGTTGATTGTCTTGTTTGCTCAAATGTGAAATGTGTGTTAGGAAGTGGCATTTTATCTAAAATTGCACTACAGCAATCAAATAAGTGAATCATTTAAATAGTGCATAATAATAATAATAATAATGCATCTATAATGCGCCATCTATCTAGACAACCTATTCCAAGGCGCAAACATCAAAACAAATAAAAACAAACAGTTAAAATATAAAACAGTTACATAGAAGTAAATCAGTCAAATCATAAGCAATCTTAAACAGATGAGTTTTTACAGTTTTTTGAAACTATCAAGTGAATCACAGAATCGAAGATCTGAAGGAAGCGACTTCCACAGTTTAGGTGCACAAGCATAGAAAGCCCGGTCACCATATGAAGAATATGTCCGAGGAACTGAGAGAAACTGTTTATCCGAAGATCTGAGGCGACGTAATGGAATATGTGGATTGAGAAGATCGCTGATATAAGAAGGTGCCATGTCATAGTATGGTTTTCCAGGTGAGGAGAAGTTTGAAATGGATGCGATACCGAATAGGTAACCAATGGAGACGCTGTAAAACGGGTGATATGTGATCAAATTTCCTAGTCCTTGTGAGCATTCGTGCAGCAGCATTCTGAGCTCGTTGAAGTTTATTGAGTTGTCGTTCAGTGATCCCATATAATAAAGCATTACTATTGTCAAGACGTGATGTCTCCTAGGCGTGAACAAGTGTAGCAGCAGTATCATCATCAAGCACTTAGCGAATTTCATTTATGTTCCTTATTTGAAAATATGTAGATTTGCACACATTTTTGATGTGGTTGTCCATTGACAGCGTGTTATCAAATATAATTCCTAGATTACGAGCACTAGTAGAAGGCCATGCATTTTGAACTCGCCACCCATAAATGGTATTGTTGTTACATATTTTCAAATTGTGATCTGTTTAAGTCATCATATCTCAGCAAAACATAAGGCTATAGTCATGTTTTTGGTCTCATTTAAAAGCTAATGAGTACCACTAATAAACCTGTAAATATGAACAACATAGCTTTTCAATTAGCGAAGTTATGGTTGATTGAATTGCGAATCGTCAAGGTGGAGGAGGGGGGATGCGGTACACACAAACTCTATGGAAACAGCGCGTTTCGCGTGTGTAAGCTTGATTAAATTCACTACTACTAAAGTACTACAGGGGCTACAAACTTGGTTTTGGTCTTAATTTACAGCTAAACAATTCTGCTAGTTGTTTTTAATCATTTTGAACTCTTTGTGATTAGTTTAGTCCATAAAATATGAACTTTTACTTACGAAACTACCTGTTTTCATGATAAACACTGTAGTAAGTAATGAGGATGTCTTCAAAATCTAAACGTTGCTGTAAATTTTTGATTACTTATCCTATCACAGTCAAAGTATACATTTTCTAAAAGGAAATTTGATGAGGAATCCAAATATAGACTTACATTTTCATTTAGGGTTAGGGCTAAAATGTTTGAGTTCAAAATACATTGAATTGTAAAAAAAAAAAAAAAAAATTGGAACACCCTGTATTCTGAGATTAACAAACAAATGTGATTTTTCTTTCTCCAAAGTCAGTAGGCTTCACCCATCCTCTTACCAAATAAATATTGTTTACTTTCAGTTTATTACTGTACGTTAGTAATAAGCAATACATTATGCAATCCAATTTTATCCGGAAATGGTTTTTTTTTCACCCTGTATAATTTCAAGGTCACCCTGTATAATGAGTTGAAATGTGTATATTTGGATCGCTTATGTCCTCAGCTTTCCAAAAATGTATACCTTGGCTAGTTTAGGGTTAGTAATTGTGGAGATATTCCAATTTGAAACTCAATTGGTGTAAAAATGCATAATATTTGTGATGTAACGCTAAGGGTGGCGAGTTCATAACACATGGCCAGAAGCTTTTATGTCAGTTTAGCCTCTGAAAAGTTTTTTCTAATAATTGGATATATCTTAGGGGTGGGGGTCCAATTATTCCATAAATTAAATCAATTTAATTTTTTTAACAAAGAGGGGGGAAATAAAAAGTACCCAAAATGCAATTACCTCACAAAAAAAATCAAATGGCTCACATACACTGATTATATTTCTTAATATTCATAGCTAACCCTTATCGTAGTACTAATTATAAGCAGTTGACCGTGTCACACAATTAGTCATTGTTACATCTGTAACTTATGTATTAATAACTATGAACATTTCATAAATAAACAATCTCCTCTTCGTTTTGAGCATTTTTAAATAGCATTTTCAAATAACAATTAATCAAATAAACATATTGAGAAAAATATTAATTTGATAAGAAAAGATTCTTTCCCACACGAATTCTATATTTGAGCGTTTTTGTAACTAATTGATGTCGTTTACTATAAGTGATAAATTTGAGCACAACTTTGAACCCGTAGTGCCGCTATGAGCACATGAACATTTGTGGAATTGATTTGATACTTAAATTGTTTATTGAGATGCTTTTATTGACTCAGTTCATACACTACAATTTTAATCACTTATTGTTCATGTTTTTTACTTTCTTTGAAATAATTGAATAATGAATAATATTGACAAGTGAGTGAATAATTTGCAGATGCAAAAATAAGTGAACCCAAGCTGCAAGCTACACTGCAAGATTTGGTTTACCCTTTTTAAATGTTCATAAGGTGATTGAATCAAGATACATCAATCTTTTACAACTATTGCTCAGATTGAAGAGGATTGATACATCATAAACCCCTGAGAACTACTGGCTGATTGGTCAGAAAGATGGATACATCCATTCTTGCACCAATCAGAGACATTGTAAGAATAATTGTATCCCTGATAGATATCGGAGTGAAATATTTTAGAAGCTGTATTATAATTGGTTATTGAAATGAGTATTTCTTATAATTAGCCAATCACAAACACTATTAGATAAACAGGTAGTGCTCAGACATTTACAATGAATGTATTTATATATATTTTTGAAATGTGGGTATGTTAAACCACTGATAAGGCCAAACAAAATAAAAGGTTCGTCTCAAAGCTTGCGCGCGCATTGGTTTTGAAATGCCAAAATACCGCGTCTGAAATGCAGAAAATTTTCAAATCAATTTTTTTTTTCCCTACAAATTTTTATTTCGAGTTTTTATTAAAAATATCGGCAGATTTTCCTTTTCTCAAACTGTTACATGACTCAGTTCTTCAAAAACGCTGCACAATTGTTCTTATACACAACTACATGACAATATTCATTTCAAATAGAAAAAACAAATATCAGAAAGTGTCAACGGTTGCAAATAGTAAGAGTAAAAATTGCCACACAAATAAAAAAAAAGTTTAAAAAAAAAAAATGGAAGACAAAAAACAGCGCGCGTCGCCCGATTTTGAAGCCTTCGCAAGCTTTGAGACAAACTTTTTATTTTGTTTGGCCTAACTAAGAAGTTGTGCTAAATATCAAGTGCCTTATAAATGAGCCATTTATTTTATACTCAAATAATCAGGCTAAATTATTTGATTTATATTTTCCTATAAAACAATGTGATTGAATTTATGTACAGTATTTGGTTCTCAAATGTAAATATTCATGTTGGTCACTATAGAATAAATGTAAATATTCATGTTGTTCACTGTAGAATAAATGTAATATTCATGTTGTTCACTGTAGAATAAATGTTCTGAAAAATTGAAATAAATGACACTAGTTGTAGACAAACTTGTACTGTTATTTGTTAGGTTATTTTATTAACAACTTTCAATCAACAAAGACAATTCAGGAATCACAGAGAAAGGGATAATACTATTGATATGGTTTCCAGTTGCCTATACAGTGGAACCTCGTTAACACAAAACTCTGTTAACATAAAATTCCTGTTAACACAAAGTGTTATTCAAGTCCCAAGTTTATAATTTACCATTATAATATGACTGGATTACACAAATTCCTCTTAGCACAAACTTAAATACACGGCCAAAGGCAACTTTGTGTTAACGAGGTTCCACTGTAACCCTGTGTCCAGTGTTGCCAACTAAATTGTATCCCAAACCACAGCTCAAGTGCTCTTTAGGCCATGGGCCATGACAAAAAGTAACCCAATTTTTAGTTGAGCCCATTTTTGCAAGCCGTGGCACCAATTGTTTTGGCTGCGATGCAAGGTTCAAGGCTAATTTGTATACTCATCAATCCATATTAAATTGAGAAGTCAGACGATGATTGCTTTTCTTATAAATGTTACCAATTTCGCTTAATGCATGAATGCAACACAATAAACCATGGTAGGCAATTAACATAATTGCTTTATTCAAACTTTATAGCATCAGTAGCATCATCAACATTGTATTTTAGATTACCTTTATTATAGGCATTTTCTCTTATGTGACACGGGTCATTCCATATGAAAGTGTATCATGTAAACGGTTCTGTCCGGGCCCGTCTGACTTCCTGGTGTTCCTCACAAAAAAGGAGAGAGTGACAATTGGCCAAATTTGCGAGCAAAGAAGTAATAAATATATGCATATATTTGGGCAACAATACATGGCGAGATCCCTTGTCTACGTTTATGTTCATAATTCACTTCGAAATTGGCTTTTAAAGTTATTTCATACTGCATTTTCTTTACATGACACGGGTGTTGTGTTTGTATAACAGTATAACCGGGTCATATTTACATGCCTACCTTATTGTAAGGCCAAGTAACAAAAATTACGTGGTTCACATCAGCCAGCACCGATTTTTGACGCCGCTCCAATATTTTAGTTATTTGTTATTTTCAAAAAATACGAAAGAAAAATCAAAAATCATGCCTGTCTTTGTTGTGTGTGAGTGTGTCCATCATTTTCAACTATATTTTAAATTTTAATGAAAAAGACGCGAGAAAACACTCGTTGGCATAGATAGTGATATGAATATCGAAACAATTCTTGCAAAAAGCTTGTAATTTGGCTTCTGAAAAATAACAAAAAATCAAAAAATAACAAATAATAAGGGCTGCCCTCACTGATTTTTAAAACAGTCCGGACAAGAAACACATTATTTTTGTTATTTGGCCTAAGATTTCTTGTGCTTAGCAAAGCTGTAGTTGCCGTCACAATACATTGGACAACATTCAACAAAACTTGCGTGTGCATCTGTGGCCAAATTTCAATGTACACTTGGAATGAATATTTATTACGTGCAGGTAATCTCTTCCAGGTTTACACAGAATTTATTGCTTATTTGGAATTTCATACAATACTTAATAACAGCAACCATAAGACATATGCAGGTCAAACATCGCCAAGAATGTGCTTTTTACAATAATTAGCAGAAAAATGTCATCTGATTTTCAGCTTCTTATACATAGTGGAGAAAGACACATTTTATCTCAGTTTGAATATCTTACATTGAGTGAAAAATGCAAATTGTATTGTAAATGGCCTCATCCAGTGGTTTGTTTACACCTGATAAGCACAAATACCCAATTGAAATATGTTAAGTAGCATTGTTCTAATGCCAAACAAGATTGCAAATTGGATCTACTTAACATCATAACAATTAATGAGCATTTATATACACGTATAGCGCTCTTACATGCTATACAATCGTATCACAGCGCTTAAAACTTACTGAGAAATAAATTGTGGACTTCCTATGGTTTTACTTTGATCGGTGGCAGCCTGTGAAGCAACACTTGTTACATATCAATCATATCCTTGAATAAAGGTCTTCACTGACATACTTCACCAATTAACAAATTGTTATCTTCAACTGCTTAAACATGTCACATACATACATAGTATGAGGTTTCTCACGCTTTATTTTCATGCAGGGATGTCAAACTCAAAAGAAAACAATTGCCTTTTTTCCTGTCCAGCATGTCACCTACTATTTGCATTCTATGTCTTTGCAGAGATGTCAGCTTTAAAATGAAGCTATTGTCTTTCCTATCCACCATGTCACCTTGCGGATACATCAGTCTTTAATGGAAGCCAATTTACTCTACCTCGTTGTATAAGTGATTCTGAATCTAGGGTGTCCAGATACTGCATCTGTTGAAAATAATGTGAAAGAAAATTATGAAATACATTCAGATTTCTGATATTGGTCATTATATTAAAGTGCAGTAACCAACCAAACCCTTGAGGAAAAGTCCCACCAAAAGACTACTAATGCTTGTCCAAGTAACTTTGAAGTGGACCCTTTTCATGGCATAAAGAACATAAGAATGTTGACACCCCTCATAAATGGCATTAAACGCATACTGTACCCATGGACCCTAGCCTAAAGGGTATCACTCACACTCAAAACAGGTAGCAAATGAGTTTTCTATTAGATATCATTGATTTGTATGGTACAAATCGAAAACAGTTGGATGATTACCGGGGATGATTAGCTGTGATTACAGTGTTGCACAAACCAAGCAATGATATCCCATAGAAAAATAAATTTGCTACAACTTTTTGTTGATGGGTCTGGTCACTTAAGACATCCTATCTAACTTTAAAAGTATTTCACTCAATTTTTATGCAAGAGGGGTCAAATTATGGGGAAGAAATTTGCGCACTTAACCCTAACCCTACTACGTCTCACAGAAACATCACAGCCAGCACCACTTGGCTTGCGTGCGCACAAGTTCTATCTCATGTAGCACTAAACTACGGGTATATATGGTCTCCGATTTTTTAGCCTGTGAAGCCTCCCCCCGTGGCTGAGTGGTAGTATATCTCGCCTGTCACGCGCCCGACCCGGGTTTAATTCCCGGGGCCGGCAGACATAATTTTTCCATTTTCTTTTATTTAACCCCCTCCCCAGCCCTCAAATTAAGAAATTGAAAGGGCAATGCAATTTCAGGCAATTTGAAAGGGGCACCAAGGCAATTATGTACTTTTCAATGGAGTAAAAACAGCCAGAAGTTGAGGGCATCAAGGCAACTAGGCAATTGCCTTTGGTGCCTTCGGTTAATTTGAGGCTGCCTCTCCCCCTGTTCTTCGTTCCATCCCCACTGCCACATTCTAGGGTTAGGGTTAATGTATATTTCAGATTTTTGGTACCAATTATTGATTTTGAATTAGCTAACATATGAGCACTTGGTCATTAGGTGTTTACATTTAATATTATCAGAAACATGCATCAATGGAAGAATAAGCGTATTATGCTAATTAATGAATGACAGAAGGAAAAGAACTTTGTACAATTGTTAATCAAATAAAGAATAGAATTGGGCTTCTAGATAATCTGTCAGTCACAAGGTTACCTGGGTTATTGGAGCATGATTGTGTGACATATCAAATTGCTGTCAATTTCTCAACGGAATCAGCTGTAATGAAACCAATCTATATCAGAACCTACCTGCTGCGTTACATAGTCTACCATGGTGGCTAACTGACGTGGGTCATCGCAGTTTCTATTGAAAAATATTTTCTGCAAAGCACCTGATAAAGCATCGACATCATCAGAGAGAATACCCTGAAAGAGAGAAACAAAACATTACTTAGAAAACATTTATAACAATTTTCTGTCTTGGTTTTTTTGTCTATTTTTGTCTATTTTTTAATATACTATGTTATAAGCCTTTGAAATATTATCATGTACGTTCTCATCTATTTCAGGTTCGGGTAATTTGTTCATCTTGCCAACAAATTACTTATTTTGCATTAATGGTTGCCATGCATAGTCCATTATGCTGCTAATGCAGCCATCCCTATAATACTTATGATGATGTACAGAATTCAGTCACACATGAATAATCACCCATTATACCAGATTAAACTGTCATAATGAGAATTTTCCGGGGGGAGGGGGGAAGGAAGTCAACAATTATACTGTAAGCATACGTAACAACAAAAACATGTAATAAGGGATGCATATTACCTGTTATGGGTCCAAACGGGTCTAAAATTAGGGAGAAATACATGCAAACCTCATTTCATGGTGAATTTTGGCGTCAGAGGAAATTCTTATAAAATATGGAGTTTATTATTGTTTGGTATCAATAAGTATCGGTTAAAAAGGGTAGAAAAATCATATGTATAAATAAATTGCTTTGGTGGTACAAACATTCAACTCAAAAATTATTTCAAAATGAGCATAGTACATACTTTGATGAATTCCTATGTCTCGTTTATCCATAACTCTGAATTTGTTTAAGTGCTATACTTTAAAGTTATAACATCTTTTTTTCTTTAATTCCATAAGTAACCCACAATGTGAATCAAACACTGCTATCTGTGATTCTTAACACATTGAGAACTAGATTTAATAAATGTTTTATTGATATAAGAATATGTATCAAATCCCATAATAAATCAATCAATGTGTCCACCTGTGAATATGTTTCAAAACAGCTCAATGAGCAATGTATGATTGGTAAAATAGAATGTGATTGAATATAATGTACACAGCCATCTTCTTATGCCTGGCATCATCATGGTAACTATATTGCCAGAACATGTACATGTACTATTTGCCAGTCTGCATGGGTATTGTTAAAGTATCAGTGAGGTACCACCACAGTAGCTGCACAGTACCCGTAACTCTGCTACTGTGTGGCTACTTTGGTTGAATCTGGTACCGTACAGTTCCCATATACAGTCATCAAAAAAGTAACTATACAGGTAATAAATGGGCTTCTAATTCTAAAAATATATATCCTACCTAAAAATATTAAATAATAAAGTTGTTGCGAAATCCGTCTTCTTAAATATGAAATATTGCACGCTAGGATCGGATGATTATTGAGGAAGTGACACTCCAAAATGTAAGGTGGGGTCCGATTTTCATTTTCACATTTTTATTTTCTACACACGGACCCATCTAACAGGTACCTTATCGATTACTGGTAGTACAATTGGGGGATGCATGCGCAGGTTGGACAGTCGGCCGTATTGTTCCGATGGATCAATACGCCACACACGCTACCTGTCATACCCTCCCCCGTATTGACATGTAAAATGTGAAAATGAAATTGTGAATTTACTTTACATTTGGGATTGTCACTTCTTCAATAGTCAACCGATCCTAGCGTGCAATATCTCATATTATAGAAGATAAATTTCTCAACAACTTTATGATTTAATATTTTTGGGTAGGATATATATTTTTAGAGTTATAAGTCAATTTATTACCTGTATATTTACTTTTTTTATGACTCTATGTACTAAGCATACAATACCTGTACAGGTACTGGTAGCTAAGTAACCATGATGCCACGCATAAGAAAATGGCTGTGTACATGTTTCTTTATTTGACTCCTTACCTCATCATATGCATACAAAGCAGCATTGAACTGTCCAATCATTTCTTTCAAACCATTCTTCACCTTGATTGTAGAAACCTGAAAGAAAAAGTAGTGCCATCCATGTTCATAACATTCCATGAAATTTGCAACAAAACTAAACAAAACAGAACAAAATTGAGCGGAGCTGAACTGAGCTAAACTGAACTGAATCTAACCGAACCAAACCAAACTGAACTGAACTAATTGCGATAGTTCTCTGATTTATTTTAGAACATTGATGGTATCAAATGTTGGCAGAATTATAGTCATTTTTACGTTAAGAATTTAAATCACCTGATTTTTCTTCAAAAATCGTTTTTGAAAGGTTCATGTTTCATTTACACTAAAACTTCTATCATATTGATTAAAATTAGAAGTATCACATGCCTATCAATAAAAAGGTTGAGCGATTTCTTGAGTAAAAGTTCAACGACAAGATTAGGAAAATCTTAGTTGGTATACCTCGGATTTAGTTTCACTGTTTTAATAAGTTCATTGATTTGTGAGATAGGCTTTTACGACGGGTATTCATAATATAAGTTAAAGGTTTAACGGGTTCGCCGTCGGACGAGTTTTTAAGTTCATTGATTTTCAAAACTTTCAACTAAAATGTAAGTCTACCAACTGATATACTTAACTGGCCTTGTATTTTGTCTGATAGATTTTTAATTTGATATGTAACGTAAACTGATGACTATATAGATGATGTAACGTCACAGCATCCAAGCAAACAAAGCGTGCATTGCCTGCCACGCAAAAGCTTGCCTGCCAGTATGCGCGTGAATTAGAAGGGGTGTCCATTATAAACCATACACTAAACCAAACCAATCATCTGTAACATCAGCAGTCAATGCAACAGTCAATGCATGTTCTTCCATGCATGGAATGGAACCAGGCGCTTAACATCGTTGAACAATAAGAGGTGACATGGTCTATTATAGCTAAAGCAATCAGAACTCTCAAAGTATTCGTTTCTAACAGTACAATAGTGTATCTAACAGTACAATAGTGTTAGAAGCACATACTTCTGGTACTTACCCCCATCGCCTTTCCTCTTGCTTCCACATCATGCCACATACAATACACCAGATAATGAATCATGTACTTTCCCTCACGACCTTCACGTCTTAATCTCACCATTGACATCCTAAATAATGATATATCAGTTTACAGTTATCAATACATGTCAGCCTTAAGTATTGTCAGATATTGTAAAACAAAGCTTCAAATATATCCACATAACTTTCATATTACATGGCTCAATGTTTATTTTTGAATATTTGAATGATCAAATAAAAATCACCATTTTGATGCAACAGACCAATTTTTCCATAAAATGAAGCCCTCATCTAATCTGATGAAATCATCATAAGCTTCAATCGCTTAGCTGAATGAGGTCAAATATCCGTATTTCTGGTATATACTTCATCGCTTTGGAGAAGTGCAACTTCTTTTGCACCAAAGAGGGCAACAAAATGTCAGAGGACTGATTTAATCAGCCAGCCATGCATCATTGAAGAAAACTGACGTATTGCAATTCACTATAGCAAACATTTTCACCTTACAATTAAAAACTTACACTTTGATTCCTGAATTTCATATAGCTAATTCAATAACACACCAAAGAATTACTAAATATGGTATCTTTTACCAAAACAAATCTAGGCTCGAAAACCCAACAAAGCTTAATCCAAGTACATTATATATGCATATTTTCTGAGCCAAAATGACATCCTACTTACCAAACATGGAGCTGTGTGACTATAAACCATGAAAATAATGTGTCAGGCATATTGCACGCTGTGGATACAAAGAGAGAAGTTTACCCTTTCCAGTTAGATGAAAGATTAATGATAAAAATGTGAATGCCTTCGTTTACCCTGGTAAACTGCAATGACAAGATACTTCAAGTTGAGATTTATAACAGTGATTACAGGAGATTTTGATTCCTTCTAGGCATGGAAGAGGAAGTGGGGAATCTGTCATGCTCTCTGGCATTTGGAGAGATAGTAGAGTCATTATCTTGGATTCCGTGACCATTTTCTTCCTACCTTAGTTTCTTAGTGAATTTGTCAACTAGAACCATTTTAAGAGAAAATGAGCTCCCATGCACCTCTCAAAAGTGACGGGAATGTTCTTTTTTAGCGCAAATTCCAAAATGGCCGCCATACAGGGGCCCAAAAAATCAAATGGCTTTAATTAAGCTAAAAAGCACACCAAATTGTTCGGCTGAGAACAAGGATTCAGAAAAAGTATAGTTTGCCCTACTTCCGATGTTTGGTTAACGAGTTATCGGGTAAAACGTAAAAAGGTCGTTGACCTTTGCATATGGGGTCAAAATTTAAACTTGCTCCGATTTTGAAAAACAATATCTCAAATTGTTCGTCTGATTGCAAGGATTCCAGAAATGATAGTTTATACCACCTAGAGTGTCTGTTGTACCTCATAAAGGGGTCAAAAGGTCAGATTATATATAGGTCAGTGTACCTTGACCTTTTGACCAACACAAAATATTCCTGGTGGTAAAAAAACAACTATTTCTGGAATCCTTGTGATCATACGAACAATATGAGATATTGTTTTTCAAAATCGGAGCAAGTTTAAATTTTGAACCCATATGCAAAGGTCAACGACCTTTTTACGTTTTACCCGATAACTCGTTAACCAAACATCGGAAGTATAGCATACTATACTTTTTCGGAATCCTTGTGCTCAGCCGAACAATCTGGTATGCTTTGTAGCTTAATTAAAGCCATTTGAATTTTTGGGCCCCTGTATGGCGGCCATTTTGGAATTTGCGCTATAAAAGAACATTCCCGTCACTTTTGAGAGGTGCATGGGAGCTCATTTTCTCTTAAAATGGTTCTAGTTGACAATTTCACTAAGAAACTAAGGTAGGAAGAAAATGGTCACGGAATCCAAGATAATGACTCTACTATCTAGCTTTTAGTTTTTTGTACAAAAATATAAAATTGTGGGAAATTATTCCAGCCCTGCTCTTTGGAATTGTAATCAGGGTAAAGCACATTGCCCAAATACACACACTTATGCCAGGACTTTAACCTATAACCTTATTGTGGATCCAATGAATCCACTATCTATCCACTAAATTGTGTGTCCCTTAACAATATGAATAGAGAGTTAATTATACATCCCCTTACATTATGTATGTTATGTGAAGACCGTACCTTGGAAAAATGACTGTACATCAACACCATCCACACAAGATTCATACATTTTCTGGGCGGAATTTCTTATTTTCTGCAAGATAGAGAAAATCAAATGCATGTATCAATAATACAATAAAAATTCATCCTTAAAATTCTGTAAATGGATAAAAATATTTGTGTCCATTATCATTCACATTGCTAACAATACAAGTACTCAATAACAATCACTACTTACAATTCTGTTATATTTCATCCTGCCTGCAATTCCTACAAACTCCAGAGCTTTGGTAAACAAATCATTGTTGTCAACTTCATCTGGTAATATTGCACCTTGTTTTGCCAATGCCTGTACACAAGGGGGAATCACAAAACAAACACAACTTAAGCATTTATTGGTTTCTTTGGTGTAAGGCAGACGTACGGTCATCAATCAGATTTCGCAGAGCCTTTTGTGTTTATAGATGGTGTGACCGGTGACGTAGTGCCCGGCAGTTTGTGTGCGCACCTACAGGGAATGTGCTTTAATTCACACTTGATTGATCATTACTTACCATGCTTACGGTGTAATAGTGCAGTAGTCATGGTATGCATCCCTAAGCACAATGAGAGACCAGGTACTAAATCTGGTTGCCCGGCAGTTTGTGTGCGCACCATAAGGGCATGTGCTTTTAAAATTGGCGCTCAGTGATGTGTGTTTTGCTTTCATATAGTATGATGTATGCAGTAGTCATGGACTAGTACTTCTAGCATGTCTTTAGACCAGGCGCTAATCAATTTGTAAACACTACTGATGTAAACAACGGTCACCTCATCTATACTGAGATCATAATATATTATCAGTAGGGAGTGGAACAAATTGCAATCTTGTTTTTGTTCTACCCCTATATAACATACATGTATAGGGGTAAAACGCAATCTTGTTTTTGCTACCCCTATATAAGATACATGTATAGGGGTAAAACGCAATCTTGTTTTTTCCCTACCCGTATTAGGGGTGGAGAAAAATGCAATCTCTTTTCACCCCCTATTTCCCTGCAGTGACGCAGCATTTACATATTAGTGACAGAATTCTTCTTTGATTGTGCAGGTACTTATGTCAGCGTATTACAATCAGGGGCTTAATGAGGTGCAATTATTGGAATATGCACGATGTCCCTGCATAAAGTTAAATGAATGATGAATAAAATGTAGGTAGAGGTAGTCTTTATGTGAGAGGTAACACATAATACATCTAATAGCAGGGAGGTAGGACCAACATAAATTAATTAGCAAAGACCAAAGAGGGCCTGTTTCTGTAGAACTGACTGCAAGCAGCTACATGCATGTATAATTTTCCCTTAAAAGAGGTGTCCAGCAAGCACAACATTGTCCAGTATATGTTAGAAAAGTAATTATCGAGCCTTAAAGGTGTATGTTCCGATCACTTTTTTTGGACTATGATTTTTTTTCACATCAAGATATTTTGATATCAGAACTTTTACCCCTGCTAGGATCGAATAACCCACAAACATTCCATCCAATCCCATGCGATGAGTACACCTGCGTAAGCGTCGCGGCGCCGGCATAAGCGAAGGAAAGGCGCCAAAGACGCACTGCAAAAGTGCGCGTTATGGAGCAAACCATGCATTGTGAATGTCGGACGCACAGTTGAAACGTAAGCCCCACCTTCCCGTGTTCAATTGTCTCATCTAAATGTCGCCAATTTCTCTGAGAACCAATGGGATTGCTTACACTTTTTTAGCTGTTTAAGAATGGGCAATGTTGTGCTTGTTCACTCATGGTATGGTATTACTGCCTAATAGTAATAGAACCCTAATCAATACAATTTTTACAATTATAAACATTTATAAGCCAACACAACTTCATAATACTTACACTGTAATAATTTGAAGTGGAAAATGTCCTGATGGCATTCAGATGAGTTCTACATGGAAGTAGTGACCTTTGACATTCAGCTGGGACTAGAATTAGTGAAGGTTCATTTCTTGGACCATGTGTTCCAAAAGATACAGACTGATGTGTACTTGACTGCAGCAGTCCACAAACACTCTGAAAAATAAGATTAACAAATGAAATGTTACAACTTTTTAACTCATCACCATGAATCCATGATAGTGTATTGACTATTGAACCACCATTTTTTATCATCCATAAACCCTAAGCTACAATATAGAGTTGGTGCCATTTATTTTGCGTGTGGTAGGGGGGTCTCCAACTGAATTCAAAATGGCTACCCCTATACAGGGGGTCACAAACTGAATTGCTCTAATTAAGCTGCAAAAAGCTGAAAAAATACCAAACTGCTCGTCTGAAAACAAGGATTCCATAGATAGTTTGCCATATATCTGATGTTTTGTTACCGAGTTATCAGGCAAAAAGGTCGTTGACATTTTTCCATATGGTCCATATGGTCAACATTTCAACTTGCTCCGATTTCAACAAGTAATACCTCAAATTGTTTGTTAGATCACATGGATTCCAATGATCATTTTCAATATCTTAAGTACTTGTAGTCCTTCATACAAGGGTCAAAAGGTCAAATATCAATATAGGCATATATGGGGGAATAACAAAAGAGGACCTAACTTCATCAATATGCAAGGGTTTGAAGCGCTCAAAATGAAATTTCTGTAATCCCTGCGCTCAGACGAACAATTTAAGGTATTCTTTGTTCTATAAAATTTTAAAAAAGAAATATGAATGCATTTCAGACCAGTGCAGAATGTTGTAACATACGAAAACTAGCATAGACAGTCGTGTCAAGTCAGTTTTACATACATTATTCTTTGAACATTAAACATGATATTGATATCTGAAGCAAAAGTGTTGACTTATTTTATTCAGAAAAGTACTTTGGGCATTTCAACAACTGGTTTGGCATGTTTGGTTGATGGTTCTCAAATTCAATCACATTTGACATTCCATGATCATGATGATACACTTTGTGTTGTTTTTACTTTTTAGTGGCTTAATTATTAATATTAGCGGCGTACACTCGCTACGCTCCGGTCCCGCTAGATGGTTATGCCACATTACCTACCTCTGAAACCACATAAACCCCCTACAACCCCCATCCCCAACCAGATTGATATATAACCATATCCCTCCTAAAGGCATTATAAACCCCCTACAACCCCACCCCCCCCCCCCACAATTAGGTTGATTTATAATCAATAATCAATCATATCCCTCCTAACCATTTACCGTGGCTACTTTATTAACCCCGATCTCTCAAACCGCATCAAGTTAACCCTCCATACTTTTAAAACCACATAACACCCCTACAACCGCCCCCACTGCAACTACAGTACTACACCAACCAGGTGGATTTATAATCATAACCCTCATAACCATTTCCCGTGGTGACTTCATTAACTCTTAACCCTATCCTAAAATATTTCCCGTGGTTTTAACCCAACCCCCCATACAAACACCCAAACCAGGTTGATTATAATCACAACCCTCCCTAAACCATTTCTGTGGCTTCTTCATTAACCCTTGGTCCCTTAGATTGTTTGGCATACCAACTTAAAGTAAATACATCATGTTGTTACATTAACCCCCGCAAAGCCCATGGTTTTACACCCCCCCCCCCCTCCCCCAACATGACACCAAATACCCTACCAACAGGCATATAACCATTTCCCGTGTGGCTTCTGCGCCATGTGTAGGAGTGCGTGTGCCACGGCAGTGAGCCCTTGCGCAAACATGCACGCGACGCATTACCACAGTATGATTACGCGGTAGTACGCGCAAAGCACAATGTTGTTCAATTCTAGTGGCATTTATGAGCCAAATCTGAGAGGTTTTTTGCTGTTTTTGGAGCCAATTGTTAACCAATTTCACTAAAATAAACTTTAACACCCTTCCCGTTATTTCCTCTACCTTTCATGCAAATTAGGCGCCACTTTGATCACAACTAACAGAGAAATAAGGATAACAAACACACAAACAAACAAACAAACACACACACAAACAAACAACACACACCATTTCCAGATTTATAGTAAGATTAAAAATGATAACTATAAACTGCTCACATAAAGTTGAGAAACTTTTTTTAATCAAGTATATTTTTATTATTTATTACCTACCCTCTTTGTATGTTATATATCAATGGAAAGCTGTGTTCCTCTTTAAAATTATACCACATTTGCAATGATTACAATCATTACATGTTGCTGAACTTGGCCACATGAATGAGAATGAGGCAAAGTCAAAAATCAAATGTGCCAAAATTACCGTTATCTGTGCTAAATAGTCAATAGCGTATAGGTAATAATCAATAATCAAACCGGTCATGCTTGAGAACCATGAATGGTTTACACAAAGATTTGCACCAGTGAGCACAACACACACACGTTAACCCTCATCTTTTAGAAAACCATTGTTTGGGTATTTGCAAGACTGGGTTAACAATGACTCCAGGTAGAAGGTCATGAAGGTAATTGATGAAATTTAGGCCTATAACTTGTAAACTTTTCTGAAATACGGTAAACATTTTGCAGTTTCAATATGCCGCGTTTAACAGATTTGGAGAGAGCCCGTGCCATTGGTTCACAAAGTAACACAACATTGCTAATTTTGGCACATTTGATTTGTGACTTTGTCTCACTCTCATTAATGTGACCAAGTCCAGCAACATGTCATCATTGCACATTTGGTATCATTTTAAAGAAAAACACTTCAGCTTTCCATTGATATGCAACATAATACAAGATCATAAGATGGTACAGGTAATAAATAATTAATAAAAATATACTTGATTAAATTAAAAAAAGGTTCCTAACTTTTTGTGAGCAGTTTTAATGTCATGTATGTGTTATATATACAGTCATAACTGTTACTGTATCTAGCATTACATAACTAGTAGAGTCATTTTCTTGGGTTTCGTGACCAATTTCGTGATACCAAAGTTTTTTAGTGAATTTGTCAACTAGAACCATTTTAAGAGAAAATGAGCTCCCATACACCTCTCAAAAGTGACGGGAAAGTTCTTTTATAGCGCAAATTCCAAAATGGCCGCCATACAGGGGCCCAAAAACTCAAATGACTTTAATTAAGCTGAAAAGCACACCAAATTGTTCGGCTGATCACAAGGATTCCGAAAAAGTATAGTTTGCCATACTTCCGATGTTTGGTTAACGAGTTATCGGGTAAAACGTAAAAAGGTCGTTGACCTTTGCATATGGGGTCAAAATTTAAACTTGCTCCGATTTTGAAAAACAATATCTCAAATTGTTCGTCTGATTGCAAGGATTCCAGAAATGATAGCTTTTACCGCCTAGAGTGTCTGTTGTACCTTATAAAGGGGTCAAAAGGTCAGATTCTATATAGGGCAATGTACCTTGACCTTTTGACCTACACAAAATATTCCCGGTGGTTAAAAAAAAACCTATTTCTGGAATCCTTGTGATCATACGAACAATATGAGATATTGTTTTTCAAAATCGGAGCAAGTTTAAATTTTGACCCCATATGCAAAGGTCAACGACCTTTTTACGTTTTACCCGATAACTCGTTAACCAAACATCGGAAGTAGGGCAAACTATACTTTTTCGGAATCCTTGTGATCAGCCGAACAATTTGGTGTGCTTTTCAGCTTAATTAAAGTCATTTGAGTTTTTGGGCCCCTGTATGGCGGCCATTTTGGAATTTGCGCTATAAAAGAACTTTCCCGTCACTTGAGAGGTGTATGGGAGCTCATTTTCTCTTAAAATGGTTCTAGTTGACAAATTCACTAAGAAACTTTGGTATCAAGAAATTGGTCACGAAACCCAAGAAAATGACTCTACTAAACTGAGACTATCTCATCATGCTCTTTTAAATTATGAAGACTCCACGTCAAGTGTTTACTGTAGTGTTTAGTCCAAAAAGAGGCCGAACATGACTTCCGAATTTTGAACTCAAATTACTCACACTTGTCCATGGAGAGCAAGACGTCCTTACTAAGCTGTTTGACAGAGTGGCTCTGAGTTTGCATAGAGCGAACATCTTCTCTGTGTGTATCGTTTCGTTTCTTATTCACTATATTTTTATTTTACACAACAGCAGGGCAAACGCGAACAGCGTCAACTAGAACTTCATAGAAGAACCGTACAACACGACTGCTGAATTTTGATGTTTTGTAATTCTTTGCGTAATCTTCCGAAATTAACACAAGGCTCATAATATTAGTCAATCAATTAGAAAGACTCTTTTAAAATCAGTCGCTTACTAGTTGTGGCCCGTTGCTGTACTTCGCCGACACGGTCGGTATTTTCTGCTAGAGCAGGAGCTAACATGCCGCGCGGCGAGTAACAAGCTTCATTGCTGTTGATACTTGGTAATACTCAATACTTGGTAGCTAGTGAACTCTTTTACCACTGTGTCCACAGCTAGTGGTAAAAGATTTCACTCGCTACCAAATAAGCCTAAACTGGATTGTTGGGACTTGGGAGTGACGTCCGCAGCCAGACGAAAAACTGCAGTGAAGAAAAGTGCGCCTACGCCGGCAAAATACTTTCCTTTTTTACCAGTTTTTTTTCTCAAAATAAGGGTGCGCTAACTTAACTGGAACTTTAACTTAACTGGAACTATGAATTATAGGATATAGTAAGTGCTGAGTGCTACTACCAGGTGGGGGCAGTGCCCCCCCCCCCCCCCCCCCCCCCCCCCCAATATTGAATGACGTCGTGTCAAAGGTGTCGGTTAGTGACCAAAGGAATCATGGATGATGGTCAAAAGTACACAGATGAACATTTTTCGTGCGCTACGCGCGCATATGTCTTCCCAAAATGCAATATTCTTTGGTACAAGCTTGTTTAGAACCAAAATGTAAAGTCGAAAATTGTCGCGCGCTACGCGCATTTCTTGACTCACAATAATCTTATCAATTAAATTTCATTTCTCGCCCCCACCCAATATGAATACCTAGCTACGCCACTGCGTCACGCAGTCTGCGTGGGGTTGCATGCCCTATTTAAGGTAGGCATTGACAATTATGCTGAACATATTGATTGAAGGATGAGTGTAAAGCCCTGGTGTGAAGGACAGCAGCTGGTGAAAGTCTTCCATACCGTGAGTGCCCGTTGGAGAGAAAGTGCAATTATGTGCATTTATTGATATGAGGGTTTGGTTTACAGAAACCGGTTCACATGAGGAAGGGGTGGTCCAGTCTGTTGGAGATAATTATGTGTTGCCCTTTTTATATTTATGGGACTGGAATTTATATCCAAGCCATAATGTAGAATTTTGTAGAACGTGGCTGCTGTCTGTTATACTTCAGACCAAAATTAAATAATCACGCCACTGGTTAAATAAGTGATACAGAAATAAAGAGTCTTACCTCATCTTTTAAATGCACTGGGAGCGGGGGGGGGGGGGGGGGGGGGGGGGGGGGGGGTGGGGGGGTGGGGGGTGGTGAGGTCAAAAAAAATTGCACAGTCCTAACAAAATCGCACAGTAAAAAAAATCGCACAGTTAATGTATAATTTTGCCTTCTATTTGGCTAATAACCTCGATTTTTTTTCTCATTTTTTTCCTATTTTCTTTATTTCTCACCCCCATTTTTATTTGTGGGGCCGGCGGGGGGGGGGGGGCGGGGGGCGGGGGCCCAATTTTTTTTTTTCGTCAGGGGGGGCATCTCCCCCCCCCCCCCCCCCCCCCCACTGAGCTACGCCACTGCACCCAATACCAACCAACATAATCTTCATCAGCAACTTTTGCCCTCTCTTTTATGCACCTTTAACTGGGCCATCATCATCATGTTCATGATCATGATTACTGGCAACACTGCATGTATCACTATCAAAATGGTCTAATGTGATACAGATTTTAGAGCGACTGGAAAAAGAGATCAGTGGTACTGATAACGACAGCCCTGTGTAAATAGTGTAAATTGGCCTAGAGTTTCCAAAATCCAGTTTTTCGAGGACTGGAGATAAACATTCTCTTTTAAAATACATATAACTTTCCGTGTAACGATTGTTTAGTTGAAATGGCGATGTCATCAAGGCTCGCACCGTTTCTTCGAAGTTATGGTGAGTATACTCAATACCTGGTCACTGTGTTTTTTACATTTGGGAGGCATCAAAACTTGGTTCGTAACGTCGTACTTTTTTAGGCAAATCGAAAAAGTGTATTAATCTTCTACACTACAGTACAGAAAGCTTATATAAGCTTACTTTTTACAGCACAGCATCAATCACAATAATCACTCTAAGAAACCTGATAGAAGACCCATTGTGATTGAGTATTTATAGGCAATACCAATTTATACAATGTAGTATGTATGAAAATAGCAATTTTTCCGCACGCGATGTGCCGATGTCTATATATATAAATCAAAACAAAGAATTCTCAATCAAATCGTATACAATTCCGCAGTTTCCCATGCGACTGGGGCGTATCGTGTGTGACTGCGTCAATCGCGATGCCAAGGGCGCAGTAAAACCGGAAGATGTGACGTACTTGTAAACAAATAGGTAATTGACCAATTGTAATCAACAAGACCCTAGTACAGGAAACCCATACGTTGGTGTTTTTTTTCCCTACCAACGTATGGGGAAATTGTATTGCGAGAAACTGTCAATTTCATTTGCTGTATGAAGTGAATGGAGTGCATCTCAAATGATTTGCGCGGTGAATTTAGTCTCATTCCCATCGCCAACATCTTATACGCACATCACTTTTTTACGAACTTACGAATGTATTGAAACGAGTCTATTATATTAAAACATGGCGCCGATTTCGATAAACATCGCGAGTGCCGTTAAAGTGAATTGGCTTAGAATTTCACCTCAAATTTCAAGGGAATATTGCATTTGTACAAATTATTAAATGAATGGCAAGATAGATGAGAAAGAGTAGATAAGAACAAGCACAAAGAAGTGTGTTTTTGAGCTCTGGTAAGCGATACAGAAATTAACACGAAAATCATATTTAGAAGGAGTCATACTTAGGATGGGGAGGGGACAGATAGTGAAACATGCAAAATACCCTATGATGAATAATACCAACTGATGACAAATATCACTAAGTATGATTTGTTGTACTAACAAGACCCCACGCTGCGTGATTGGACACTTCTTGTTTTATGTCACGTACGATCGCGTTGTGGCGTGGTTGTCAAGGGCTCATCACGCTGCGTTCAAATTTGGACGAACACTGGCGTGACTGGAATAAACTTTTTGATCGAGAATTCTTTGTTTTGATTATAGTAGGAAGGAGTATCAATTCAATCCAACAAAATGTCCAGTTTCATGTAATAGCCCCGAAAAAGAGACAAATTGTCGCGCATGTATTAACAGATAATCGGGCAAAATGGTGTGAAGTCATTCGGGGGAATGGAGACCCTGGCTCCCCACCACGGATATCCTATCCTGCACATCCACATGCCACTGGTAAAAAGACTAAGGTGTAAGTCGCTCCATCTGTCATCCACAGCTGTGTCCATGTGTAAGAGATACATTGTAGAATATATGTACCGGCAGGATATGCATTGATTATTCTCAATGTTATCAGAAGTATACTTCTGATAACATTGAGAATAATCAATGCTGTATTTAACGGTCTGAATGTAAAATAGTAGTATAAATAATATGTTTCTTGACCTTGACAACAGGTCGGAAATTTTCAGTAGAAGGGGGGGGGGAGGGGGTCAAAAAGGTTATGGGTCCAATATTAAGAAAAAACATTCTAGGCATAGCAAGAGGGGTCAAAAAATGTTTTGATGTACCAAATATAAAATTTTCCAACCACCCCCCCCCCCCCACCAAAGTATTTATGAACGCTCTCTAAATAAAATTTAATTAAGTTTAATTTAGTATAAAATTATATTAAATGATGGAAATTTCAGCTCAAATTCGCAGTAAGGGGGGGGGGTCTACTATTTTATGACTATTCGGTGTCAATTTTGGTTACCATTTGGTTACAATCGGCAAGGGAAAAAATGGTTATCCATTAGGCTTATTATCCATGGTAAATTTTGTCATTTTGGATGCATTGATTACCGCTATTTCGAATACTGGTTCTGTGGTTCATTGTGGTGGTTATAAATCGATTGTACTTAAGATTTCATGATTTATCAATATCATGCTTGACATGCGGTCATGTTTAATGCTGAAACACATCCACGATATATGAATAAGACTGGCGATGCACATGCCTACATTTGTATTGTGCACGTCAGTTCCACGATGGGACGTCTAGCAAAACAATTGCCACATACTTAATGTATATTATGTGATCTTTCCAGGGAACGCCCTCAACATCGAAAAAAAAATTGAAAGAAGATTTTCTTGCAGATTTACATTTCTGATCATAAATCGTACATACATTCCAAGTTACAGGGCAATACGATTCTTAATTACTTCAAAATCATGATTTTAGAGTGAAAATAAACTCGATAGATTGAAAGAAAAAAACAATGTGAAATTATCGACAGCGGATCCTTTGGATTTGAGTGGAACTCAACTGAAAAAATGGGTCACCAATATCTCCCAACGGAACCTTGCAAAACCGGAGGTAAGCTTACTTCGAAAAGGTCTCAATTTCGCCGTCAGTTGTGAAAAAATCCCACATGAAGATTTCATAGTCGCCACGGAAAAGGCGTGCTCTTTCATTAATAGTGAAAAACGTGCTACGTTGAGAGCTGAAGTTGTAGGAGTACTTCGCGATGCCAAACCGCCCAAATCAAACATCTCCAAAGATGAACGTGCAGCCATCAAGAAGCTCCAAAAGGACAAACAAATCCTCATTATGCCAGCAGACAAGGGACGATCCACCGTGGTCATCGGCACTGACGCCTACGAGAAAAAGGTTCAAGAAATGCTGAATGATGAGAAGACCTATGAGAAATTGTCGAAAGACCCTACTGCCAAGTACAAACGGAAACTCATGACCATCATATCTAGACTGAAAAAGGAAGGCAAAATAAATGAATCACAATACAAACTACTCTACCCTACTACAGCCAACACTCCAAGATTGTATTGTACTACAAAGATTCACAAAGCCGGCAATCCAGTTCGACCTATTGTGGACTACACAGACTCCCTTGGTTATGAGAGCTCCCGTGCATTGGCAGACCTACTTGGCCCTTTGGTGGGCAATTCAGAACACCATGTCAAGAATTCCAAGCAGCTAGCAGAAGATTTTGCAGACATAACCATACAAGATGAGGAGATACTAAACTCCCATGATGTTATTGCGCTCTTCACCAACACTCCTATAGACATAGCCCTTGGTATTGTTAAGCAACGACTGGAGGAAGACACTGACCTCAACAAACGCACTAAACTCAACATAGATGACACCATGGAGCTCCTGGAATTTATTTTGACTACCACCTACTTTGAATTCCGTGGAAACATCTACAAACAGAAGTTTGGAGCAGCTATGGGAAGTCCGGTCAGCCCTATCATCGCCAACATCTTTATGGAGTTCCTCGAAAAGAAAGCGATGGCAACAGCACCTATGGACTGCAAACCTCGGTTGTGGAAGCGATATGTGGACGACATACTAGAAATTGTCAACAAAGGCGAAGTAACCAACCTAACGGAACACCTCAACCAGGTGGACACCTCTGGGAGTATTAAATTCACTCACGAAGAAGAGAAAGACGGACAGATCCCTTTCTTAGATACGCTCATTGTAAGAAAACCTGACGGTGGCTTCAAACTTCTAGTGTACCGCAAACCAACACATACAGACCAATATCTCAACTTTGAGTCCCAACATCCACTCCACCAGAAACTAGGTGTCATAAGAACTTTACTTGATAGGATGCATTCTATTGTTACTGAAGACGCGGATAAACAGCAAGAAGAAACCAGAATCCGCCAAGCTCTCGGTACATGTGGATACCCTGAATGGACAATAAACAAAGTCAAACGCCAAATGGAAGAAAAGAAAAACAAGCCCAAGGAGAGGAAGAAGAACGAGGGAGTCAAAACGATAGGCATGGTGGTTGTCCCATATGTACAAGGCATCACAGAAAGAATCCAGAGGATTTACAAAAAGTATAACATCAACACTGCTATGAAGCCTCACAACACTCTGAGACGCCTTCTCGTGCACCCTAAGGACAAGAGGGACACTCTCAAAACCAGCAACTGTATTTACGAAATTCCATGCAAAAACTGCAAGCTGACGTATGTTGGTGAGACTTCTCGTCTTTTCGGAGTCCGCTTAGCAGAACACCAAGCCGAGACTAAGAAGGCAGACACCAAAAAATACACGAGATCTGAGAGAAAGGCATCAGAGCAGGAACAGACAAAATCAGCTATTTCGGACCATGTAGCTAGGGCAAATCATGTAATAGACTGGAATGAGGCCACCATATTAGGTCGCGAACACAACAGGAGATCCAGAGAGGTACGCGAGGCGATGGAAATCAGAAAGAGAGGGGACAGAACACTCAACCGAGAGGAGGGGACTTTTTTGCTCAGTCACGTATATGATCCACTTCTAAAAGTAAAACCAACTGGCAACTCTGAAGATGATGTTTCTTCGCGCCAAAGTGGATCATTGCCATTCTGATGAAATCCTCCGATGTATGAGGATGAAATATTAATATGTGAGTATTATATTGGTTTCGTCAAGCATATTGTTTACTTCAATGAAAATAAACTGTCGGATAATCCGACAGTTTATTATTTTCACTCTAAATTCACTCTAAAACCATGATTTTGAGGTAATTAGGAATCGTATCGCTCTGTAACTTGGAATGTATGTATGATTTATGATCAGAAATGTAAATCTGCAAGAAAATCTACTTTCTAAACAAAAAAATGAATAGAGGGCGCTCTCTGGAAAAGATCACATAATATGCCTTTAAAGAATAAACTTTGACACATTTCATTTGGTTGTGCAGTATATCACATCGGCACACACAGACTGAGAGACTTGTCCATTCTGCTGATCCATGCAATAAGCTAAAAACAATCTGCTTCTCTCTGACTTCTGGCAATCAAAACAAATGTGTAGGCCTACTGTTGCGGTAAAAAAAAGGTGCAGTTGTCGGTAAAAAAATGCATTTAATTAGGCATAGAAAAACAATAAGACAATTTCACAGTAGTTGTTCTCATAATTGAAAAAGTAGTATCCAATCTTAACCACAAAGGTGTCATTTTGAAGCATTCAAAAAGCTTCTTTTTTGGGGGATTAACATTTTATCTTCATTAGGCCTGTATGCAAGTGTCAGCTCTAATTAAGGCTATCTCTAATGTTGTGTCAAAAAGTGCTAAGATTTCATGTGCCTTCTAAATTTTGTTTAATCACTCCTTAAAAATCAATAAAATGGAATTTCGACTTACAATTACAATGTACACCGCACCTCCACTGCGACTGCCTTCATACAAAAGAAAAATCAAATTAGCCCTTATAAAGGTAAACTAAATTCAGATTTTTTTCATCTTATCAATGTCTCGCCCTTCCAAATTTCACTAAACTAAAAAATGAAATCTTTTGAAAATTAGTTAAATTACAACTGTTTGTCAATTTTAATAATAAAATTCTAATATGAAATTGCTACTAGGTATTAAACTAAAACCACTTCAGTCCCTGATAGCATTGTTACTGTCTAACAAACATGGTTATGGTTGACCAATGCCTTGGGTTGACCTAGCAAAAATGCTTGCAAGTATTCTTATTACAGTTGAACACCATTGGAATGGAAAGGAAAAATCATGTAAAACTATTGGCATATTAATATGAACATTATTATCATTGGGTCTTGACCAAGAATGTGTCTGACAACTGTGTTGGGGTGCACATTGTCAAAAAGTTTGTCAGGTATATTTTGTTTATAGTTAAATTGTTTCAATGTTTGAATATTTTTCATTGTTGATCAAAAGTATCACCTGTCACTGTCCCTTTATCTGATACAGAAAAGGTGCATCGGTGCTCTTCATTGACCGTGTGTGCCAGACAGAACTCAACTGCTACTCCAGAAAAGAAACCACAAAAGGTAAACATTTATAATAAAGCATTTAAGAAGATGGTTGATGGTGTAATTGGCTAAAATAATTAATTATTTAGGTTAATAGTTTGTTAAGATATTTTCACAAACATTCCCTAATTAGGTAACAAATACAAAGAAACCCTGTTCTACGGGCAAACAGACCTCTCAGGCTGGGTTGGGTTGGTTGGTTGGTCATTTTCCCCCTCTTTTTCTTTATTTCTTTTGCCCCTTTCAAATTGACCTTAATTTATTTTTAATTCATAAAAAATGAATGAATATTGCTGTTTTTTCACAAGCCCCAAAGAATTTGGGGTTGGTATTTATTTTGAAATGAACATTTTTTCCACCGATTTCTACAAAACAAATTTTTTTTGATTGTTTTTTGTTTTGTTTTTTATTGGTTTTGTCACCTTTTTCCTCAGCAAGTCAATTGAAAGACAAGTAGACTAAAGAAATGAAGTAAACTTAAAATGTCATTGTTTTACAGGTCTGGGGAAATGCACATTTTCCAGCAAGGTAGCAAAAATTTCCCTTCAAAAAGCAATGATTTCCTTTAATTTTTTTAAGGATTTCTTTATTTCAAAACTAAATTATTCCCATGCACGGAGCTTTTCTTATTTCCCTATTTTTTCCAAGCCTGATTGTTTTATTATATTTCATGGGTAGAAATTGTTGTGCATGAGATAAATCACTAGAGTATCAAAGACTCTAATATTCTAAATAACATGTTTAGAGAAATAATTTCAGAAATGAGATAACTGAAAAAAATGTATAACTAAGATACTGCCCCGTTACTATTTGTCCTTTTCAGACAAAGTTTGGTTTGACTGATCAAGATCGTATATTTACCAATCTTTATGGTAGACATGACTGGAAATTGAAAGGAGCTCAGTCAAGGGTAAGTAGTGGCATAGGCATCAGTCCCTTATTCAGGTATAATAGTCACTTATGATATCTTGTGAAACAAAATGTGAATGGAATGGACCTACGGCACATAATCTCCTGGCCACAGTTCGACATACGTGGGCGCACTTCGATCAGGCTGCGCATGCATGCTTGAACTCAGAAAATACTGCCAACCAACAACACCAAAGCACCTGATTGGTCAAATTTAAACTGAAGTCTTTTTAACGATCGTCACGCTGCGCCGTATCCACCAACGCAGTGTTCCCGCTGCGCCATAACCACCGACGCAGTGGGGCGTGATGGTGCGTGGAAAAGCTCATGAGTTTTTTCAGTTCTCACGTTTGAGCATCAACCAATCAGAGCCTTGAGGTCGAGATGACGTAGTGCGCACAACGGATAACCATTGTACCGTTTTGGGGTGAGGTTGAGCAGGCGTACTTTACGCGAGCTCAACCTCATGTGACGTGGGCCCATTAGGCATGGAAAAACAATGATGGAATTAGGCATGGAAAAACAAAGAAAATAAAGACAATTTTACAAGGATTTGTCTTTGTCCAATCTTGACTACAAAAGTATAATTCTGAAGCATTAAAAAAAGCTCCTTTAGCTGGTAATGAAATATCAACTTTTTCTCTGGGAGACAACTGCACCCTTTTGCCATGACTGTACACAAATGAGTTTTTTAGTGGGGCTCTTACAAAATTGACTCATGCATCACACATTTGATTTTCCATTCCCTCTCGAGAATTGGGGCAAGGGGTCCAAATTGGTTATTTCCATAATGAGAATGATCACTTCTGCCCTGGAGTGAAAGGTAATTTACTCTTTTCATACCATGATGATCAAGGAAAAATGAGGACCCCCTGTTTTGACTTGAGATTACAAAGTACACCATGGATTCAAAATGGTTTCCAATAACATTATGTATACCAACCTCCTGTATATTTATCTGTTCATTACTTTTGTCATAATAAATTGCCTAAATATATATTGTTTACTTAGGGTGACTGGTACAAAACAAAAGAAATCCTTCTGAAAGGTCATGATTGGATATTGAAGGAGATGCGTGAATCAGGCTTAAGAGGTAGAGGCGGCGCTGGATTTCCTACCGGTATGAAATGGGGATTCATGAATAAACCATCAGATGGAAGGTAATTTTAACAGTCTTGAGCTGAGTACCATTGCTTTAAACGATATTCACAACCTCGTGAATATGCTTGTTACATTGTAGAATGTAGGTGCAAACTAATCAAATGCCATAATTTGTGATGTGATCAACCATAGAAACTATGCTAGACTTTAATCAAGTCCACAACAGAATAAAGTGTAACAACACTATTCAAGCAAGATTTGTATCCAGTCTAGAATGTATGTTATATGTTCCATATTTTCTAACCTCATTTCTGGACATTTTGAGTTGCAAGAGGTAGTGGAAAGTCTTACAGCGATGCAGCAAAGGATGAGTTTTTACAAAAATAAAGCCACTTGCAGAAAACCTTGAAGCTTAAAAAAAACATAACCTGTGTTAGCAGTTAAAACATAACCTGTGTCTTCAACGGTTACAAAATATGGCAGCTAGACTGATCACACTTACTCGAAAATTTGACCACATCTCCCCTGTCTTAGCTGATTTACATTGGCTACCTGTGGAGCAACGCATTGTCTTCAAATACTGTTTACTCATCTACAAAATACAACTTGGTAAAGCACCCGTATATCTTGCTGACTCTGTTCAAACATACACTCCTCGGCGTGCTCTTCGTTCGTCAGAGCAAGGTCTCTTAACATTAAATCGTACAAAAACGCAGTGGGGCAACAGAGCCTTTGGGATTGCATCGGCAAGAATATGGAACAATTTACCTGCTGTCATCCGATTAAACAGCAATATAAACAGTTTCAAAAAGGACTTTTAAAAAACCCACTTATTTAAAGTGGCTTTTACTAAATAATCTTTTTGTAGTCATCTGATATGTTTTGTGCTCTATTGACTGTATAACTTGTTTGTAAATGCATAAGCGCCATTTATGGTGGATACCGGCGCTTTATAAGTTTTCATTATTATTATTATTAGCTTAGAAAAGCTTAGAATCCTCTTATCAGAAAATATTATACAAATTACAATTTTCTTCCATATATTTCAGGCCTAAATACTTGGTAGTGAATGCCGATGAGGGTGAACCAGGCACATGTAAAGACAGAGAGATAATGAGACATGATCCACATAAGCTTGTAGAAGGATGTCTAGTAGCTGGACATGCCATGGGTGCCAGGGCTGGTAAGTCAATGCCTTATAAACTTAGCTTACAACTTGGATTCAAATACAAAAACAAGAGTCAATTATGAACAGTTTGTAATATCATTATTATAATGGGTCTGAAATCATAAAAAATGGGGAAAAGAAATTGGGGCCATTTCAAAATAACTTGGTATATTTTCTGTGATCCCACCAACATCCATTTAGTCCCAAATGAACAACATATCCATTTAGTCCCAAACAGTCTAGTGTTCAAATTAAGAAAAAATATCAGGTTTTCCAGCGGATAACTATGTTATGAAACCAGGTTATCCGCCAATGTTTTTGGGTGTCTGCCTAAGTAACTACAGTACAAATGTTCAAAAGGTATGGTCATCCGACGGATAACCTGCATTGAAATTTAGGTTATCCGTCAGCATTTTGGGCTTCAAGATGCCCGGATTACCACTTAATTTGAACATTGGTCCCAAATGAACAACATATGATGAATCATGTTAGTAACCAGGTGGTCCACCAGCTGACAATGAATGTTTGGATCTACTGGTATGAAGATTAATTTAGTTACAAAATACTCAGCATTCAGGTAAACAATTGCAGTAGAATTAGAGGTCTCATATCATATAACTGCAACTGAAATCTGTTACATCTGTTTCTTTGCAGCATATATCTACATCCGAGGAGAGTTCTACAACGAAGCATCAAATATGCAAGTTGCAATACGTGAGGTAAATAGTTACTTTCAGATTTTCATTGTGCTCTACGTTTTTGATGGTAAAAGAGCCATGCACCCAATAACAGGCCTGCATGAGAATTTTCCTTTTTTTAATAGGATCTTCCTTCTTTTTTTTCTTCTCCAAATTTCCGCACTTTCTTTTAATTTCTGTCTGTTTTTAGCCTTTATAGCCCGATTTCACACATTTTTCAGCTTTTTGATGTGTTTTTTTCTTTCATTCTCATGAATGCAATTAGCAGTTAACACCAACATTTTCTCTAATGTCACATTTGTGCTTTAATGGAATGGAATAAAGCAGTATTTGTGCAATCAGAAAGTCTTCGTTTTGATGAATGACACAATGCAAAAATGCATCATTCAGGTACAGTTTTTGGAATTAAAACACTGCAGGTATATATGGTGAGAGAGTGGGAGTTTCAAATTATTACTCCAAAAGTATCATGACCTAAGCAGAAATTACACTTTCAGTCAGTTACATGTTTTAAGTGTACTGTAATGGTGAGCAGCAAAGTGATGCAAGATTCCAATCACATAGTGTGTACAACCCTCTACCCTCCCTCAATGTTATTTATATGTTGTGTTTTTATTTTCAGGCCTATGAGGCTGGTCTTATTGGGAAGAATGCATGTGGTTCTGGTTATGACTTTGATGTATACATGCACAGAGGAGCCGGTGCCTACATCTGTGGGGAAGAAACAGTAAGTTACAGACTATCATTTCGTTTATGGTTTCTTGTACCCTTGTTAACTGTACTATAACAAGGAGAATAACTCAGCCCCTGCTTTACCAACATAATAAGGCTTTTCATAAAGATCTTTGTCATTCGTCTTTGGTAAATTGTATGTCTCCTCGAAGGTCAAACAAGTAGGTTTATTTAGCAATGACAGAATTTCCACCATGCTCTAACTTCACTATGGACCTACGGCACATATTTTCTTGACCATGGTCAGACATACGCCAGTGCACTCCGATCAGCCCACTGCCCCGCCCACTGCGCGTGCTTGACAACTCACATATTTTCTGGAACTAATCAGAGCGTGAGGCCAACCAGATGTGATGCGCACCACAGATGTCTGTTGCACCGTTTTGGGGGTAAACCTCATGTGACATGCATCCATTGTTGCATTATTAGTCTTATTTCCAGACATAGGACATTGTGTACTGTAAGCCCCAGTCATGCATCAAGTCTTTGTCAGAGTCATTACACCATCCATGTAAATGATGTATTCATGGGACCTAAAGTACACTTTATTCCAAACATCTAAACTTGGCGAGTCAGTCATAGATTCCTCATGGAACTGCAGTGTCAGGTAATGGGATTTGTGTGTGTGTAATCCATTCTATGAACAGCATGGATAGGATCATTAACAAAATCAATAACATTATCTCTTTTTCTACCCAGGCCTTAATAGAATCGTTGGAAGGCAAACAAGGCAAACCAAGACTTAAGCCTCCATTTCCAGCTGATGTGGGTGTGTTTGGTTGTCCTACCACTGTAGCAAATGTAGAAACAGTAGCAGTAGCTCCAGTAAGTATAAGTTGACTCATGGACCAAGTAATGCCCAGGGCAGAAGCACCTCCAAATGTAAAACTATTTGAATGTCTAAAGGTTCTTATAGTATTATCTTCAAAAAGATCTCTATTACTTTTTAGCAGTACTGGTAAATGATAATGTATATAAATTCCTCACATGAGTTTGTGAGGTCATAAGAAACGAGGCAGTTATTTAGTCCTTAACATATTGGCAATATTGGGTCTTTAAAGGTAGATGTTCCGATTTTCAACTTGAAGTTTTCTATTCTACATGAAAGGTCATCCTTAAAAAAGTTGTGTTCCAAAGTTTGAGTTGCATAGCTCTAATGGTTCTTATTTTAGACGCACAAGATGCTGTGAACTGTACCCATTGAGTAGTACACAAACTATATCGGTGGTTACCACCATTCGCGGTAATTCGACGTCATTTCATCGATTTCTCCGTAATTATACCGATTTAGGCCGTCAAATTTCAGTATGATGATGAGAAAAATACGAGCTTTCATATGATATGAAAATCTCCGTATGTTTGAAATAATTGTGTTACGAAAATGTGATCGGGTCATCTACCTTTAAACTATAGATAGTTTTTTAAAAATTGACAAATTATTGTGTTTGCTGTGCACTATTTAGTTCTTTCATATCTTCTTCCATTTGTTTATTCAACAGGAGACAATTTATATTGGCACTATCTCACAAATGAGGAAATTTAAAATAAAATAAAATATTGTGATGTCATCACCAAAGGCCAAAAACACAGTCATAATCTTATTTTTGGCAGTTGTAGTTAGATCCAAATATGACAACAACCTTCTAAATGGAATATTTTATAGTTTGATCCGTTCCAAATTGGCGAAGCCTTCTTACAGCAGCGAATGAATACAGAAGGATGCGTGCATGAAGGCATGTCGCGTAGAACGTGCAAAGTTGATGAAATATTAATTTCATTACTAGAAAAAAAGTGCTATACAAAATTTGTGAATTGCTACACAAAACTAATAGTGCATCACACTTTTTGCTACACAAAAAAAATGCTGGAAATTAAACGCTGATCTCGCGCAGTCCGCGTACTGTGCATCATCGCGTGCATCCATGTAACCAAAATCGTGCGTGTACGCTTTGAATACTTTTGCTCTCATAGAGAGAAAAACCGAATATTTCTCGCCAATTTGGAACTGATTAAACTATATAGAGCATTCTGTAATTGCTTACCTACACTGAGCCAAAAAAGAAACTTATAAAATTTTAACAGATCACCAAATAAAATGTTGTGCATGAAAATGTACCAAATTTGGATACAAGATTACTGCCATGTATTGCTTCAAATGGCAGTCAATAACCAATTGTTTGCTTCAATGACACAAGAGAAATCTGTACTGACCCAGACAATGTCTTGCATCACAGGTCACAGCAAACAATTTCAGCAACATAAAGTTTAAAACATTTCATAGAGTCAAAACAAACTCATATCCAAACAAACAATGAAGTCATTAATAACGGGTATGTCCACCTCAAGCTTGCAGACAAGCTGTGCATCTCCTTCCCATGCTTCCAATCAAGTTCCTGATGGTAGCCTGGGGAACATTGTTCCATTCTTCCTGTAGTGCTGCAATAAGTGTTTGTCTATTGATAGGTGGATTGTCTCTTCTTGATACACGTCATCCAAGCTCATCCCAGAGATGTTCTATTGGGGAGAGGTCTGGCGATGCACAGCTTGCCTGCAAGCTGGAGGTAGACATACCCGCTATTAATGACTTCATTGTTTGTTTGGATATGAGTTTGTTTTGACTCTATGAAATGTTTTTAACTTTATGTTGCTATTGTTTGCTGTGACCTGTGTTGCAAGATGTTGTCTGGGTCAGTGCAGATTTCTCTTGTGTCATTGAAGCAAACAATTGGTTATTGACTGCCATTTGAAGCAATACATTGCAGTAACATTGTATCCAAATTTGGTACATATTCATGCACAGAATTTTATTTGGTGATCTGTTAAAATTGTATAAGTTTCTTTTTTGGCTCAGTGTATAATAATTGTGTCTTTGTGTGACAAGATCTTCCTAACAAATTATGAACAAATGATTGTTTTGATCCAACACAGATAATCTGTAGACGTGGAGCCCCATGGTTTGCCTCCTTTGGACGTGAGCGTAACACTGGTACCAAACTCTTCAACATCTCTGGCAGTGTCAAAAACCCTTGCACTGTCGAGGAAGAGATGGCTATTCCTCTTAGAGAACTCATAGAGAAACATGCTGGTGGTGTTATTGGAGGATGGGATAATCTACTAGGGGTCATACCTGGTGGGTCATCTACACCGCTTATACCTAAACAGTAAGTACTGAAGTATCCATATTTGTCATGCAGCACAATGGAACAGAAAGGAGGGACTGTGGTCCATTTTAAGTCCAACATATTTGCTCTCAAGGCATTTTGTAAGCTTAAAAATGAAATGAATATGACACCTTAATTAATATCAATCATTTTATATATTCAGATCCTATTATCTAATAAAATGGGTCCTAAATTCTTTCTTCTTTATATTTTATTGTCCTTTTGATTTTAATCTTATCTTGAAAAACACTTTGCTGCTATACTCTATTTGGCTTCCTCTGGACAGTGACGTAACTTTACAGGCGCAGCTTTTACACGCGCGTATGTATCTTCCGTCTTTCAACGCTCGTGTGTATATGCCAGCGCCTCCAGTAGGCGCTTGGTTATGTGATGCAATTAGTAGAATACGCAGTTACGTTTCTCGTGATGGCCAAATGGACTATTATAGTGCTAGGCCCCCTTTTGATATGCTGCCTCACATAGAGTTGAATGACTACTGCCCATCATATTGTATGGGCTGTATGTTCCCTTCCATTCAACCCTGGTGTGAGGACTGTTTAGGTTATCACAGTGAAAGGGTCAGTCCACCTACAGTAAAGTGTTATTTCTTTTGAATTATACAATACATTGTTGTAACAATAATCATACGGCGTGCTTCCACAGAAAAGAGCTAGTTAAACGGTTTATCTTGCCCGGAATGAAAATTCTGTGTCGGCGCTTAATCGACACGTTTCCACAGAGCGCAATAAACCGTTTAAATAATCGGCTCCCGACCCTCCTGACTTAAACCGTTTAACCTTGCAGTGCACCGCATCTCTGCTGCGCCGCTGCCATAACAAGGCTGCGTAGAACCGAGCGTAGAACCGAGCGTACTACTGCGCGAGCCGTGAGGCGTACAATGTGTGCGCGCGTAAAAGGTAGGGCGCACTACGGGGCGCGCATCGACAGGCGCGTTATGATTCCAAATTCAGCTTAAACGGTTTAACATAAACCGGTGTGTTTCCACAGCACAGTGGTGCCGATCTTAAGCGGAAATAACCACCTCTGGAGAAGGTTATAATAAACCGTTTATGGGTGACAATCGGTTTATCAATAATCCGATTATTGTGTGTTTCCACAGGAGAACTTACCGGAATTGCAATTTCTTACACGGCAATAACCGAAAAGTTCAGTTCTGTGGAAACACGCCGATAGAAATTACTGAAAGCTAATCCATTCATCTACCAGAGTGCAGTGTCATCCTATCATCCTAGCATATTTCAGCGAACACATAAGAAGAAAAAAATATTGTTTGTATATTCATGTTTTGAAAATAAGTTGAGAAGAACATGATGTAATATACCCATTATTTCTTTGCAGTGTATGTGATGATGTGCCCATGGATTTTGATGGTTTAGTGGCCGTACAGACAGGTCTAGGTACAGCAGCACTCATTGTGTTCAACAAACAAGATGATATTATAAGGGGAATCGCTAGACTCATGGAATTCTACAAGCATGAAAGCTGCGGCCAGGTTAGATTATTATTGATTTGTAACCTTATTTTGGTAACAAATTCAGGTTTAAGATCCCTGAAAAACTTTTGGTTAATATGAATATAGATACATAAAGTGGATAAACCCAACAACCCATTTTGGTTAATAAACATTCCAACGAAGGTATTTATGACGATTCCCTCTCTGTTTATCTTATTACCATACGTACTGCAATCAGGGAATTACGCAGTAACGTCACTGTCTTGTGGAAGCAAAATAGACGATAGTAAATTTACCTGTTGAAAGAACATGCTATGACCTTCCCATGTTACGTGATGGGTGTATAGCTTGGTAGACATCTATGAAGAAATAGATTGTGTGTAAGACTAGTTGTATAAAACTAAAATGATGCATTTATGTGTTGTTTCACTTGTAGTGTACACCATGTCGGGAAGGAACTGGTTGGATGAAGACAATTATGTACAGATTTGGTAAGTTTGTGTAATGTAAACTAAACTTATTTGATTAGGCGACGAAAAAAACACCCTGTTTTACAGGCGGACGGACCTGTCAAGTAGGTTGGTCTGTCGGGTTTTTTGGGGGTTTTTGTTTGTTTTTTTAACCTAAAATGTCACCAAAATCTGCAAAAATAAGGATTTTTTAAAGATTTGTGATAAAATAAATTCGACAGATTTTCAGCCAAAATATGGCTGATTTTGCATTATTTGAGAAGAAACAAATTTAAAAAAACAGAGTTATTTTTTTCCTCGCCTTACCAACATTTATTTTTAAACAGTTGAACACCCATACATATAGTAAAATAGAAATGTCACATGAAAATATATCCATCTATAACTTTTTCCCCTTTTCTCCCTAACCACCCCCCTTGAAAACCAGGGCAATGTCATGAATATTTCTCAAAATGATCCAATTTAAATGAGAATGGTCTCAAATTGTTTAGATGGATACAACAAGCCATAAAAAGAATAGTTTGCCATATCTACAAGTTACGGATCAATTAATTTCATTAGATCCAATGTCAGCTCCCATTAGCCGTATAGCTTCCTGACCATTTACTGAATGATATTACTAGACGCTTACCTTAGAGATATAGCATAGCAAACTATTCTTTTTATGACTATATCAGAACAATTTGAGACAATTTCCATTAAAATCAGATCATTTTGAGAATTTGACCCCCTGTACAAAGATTTTGAGGAAAATGTTGACCTTTGACCTCTTGTGCCCGATATCTCGGAAACTATACATTGGGTGGGATATACAACCATTGGCTTTTTTGCAATTTGACCTCTATATGACCTTTTACCTCTAATAGCGACCAAACGGCTTATCGAAAAAAATGGGAACAATGAAACTTGAATTCCTGAGGGTCGATACCAGGGATACTATTAATTTTGGGATAGGAAAGTCCTATACTAACGTACGTATTGAAAACGGTCCCTTTTGTATATTTACATAAATTATGGTAATCATCGGAATGTGTCGGTGACCGGCGTTTAACGCGTTTAACAATGTTTAACCAGGTTTAACGTAATATTTGGTCGTCATAGGTTTGAGGGCGCTGTGGATTTACACAGACGACGGTGGCCACGCGAAACCTAAATGTTGAATACATAATGAAAAACACGTAATCGCGAATGTTAATCTTATCATTTTGACAAATTCATCATAATTAGAAGAATTGTCATCGTTAACCGGGCGATGACTGTTAAAAACAATTCAAAATAGTGCACTCCTGTTGACATATTGGGTCGTCTGAGAGACGCGTGGCCAGCGTTGTGTCGTCTGCTACAATCACGCCTGATCGGTATAGCGCCACCAGTTCTATGCCGACCAAATTTTAATTTAAAAGTGGCCTCCGATCGGCAAGCTCAGTGGCACACCCCTGTCGATACTACCTAGTAAAGACAAAAAATCAAAATGTATCAAAAAAGCTACTAAAGAAACATGTCATAAGACACCACACTATTAAGACTTCTCTACATATTCACCATCCAGAGTCACACATTTCTCCGTTTCTTGACACTGCGCCCCGCACTGCGCAGGCCGCCATTGTAGAAGTCCTCAGATTGCGTTGAAAATCACTGTTCCACCATAATGAACATAGAGACCAGTGTTTACACTGACAACATTTCATCGATATAGCTCCTTCACTTCTGGGTGATTTCTAAAACTTGTTGATACCCCCTTGTAAGAGAGATCCTTAATGTGCTGCTAAATAAAGAGCAAAATCATCTTTAAAATAATTGTTGACTTGGGAGCTTGGAAAGAGGAGGGAATTTGAGATTTTTTTACTTAATTCTCTGGGGAAAGATTAATAATTGAATCAAGGGGAGGGGACTTTGGTATATTGGATCAATAACATGCATGAGATATAGAAACATAATTCATTGACATCTGTGTATCTTCAATTGTATTTATTCTTACAGTGGAAGGCAATGCTAAGCCAGATGAGATTGATATGTTATATGAATTAAGTAAACAGATTGAAGGACATACAATATGTGCTCTAGGGGATGGTGCCGCATGGCCAGTACAGGTATGTTATGAATACTGATAAGTGATAATGCTATTTGAAAACCGATAAGTAAATATCATTTGTCTCGCGTTCCTTTAGAACATGGAATTATAGGTAATTTTGGACCAAATATATGCATTTTGTAATTCTTTTATTCTAGCTATGCTGTCCTATAAACCCACAGACATAAAAAAAAAGTTGGTCATTCTCACTTATTCTCAATTCCTTTGAGTTCAAGATGGACTAACCCATCCAGTAATACAATTTTGGAAACATGGAAGGGACATTTAAGGTGTATGTTCCGATCACTTTTTTTTGGCTATGATTTTTTTTTCACATGGAGATATTTTGATATCAGAAGAATCCCCATATTTTTCTTGTTATGTCTGTAAAATCTTAGGGGCCAGAAATGTTCCATTTATAAATTATAGGCTAAAATGTGGTGAATTACTGCCAAAGGTAGTTAACCCTAACCCACCAGTTTGTGTACTACTCAATGGGCAAATTTCTTGTGACCTTGTGCTTCTCAAATAAGATCCATTTGAGTTATGCAACTCAAGCTTTGGAATGTGACAATTTTAAGGATGACCTTTCATGTAAAATAGAAAACATCAAGTTGAAAATCGGGTCAGAAATCAGAACATCTGCCTTTAAAGGAACACAGGATGTACAGCCTACTCAAACAATAAATTTGATCTTAGTTTCATATAACACTTTTGAAAGGATCACTATCACACATACTTATGTCAACTTCCTTTTCTTCTTCTACCTTAGGGACTCATCCGCCATTATCGACCTGAACTAGAAGCCCGTATGAAGCAGTTCCATGATAAGCAAGAAAAGATGAAAGCCTCAGCATCAGCATAATTGTAACAAACTTTTAAACATCTTTATCTGTACATATGTAAAGAAAATGATGATAAGTGTATGTTTGCCTGGAACATCAATCTGTATTGTTATTTGAAAGATGCGTGAACACCTGTTTTCAGCAGGAGGCATAACATAGACAATCGGACAGGCAAAGGAACATATCGTCACCTGCCATATCAGAAGGTTGTGAGGAAATGTAAGATATTCCAAGTCCATAGATGAGATAAGAGCACAATCTTTAATTTCCTATTCGGGGAATATAAGACTTGAGTGATTGGAGATTGTGTGAACAGTGTTTATTGACAACTTTTAATTCCATTGATCACATTTAGAGCTAATATTGTGCCACAAGACACGATCTGAATGTGATGCAAATTAATGGGAAACACAAATGTGATCATATATAATCAGGAGCACAATCTGTAATTAGAGCAACCAAGACAGGTTGAAATATCTTTAGTGCAATGTATGAATAGTCACATTAGGTTGCATGTTATGCAGTGCATATTATGATATTCAAGCATTACAAAGGTATTTAGTTGATTTGGCATGGTTATTCATAGTTTTTGAATATTTCGGAAGTTTCAACATTTAAAAGGATAATGACCATGTTTCTGACCATATTATCGTGTGTGTCTGAGGGTACTTAAAAATGGGAAAGAAAAAATGGGAAAGCTGATACTTAGAGGGAAAGCAAACAGACCTTTACAGAACACAGACGTATGTGAATATATATGCAAGTTGAATGTCTACCTTATCTTATGTGAGACAATAAAACTTTCTAGAAAATACACTCCTCAATATTTAAACTTTTCTGAGGGTAAATTTTCCTTTGTTTGATTTCAGTCTTACATTTAGACCTGTTTGTGGTCATACTGTACAAATGGTTTTTGGGGATGGGGATGAAGGAGATCATTTTGAAGCCCAAGATGATTTCATACCATTGTGAAAGTGGATGATGTGTCTAGTATAAACCTTTAGTTAATATAGTATTGCCTGGCATGCACATCCATTTGTTTGGTATACAGAATTTAAAATGTTGCGGATTTTTTCAAATACTAAAAATTACCATCCAACTAAATGTTTCAAAAATATATTGTTTAATTTCTAACTATGGATTGTAAAATTCAAAAAATTGAAAAATGTTACTTTGACTTCACGATCTGTATCTTATTATTTAGGCCTAGACTTGTGAAATCAACATACAATGGATTTTGATCATATCCCCCTTCCCAAGTAACAATGTTTGACCCCACCTTTTTCAACATAATGCTTTGAAGGTGTTAAAAGCACATTGAATGAAGAAATAAATATTAACTTTTCAAAATATAATCATATCTCAGCCTTACATTAATTTTATAGATCTGGTATGGGCAACTTGTAATAATTTAAAAAGGCCCAATTTGTGTTGTTAAGGCTAGGTTCACATAGAAGTATACGGTATACGATATACGGTATACGGTATACGGTATTCGGTATACGCTATACGGGCACGGCGAGTCACATAGGATAGCACGCGAGCCCTACTCGGTCTATTAAATTGCAATAAAATGAGTACAAAGGAGTCCTATTTTTCTAACTTACCCTATTCTACGCAATACATTGTTTATAAATCGTGATTGGGGAAATTCAGAACGCCTGTACACACGAATTGCAGCTGCTTCCTCCAAACGGGCCGGTATACGGTGCACGAAAATCGAACACGCACGATTCCCGGTATACTATACTATACTACACTATACGCAGGTATACGGCCTTTTCGAATAGTGCCCTCTTATGTGACCTGGTAGTATGAAATTACATTGTTTCGATTCAAGCTATACGCGTGCCCTGCAAAACGTGCACCGTATACCCGAATATCAACCTAGGAAATAAGCGGGCGACAGGCGCCGTTCAGCGCCCGTCGGACGGCAAAAGGCGCCCGTATTAGCAAAAAATGAAGAGTACGGGCGCCTATAATTTCACCATTTCGGCGCCCGTTGTCCGACCCTGGTTTGAGAGAACTGAGACCAATTTCTTCCATCGTTTATCGTTTCATATCGCGATCGCACATGACATGCTCACAGAACCATTTTTCGGCAGCTCAGGTAGTCTAATAGCTGTATCAATTCATCGTGCACAAGTCTCAGTTCAGATCTCGACGGCCGAGTACGCTGTAGAAGTAGAACTGTGCCATCGAATCAGGGGATAAAATACCGCAGTGCACCCAGGGATAAAACCGCGTGTTACGGCAACGTCATGATTCACAGGTCATCGCCTCCACGTATGCGATGCGTAGTATTAAGTTGACCTTTTGAACCGTGTCTCTAATTACGAGCTTCATTTATTAAATTATTAAATGCCAGCGTGGGAATTGCGCGCCTAATCACAGATAGTCAAGTTTTGACTATCTGTGATTTAATAGCCTCGTGTGACTCGTTTGCCTATGACAAATACGTATTTGGAGGCTGTGTTTTTGGATTTCTGGATCGTAAAATAGTCGATACACGGGCCGATTTCATCAGTATTTCGCACATTTCGATGTGTTCAGATGACAAATTGAATATTTCAACATTTCTTCATAAAATATCTACAAAGAATAAAACGGACCTTTTCCCAATGCGTTTTTAATTTTTTTGATGACATTTTCATACTATTATTTATCAATACAAAGGTCAATAAATTAATCATTGTGGGTGTAAATGAGTTGAAATGGTATTTTATAAAAACGGCCCCTGGTTCCACCGAAACGGCCCCTGGTTCATGACAAAACCCAGTGAACCAGGGGCCGTTTTTTTCTAAAAGTGGCCCCTGGTCCTGTGGTCCTTATTTCCTAGCCTGAGTATACTCCTATGTGAACTCAGCCTAAGAGCTGGGCCATGCCAGCAGATTTGTCCCTGGTTTATATAGATGTGGATACACGAACACATGGAATTCTGATGAGTGATGAACTAATTGCATGTTTCATATTCTTCATTAAAATATAACTTTCCTGAATAATAAATCACCTTATTATTACTCCATTTTTTGTGCTGCCAACCTTCAGGAACTGAATTGGATGATATAAAACAAATTCAAATGGGATTGCTTTGCAGTCAAAATATGTAGGCTGCAAGGGAAGTGCCAGGAGGCCACATGTGGCTGGGATGTAGGTTACCCACTGCTGATTTACATGTTTTGATAAGTTATTGACTGTATAAAGGTTGAATGTTTACCAGTAATGTTGCTTTGAAGTCTGAGCTAGAGACCAATGGTTTCTAGACCAGTTTTACCTACTGATTCTAAAACTGATGGGTGCCACTTAAGAAACCTTGAGCATTTTCATAGAAATTAACAATTCAAAGATGGCTGTCATACAGGGATCAGTAATTGAAAAAGCGTCAGTTGAGCTGAAAGCATACAAACTTGTTCATCTGAACACAAGGATTTGTTAACAAGTTAGCTATCAAGCAACGAGTTAAAAAGGTTGTTGCGCTTAGTAGTACACTGAAAAAAAATTGAACTTGCTCCAATGTTAACAAGTAATTTCTCAAATTGTTTATCTGATCACATGGATTCTATAAATTATACTAGTTTTTTCTTTGAAGAGTATTTGTTGTGCCATTTACAGGGGCCAAAAAGTCGTAAGTCCCATCAATTTTTTTTTGATCCCTGTAATCAGTCCAACAATATCAGATATAAAAGTCGGAGAAAGTTCCATTTTTCCCCATATACAAAGGTCAAATGATCTTTTTACATTTTGTCTCATAACTCAATATCAAGACAAACTATACATTTTTGAAATCCTTGTGCTAAGAGGAATATAAGTTTATGCTATTCAACACTTTAGAAGGAATTCCAATTTCACTTTAATTTTTGTTTGGCTCTATTGAACTATTTCACCATCTTTTTCCACCCATTTAAGCAATTTCACATTTCAGTGTTTAACAATCATTCAGTTTCATGTCTGTAAGGGCGAGTTGTATAGTATGGACATTTCCTGTTATGAATCAAATTTTGACAATGATTATATTGTGAAAAAAATAACTGAACTGTTCTAGTGATCTGATGGGAATGGCTTCTTTTCAGACGGTACTTTTGGACACAAATTCGCTTAGCGTTGACAAATCTTGATTTAGTAGCCCAATTGTGATGGTACTCGAGATGAAATGTTTTAAATTAATGTCAATCGTGCAGCTTTCACCAGTTCCTCTGGCAACACACCCTGAGAATTTCTGAAGCTGGTATTGACAATAACAAAATTCTTTCCTCCGCCTGTAATGCTTTCGAAACTTGCCTCAGACTGCTTATTATGCTGCGGCAAATACCGGTAATTACCCATTAAACTGGATCCTATTTAATTCACAACTGAATCTTTTCTACTATATATATTGTCTCTGTTGGGCTTCCCACCTGGAGTGATATGTTATATACTATACCTTCCAGGGGTTTATTACTAAGTAGGAGCATGGTAGGAGGGACGCAAACCTTATTACCCATACCGTTTTAATCGGGTCAAGCAGCTTCATACTAAGTGCATTTACGGGTAGATATTTCAGGAGAAGGTAAACTTGACTTGAGTTTGTAAGATCATATTTATGGATATCAACAAATTTGGTCGGATGCATCTTGGCTAAATCCGAGATTTTGCAAGAATGAAAATTTAAATCAGATAAAAGCCAAATGGAATTTTCAGATTAGGTCTACTTTAAAGGGGCATTAAGAGATGTGGTGGAGGCAGCGCCCTCAATTACAAAAATATATGATAAAAACTGGGATTTGAATATTTTTACAATTGTATTACATGTATGAACTTACACCTATAAGGATTAAGAAAAAGCAGCCCTCTTTGTACAACAAAACGTCGAATCAAAAATGCTGGTAGAGCCGCAACCAGCATTTTACATGGTTAAGGGTGGTATGCCAACATATTGAAAACATTGTTTTAATCAAGTTTTGCTGGGTTGTATTTTAGTAGAAACAACAATAATGGCAATTTTTAATGTTCATCTTGAATTCTGAAGTAAATTAATTAAAATTAAAAAAATCAACATGACATTGTGTCCCTTTAAAGGTGGTAAATTTGACTAAGATATTATTTTTAGCTTCGATGGAATATTCTTCCCAGATGTTAAGTGACATATCAACTTTCCTTCATCATATGGGAGTATTATTTAATGGGTGCATAATTAGTATTACTAATTGATAGCAATACTAACATAATCATACACTAAAACCACGCTTACTTTACCCATGGATTCGAATAATATTACCGGTACTGATTGTTTTTCGTATTTGACTTTTTAAGCAAATACAAAAACGAAACATTTATTTTGGTCTGATGGTGTTACAACGTTTCACGGGCGTAAAAACACCACTTTTGTCAAAAGTCTACATCACCTTATTTTTTTATAGTTCCCCGCAATTGTTCTTATGGCCATTCAAAAATGGTAAATATTGTGATTTTGGTTGTTTTGATTTTTGTGTTTGTTTAAATTGTTGTTATTTTGTTGTTGTTGTTGTTGTTGTTGTTGTTGTTGTTTGTTGTTGGGTTTTTGAGGGGGTTCGATTCTAATTCCAAATTATAGCCTTTGTTCTCTCCATACCAATAACAAGATATTTATTCCACGCATTATTCACATATGAAACCGGACTACAACACCCTATACCAAGGAACAAATTTGTGAGATACTTGGTGTATTAGATACATACCCTCGAGCATGTTATGCAAGTGATATGGTTAGAAACTATAGGTATCCGTGGTAGAGATATTTACTGTAATTTTACCGAAATGTGAGCTACTTTTCTGATTCTTTCTCATACACTTCTAAAGTAAACAATGTGAATTGTTGAAATAATCAGCGCGAATAGGTTGATCTTCGGTGCTTGAAAGGGAAGATATGACATACCTTTTTTTAACCTTTAGGCTGGCTGCATTATGAGCTGGGCTGTAATTGTATACGCGCACTGATTACTGCTACTGCTGAAGGAGCCCCTCAAAGTTTATTGTCCTATTAAACGGATTTTGTTTTTGCATTTTTTAGTATGATACTAAAAGATCCTTCAAGTGGCAACGCATTACTGCATAAAATGACCACGAAATAGAGGGTTAAATTAATTATACTTAAATAACTTTTTTTCTGAAATGTCATGCTTGGCCGTTTGCAACGTGAGGTTTTATGGTTGAGTTGGTTTTAAGAGAAACAGAATGTTTGAAACTCTCGGCCAAAACTATCACTTTGATATATTTAATGGAATATAACTGCACATTTTACAACGGCTTAATCTTAAGATGGGGTGCGTTTGGATTAAAGAGTCGCATCTCGTTTTATAATTCAGCTTCAGATTTATTTCGCACGGTGGTCTTCTTTTGACATTTTTTCGAAAAAGGGCGTTGAAAAACAATCTCTCTGGATCTCTAAATTAATTTACAGGGGCGGCCATAGTGAAAATCTTTTCCCCGGGTCTTATACTATTGACAGACAAAATACCAGATAACAAAGCCTAGCCTATATGCCTACTTAAAAACCGCCGTCTAATCTCGTGAACCTCATCGCTTCTTCTGTCGTTTGGTGGATTGAGCTCAGATATACAATGATACAAAACCCATACATGATTATAATAAATAATATCACCAACTCGCGTAAATTAGATTAACATTAAAAACAATGACCTTTATTACACAGTCTCGAACTCGGTCCCTCTTTCACTATCGCGGCGAAGAAATTATAAATATTCTGGGATAACAAAATTAACATACCGAATTGGCCCGAATAGATGACTGGACTACCGCCTTTGCATTCGTCACACTTCATTGTTTTGTGTATATTAGGACGTTTTAGGAATTTGGTGATTCACCTATTTTATTGTAGAAATCTGAATTGCGTATCTCTGTCGGCCTCCTCGTCTATTGTATTCTAGTCTCTAATTATTTCCACTACACTCAAAGCAACTCAAAGGTTATTATTTAATTGTGCATTGTGTAGGCTGTAAAATAGTAATTTGGGCCCTAAAAGTTACTAATGCATGATGTTAGTCTAGCAAATATGTTTACAAAATAGTAACTTCTATCTATATCTAGAAACACTTGATTATTTGGTTATTTTGTGTGCCCACTCATCTGCTCATTCACATCCTATGTTGCCTACCAGTAACCCACACAGTTCAACATGGCCTCGTTATCAACTTTGTGTATGTTGCACGCCTTCGTAGTCGACCTATGACGAGTAAAGTTCAAAACACAGCAGCAGTGAAAACTTCAAAACATAATCACAAGTTTCATTCTCCACACACTGCATACACAACCAGACAAAAATGTGGACGTTTGTTCTTGTGGTCTTTGGAGTTGCAGTATCTGCTCAATACTGCCGCGCTGTTTCTGTACATGAAGGTGGCACCGTTGTGGCCGAGTGTTTAATAACATCATCAGCACGCAGATCTTCCCCTGTGTATTGGTATTCTTTTAAGTTTTCCGAGTATATTACTGAAGATTACAAAGTGACATTAAAGACTAATTTGACGGTGAACCTTATCAACCGCTTGTCCGTTATTGGTGGCGATGGGAGCTACAATTTGCAAATCACCAATGTTACAATGGAGGAGGCTGGAGAATACTCCTGTGGATATTATACGTCCACTGATCGATGGGTAACTGTTTCAACCAACTATATTATAATACATGGACCAATCCCGCCAGATTCTAACTACCCACTTTGTGCTACGGATCCTTCAGATCAGCTATATCCCGGACAGACCATGAGATTGGTGTGCATCTCAAGAGGAGGTGTTCCACCAGCTACACTTACATGGTATCGGGAAGGGGTACCACTCAAAACATCACTCTCCGATACACAATTTGAAGGCTACTATGAACGTACATTACTTGAAGTGGACAACGGGGTTGAATTTGTTTGTAAGGCCACTTCACCTGGATTTGACGCTCCAAAGAGTTGTTCCGTGACGCCGTTACGCTTGGTTCCTCATGTCCGTATTTACGCGAGTCATGACCCCGTAAAAGTTGGCCAAGAAAAGGTGCAATTTAATTGCGTGGGTGAAGGCATCCCCGCTATCTCCTCTTACTTTTGGTATTGGAATGGGCAACTGATAACGGGACTAAATCAAGATCCAGATAGATTAGTCATAGAAGGGGACAACGGACAAATTTTGACATTAATGTCTCCTCAACTTAGTGAAAACAATGTCTTAGTATTATGTGTCATTGAAACCTCAACGCGATTGCGGAATACTGATCATATCAGATTAGTTGTGCAAGGTAGTAATTCTTCCGGTGTGACGGGAAACCCCGGATGGACACTGAAGCCTTCACCCCAACATAACAAAAACAACAGATCATCCTCCTTGACAACCGGTGCTATTTTCGGATGGATATTTGCAGGCATTGTTATTGCTATCGTTATCTTCGCAATAATTAAAGGGACACTTCTGTTTAGAAATCGGCATCATGGCAACATGGAGTTTAATAAAATCTCTCTAAGTGATCTGAATAACTACCGACGTCCGTGTGGCAGTACCGCTGAGGAAACAGCTCGGCCGCTTAATCAAACCAATAATAAAACTTGTAATCTAGGTGTCATTGATCTTGTCAATTCTAATGATTCTGATTATGATCGTATACAAGATAATGATAGTAGACACACATCTCTCCATAGCGACAACAAACAAACGGGGCAAATATATGCTAATCCTAACAATAGCATGTCGGCTAATGTTGATGAACTTGAGCGTTGCCTAGCCGAGAAATGCCCCTCAAAGAATCTATGTGGTGATGAAGTTAACCATGGAAGTGACCGTCGTTTATCAGATTATGATCTTCCAACAGGGGCAAGCAGCCACGTCTACTTTTCACCCAAAAGAGTGCGTAGCCATACGGTGGTAGCACAGGCCAAGCAATATCTAAGGCCAACGCGACGTGCCATGCCGAAAATACAAGAGGATTCGAACTCGGCATCTCTTCATAAGACAAACTTGGCCATCTCACTCCCAGACCTCTCCCCATTGTCTACATCACGCACTGTGTTAGTACCAATAGATCTGGACATATCCCAACATGACTACGTCAATATGGATGTGATATCTGACGTCACCTCGCCAGATCACGCTACGTGCGATTCTGATGAATCACCAGATTATGTGAACTACAGACGTAGACGAAGACGAAATCGCGATACAACAAGATCAGATAGTTCGAGCAGCGGATATTGTGAAGAGCCAGACTCGCCCAATATTGTGCTATTAAGTCCAACACACAAACCAATGTCCTATGCTGAACTTGATTTCACAGCTTCCATGGAGAACATTGTGGACAAATCATTGGACGAGGGACAGGAGACTTGTCCGATTCCTGGACCGGCAACATGTGACTTGACTAGTTACGCAAGAATTGCGTATGTTTTTAAGGACAGGCGTCAACAAAGTGAACCATAATTTACACTAATCGTGCTACCCATCTCGCTTGTTTAGTATTATTCACAGAAATAAAGATTTTATGTATATTTGTACCATAAGAACCTTTAACCACTAATAATATAAATATTCTTCTGTTCTAAGAATAGTAAATTTAACTAGTGATAAATATGCCCATGACTCCAAAATAGTAAATTGAACAGATTAAATTGACTATCTTCATTTGAGATTGACAATTGATTCGGTAACAATGAAATAATAGACCAATTTCGCTTAATAGCCGAATACTTTTGCCTAAATGGTTATAAGATTCGGTTCACTGGCTTTCAAAACAATGGATGTATTTTAAAGTATAACTTTACATATGATCAAGAGAATTATGATTGCTTACTGTACTAACTGACACATCAGATGTCATCAATGATCCATACAATGCAAATCGTTGATAAAAACATCAGAGTGTATAATGCCTAAGTTCATCCTGTGATCCTGAAAGTTTGTAAACAGTCATAAATACCGTATTTACCTTACATTTTCAACGAATGACAGGCACAGTCTTTCATCAGAAAAGTTCCAGGAATCTCTTAACATCATTAGATATCTTCCGAGGGCGTCATGCCCCATGTTTAGGGAATGTTGGCGACCCATTAGAGCGGCACACGCCTTAAATATACCTCAAATATACGTGAGTACCCTCCCTCCCCGATTTGTTTCTATGACGGACGTGATTTCCAAGTTTTGATACACAGATTTTACTTTTATCATTCCTATCAAATTTGTTTGATAAATGCAAACTATAATATCTACAAAGTAAAGTGATGGTGTTTTGTTTTTAACTGACATGTTTGTAATATCAGTAATAAATGACACGGTTCAATCCCATAGATAAATGCAAATGATCGCAGGATCGAACATAATTGAGGATCGTATACAAATAACCGAAATGAGACAGATCCCCTCCCATTTTAATGACCCTGCCTCCAAAATAAGTTTAGTTTAAAGTCGTGCAAAATGTTGAAATTCACAATATCGTCCATACAATTATATTCCACTGATAGTTGTGAGATAGTTCGTGGTCAACAAAAGATTTACCCCATTTTGGCACACCCTGTATCGAACAATATTGACCTTATAACATGAAACATGTGAGAATGCATTTAACTTTAGATCAACATATTAGTATTACCATTTGATCTGAAATCTTATTTGAAACCACTGAAATAAATATAGGGCCTATGCCTTATCATGCTTTTACTGTGCAAAGTAAGAAGTATATATTATATTTATGATACCCTTGTAAAACTTAAATATATGGCTATAAAGTGTGTAGTCCAAGACTTCATCTTATAACTGAATCAGTGGCGTAGCTAGGGTTCTCATATTGGGGTGGGGGGGGGGGGGGGGGGGGGTGGGGGGGGGGGGGGGGAATGAAGTGAACCCACAAGGACTTTTACCAGAAAGTCTTGACTTTCGAGAATTGCCGCCGAGTTAGAAACTTGGGGGGGGGGGGTGGGGGGGGGGAATTGCCGCCGAATTAGCATCTTTAAAAGAGCGGGGGAGGGGTGGGTTTTTTGATGTGTTGTGACCCGACAGTGCCAGTTTCGACCGACACGACTCTAATAATGCATGAGGGATCACCCCCCCCCCCCCAATATGGCTACGCCACCGAACTACGGCAGTGATATCTCAAATTGTTCATCTTGCAAGGATTCCAGAAATGATCTAGAGTGTCTGTGGTAGGCCTACCTTATAAAGGGTTAAAATGTCAGGTTCCATATAGGTCAATATATCTTGACCTTTTGACCCACACAAAATATTCCCGGTGGTAAAAAAACATTTTTGGAATACTTGTGATCATACGAACAATATGAGATTAATTTTCTTCCAAAATCGGAGCAAGTTTAAATGTTGACCCCATATGCAAAGGTCAACGACCTTTTTTAACGTTTTACCTGATAACTCGTTATCCAAACATCAGAAGTGGGGCAAATTATACATTTTCGGAATCCTTGTGCTCAGCCGAACAATTTGTATGCTTTATAGATTAATTGGAAGCCATTTGAATGTTGTGAGTTCCTGTATGGAGGCCATTTTAGATTTTGCTGTCTCCTGGGAGTTGCCCACACTTTTGCGAGGACAAGGGGCTAATCTTTTTTCTAAAAGGTCCATAGAGGTCAAACGAATCGTCAAACCTTACTAGCCGGATGGCCACGGAATCGAGGTTTTGGCGCGTGTGGGGAATAGATTGAAAGAAAAAAGGACACTCCTAACAAGTAAAGTCCCTTTAAATATGTTAAAAAATTCAGCATTCCGTAGATACACTCTGAATCCAGTTTCATCCCAAGGGTGTCCCAAAATGATAACATCCGGGATACAATATTGATTTTGTTTAGTTTGATGAAAAAGATAACCATTCATCTGCCGTTTATTCGATTCAATTAGGATATTTGTAGAATACACTGAAGGAAAAAAAATGGGTATCATTTGACACCAAAAGGGGTGTTAAGATTTGGTTCCTCAGGCGAACATCCAAAGGTGACAGAAGACTTTAAAGTGTGCCATGACACCTAAAGGGTGTCGATTTCCTCTTGATATCTTTGGATGTTCTCCTGAGGTCCCATTTCTACGGGTGTCAAACTCAAATGACACCTTCAGTGGTGTTAAGGTGACGCTTTTAGGGAGTCAATTTACAATTGACACCTTTGGATATTTGCCCGAGGATCCATTTTAAGTGTTTTATACAACAGTATGTGCATTTATTTTGTGAACAATGACTTCCCTATAAATACACGGTAGTGCTGTCTTAAACATTTGGTGAGAAAAATATACATTCAATGGTGTTAATGGTGAATATACATTCGAGGGTGTCATGACCAGTAGTGTCACTTTCGACCAAAGATAAGCTACGATGGCACATTTGGGGTGTTGGGGTTTCAGAGAAATAGCACGGAGAACTTCAAAGGTCACCCTTTGGGTAATGTGACACCCGATTTAGTATTTTTGAAACCTTTGCATTCTCAAAACTTGTAGTTACGGCATAAAGGTGTCACATACTGAATTTTCAAGAGCTATCGAAATGGGGAAAATGACTCCCCATGAGGTGTCTTTCGAAACTTAATGAGTATCTTTAAAGGCGTCACGTTACACCCCATTTTTTCTTCAGTGTAGACAATGATAGACTACCATGACTACGGTATGCTTCATAAAAAGAGGATGCAAATTTAATGAATCGGTTCGACTTATATTGATACGTACTTGTTTGACTAATAATCAAAAGATTTCCGCGTAGCTGGACTGTCCTTATGACAAAATCATCTTTTGTTTTGTAATGTGCAATTGAGGTTTGAATTATATTTATATTAATTTGTCTTTTGATGATGCTTCTAAAAGCACTAAACTAAGAATGGAACCAAAACCAGAGACGGTGAAAAGTTATTAAATGTCACTGCAAAAACAGACTGCACTTGATTGTGATTTGACCTACTTCAAAATTCATGTTTGATAAAGCTTAAATATGCCTATCCTCGTACATGTATGGTATATAGGTATTGTCTGGGTATTGTTTAACAAAACAAACAAAATATCGTCATCAGGACTTTAAAATCAAACTCGATTTAATACGATTTCAATTCCGGGTATCCCCATTGTTGTATAACGGTTTGATTGCGATGATAAAATTGGTGTCGTGTGTGTCAGGTATTGTTGGTGGTCTGTGCGTGTGTCATGCGTAAACATACAATTGAACAATTAAACATAATAAAATAGTATAAGAAAGAAATATGCAAATTGAAAGTCTGACAATAAAATAGTTATTACTTCACATGTGTATTAAATGTATAGGCAAGCGAGTTTTGATACAATAACACGAACGGTTGAAGTCTGATATAGGCCTAGAGATTAAACAAAACAAAACTCGAAATAAATCTGTTAATACCTATTTATATCTACTAGCGGCGTACCCTCGCTACGCTCGGGTCCCCGCTAGATAGTTATGCCACATTACCTACCTCTGAAACCACATAAACCTCCTGGTTATACCACTACCTACCTCTTAAACCACATAAACCCCCTACATCACCCCCCAAACCAGGTTTATTTATAACCATATCCCTTCTAAAGGCATTAACCCCCTACAACCCCCACCCCCAATCAGGTTGATTTATAACCATATCCCTCCTAAACCATTTACCGTGTCTACTTTATTAACCCCTACCTCTCAAACCGGCATCAAGTTAACCCTCGGTACTTTTAAAACCACATAAACCCCCTACAATTGCCCACCCTCACTGCAACTACACCAACCAGGTGGATTTATAATCATAACCGTCCCTAACCATTTCCCGCGGCTACTTCATTAACTCTTAACCCTATCCTAAAACATTTCCCGTGGTTTTACGCCCACCGCCCCCCCCCCCCCCCCCAACCCTCCCTCCATGCACACACCCAAACCAGTTTGATTTATAATCACAACCCTCCCTAAACCATTTCCCGTGGCTACTTCATTAACCCTCGGTCCCTTAGATTGTTTGGCATGCCAACTTAAAGTAAAGAAATCAGGTTGCTTCATTAACCCCCGCAAAACGCTACTTGTACCATTATAACCCTAGGCCTATCCTAAACCATTTCCCGTGGTTTTACACCCCCCCCCCCCCCCCCCCCCCCCCCCCCCCCCCCCCCCCGTTGGTACTTACCCTACCAACACAGGCCTATTATAATAGCCATTTCCCGTGTGGCTTCTGCGCCATGTGTAGGTGCGTGTGCCGCGCGGCAATCAGCCCTTGCGCAAACATGCACGCGACGCGTTACCACGGTAAGATTACGCTGTAGTACGCGCAACGCACAATGTTGTTCAATTCTAACGGCATTTATGAGCCAAATCTGAGAGGTTTTTTGCTGTTTTGGAGTCAATTGTTAACCAATCTCACTGAAATAAACTTTAACACCTTCCCGTTATTTCCTCTATCTTTCATGCAAATTAGGCGCCACTTTGATCACAAACTAACGGAGAAATAAGGATAACAAATAAACACACAAACACATAAACACACAAACAAACAAACAAACATACACCGTTTCCAGATTTATAGTAAGATATACTAATTTTCGGTCCCTCGCCTGATTAGATAGTTCAATAATAATTTTACACTCGCGTCCCTCTTCAACTGAAAAAGCGTGGTAATTGCGCCTCTAATAGACGAGCTAATTAGATAGTTCAATGCCAGTATTTTCCCGTTTTCAGACATGCGCAGAAAGGATCACAGATGATAATCAGAAATGTTGAATAATTTATTTTACTCGGATAGCTACTGTTCGGGCAAAATTGTGGTTTTCGGAGTGAGTGATGACATATGGTCTTCACCCAAAATATTTTCATCAGGGATATAGCTACATTTCTGTATATGCGGCGTTTGTTATTCTTAAAGATCGCATGATTTACTTTAGTAAATGGATCGTATTTTCAAAAACATCTCAAACAAATATGAAGACAGAAAATATCTTGGAACTTTTGCTGCATTCATGATAAATGTAAATTACACATCTACTTATCCTCTATTGCTTTTGCTTTCCAACGACATTAATCCGAACCCTGGACCTACATCATCACCTCTTGTTCAATATACACGAGAGCAACTTCTCTACTTTGAATCTGCAAATATAAGCATTTCTCAACAACTACATGATACGATAAATGATCTCATCACTCCTATATCCGCAAACCTGCCCACCGTGGTTCAAAAGGAATAAAGCGACGAAATCGACGAAAACCTAGAGACAAATGTGAAATTACCGGCCCATTGGATCATGCCTTGAAATCTATTCCTTCCATCAGGAAAGTACCCGCTTCTATTCCTCGGGCTGCATCTTTTCGTAATCATGATAATAACACTGATGCTGCTTCTGTTAATTTCAGTGTACTAAATGCTCGATCTCTCTGCAACAAAACCCATGTTATCTGTGATTATATTGTGGATAATGATTTGGATGTTTTCGCAATCACTGAGAGTGGTTGTCTGACTCAATAAGCACAAGAAAGCTATTGGTGAACTTACTTTACCTGGTTATGATCTTTTTCATGTTCCTCGTCCAAATAGACGTGGTGGGGAGTTGCGGTAATACACAAACAGTCAATAACCTAAGTACCAGCTCGCAGTTTAAATATCTCTCTTTTGAAAGTCTTTGTTGTGATTTGACATTTCCAGAACATGTTCGTCTTTCAAATTGATAGTGATATACAGACCAACTATAGTAAGAAACATCGCGTTACTGCTAGTGTTTTTATTCAAGAATTTCGGACTTTCTTAGCACACTGTTATCTACTACAAAGAACAAACTCCTAATCGTTGGTGATTTAAACTTTCATTTTGAAGATACAAATGATAACGACACTTCACGATTGAAAGAATTACTGGATATTTGTAATTTTGATCAGTATGTTGATTCTCCGACTCACATCAAAGGACATATTTTGGATTTAATCATTGCTCGCGCCTCTGATAATCTCATCAATTCTGTTAATGTCGACTGTTTGATGACTGATCATGTTTCGATTCTCTGCAAGTTGAACCTCAAGAAACCTCACCCTTTAAAACGGCAAATTCTTATAGAAACATAAAGAAATTGACGTTGAACGATTTACTCTGGACATTGAGACATCTTGTGCAGATATTGATTCATCAACAGAACTAAATGAAATTGTTCATAAATCCAACTCATCTCTCCGCTACATTTTAGATAATCACGCACCTCTAAAGTCTCGCACGATTACAATTCGACCTTCCAATCCCTGGTATTCCCAGAGATTGATGTAGCAAAGAAATTAAGGAACAGACTTGAACGCAAATGAGGAAATCAAAGTTGGAAGTGGATCGTGAGATTTTATAACTCAGCGGCAACATGTTTATAACATGATTTATGATGCCAAGGCAACATATTATAGAGGCAAGATTTCAAATTGTGCTGATCAGAAAGAGCTTTTTAAGATTGTGAGAGTCTTTTATTTCAAAAGGGAAAACCAAACTCCTTCTCACAATTCTAAGGAACAATTGGCGCACAAATTTAACAATTTCTTTGTTTCAAAAATTACTAAGATACGCAATGACTTGGACTCTGAATCTACTGCTACTGATAACCTGAACTCCTCTACTATTTTGGACAATGTACATGATTTAACTACACATTTAAATAGTTTTTCTCCTGCATCTGAAGAAGAGGTTTGTAAAATCATCAGAGCTTCACCATCAAAATCATGTGATTCTGACCCTATTCCTACTTGGCTTTTAAAGAAACATCTTCACCAGCTTGCTCCACTTATTACACGGATTGTTAATCTTTCATTGAATCTGCTGTTTTCCCATCTTGTTTCAGACTGCACTTGTCACCACCTCTTCTTAAGAAGCCATCGCTTGACTCTGAGATCTTAAAAAACTACCGCCCTGTCTCAAACTGGCTTTCATCTCAAAATAATTGAGAAAGTTGTATCATCTCGGATAGCTCATCACCTCGCTTCTAACAACCTATATGAATGTCTTCAATCTGCTTATAGGAAACACCATGGAACTGAAACTGCATTACTACGTGTTCAGAATGACATTTTATGTAATATGGAAAAAAAACGTGGTACGTTTTTTGGTCTACTTGATCTATCTGCTGCCTTTGATACCATAGACCACAGCATCCTTCTGTCGCGTCTCTCATCGTTTGGTGTCAGAGATAGTGCACTTGAATGGATCCGCTCTTATTGACTGATCGAACGCAGGCTGTATACATTAATGGTTGTTTGTCATCATTCATTCCGCTCCTCTTCGGTGTCCCCCAAGGTTCTGTACTTGGCCCGCAATTCTTCACAATTTATTCATCTCCAATAGCGAACATTGCACGCAAACATGGTTTAGAAGTGCATATGTATGCGATGATACACAGCTATATTTATCTTTTGATTTGGATAGTGCTTGCGATGAAATTGCCTCTCGTTCTCGAATTGAATCTTGTATCAAGGACATAAAATCTTGGATGACTGCAAATAAGTTGAAATTGAATG
>CM069452.1:9526954-9564926 GCA_035610835.1 Ophiura sarsii | reverse complement strand
GTACTTGTTTGACTAATCAAAAGGTTTACGCGTAGCTGGACTGTCCTTATTTAATCATTCATTCATTCATCATTTACTATACCATAACATTAAAATCACAAATAACATCAAATTACATCAAAAATCAGTAAGAAACAATCAGAAAATTTACAACAGAAAAACGAAACGGTTATGGAGGAGAAGGCTGGAAGGACAAAAAGGCCTGTAAAGTGCCATCCCTGAAGCCCTGGGACAATAAAACACAAAACCAATACAGCCAAATGACAAAATCATCTATTGTTTTGTAATGTGCAATTGAGGTTTTAATTTTATTTATATTAATCTGTCTTTTGATGATGCTTCTAAAAGCACTAAACTAAAGAATGGAACCAAAAACCAGAGATGGTGAAAAGTTATTTAAATGTCACTGCAAAAACAGACTGCACTTGATTATGACTTGACCCACTTCAAAATTCATGTTTGATAAAGCTTAACCCCCCTCGGGTCTACCTGTCTATCTTACAGTGGTTCTGATTGGTTTATTACCAGATGTGCTCACATGAATAGCCAATTCAAATGCAGCTTGTAAAATGTTTCACTCCCATCTTTACCAGGGATACAATTATTCTAACAATGTCTCTCATTGGTGCAATAAATGATGTATCCATCTTTTCAACCAATCGGCCGGTAGTTCTCGGGGGTTAAATAGGCCTATCCTCGTACATGTATAGGTATTGTCTGGGTATTGTTTAACAAAACATAACAAAAATCGTCATCAAGACTTTAAAAACAAACTAATTTAATACGATTTCAATTCCGGGGTATCCCCATTGTTGTATAACGATTGATTGCGATGATAAAATTGGTGTCGTGTGTGTCATGTATTGTTGGTGGTCTGTGCGTGTGTCATGAGTCAACATACAATTGAACAATTAAACATAATAAAATAATATAAGGAAGAAATCATGCAAATTGAAAGTCTAACAATAAAATAGTTATTACTTCACATGTATATTAAATGTATAGGCAAGCGAATTTTGATACAATAATACAAACGGTTGAAGTCCGATATATAGGCCTAGAGATTAAACAAAACAAAACTCGAAATAAATCTGTTAATACCTATTTATATGATAATAAAATCCACATTCTTTTCGCGTGAGTTACTCGTGGCGAATGTGCGGTTTCATGATAAAACGTGGTAAACTGAAAAATATTAGGTAGGCTACTAAAATGCTAAAAGATGATGCTGTCACGCGTGATGTTGTTATTTGTGCTGTGTGTCCAGGGGGATAGCCTAGTTGTCTCTCAATAAAAGCGATTTCTTGACTTAAAATAAGCCTTATTTTAGGTGTTTTGATCTGGTTAATGTTTGGTATGAACATTTTAGATAAAATTGGACACATTTAAAATGGTATTATCGTTTTTGCGTGTAATCTGGATGGAAAGCGATAATCCATCTCATCAAGGCAAACCTTATTGGCCAATTTTCGTCTAAGTCCATGACTGGTGCTAGTCAGTGTCAATATCAATGTCAAAGGTTGCGTTAGTAAAATGTTTTCTCCTCTCTAGAAGCTCCAGTTATTGAGTTGACCCATGACCTACATTCGTCCTAAACCTAAATACATGTATAATGTTATGGATGATTAGATAAATTAAAAGACAATAATTCAGAGACCTGCTCTTTATATTCTTTCTAAAATTATGTAACAATTAAGAAACGGCTTCATTCTTATGCACTACAAGAAGGCACTCAAGACATATTTTGTTTCCCGTCTAATCTTTTTCTTTATGTTAACTTATGTTATTGTGTATCTTTGTATGCTTTGAGCCTCAGGATGGAGTATCACAAAATACTTGTTCAGTCTTGTCTTCACTTTGCGATCCACAGAGGGCGCTGTCATTTATTCACTTCTGTTCAGACGACGATGGTCACGCGATTTCATCGTTCCAATATGGCAACGGGAGTGCGCCATTTTGAAATATTTTTAACAGTCATCGCCCGGTTAACGATGAAAATAATTTAAACAAATAGCATTTACAATGGAGCTGGTTAGCCAACTCCAACGGTTTTGGATTGGAAAACAAGTCTTCTAATTATGATGAATGTTTAAAAATGATAAGATTAACATTCGCGATTACGTGTTATTCCAATACAAATTCAAAATGTAGGATTCGCGTGACCATCATCGTCTGCTTCTGTTCTTTTCTCGGTGAAATTCAGAATATTTCCTACTAGACTACTTCGTATGTTTGGCTTAATATGATTCCCCAATGATTGTAGTTCTTACCTACGACAAACGGATTTTCTCTCTATTTGTTGGGTCAGCCTTGGAACCTCTCTTGTGAATTGGAGTGACAGAGGCTATCTTCCATTGGTATGGAAACACACCATGCTTGAAGCAGAGGTCAAAAAGCCTGCAGAGCGGGCTGGCCAGCTCAGCACAGCATTCCTTTAGAACCTTGATGGGGATAAGGTCTGGTCCAGTGGCTTTATCTGGATTGAGCTGTTTTAGCAGTTTTCTTACATCCTTGGGTTTGAAGACTATCTTGCCAAAACATTTGTTTGTTGAAGGATGAACATGTGGAGCCTGGTCTTTGGAGTCTGCATTTTTCTGCAAATGTCTGACAAAAAGCTTCTGCCTTGTCCCTTGCTTGTGATGTGGGTAACGTTTGATGATCAATCACTGGAACCTCAGATCGAGCTGTTCTGCCACAGAGAGTGTATTCTCCACCATTTTTTGCTGCTCAGCGTTTTGTCTGCCAGATCTTTTCTCAATTTGGCGTTGTAAGATCTTCTAGCTTGCTTCTCAGCTTTGTTGTAGGAATGTCTAGCTTCAGCGAACTTTGCCTTGTTGGCTTCAGTTTGGTCCTTTTTGGCTTTCTTAAAGAGACGATACTTCTTTTTAGATGCCCTATACGGCATTCATCGTTGAACCAAACCTTGTCTCCCGTCCTATTGGTGACTGTCTTACTTGGGATGAACAGGTCGATAGCATCGCAGATGATATTGGTGGCATTAGAGCAAGCAGTTCCAGGATCTTTCTTCTGGAATACACTCTTGACCAGTTTGTGGAAGCAAGGTGACCTCTTAATCCCCAATAATCGGCCTTATCGTATCTCCAGACTTTCCTCCTGTGTGGTTTGTCTCTGTATACTGGAACATCTAAGCACACCAGTACAGGGTTGTGGTCTGAGGTACCCAGTCTAGCAGATGTGGTTGAAGTTGCTGGCAGATCAGTCATGACAAGGTCCAGGATTCTAGAGAGTTAGCTAGTTGAAGGGTGCGTCGCCCAGCTGCATCAGTGCGACTTCCTAACCAGTCAGTGTGGTGGACATTGAAATCACCGACAAGCATAATTGAGTTGGCTCCAAGTGTGCTCATTTTTTGAAGAGTGTTTGAGTCCAGGTAGTCGATGACATCACTGCTATCACTAGGTGTTCTATAAACAGCGGCAATCAGAAGCTTTTGAGATTTCAGAGCTACTGTGAACCAGATGAGTTCGTAGTCTTTTGGATCATTCCTTGGGTCGTGGTGTATGACAATCCCTTCTAAACAGTAGACAGCAATGCCACCACCAGAGGTTGCCTTTCTGTCTCTGCGACAGCACATTGAGTAGCCTGGAATAGAGATGCAATCAGCTCCATCAGGTACAGTCTCATCAAGGAATGTTTCAACAACAATGACAATAGACGGTTTCTTTATTGAGCAAATGTTGGCAAGTTCTCCGATGTTTGAACGAAGTCCACGTATAGTGACCTCCATTATTCGCAATTCCGTTTCTCGTAGTCGGTGGGCATGCTTATGTCCTTTTTGTTATGATCCGTCCGTTTTCTTTCGAGGCTTGGTTTTGGGACTTGTGGCAATAAGATTACAGGTACAGGGGTTACTAGCCCAGTGCGCATCTGAGTAATTCGGTAAGGGTTACGTGCTAAACATGGTCTAAACTGAAACATCAAAAATTGACTTCTAACAGTTTGTGCTCATGTAATGAGCAGTTTAACCACGGGCGGGGTGACCAGCACATAGATGTAACACAATACTACCCAACTGGTTATTATATCTTCAAAAAATGCTCAAAATAAGATCCAGAATAACAATATTCAGATTGGTTCTTCAACTATTTCTGCCTCTACCAATGTTCGCAATTTGGGAATATATCTTGATTCTACGTCATCAATGGAGAACCATGTCAAAAAGGTGTGTCAATCAGCATATTTCCAAATTAGAAACCTCGGTTACGTAACAAAACTTCTCTCTAAGGATACAGCAGAAATACAATTGCATGCTTTTGTAACATCACGCCTAGATAATGGAAATACTTTACTAAATGGAATAACTAAACAACAACTCAAGAAACTGCATACAGAACTCATCTGCTCGCGTTTTAACAAAGACTCGCAAATTTGATCATATTACACCTACTCTACGGAGTCGTCACTGGTGGTTACCTGTTCGCGAACGGATCAAATTTAAAACTCTAATTCTGACATGGAAAGGTTTATGGCACCTTCTTATATAACCGACCTTCTCTCTCCATATACTCCATTGGTTTAAATCAGGACTCAAAACATTCTTATTCAATGCTGCTTATGACTGCTAATTTCAACTGTTTTGATTTTTACATTTTGTTTGCCATGCTATTGTTATTGTTTTTCATTTTCAATTTGTAATTGTTTTTGGTCATATTTTTAGCACGTAACAATTTGTTGGTTGTTTTTTTTTCAGCGCAAGATTGTTACAGATCATGTTTTTTCTGTGATTTCTACTTTACTGTATTGTTTTTCTTGTTTGTTCATTGCGCCTTGGATTAGAACTTGTTTCTAGATAAATGGCGCATTATAAATGCTTATTTATTATTTATCATTACTAATTTCCAAGTGGCTTAAGAGGAAAATGAAATATGGGAAGGGGGTCGGCAAATTTCGACCATACTGATTCTCTACATCCCTTAGTATAAACTATTCTTCATAATGTGTATTACAAATTCACGGTGTTTCTAGATATAATTATATGGGGAGGGGTAAAATGAGACAGTTACCTTAAAAATGTCTATCTTCAAAACAGTCAATCTGGCATCAAATGGGTTGGAATAGAGCATAGCTACAGACTGCTTACTTACTACTTATGTCGATCTCGATCGGTCTTCGTGATGGCTCGCCATATTACTCTGTCCCTCATGCATGCTTTCATCTCCTCATCATTCAGTCCTGTGTCTTTCGCCAAGATGTCCAAGTATGTTAAGGCTGGGCGGCCGACAGATGTATGTCCGTGTTTGGGTCTCCATAGCAGAAGGTCAGATACTATCTCATTTTCTCTTCTCATGCAATGCCCGGCAAATCTCATCCTTCGATCTGTGATGTTTTCTGATACCTTTTGTAAGTTTCCATACAGGTCTTTGTTCGGTACCTTGTCTTTCCAACTAATGTTGAGTGCAGTTCTCAGCATTCTAGTGTAGCATCCATCTAGAGATTTCTTCAGTCTGTTGGTGATGGTCCATGTCTCAGCTCCATACAGTAGAACACTTTGAACAGTAGCTTGGAAAAGTCTGATTTTTATTTTTCGACAGAGGCTGGATTTCCACACTTTGTTCAGAGCATTGCAGGCCTTCCAAGCAAGTGCTTTACGTATTTGTATGTCATGCTGGCTACAGTACCTACCCAAGCTCCCAGGTATTTGAAGTCCTCTATACGTTGTCTAGGTTACTTCCATCAGAGGTTTTTAGCTGTACCGCTTGTATTTGGTGAAATACCATGCATTTGGTTTTCTTGACATTCATGTGGAGCCCAGTTTTGAGAGCTGCTTCCTCAACATATTTCAGCAGCTTCTGTGCCTGCTCCTTAGTGTCAGAAAGTAACGCTATGTCATCTGTAAAGTCAAGATCCGTGACTTTCTTTGGACCTATTCTTCGACTTTGTCTAGACTTGATGGTGAGTCCTAGTTCCTCTTCTCTCCCACTGATAGCTATTCTTAAGCAATAATCAAGGATGATTATGAAAAGGTAGGGGCAAGGGTATCTCCTTTGAGTACTCCTGCTAGGATGTCGAACAGTTCCGTGTCACCATCAGGTGATATAACTTTGGCTCTTGTGCTTCTGTAAGTTTCATCAATTGCATCTGTTATAACTTGTGGGATGCCGTATGCTTTAAGTATCTTGATCATTTCCCCACGATGTATGGTGTCGAATGCCATTTTAAAGTCAATGAATGCTATGACTGCAGAGAGATTATTGGAATGTATACCTTCGATGAATCTCCTGAGCCCAAGAATGTGTGAGGTAGTGCCTCTTCCCTCGCGGAAGCCATTCTGGTTAGTTCGAAGTATTCATCCAGGTGAGGTCTTATTCTGTTGAGAATCATTCTGTTATATGTCTTGGCCACAATGGAGTTCGGATATATGCCTCTAGTTTCCTGCTTGACTTAGGTCACCAGATTTTGGGACTGGAATCAGGTTCAATATTGCCTACTGGTCAGGTTTTTGCTTTTCTATGAGGGCCTTATTACAGATGTCCAGTATTAAATCATCAAGATTGCATCTTGTCAGGAGTTCAGGTGGAATGTTGTCCTCTCCAAAACTGTTCCCCTCCTTGATTGTTGATAGATTTCTTGGCTTTCTGGTACTCAGTGTTATTGAAGGCAGTACACTTGATTGGTAGTTCTTCGAAAATCTTTGGGATGTCTTCATCGTCATTACCGGTGGATTTCCGGTGGAGTTGTTGGAAGTGGCAGTACCAATTATTGACACGTTCTTCCTTTGTCTTTCCTTTGATGATTCCATTCCTAGAGGTTTTCCTTCCACTTACTTCGTTAATGAGCTCCCAAGATAATCTGTGCTGCACGTTTGGGGTTGCCTTTTCCACTTCTTTTAATTTCTTGTCCAGGTATTCAGAATTGACCTCATCATCATGATCATAGGCTTGGTCGAGTTCTCGTTTACCTGCTTCAACTTGTGCAGACTTTTTACTGTCTTCTGTGACATGTTTTTCATACTTCTATCTTAGTTTCTTTCTGGCAGTTTCTACTTTTCTACTATAACACAATGCCTTTTGCCTCTTCTTATATATTTTTGGTAGTAGTTTCTCGGCAGTTTCTAGATTTGCTGTGATAAAGTTTCCATATGTCACTGTTGGATTGTCATCACAGGTGTCGTTTAGTAGTGTGTATTTGTTTCTGACTTCGCAAAATATTGGTCTTGCAGTTCTGAATCTTGGACAAGCTTATTCCAGTTGTATTTCACTTTCTTTGGCTTGGTTTTTGCTGTTTGCTCGTATAGGCTGAATCTAATCTATATATGATTGGATCCAATACTTGCAAACGAATTGTAGGCTTCTGTGTTCAGAATACTATTTTGCCATTTCTTTCTGATCAGGATGTAGTCAAGTTGTGCTCTGAATCCACTTGGTAGAATACAGGTCCATAGTTTTGTTACTTTCTTTTGGAATCTGGTGTTTGTAATAACTAGGTTATTTTCCATTGCAAACTCTTCTAATATTTCCCCGTTCCTGTTTGTGGTTTCATGGTCACGATGGTAGGCAAAAGGAGCCATGTCGTTACCAATTCGAGCATTAAAGTCCCCAATTACTGTCAAGAAATTATGGGCCGGTACTGATTTGGCAGTTTCTTTCATCTCGTTATAGTAGTCTCTTACCTCATCTTCACTTGCCACATTGGTGGGAGAGTATGAAAATATAATCGTAGTTTTTGGTGCTTACGTATGTAGCAGATTGAGGATATGGCTCGTTGTGCTCGTGGACTTAACCAGATGCCAACTCCACCCGGACCCACTGCAGCTCCTTGTCTATTTCTAGTAGCAGATGCTGTGACAAGTTGGTAGCCCTCTATGATATTATTATATCTTATGTTCATCTATATATGAACTATCCGATGCTTTTGGATTCCAATAATGTCAATTTTATATTGTTGAGCTAAAGCACACAGCTCAAGTTGTTTGTTTGTGTTCCTAATCGTTCTTGCGTTTAGGGTTGCAATGTTCATCACTTTCTTGCATTTCAGAAAATGCGGTTTCATTTTACTTTCACCGTTATCAGTCACTGCCCTTCCTGGTGTAGTCCCCTGAGGATTTAAGGCACTGACGTCATCATTTTCACTTTGAAGTGAGGAGGTTTCAGCATTTGGGAGATTATCAGGGACTCTAACCCTGGTGTTTTTATTTTATGCCATCATAAAGTCTTTCAGTTGCTATTGTTTGCTGGTGGTCGCAACTCCTATACCAGCAGGTGTCCAGTGGCCGCCAAAATGGGCTCCTCAAATGGTAAAATTCCATAAATTGGCATATATGAACCAACATGCATGATCAGAGTATAGTTTTAACAATGGGCTGTATGTGTTAGACCACTATAAACTCATATCTAGTATTATTGCTTTGATAACATACTTTCAAACCAAAATGGCCGCCATTTCAGTGTTTCCAAGCATGTTTTATACTTGCATATGTTTTATAAATAATTTTATTTATTTGTATAACTATCTAACTTCTTCATTGTATACAGGTATTATTATTCTTCTCACTGTATATTGTTGGGCAAGAGCGCCATCTATCATATTGTTTATGTACATGTTCTCTCATACCCCCGGAAGGGGTCGATAGAGACTGAATAAAAGTTCAAAAAAGTTTCCACTCATCTGCTCATTCACATCCTATACACACATCCTATGTTGCCTACCAGTGGCAGTAGCCCACACAGTTCAACATGGCCTCGTTATCAACTTTGTGTATGTTGCACGCCTTCGTAGTCGACCTATGACGAGTAAAGTTCATAACACAGCAGCAGTGAAAACTTCAAAACATAATCACAAGTTTCATTCTCCACACTGCACACACAACCATACGTATCAAAAATGTGGACGTTTGTTCTTGTGGTCTTTGGAGTTGCAGTATCTGCTCAATACTGCCGTGCTGTTCCTATACATCAGACATATATGGTGCATGAAGGTGGCACCGTTGTGGCCGAGTGTTTAATACTACCATCATCAGCACACAGATCTTCCCCTGTGTATTGGTATTCTTCTACTCGGAAAACTTATCTTACCGAGGATTACGAAGTGACATTAAAGACTAATTTGACGGTGAACCTTATCAACCGCTTGTCTGTCATTGGTGGCGATGGTAGTAGCTACAATTTGCAAATCACCAATGTTACAACGGAGGATGCTGGAAACTACTCATGTGGTTATTACACGCGGGATTACACGCCCACTAATGAATGGGAGACTATTTCAACCAACTCTATTATAATACATGGACCAATCCCCCCAGATTCTAGCTACCCACTTTGTGCTACGGATCCTTCAGATCAACTATATCCAGGACAGACCATGAGATTGGTGTGCATCTCAAGAGGAGGGGTTCCCCCAGCTACACTTACATGGTATCGGGAAGGGGTACCACTCAAAACATCACTCTCCGATACACAGTTTGAAGGCTACTATGAACGTACATTACTTGAAGTGGACAACGGGGTTGAATTTGTTTGTAAGGCCACTTCACCTGGATTTGACGCTCCAAAGAGTTGTTCCGTGACGCCGTTACGCTTGGTTCCTCATGTCCGTATTTACGCGAGTCATGACCCCGTAAAAGTTGGCCAAGAAAAGGTGCAATTTAATTGCGTGGGTGAAGGCATCACCGCTATCTCTTACTTTTGGTATTGGAATGGGCAACTGATAACGGGACTAAATCAAGATCCAGATAGATTAGTCATAGAAGGGGACAACGGACAAATTTTGACATTAATGTCTCCTCAACTTAGTGAAAACAATGTCTTAGTATTATGTGTCATTGAAACCTCAACGCGATTGCGGAATACAGATCATATCAGATTAGTTGTGCAAGGTAGTAATTCTTCCGGTGTGACGGGAAACCCCGGATGGACACTCAAACCTTCACCCCGACATAACAAAAACAACAGATCATCATCCTTGACAACCGGTGCTATTTTCGGATGGATTTTTGCAGGTATTGTCATTGCTATCGTTACCTTCGCAATAATTAAAGGGACACTTCTGTTTAGAAATCGGCATCATGGCAACATGGAGTTTAATAAGAGCTCTCTAAGTGATCTGAATAACTACCGACGTCCGTGTGGCAGTACCGCTGAGGAAACAGCTCGGCTTAATCAAACCAATAATAAAACTTGTAATCTAGGTGTCATTGATCTTGTCAATTATAATGATTCTGATTATGATCGTATACAAGATAATGATAGTAGACACACATCTCTCCATAGCGACAACAAACAAACGGAGCAACTATATGCTAATCCTAACAATAGCATGTCGGCTAATGTTGATGACGAGCGTTGTCTAGCCGAGAAATGCCCCTCAAAGAATCTATGCGGTGATGAAGTTAACCATGGAAGTGACCGTCGTTTATCAGATTACGATCTTCCAAAAGGAGCAAGCAGCCACGTCTACTTTTCACCCAAAAGAGTGCGTAGCCATACGGTGGTAGCACAGGCCAATCAATATCAAAGGCCAACGCGACGTGCCATGCCGAAAATACAAGAGGATTCGAACTCGGCATCGCTTCATAAGATAAACTTAGCCATCTCACTCCCAGACCTCTCACCATTGTCTACATCACGCACTGTGTTAGTACCAATAGATCTGGACATATCCCAACATGACTACGTCAACATGGATGTGATATCTGACGTCACCTCGCCAGATCACGCTGCGTGCGATTCTGATGAATCACCAGATTATGTGAACTACAGACGTAGACGAAGACGAAATCGCGATACAACAAGATCAGATAGTTCGAGCAGCGGATATTGTGAAGAGCCGGACTCGCCCAATATTGTGCTATTAAGTCCATCACACATACCAATGTCCTATGCTGAACTTGATTTCACAGCTTCCATGGAGAACATTGTGGACAAATCATTGGACGAGGGACAGGAGACTTGTCCGATTCCTGGACCGGCAACGTGTGACTTGACTAGTTACGCAAGAATTGCGTATGTTTTTAAGGACAGGCGTCAACAGAGTGAACCATAATTTACACTAATATTCGAAATGTACCCATCTGGCCATATCTCGCTTTTTTAGTAAATAAAGATTTTATGTATATATTTGTACCATAAGAACCTTTAATAAACAACTAATACTATACGGTATATAAATAGTCTTCTGTTGTGGTAAATATGCCCATGACTCCAAAATAAGTAACTTGAACAGATTAAATTGACTATCTTCATTTGAGATTGACAATGATTCGGTAACAATGAAATAATGGACCGGCAACTTCGCTTAAAGCCGAATACTTTTGCCCAAATGGTTATAAGATTCGGTTCACTGGTTTTCAAAACAATGGATATGTATTTTTTCTAAGTATAACTTTACATAATATGATCAAGATAATGATTGCTTACAAACTGACACATCAGATGTTATCAATGATCCAAACAATGCAAATCGTTGATAAAAAACATCGGAGTGCAGTGTAGGCCTAAGTTCATCCTGCTGTGATCCTGAAAGTTGTAAACAGTTATAAATATTTACCTTACATTCTCAACGAATGACAGACACAGTCTTTCATCAGAAAAAATCCAGGAATCTCACTAGATATCTTCCGGGGCGTCACACCCTATGTTTAGGGAATGTTGGCGACCCGTTTAAAGAGCGGCGCATGCCTTCCTGTATACCTTAAATATACGTGAGTACCTCCCTCCCCGATTTGTTTCTATGACGGACGTGATTTCCAAGTTTTGATACACAAATTTTAAAATACTTTTATCATTCCTGTCAAATTTGTTTGATAAATGCAAACTATAATAACTACAAAGTAAAGTGATGGTGTTTTGTTTTTAACTGACATGTTTGTAATATCAGTAATGAATGTAATAAGCCTGAGTTCAATTGTTGCCAAGCTATACAACAAGATGATACTCAACAGAATTAGACCGGAGCTCGACGTCCACCTAAGAGCTAATCAAAATGGCTTCAGAGTAGGACGTACCACTGTAGGTCATATACTTGCCCTTCGAAGAATTATTGAGGGAATAAGATCAAATCACCTGCCAGCCATCATAACCTTTATCGACTTGAAGAAAGCGTTTGACACAATACATAGGGGACGAATGCTGCAAATATTGAAAGCCTATGGTGTACCCGACCAGCTTACAAATGCGATAGCAGACATATACAAAGACACCAATGCAAAGGTCATATCACCAGATGGAGAAACAGAAGTGTTTGAGATACTGGGCTGGAGTACTACAAGGAGACACCCTGGCTCCATATCTTTTTGTCATTGTTCTTGACTATGCCCTAAGAGAGGCCATAGATGGCAGAGAAGAAGAGCTAGGATTCCACCTAACAAAAAGAAGCAGCAGAAGAATAGGACCAACCGTATTAACAGACATAGACTTTGCTGACGACATTGCACTGTTGTCTGAGAGGAAGTGTCTCAAGCGCAATCACTACTCAATAGAGTGGAGACTTCAGTGGGAAGAGTTGGGCTCAAAATGAACGCTGCAAAGACGAAGTACATGTCCTTCAACCAGACGCAAGTACCTGTAATTACCACAAGCGAAGGCATGCGCCTTGATAAAGTGGAAGACTTCAAATACCTTGGAGCCTGGATGAACAGCACTGAAAAGGACATCAAAACACGCAAAGCAGCTGCATGGAGAGCTTGTGGCAAACTTAGTAAGCTATGGAAGGCTAAATCATTATCCAGAAAGCTCAAAGAAAGACTGTTCATAGCTACAGTAGAATCCGTCCTCCTTTATGGATGTGAGGCATGGACAGTCACCCCAAAGCTTGGTAAACAACTAGATGGATGCTACACTAGGATGCTAAGATCTGTGTTCAACATCAACTGGAGTCAGCATGTGACAAATAAGGACCTGTATGGGGACATGCCGAAAGTCTCGGACAAGATCAGAGAACGCAGAGCAAGATTTGCTGGACACTGCTTCAGAGGGTCCAAGGAGCTTGTACACAAACTTATACATTGGATCCCAAAGCACGGAGCAAGAAAGCGTGGTAGACCAGCCCTGACCTACATTGACGTACTCAAACGTGATACAGGACTGCAGGTGGAAGAAATCAAGACAGCTATGTTGGATAGAAAGATCTGGAGAGGCATTGTGGTTCGGAAAAATTATCCGCCCTATGTAAGTCAAGTCAAGTAATGAATGACACGGTTCAATCCCATAGATAAATGCAAATGATCGCAGGATCGAACATAATTGATGATCGTATACAAATAAACCGAAATGAGACAGATCCCCCCCCCCCCCCTCCCATTTTAATGCCTCCAAAATAAGTTTAGTTTAAAGTCGTGCAAAATGTTGAAATTCACAATATTGTCCATACAATTATATCTGACTGATTGTGAGATAGTTCGTGGTCAACAAAATAGTTAGGCCTACCCCATTTTGGCACACCCTGTATCGAACAATATTGACCTTATGACATGAAACATGTGAGAATGCATTTAACTTTAGATCAACATATTACCATTTGATCTGAAATCTTATTTGAAACCACTGCATGAAATAAAGGGCCTATACCTTACCATGCTTACTGTGCAAAGTAAGAAGTAAATATTATATTTATGATACCCTTGTAAAACTTAATATATGGCTATGAAGTGTGTTAGTCCAAGACTCCATCTTATAACTGAATCAGTGGCGAAGCTAGGATATTCATATTTGGGGGGGGGGGGGGGGGGGGGGGGGGGGGGGGGGCGGGGGGGGGGGGATGAAGTGAATCCACAATGACTTTACAAGTCTTGACTATCGAGAATTGCCGCCGAGTTAGAAACTTGAAAGCGGGTGGGGGGGGGGGGGGCTGCCGCCGAGTTAGCAACTTTAGAGATGGGGAGAAGGTCCATGGAAGTCAAATCAATCGTCAAACCTTACTAGCCTGATCATGCTGATGGACACGGAATCGATGTTTTGGTGCGTGTGGGGATAGATTGATAGAAAAAGGACACTCCTAACAAGTAGGCCTAAAGTTCCTTTCAGGCATTCCGTAGATACACTCTGAATCCAGTTTCATCCCAAGGGTGTCCCAAAATGACAACATCCGGGACACAATATTGTATTTTGTTTAGTTTAATGAAAATGATAACCATTCATCTGCCGTTTATTCGATTCAATTAGGATATTTGTAGAATACACTGAAGAAGAAAAATGTGGTGTCAATGTGGGTGTCATTTGACACCAAAAGGGGTGTTAAGATTTGGGTCCTCAGGCGAACATCCAAAGGTGACAGGAAGACACCTTTAAATTGTGCTATGACACCTAAAGGGTGATGATTTGCTCTTGACACCTTTGGATGTTCGCTTGAGGACCCATTTCTACGGGTGTCAAATGACACCTTCAGTGGTGTTAAGGTGACGCCTTTAGGGTGTGGATGTTTGCCCGAGGATCCATTTTAAGGTGTTTTAAACAACATAATTATGTGCATTTATTTTGTGAACAATCACTTCCCTATATAATAACGGTAGTGCCATCTTAAACATTTGGTGAGAACAAAATGCCTATCAAATCTAACAAATATACATTCAATGGTGTTAATGGTGAATATACATTTCGAGGGTGTCATGAGTGCCAACCAGGAGTGTCACATTCGACCAACGATGAGCTACGATTGCACATTTTGGGTGTTGGGGTTTCAGAGAAATAGCAAAATCAAAGGTCACTCTTGGGTATAATATGACACCCGATTTAGTATTTTTGAAACCTTTGCATTCTCAAAACTTGTAGTTACGGCATAAAGGTGTCACAAGTAGTATACTGAATTCTCAAGAGCTATCGAAATGGGGAAAATGACTCCCCAAAAGGTGTCTTTGGAAACTTAATGAGTGTCATTTTTTGTCAGTATTGTTAAAGGCGTCACGTTACACCCCATTTTTTCTTGTCAGTACTTGTAGACAATGATAGACTATATATGCTTCATAAAAATGAGAATGCAAATTTGATTAATCGGTTCGACTTATATTGATACGTACTTGTTTGACTAATCAAAAGGTTTACGCGTCGCTGGACTGTCCTTATGACAAAATCATCTATTGTTTTGTAATGTGCAATTGAGGTTTTAATTGTATTTATATTAATTTGTCTTTTGATGATGCTTCTAAAAGCACTAAACTAATATAAAGAATGGAACCAAAAACCAGAGATGATGAAAAGTTATTAAAATGTCACTGCAAAAACAGAATCGTCATCAGGACTTTAAAAACACACTGATTTAATACGAAATCAATTCCGGGGTATCCCCATTGTTGTAAACGGTTTGATTGCGATGATAAAATGCGTGTCGTGTGTCAGGTATTGTTGGTGGTCTGTGCGTGTGTCATGCGTCAACATACAATTGAACAATTAAACATAATAAAATAGTATATATAACTTATAAGAAAGAAATATGCAAATTGAAAGTCTGACAATAAAATAGTTATTACTTCACATGTACATTAAATGTATAGGCAAGCGAGTTTTGATACAATAACACAGATATATAGGCCTAGAGATTAAACAAAACAAAACTCGAAATAAATCTGTTAATACCTATTTATATGATAATAAATCCACATTCTTTTCGCGTGAGTTAATCGTGGCGAATGTGCGGTTTCATGATCAAACGTGGTAAACTGAAAAGAACTAGATACTAAAGTAAAAGATGATGCTGTCACGCGTGATTTTGTTATGTGCAGTGTGTCCAGGGATAGTTGTCTTTTCAATAAAAGCGATTCTGACTTTTTAAGTAAAATAAGCCTTATTTTAGGTGTTTTAATCTGCATGGTTAATGTTTGGTATGAACATTTAAGATAAGATTGGACACATGTAAAATGGTATTATCGTTATTCATCATCAATTTGACGCTACTCGTGTCTTTCATTCTTTAGGGACACGAGGCGTTGTGTCTATTGTTATTTCAGTGCCTTCACACGCCGCTGCCACTCAGTTCGGTTTTGGGCGGCATCAACGGCGGCATTAGGTTGTAAGCCTATGGCGCTCAAGTCCTCTTGGAGCTGCGCTTGATATGTACGGCGTAGTGCGCCACCGAGGCGGTACGGTTCAGTTGCCTGGTTTTTGGGGTGCAGGAACATGGCGAGTGGCAGTTCTGGTCTCCGGAGGGCATGGCCTACCAGACGAAGTCTATTACGGGTCAGTGTCAGAGTCGCGGGCTCAATCAGTGCGCGGGCATACAGGTTGTCATTTGAGAGCCGCTCCGGGTAGTGCACGCGAAGACAGTAGCGCATCAGGGCACGATGAGATGCATCAATGCGACTGCCCAATGTTTCTGTAATTGCCAAAGCTTCGCAACTGTACAAGAGGACAGATTCCACGGTAGACTTGAACAGCTGCATTTTGGCGCCGTCGCTGGCTGAACTGTTCCACACAGCTGTGAGTTTTCGTGCTGCAACCCATGCAATCTGTCGCCGTCGTTGGAAAGCACTAATGTTCTCTGCCACATTGCATCCCAAATAGCAGAAGTCGTCGCATACCGCAAGGGTGACACCTGATGTGGTATGAATGTCCGTGTGTGGAGTGTCGCCAACAAACATGACCTTGGTTTTAGAGGCGTTTAGACGAAGTTATTACGTGTAATCTGGATGGAAAGCGATAATCCATCTCATCAAGGCAAACCTTATTGGCCAACTTTCGTCTAAGTCCATGACTGGTGCTAGCCAGTGTCAATATCAATGTCAACGGTTCGTTTATAGTAAAATGTTTTCTACTAAACCTAAATACAATTAATACTATACACTCTCAGCAAAAAATGGTTCGGAAACCGGGGTACGGTTCCTTGAGTAACGGGGTTCGATGTAGAACCTTCTGCACTCAAGGAACCTTTAATGGTTCTAAAAAGGTTTGTCAGTGGTTCTTTAACACCGCAAAAAGGTTTTATGTAGTGAGATGGCTCCCTTAGAACCCTTATTTAGGGAAAATTGGGTTCTTGGTAGACTTATTACAAATGCTGAAGTTTGCATACGTAGCCTACATCTTAATAAATGAGTTCGCAATGTAATAACTGTTTTGTAACCCTGTTAATAAACGGTACTATGTTAAAAATTACAAAAATTTACTTTCTACTTTATTTCTTTATTGATATGATTATAACCAAGTATAATCAATGACTTAAGACTTTGACTTGCTGACTTTTATTAATTTAACACCATTGAGTCTGTATTTTGTAAATAATATCTAATCAGATTCACAGTCAGTTTGTTCACCATTTAATAGAACCTTAATGGTTCGGCATACATGCTAAAACTGAAGAACCTTTTTAGGTTTTTTAAAAACCTTTCAAGAGGGTTCTTTAAGGGGGCTGTGCACCTTCAGGTACAGCCTCCGTAAAACTGCCGTAACTTCTTTATTATTCATTAAATCTATATAAAAGTATACATTTTCTTGCAGAAAAGGGTTCAATGAATCCAACCATGATCATGAAATTGACCATTTTGGGAGAAAATTATAAAAAACACGTTTTTTGACCCATTTTAGGTTTGGAAAAGATAACTCAAAATATATTTTGTTAAATTTTATCATACTAGTTTAATTATATTCCTCATGCAATTCCCTAGGAATCGTGGGTTTTTTTAAATTTTTACTTGAATTATCGAACAAAAAGTGCCAAAAAATATGATTTTTTACCAAAAAAACGTGATTTTCACGATTTTGGAGGTTAAAAAACAGGTTTTTTGGCACTTTTTGGTCTGTATTTTAAAAAATAATAAAGTTTTTTTTTTTTTAAAAACACGATTCCTAGGGAATTGCATGCGGAGTATAATAAAACTAGTATGACAAAATTTAACAAAATATATTTTGAGTTATCTTTTCCAAACCTAAAATGGGTCAAAAAACATGTTTTTTATAATTTTCTCCAAAATGGTCAATTTCATGATCATAGTTGGATTCATTGAACCCTTTCCTACAAAAAAATGTATACTTTTATTAAGATTAAATGAATAATGAAGAAGTTACGGCAGTTTTACGGAGGCTATGCGAAGGTGCACAGCCCCCTTAACCCTGAAAAACCCTCAGGGTTCCATATAGAGGACAAAACTGAAGAACCTTTTTTGTTTCTTTGAAGAACCTTTCAAGAGGGTTCTTAAACCCTGAAGAACCCTTAGGGTTCCATATAGAGGACAAAACTGAAGAACCTTTTTTGGTTCTTTAAAGAAACTTTCAGGAGGGTTCTTCAATCAAATGGTTCTTGGGAAGAACCCATGAGGGTTGCCATATGGAAGACAACGTGAGGAACCATTTATGGTTCTAAGTTGAACCTTTTTTTGCTGAGAGTGTAGACCTATAGACAATAATTCAGAGACCTGCTCTTTAGACTCTTTTTAAAATTATATGTAACAAGAACGGCTTCATTCTTATTGTACTATGAAGACTCTCAAGACATATTTTGTTTCCCATCTAATCTTGTTCTTTATATTATTTATATGTTAACTTATGTTATTGTGTATATCTTTGTAAATTATTTGAGCCTAAGGATGGAGCATCACAAAATACTTGTTGTAGAGACAGTTTCAGTCTTGTCTTCACTTTGCGATCCATAGAGGGCACTGTCATTTGTTCACTTCTGTTCTTTTCTCGGTGAAATTCACAATATTTTCTACATGTTGAAAGTATGTTTGGCATATGATTCCACACCACTAAATTATTGTAGTTATTGCCGACGACAATCGGATTTTCTCTCTATTTTAAAAGCCTGTGGCCCAAGACTAATCATAAAGTAGGCCTAATCAGGAAAGGTACTTATTGCCTCAAATGATTAAAGTTGGAATCTTTTAGGACTTATACACTGCAAAAACTAGGGTGTTATTTTAACACCGGTTGCAGTTAATACGGGTCCAATCCAAACACCGGTGTTAAATTTGCACCGGTGTTAAGATTCTTGGTGTTATTTCAACACCAGTTGGTGTTATTTTCAACACTATTATTTTAAGTGCAAAAAGAGGTATTTTCAGTCCATTGAGGGCGCTGTCATTTGTTCACTTACTGTTCTAAAACATTTTAGATGAACTTTGTAGTATAGGGTATTCTTTGATCGAACACGGATCGACGTTTTGATCACGTGAGGGTAACAGGTGGCATTGATATCATAACAAATTGCAACCACTTCCTCAGAGCGGCAGTCATTAGTTTTACTGGAATATCCACAAAGGAGCTATTAAGGATATCGATTATCATGATCATGACCTACAAAGTTGTTTCAAAAGAACAAACGTCAGACGTTCAAAGGATGTAATTTTTACCGACGGTGTTCTGTGAAAATTGCAATTTTAGCATATTTGGGGAGGAAAGGATATGGGTGTAAGGCTGGCGCTTCCGAATCCGAACCGGGATCCGAACCTATACTAGAGAACGTGCAAAAATAAGGATCCTATAATGTAGGTCTTTGTTGGTCTTTGGGTGAGAGTCTGCCACAATATTTTTTAAAGATCTTGGTGCGGACAGATTTGCATTATTTAAAAAGGGGTCTTTACTCTTTGTAACTCGAATGTGAGACCATCATCATGTTTTCCAACGTCATCAATTGCGAGAAACAGAATGTATATAGGTATGGCTATGTTTACAAAGAAGAATTGGAGAAACGCTGCTGATTGTCATTTCTGACTTCTTCAGTTCAACTTGGAATACATTTAGTATGTAATATATGGTCTTTTTAATAGGCCACAATCCCGGCCATAATCTTCAATTGGCGTCCCTTGCCCGATGTGAAAATCCGGTCCCAACATACTCTGAAGAGAGCCATTCTATATAAGGCTTGGTCGAAGAAGTTTTGTGAGTCAAAAAGACTGCAATAGTCATGATAGTGGAAAGAATAATAATAATAATAATAATGGCATTTATAATGCGCCGTCAATCTAGGTAAAACTATTCCGAGGCGCAAACATATAAAACAAAAATACAAATTAACATGAAAAAACATAAACAAGGATGATGTGCATATACATGTACATAATGTATAATACAAAGAAATCAATTATAAACTGAGTCAAATAATCTTGTTTTTAACAAGTTCTTAAAAGAGTCAAGTGAATCACAGCATCTTAAATTATAAGGTAGTGAGTTCCAGAGAGTTGGTGCAGCAACCGAAAATGCGCGATCTCCAAATGAAGAAGTAGTCCGTGGAACAACAAGTAAAAGTTTATCAGTGGACCGGAGAGTACGTTTTGGATGATATGGTACAAGAAGATTAGCAATATATGTTGGTGAAGTGCCATGCAAAGCTTTCCAAGTTAAAAGAAGAAGTTTAAAATGAATTCTTTCGCGAACAGGAAGCCAGTGGAGATCTTTCAATATTGGAGTGATATGATCGAATTTCCTTGTCTTTGTGAGAACGCGAGCAGCTGCATTTTGAGCAAGTTGTAGTTTGTGAAGTAAGTGATCAGTGATGCCAAAAAGAAGAGAATTGCCATTGTCAATACGAGAAGTTATAAGAGCATGGACAATAGTAGCTGCGGTTTCAAATGTTAACATTTTCCTTATACTATTGACATTCCGTATATGATAATACACTGATTGGCATATCCGTCGAACTTGAACATCCATACATAGATTATTATCAAACACAATTCCTAAGTTCCGAGCAGATTTTGAAGCAAGAACAGAAGAAGTGTCGATATTGATATGATGATCAATTATTTTACGTTGATTGAATCTGGAGGTCATAATTAAAAACTCTGTCTTATCATCATTCAATTTCAGCTTGTTTACAGACATCCACGACTTGATTTCTAAAATGCAAGCTTCTGCGCGTTGACGGGCCGACATTTCATCATTACGATCATTTAAATTAAAAGGCACATATAGTTGTGTATCGTCCGCGTAAGAATGAACATCTAATCCGTGTTTGCGAGCAATGCTAGCAATGGGAGAGGAATAGATGGTGAATAGTATAGGTCCAAGCACAGATCCTTGAGGAACGCCATATTTTAGCGGAACATGTGTAGAAATAGTTCCATTTATGTTTACTGCTTGAGTTCTGTTTTTGAGGTAGGACTGAAACCATCTCAGAGCTGAATCCTTGACACCAATTGACTCAAGACGCCTGAACAGAATATCATGGTCAATGGTGTCGAAGGCGGCAGAGAGGTCGAGAAGAATGAGAAAAATGCCACGTTTACCATCCAATTCACGTAAAATATCATTGTGTACTTTAAGAAGAGCGGTCTCTGTACCATGATATTTTCTGTATGCTGATTGATGTTGTTCATATAAGTTGTTTAGACATAAATGAGCAGCAAGACGATGTGCTACAACTTTTTCAACAATTTTTGATACAAAATGTAGATTGGACACAGGACGAAAGTTTTTCAAAATGTCTGCATCCAAGGAAGGCTTCTTTATGAGTGGAGAAACAAGTGCATTTTTAAAATGGTCCGGAAATGTTGCATTTTCAAGAGAGAGATTTACAATCTTAGTAATGACGGGCACCATGATGTTGATGTGATCTTTCAGCATCCATGTTGGAATTGGGTCCAATGTACACGACTTAGAAGGTGAAGACGACACAAGCTTATATATTTCATCATCAGTGGCAGGCGTAAAAGACATCATGAATGTAGCAACATTATTCTCAGTAGGCAGAACAGGAGCAGTTGAAGCAATGGTATCAAGATCACGACGTATTTTAGAAATTTTGGAGACAAAATAATCATTGAATCGATGTGCAAGTTCCTTTTGACAAGCGTGTGAGGGTAGCTTGACATTGCCTTTCTGGTGTAAGAGACTCTCGACAACTTTGAAAATTTCCTTTTGACTTTGACATTGCAATATTTTGTCTTCGTAGTATTTGGATTTGGCATCATTTATCATATTAACAACAACCATGCGCTGTGATTTGAATAGCTGTCTGTCTATCTCCAGATTGTTTTTTCTCCATCGTCGCTCAAGATTTTTGCGAAGTTTTTGGGCCGTATCAATTTCAGGAGTATACCATGGATTAGAGGGACGAATAGTAATGGATCTATGTTTTAAAGGTGCGTGCTTGTCAAGAATATTGCGAAGAATAGTGTCGTATTCATCAACTAAGGTGCCAAGATCTGATGAGCTGCTTATCAATTTACTTAGTTGTAAATCCTTCGTAAAATTATCCTTGTTGATGGATTTCCATTTGCGATAAGAAATAACTTTCCTTACAAATTTAGGTTTTTGTAAAGCAAGCTGGCAATGAATAACGGCGTGATCAGTAAACAAAAATGGAACAGTCACAGAATCAACGATATCATCATCTGAACGCGAAATAACAAGGTCTAAAGTATGTCCATCAATATGGGTAGGATCGCGTACAAAAAAGAAGTCATTTTGTTTTCAAAACCAAAATGAATTTTAAAAGTTTTTAAACTTTGCAAGAATGATATATTTAATCCTAACTTTGCGTGAAAAATGAAGTCAATATCATTTTCCGTTTGCCTTTGGTGAACCTTTTGACCAGTGCACCCATTTCACACGTTTGTCCACGAGATACCCAAAATATGCATCAGATCTCAAAATGTGCCTCTCATTCAAATTTGGAAACTTGAGTTCATTTCCCGGGGTTCATTTGCATGTTTGCAGTGATGTTATTGGAATTTGATGCATCCTTTCTTGTTTACATGTGAGTTAGCATAATCAATTATAATCATACCCATGCTATGAAAGCGTATAATGTTCTAAATTTTAATAAAAAACTGAAAATTTTCCAATTTTTTTTGTTGGCGGGATATTCAAATATGAAAATGCAATGTGTGCCATTTCAAATGAAAATCACTGTGCTCGTGGACAAACAGGTAAATTTGGTTGTGCAGCAAAGAGGGTCACCAAAGACAAACGAAAAATGCGATCGACTTCATTTTTTCACACAAAGTTAGGATTAAATACATCATTCTTGCAACGTTTAAAAAGTTTTAAAATTCATTTTGGTTTTGAAAACATAATGGCTTTTTTCCACTATTGCAGTCTTTTTAACTCACCCTGTATAGGTTTCTATGGCTTCAAGAATGGAAAGGTTCACTCAATGTTATTTTGTCGCATTTACCCCATCCTGCATATACACTGCAAAATCAAGTGTTAAAGATGAACGTGTTCTGAACGTGTTCAGATGTTAACATCTTTATGTTAGTGTTATTAAAATAACGCAAATGTTTACTTATTAACATTCAAATGTTACATTATCAACACAACTGTTAAGACATTGTTATAGAAGTGTTTATGCAGCATTACTGGTGTTAACCATAACTCTTCATAGTGCTAATATTTAAACGTTAGTGTTCGACCACTCTGTTGAACATGATGATGAATAAGCACATGGCGTTCTAAACGTGTTATTAGTTAACATGTTCAAACGTTAATATTACTACACTCTTATAAAAAATGGTTCGTTTAAGAACCCTTTTTTGTCCCGCGGGGAGCACCTTTTGGCCTAAAAGGTTCTAAAAAGAACCTTAGAATGGTTCTTTGAAGAACTTTCAAATTTTAAATAAGACATAAAGGTATATTTACTTTTTTGTTTTTATGTAATATGCAAATTCAAGAGAAATGTAAACAAATTTAGTCCTTTTCAACTGTTAAAAATCATTTCTTCTTGGCTAAAAACATTTTTTACCGTTTTACCAAGAACCATTGAGGGTTCTCCATAATTTTTCCCCAAAAGGTTCTTGAAGCTTGAGGAACCATTTTCTTGGCTAAAGAACCCTTTTAGAACCTTTTTTGGTTCTAAAAGGAACCCAATGAAATTTCTATAGGGTTCCTTTTAGAACCAAAAAAGGTTCTAAAAGGGTTCTTTAAAATTTGAAAGTTCTTCAAAGAACCATTCTAAGGTTCTTTTTAGAACCTTTTAGGCCAAAAGGTGCTCCCCGCGGGACAAAAAAGGGTTCTTAAACGAACCATTTTTTCTAAGAGTGTATGGTAGTGTTAAAACAAGAACACCAATGTCGATTTATAACGTTTGGACGCAACACTATGAATGCCGGTGTTCAGAAATTATTGTAGTAGTATACAAATAATGATGCTAGTGTTAATTTTATTTTAACTTTTGTTGTTTTTAATTTAGGCCTAGATGTTAAAAAAGCACTTGTGTTACCCAGCAAACACAGAACGTTTCCGCAACGTTGCACCTAGGTTGCAGTTAGGTACATCATTTTTTTAATCACCCACATCTGGCTTCATCACGACGTTCATATAACGTTTACACAACCAAATTATGTTACCTGGGCTGTAATCGCTAATTTGCATATTTTACCTGGCCTTACATGAGTCGAGTAAATTGTGGAAATAGCTCATTAGCATAATTTCAATGGTACAAAAATTAGCACCGGTGCTCGTTTGTAACCTTTAAATTATGGTAATGAGCTAATTTGCACCTTTTATTTATTTAAACCTTTTTTAAAAAAAATTTAAGTCGATACATACATTTAACAGCTTTTAACACCATAGAAAGTATTTTGATCTGTATACGTAAGTTCTCATATGTATAGCTAAAGGCAAGTCATTGTTCACTAATGCCAAATACATTGTACATTGAGCAAGAACATAGTACACATCAAAAGGTCAATGCCCGCCCCCTCCCTCTATAATACCACTACCGTTCCCTGGTTGCCATGGTGTAACTAACCGAATTTGATGAAAGTTTTTTACACGTTTGGGATAAAATGTGAACAGTAGCATTAATAAAATAAGTTATTAACGCAATGAAGTGTTAATTAAGTGTTACTTCTTATTAACGTGTCAAAGTGTTAAATATTATTAACATATGAACATGTTAATACATAACATTAATGTTGAAGTATTAACATAGACGTTATTGCCTGGCAGCACAGTTATGTTAACGCTGATGATACTCATGAACATGTTCATGCGTTAATGATGAACACTTGAACGTGTTCATCATTAACACATGAACGTGTTAATTAAGTGTTACTCTAAGGTGTTAATAAAAGTGTTCAAATATTAACACTTGATTTTGCAGTGTAGGGCATTGGTTCACAGATCAATCATATATTTAGATATAGCTATATATTTTAATAGAAGAGGCCATTGCATAATAATTTAAAATATAACATAGCCTAATGTAAATTTCAATCTGAAATTGGTCCCTTGGGTATGTTGAGAAATCAAACTATACATGAATAGTTAACATGATCATGATAATCGATTTTTCAGATTATTTACTATGTGATTTTAAATCATCAATTAGGCCAGGCCACGTTTAATTTCAAATGAGGCTCGCGTGTAGGCCTATAGCCGGCCAGGTGCACTGCCAGATTGCAGAAATGAATAATGATAACCGCCCGCGCGCCCCACCCCCGTGGAAACCGCCATCGTATACGCTCTCTGTATGTGAGTAATAGCGCCTGCGCCCTCCCTCAAATTAAGATCGCTCACCACCGCTCAACAAGCTTCAAATCTGACAAAGCAATTGAGTCTCATTGGATTTCTTATTCCGGTGAAAACAGGAGATTTGTCAATAATATATCCCTTATAAATTCCTATAAATCTGACTAAGCCTTTGTTCATGCAGTTGTGCATGCGAATTGTTTCCTCTGTTTTCGTATCAATCGGATGTAGTTGGAACTCCCGAGGTGACAACATGTTATAGGCCTATTCAATGTTTAGCATGGTTATTGATCCCTACCTTTTTAGTAACCCTCTATTTATATGGGACTACCAGATTTGATGAACAAAATCAAAACCAGTGGCCATCTTGGATTCGGATTATTCGAATGCCAAAAAAAGAACTTTAATTTACTGTTAAAGCGCCATACCATTGATCGGGTCGTCTTCCTCAACCGTAATGACTCGACCATCGACATATTATATACAAACACCCTCTCTTCGACTAATAATAAGTAGGGCAATGGCGAATCCATGGGGGCAAATTTTGTATCTTTGTGATCTGAGCAGAGCGAGCGAAGCGAGTGGAGTGACAAGCGGGTGGCGAGCCCCGGGAAGCTCTTGGGTTTTAGGCATTTTAAAGCAAAACCAGCATTCTGAAGCAGTAATTTTGGCATTCTCACATGCCTTATTGCCTATCTAACTAAAAAACCCAATGATGCCATACATATACCGTCATTGACCGTAGGTAAATCTATTAGGTAACATGAGCAAAGTCCATCAAAAAGTGTGAACATTTTAAACAACCTCCACAGCAAGGGTGAGGTTCACGTCCAGGGGCAAAGCTCCTGGGTTTTAGGCATTCTTTAGGCAAAGATTCCATATTCTGCAGCAGTAATTGTCTTCTTTTCTCCGTACCCCCTATACTACTAGTGACGGCGGAAGCCTAACAATAACTTAGGGTGAGACACATTATGTTGAAACCTGTAAAAATGTTTTTTAAAACTAAAGTGGTCCAGAAAAACGTTCCTGAAGCCATCTTGTTAAGTTTGAATAATGAAACATTGAAACTAATTCGTGCAATTATAGGGGATCGTCCCTCACATGAAAATTATGCGTGACCCCCCCCCCCCCCCCCCCCCCCCCCCCCCCATACACACAAAGTTGTTTAAAAGTGATTTTCTATCATCTAGGCCTAAATAACAAATTACACATGCCCTGCTCCTGCTGGCATGATTTCTCCATTTTGCCCTACCTAAGAGTTTTGTTACCCTGTCGCGGCTCCTGCTTGCGTGATCAAACACTCGAGATACTCAACTACTCTGACGGTATGTGCGGTACCGATTTTCATAAGTGACAGTGGCGTATAAACTATAGGGTCTTCGGTTTGGGGGCATGAGAAGGAGACAGGCCTGTGATCAGGGGGAGTATAAGGTTAACTCTCATGAAAACAGTGCAAAATGAACTTTTTGATGTCTTTGGTCCATTTCTGTGTTATGCAATGTTTTCTTGCTTGAAAAATTTCTTTTCTAGATAGATATTGATGTTTTCTACTTGGATCTATATACTTTGATATACTTCTGAACGTGTTTTCACTCAAAAAAATGCCCTCATATACCCCAAATTAGCGAAATTTCCATGTCCGCAGCATAAATGTATATTTTGCCTTTATTAATTACAATACAAATAGGGAACCATTTTCTACAAGATATGTCATAATTTGTAGGGAACATATAGCGATGTTCCATGGATAGAAAAAAATGCACATCTTTTACGATGTTTACCTGTTTCAGTTTCATATATGTTGTCCGAGATGTTGATGTTTATTACGTTACCTGCGACATATTGAGGATCAACATTGTTCAAAATTAACATTTAAACATTTAAATGTACATATTCTGAATCTAAAAGAACATGGGTGTTGGAAAATAATATTATCAAAAATCTATAGCAGCATGTCTGACCTTGAGAAGAAATCAAAATGCTGCAAAGCATGCGACCTTGTTAAGGATGTTTATTACGTTGTTGAGATTTCTCCCGAACTATGTATCAAAACACACTTTTTGGTTAAAAACCAATTTGATACATATACATAGACTATGTGGATACTTGGAACACTCGCTAGCTCTTTCCAGATCGTCTACATGGTACTTTGAGTATGAAAAACGTTTACTACGTTATCGTTTATTACGTTGTCGAATAAATCGACAGAGAGACAGCTGCTCTCTGCGACTGTATTAAACAAAGATACGTGGCAGGCCCTTTTCGCAGGCATGCATGGGGGATACTCGATGAAAGTACAATGCAAAAAAACAACGACGAATGGTAAGAATTCATCATTTTTTCTTGTAAGTAATATGAACATTAAGCTGAATGACAGTTGAAGTCATTATAGATCTCTTAAGCACATTGAAAATGGACCTATGATATCAGAATGGGGTTAATAATGTGAAGAAATGCAGTAGGTATCGTTAACATCTTCATTGATTGCTTTGTATATACGTTATAAGCCAGCATTAGGCACTGTTGCAATTGCCAATAACGTAATAAACGGGATAACGTAACCAACCTCATTGTCTAGTCTCATGTCAATGTTGGCGTCAATTCAGTAACTTTCATGATTGATGTACTTGAGTATCATACATTGTATCCAATGTTATAATTGTAATATGTGGACTATTCTATGTGAGGACTGAAACCACCTTATAATGGACAACGTAATCAACTTTCCATCATTTGATAAATATAATTGCACTCTGTTCATAGTGATTCAACATTTATTATGTGTTTATGAATGTTAACTTAGTGTACATACATATTGTCTCACATACTGACACAATCTCATTTGTTTGCATGCTTCAATGATGCATAGTTCTATGGCTATTGGATAACGTAATAAACCAATTCGTATAATTGTGTGAATAAATACGGTATACCTAGCTGAAACAGCTGCAATATATGTCATTAACTTTGTTTTGTTTTTGTTATCTTTATTATACAGAAATATGTGCCACACAGTGCAAAAAAACAATGGCGATACCGGCAGAACCAAATGCAACAGTGGAGACAAAAAGGTCATCAGAGTACAATCTTATTAACAATTCTACTACCATCATTTTAAATAAAACAAATCAATATCTTACTAATTTTAAGAGATAAAAGGCTATTCAATATTTAGTGCTATTAAAATTTACATAAAGGTAATAATGTCATGGTCTAACAACATATCTGTAAAGTGCCATGTTACATCTGTCGATTTAGTGACCATGTTTATTACGTTATTCACCATATTTACCCTACATCAAAAGAGCAAGTCGACAATATATAGAACTGTCTTTTAGTGGACTTTAGGCAACCTAACTTTTACTAAAATACCATTTACAAGATATGTCTGTGTACAAAATAAACTGACTTGGTCGATGTTGAATATATTTGTTTACATGTGTTTGTATATGTTTATTACGTTACCCACCCCATAAAGTCCGAATACCAATGCCAGCGTTTTTGGTAAAGCATAATATTAATTGTTTCTGAGCTAACTTTTAAAAACACATTATAACGCTTGGAAAAAGATACGATTAAAGATATATTTTAGACTTTGCACAAAGATATTCATTTTGGAAAACCGTGCATTTTTTTAGTTTTAAAGCTGAGGTTCAAACAGTGATGTGAAGACCAAAAACAATTCATAATACTTGCAATTTACAAAATTACATTGCATTTTGTTCGCTGTAATTGGTAGAAGTATGCTTTCGTAACTATAATTTTGTGTTTTTGGCATCACAGTTTGTAAACTCGTTCTGATTTAGAGCTGATAGGAAGTATATAACGTAATAAACATGGAGCAAAAGCTGCAAATAAGTGATATTATAATATAAATTCAACGTTATATTGTACAAAAATGCAATGAGTGTTGTTCACAAAATTTTAAATCTAGTATCCAGTACATGTCTACTATTAAAAAATAGTGTAATAAATAAAATTGGAGACAATTTTTTTCTTCAACTTCTGAAATCTCATTTGCACTATTTTCATGAGAGTTGACCATAACCAACTAAACTGTTGTTAATATAGGGTTTGTCATTCCATCGGGGGGGGGGGGGCAAACCTTCTGCCAGGGGGATGCCCCTTCCCCTAGTGACGCCCCTGATAAGTGATGAATGAACCTAATCATCAGTTAAATGCGGGTCTAATAGAGCTCAATAGCGGGCCAAAGACTTTCGAATCGAAAGGGTGGATGAAGAGGAGTGAATATGAACTCTTAATTGACGCACATCAACAAAGTCAATGTCAGAACCTCCCTCTCTATCTAGTCTGGGCACACTGGGAGGGGTTCAAAAATGTTGCAGTTTGAAATAAGTCAGTTCCAAGTGGGCATAGCAAGTAGGCCTATACTCAACGTTGATATAAACGTCAACAGGTCAAATAAAAATGCTTGAGAACGTTTGCTGTGTTTGTGAAAGTTATAATTATATTTCAACTAAGAATTCCAAGCCTATCTTCTTTCCTGAAACACAACACAACACAACACGTTGGTGGCGCTAGCTCAGTGATATGGACGATCTCAGGCGGTGGCGGTGCAAGAGATGTGGGTGTCAATTCTTGATGTTAGCAAACTACGTCGTTCATTAATTAACTTGCTTTTGGAGAAACACAATGGCTTGGTTAACAATAAATAAGCCATACTTTTGAAGGCAGATTGTTCTAACGAAAATTCATATCACGTTCTTCTGAATTCCTGATGAAACTATACCATGTTCTTCAAGTTGATTTACATCCACATGTTTCTAAAATTCAATTTAATTTTTTTTTACGCTACGTTTTATAACTTATAAATTGGTTCAAGCCATTCTTTAAGAACGACGCATACTACCGATGTAGGTGTGCAGGGTATAACAGAATTATGCCCATTATTTTCGTATGGTAAGATCGTTAATTGAGCTGCACTGTATTATGTGATACCGCGGATATCAAGGATGAGACACCATAACCCTTCCCTTATCAGCTGTCAAGGTAGTGAATGTGAACGATAAGTATAGTCCCAAAGTGTAACATGTTAAATGCCCACCGGTTTTAATGTTGAAACTGAATCATATCATTATAAAACCCGTTGGTTTCCAAGTATTCCGCTCCCCTCCCCTTCCTCATTAATAATATTCGTGATGATGGTTATATCCACCCATATCCACCATCGTTTGGATCGGATGAAAAAAGGTATGTGCACTCGCTGTATTTTCGAACGTTTTTTAAGAACAAACTTGGTATAGCGCCCTCAAAAACGAAAAGGTTTAATTCCTAATAGGAAAGAAAATAATTATTTTAATGTTCATATGTACGTTCTCTTATATATAAATATAACGTTCCCAAATTGTGGTATTATAAAGACTAATTTTTTGAATTCTGTTAAGAGAATCTTTTTAATTCTTCAAATTTCGATGGACCTTTTTAAAAGGTTCTCTAACCTCGAAGACATTTTATTGATCATTTGAAGAATTATTTTATTTATAAATTGTTTACCAAATGCTGTAAATTGTAAAACTAAAATGTTTGTTGATGACACCACTTTACTATTTAGATCAAAATGTCATGATGAATTTTCAACTTCTTTGACATCAAACCTAGATCTAGTTGCTAATTGGTTGAAGGCAAACAAACTTACATTACATATAAGACTAAAGTTATACTATTTGGTACCAGACACATGTTATATACATGTAGATTAAATGATATTTCACTCACCTATGCTATGATTGAAATGGTTACAGAATTTAAATATGTTTCCAAGAGAATCGGTGTTATTCGTCGTGTAAAGCATTTTCTTCCACATCCAACTCTTGTGATGTTATCCAATGCTCTTGTGATTCCTCATTTTGATTATACCAGCCCAGTTATGGTCCAACTGTTCAAATTCATATCAAGCAAGACTTCAAGTCTTACACAACCGTTTAGCCAGAACAATATTACATGTATCTGCTGATATCAGAACACCAATAAATGATATGATGAACATTGGGCAAAACTAAGTGATATATAGGTGGAAAATTCAAATACTCATTACTTTATTCAAATGTTTAAAAGATATAAGTCCAACCTATTTATCGTCCAATTTTGAATTTGTACATAACTATCACAATCATACTACCAGGAATCATTCAAGTAATACTTTAATAATTCCTAAAATCAACTCAAATTATGGTATGAGCACTTTTCTTTTCAGATCTGGCCATCTGTGGAACAATTTATCACCATCTATTCGTATTGATTTAGAAAATATGTCACTCTGTCAATTCAAGTCCTATATTTCCACTGTATCATAATTGAATAATATCATAATTTTGTATTATATTTAAACACTGTAACATTTGTTATTTGTATGTATATTCATGTATGTATGTATCGAAATGAGGGCCTGCTTGGAAAGCAGTGCAAGTCACTGAAGCATATTACCCTCAATAAAGAAAGCATAAATACAGAACAGAAAGGCTTTAATTCCTGGATTTATAGATACTCGTAATTGTAACAGTTTTTAGGTATTTTCAACCACAAAGTCCAACAGGTAGATACAGAGATAATCCCGAAAGGGATCTTCTCAAAATCTAGTCTTCAGTGGATAAAGCGTTTGGCTGTTTCAAGTTGTCGGACAAACGAACAATCGAACTCGTTGAAAGCTCTATACCTGAAGTATCAATAGGGGAAGGTGGGGTAATGGCGGACGCGGGGTAATCGCGGACAGGGCTGTATCTAAAGGCAGGTGAAAGAAGGTGGTATTTTGCCACCCTATGATGTTAGGTGCCTCTCCATTGAAATCACACAAAACCTAAATGGGATGGTTGTCTCGCAAATTCTTGCGAGAATTACAAAAATCGCTTTTTGGGCAAATTGATATTTTGGTGCATTAATTTTTCTTTGAAACTGGTATTTCTACATCAAGGAAAACAAAGTCTTGTTATTTTTTTATGTAATATATGATACCTTCTGATAAAAAAGAAATGAATTCGGAGTCACAATGATGAGCATAATAATAAGAGAGGATGTGCCCATACATTGTACATGGATTGGGGTAATCCCGGACATGTACCGTTTCCATGGTAACAAATATGGGCGTGGTCAATTTAACATCATAAATCGGTAAAAGTTGTTGACCATATAAATATGTGACATTGTTCTTTGATTTCTGCTACACTTTTAAAAAGGGTATTTTTTAACTCCCATTGAAATGCTATATTCCAATAAAAAGAGGGCTGCCATTGATAAATAACGTCCGGGATTACCCCCAGAGTGTGGGGTAATGCCGGACGACGCCATTTTTTTTTATTGCGTCGTAGCTTCGAATTTCAAAATGATGAGTTGATAAAAACTTGATAAAAGGTAGAACCTACACAGTGCTTTGTGTTTACATGATTTTTATTGTTATATGAGGTATTATATGTGTGTTATACCTCTCTGACAAAATGTGTCCGCCATTACCCCACCTTCCCTTACAAGTATAACCAGAAACCAAAGATTATCACTCAATTTCAAATCTTAAGGTTCCGTTAAGATTATGAGAACCACAGGCTTACTAGACTATTAAACTCATCACAATTTGACGCTACTCGTGTCTTTTTAGGGATGCGAGGCGTTGTTTCCATTGTTATTTCGATGCCTTTACTCGTCGCTACCACTTGGTTCGGTTTTGGGCGGCTTCAACGGCCGCATTAAGTTGCAAGCCGATGGCGCTCAAGTAGTCTGGGAGGTGGGCTTGATATGTACGGCGTAGTGCGCCACCGAGGCGGTAGGGTTCAGTTGCCTGGATTTCGGGTGCTGGAACACAGCGAGTGGCAGTTCTGGCCTCCGGAGGACATGGCCCACCAGACGAAGTCTGTTACGATCATGTGTCAGAGTCGCGGGCTCAATCAGTGCGCTGGCGTACAGGTTCTCGACTCGTTTGAGCCGCTCCGGGTAGTGCACGCCAAGACAGTTGCGCATCAGGGCACGGTGAGATGCATCAATGCGACTACCCAATGTTTCCGTAACTACCAAAGCTTCGCAACTAAAGAGTACAGATTCCACCGTAGACTTGAACAGCTGCATTTTGGCGCCGTCGTTGGCCACACAGCTGTAAGTTTCCGTGCTGCGACCCATGCAATCTGTCGCCGTCGTTGGAAAGTACCAGTGTTGTCTGCCACATTGCATCCCAAATAGCAGAAGTCGTCGCAGACCGCAAGGGTGATACCTGATGTGGTATGGATGTCCGTGTGTGGAGTGCCGCCAACAAACACGACCTCGGTTTTAGTGGCGTTAATGCGAAGGCCCGCCTTTGCTGATGCTGTCTCGAAACGATGCAGTTGGCGCTGCGCTGTGCAGCCTCTCCGTTGTCGGACATCAGTGCGGCGTCATCGGCATATGCAAGAGCAGGGATTCTAACGGCAGAACGTCGTGCCTTCTCACAGTGTAACCGTCCTCAGTGTGAGCGATGTACACATAATGTAGTCCATGACAATCACAAATAAGTATAATGGTGCCAGCGTATCGCCCTGTATAGTATTCCCGAAGTTGTGTCAAACTCGCCGGTGCAACCAGATGATGTACGAACGCACGCAGCGGTATCTGTGTATAGGGACATGATGGCGTTGATGAAAGTCACAGGAGTGTTGTATAAAGCCAAAATGTCTTTTAGAGAGCCTTACGATCAACACAGTCAAATGCTTTGGAGAAATCTACAAAGGTTACAACCACCATGCTTCGTTCCCTAGAACGGCATGCGTCGATTGACATTTGGAGGCATATGATTTGCTCGACTATGTTGCGTCCGGGTCGGAATCATGCCTGCCACGGCAAAAGTAGCATCTCCAATCGCTCCCGAAGTCGGACTAGCAGAACACGGTTGAACAATTTAGCTAGCATTGACACACATGAGGCTAAGTCCACGCTGGTTGGTTGGTGTGCTGTTTCCCTTTTGGGATGGCGACGATGGTTGACAGTGGCGGATCCAGGATTAAAATTTACGGGGGGCTGACCAAGACTGGTTTTTCTTAAATCGTAAAATGTGCCATCATTCATGATGGGAAGAACACAGGTCAGGAGTGGAAGAACGCCAACAATGTCCGATGGTAGCTGGTTAGGACCGGCTGACTTGCCAGAAGGTGTTAGTCCAGCAGAATTGCAGCGTTCTTCCAGTGTGATTGGACCCGTGTTCACGTCGGGTGCCTGTGGCAGTGCGTCTAGAGGAGTAAGATCCAGATCAACAGGGTACGTTGGGGAGTCCATGAAAATAGTTAGTTGACTAACTGGTATACTCCAGCACCGGAGATTATACCACATCAGAGATATTAAGCTCAACTTATGGGTTTTTCCCCTTCCACACCAATTCCTTTTTCATCAACTCCTTGTCAAACATCCCCTGTTGCTGATAAAATGTCCGATCAAGTCATCCGATACATTCCTCGCACGAGCCACACTAAGGTCTATTGTGATTATTAGACTTTGCATTTTAGTACCGCAGAATCCTTTATCTCATCAGCCTGTCTCCCTTTTCTTCTTCCACACCAATTTCCTCTTCATCAAATCCTTCTCAAACATCTCCATACATCTAGATCATGTAAAGATCACAATAATGTTTGACCAAGTCCTCTCAGATACATTCCTCGCACTACTAGGCGTACTAAAGACTTAGACTTCACACTCCAACACCGAGGATTATGCCGCAGAGTCCTGTAGCTCAACCTATGTCTCTTTCTCCTTCCACACCAATTTCTTCTTCAAACATCTCCTGGTTCTGACAATACTGTTTGATCAATGTCATCATGTCAGGTCAAGCATCCAACACTGCTCCTATATATGCTTCTGTTCCACAAGGATCTATCCTTGGTCCACTGCTGTTTTCTGTCTTCATTGATGACCATAGATGTTTGTGATATTGAGCTCTATCTATACCCCGGATCTATACGCTGACGCCTCAACACTCTTTGCACACATTAAGTCATAAACTGATGCCAACGCAGTAGCTGCCAGCCTCAACAGAGATCTAAGCAACACTGAAAGCATGGGCTTACAAATGAAAGGTGACCTTTGAGCCTACCAAATGCAAAACCATGTATAGGAGAACCCCATCCAAACTTGATATCTACTTTGGAGACTGAAAACTACCATCTGCAGAGGCACTTCAGATCCTGGGTGTTACCATTGACAGCAAGCTGATTGGTCAAAACACATCTCGGCTATCACAGCTAAAGCTGGCCAGAAGCTTGGTGCACTTCGCAAGGTTGCAAATTTTGAAGGCTGAAGATAGATCCACTGTTTACAAATTACAAGTCCGCAGCATAATGGAGTATACCTCACTAAGCTGGGCGAGCGCTTCACCTACTATCCTAAAGCCAGCTGACAACATTCAAAAAAGGTACTCAAAATCATTGGAGCTCACGAAGCTACTGCTCTGTCACAGCTCAACATCACCACCCTGCTTCACACAGGCGACAGGTCGCAGCAGCTACGGTCTTGTACAAAATGCACACCGACCACTGCCCAAGGGATTTGGCAGCGTTGCTTCCGACACCATATGTTCAACGTCGTGCTATATCAATCAATGCCAATTGCTCTTTCACTTCCGACTGCCAGAACTCGCGGCTTAGACAGAAGCTTCCTTCACACATGCCGTTCCCTTATGGAACAGTCTTCCAGACGACGCCTGTTGGCAACATCTCAGAGGCTGGAATCCAGGCTTTCAAGTGCCGCGTGCACAGACACCTTCTCCTTCTCTACAACTCTTAACTTGGCATAGCCTGCATACTTTTTCATGACACCCTTCATTCAAGTCCTTTGAATACCTGACTTCAATACCGTATCAATTCTTTCTTCAACAACTCTTTGTGAAACATCTCCTGGTTCTGCCAATACTGTTTATCAAGTCTACCGATAAATTCCTCGCACTACTAACTAACCACACTAAGGCCCGTACTAGACTTCACACTCCCAACACTGAAGAGTATGCCAAGGAATTGCAGCTCAGTCTGTCTTCCTCATCAATTCCTTTTTCAATAACTTCTCGTCAAACATCTCCTGCTTCTAATCTGACAATACTGTTTGATCAAATCTCCCGAAACATTACTCGCCCTAATAATACCCATGTGACTACTTCCTACTAGCCTAGACTACACATTCCAGCGCCGATGATTATGCCACACCAGAAACTTGTAACTCAACCTTTTTCCTAATTCCTCATCAGTTCCGTCTTAACCACTCCTGTCAAACATCTCCACATCTCCTGTTTCTGGAAATACTGTTTGATCTATATAGTTCTCCGATACATTCCACACGCTGCTCAGACCAAGGACTACTATTCTTCGTTCTCCAGTTCTCCGTAGAATCCTGCAGCTAGCTCAGCCTGTTTAGCTCCCTTTACTCCTTCATCACCAATTTCTTCAACAACTCCTTGTCAAACATCTCCACCTCTTCTCCTTGACAATACTCTTTGATCTCCACATCTTTTGCTTCTGACAATGTTTGATCAAGTCTTCCGCCTCATTCCTCACACTGATAACCATGTAACCACTATCTGCTACACTTCATACCCCAGCACCTAAGATCATCCGACATGCCTCCTGCCACAGAATCATGCACCTCACCACATCTCTCTTACAGGCGCGTACCGCGGCATGTGAGCCAGGGGGGGGGGGGGGGGGGGGGGGGGGGGGGGCAGAAGTATGTCGTCCCGGTAGTGGCGTAAATTTCACGTAAGTGGGGGGGGGGGGGGGTAGGGTCAAAAAAATTCGCACGGTCACAAAATTTCTTCGCACAGTCAAAAGATTTCGCACAGTCACAAAATTTCGCACGGTTACAAAATTTTGGACTCAAAAAAGCACAACAGTTAACAAATAATGCCAATTCCTCAGTGTTTTAGGCCCTATTTTTTTTCCTTATGCAAATTTAGCGACCCGGTCTTGGGAATTTAGCGTCCCGGTATTTGGAGCCAGGGGGGGGGGCAACTTGCCCCCCCCCCCCCTGCCCCCCGGTCGGTACGCCACTGCTCTCTTATCATTTCCTCAGCGACTCTTTCAACATCTGCTCCGGCAACCGATTCTTTTTGACCAAATCCTCCGATACTGTCCTAATTTCATACTCGCCGTCTATACATCCTGCGTCATGTGATAGTATTTCGCAAAACATGCCAGTTTCTCCGCACACTTGATGGTGTGTCCAATAAGCTCAATGTTTTCCCTTGAGTTTTGCGCCTCCCTTTCCTTCTAGAGCTTGTTGGCAGTGGTTTTCCATAACTCGTATAATTCCTGACCCTTTTATTCTATTTTTTTCCCATGCACGGTGCGCCGCCGCCTCTTTCCGCATTCTGCTTTCTAATCGATTACATGTCCTTTCTTTCAACCGGCATGACCGGTAGCGCCAGTCCCGGCAAATTATTAGTGTCGGAATGGATAGCGGGATCTCTCGGAAGCGCATTCGGTTAACCCGCGGTAAACCAGCGGTGCAGAGAAGTGAAAAAGGCAGCCGATGGCGGTCACGGAAAAATCATTGTGGCAAGACCCCTGGCCACGTGCTGGTATTGTAAGAACCCCGACCGGCAACACGAAAAAATAAACCGCCGGGATCCGTGAAGCCGTATTCGCTTAATATTACATTGCAATTTTATTTCAAATGTCATATTTCAGAGGGGAAAAAGCATTTGTATAGTATAAATCAATAGTCCAATGTTTAAC
>CM069452.1:9324272-9526854 GCA_035610835.1 Ophiura sarsii | reverse complement strand
GTCTTGAGTGTCTGACATTTCCAGACGATCCTTGCTCCCCCAGTGGTGCCCGCCCAGTCAGTGCAAGCCACCCCCCTCCCCCAATCGAAAATGTTGACTTTTAATGTCAAAATTACCTAGCTTACAATTTGTCTGAAGTCTAATTTCCTTCATCTCGCGCATCTGACCCTCATTTTTTGGCTTCATTTTCGGGATGCATCCTGCGATCGGAGTGCCCGATCTCCCCAGTGCTTGCGGTTGATTATCAATATCATGAATGGGAAATTCCCGGCGGAGTGGAGTGAATGGGTAAGGTCGCCGTGTGTGTAAAATCTATTCTTATTTCCAACCCCGATCCCGGTTTAATCCGAGTAACATGGATAACATAACTTTTTCCATCTCTTGAGTCAAGGCTCCCATCTACCTTTTTCAACTTTTAAAAGTTAAAAGTTCCGCCGTCATCTGGGATTTTCCTTATATGGGTCACGTGACGTCCAACTCCGTAGCAGCTAATGACGTCAATTGGTTGCTAGACTGCCCGTCAGATTTTATACGACGTGCTTTACTCGTATCGTAGTGTATCGCAGCTTCTGTATTCGGTATTTGACTGACATGATAGCAAGACATACGATTGTATTGTTATTTGTGCTAGGCGTTTGATTTGATGACTAGATTCTAAAGGTAAGAGTGAACAGAATCGTAGAAATGAACGATCACGCCGTTTGCACTACCATTGCACACCAAACGTAGGGAACCACCTTTTCTCAAAATAGGACATGATGAACCAGTCTAATTTGCATACATAATTGATATACTGCCGCGTTTTAGTGACGTTATAAATTAGTCCGTCATGTTTTAATGTTTGCAACAAAAAAGACAGTCATGATTATGTATTTACTGGGACCTTTATTGTTATGTCAGCATGGATATATATAATGATTAACATTTTAAGTCATAAATAAGGAGAAATTGATCATTGTTTTTGTTTCGGCGGATTGATTTCTGACGTCACGACCGTATTATTTACAGATTGCAACTGGGCATTCCGGCGAGCTACAATCCCTGACTAAAAATAGCACATACATACCGCAATAACATTGAAGGTGATCGGATCCCACTCAGGCTAGTCGGTGAGTAAAAATAGCAGCTATTTTTATGTTTATGCCGTGGCATGCCACACATTAATAATAGCGATTAACTTAAGCGATCGGGAATAACCATGTCATCATTAGTAACCCATGGGTTGAATACATCGTGTGTTTTACATGTACATGTACTACACAACAGTATTCAATATGTACATGTGTACACACACGGTATCCATGCATTGGTTGGAATACATCTGTGAATACATGCGATGAGCTAGCTGTGGATTTACAACAATATTTTTAGATAATTATATTATTTACCCATATCATATCGCTGAGATATGGTCAGTTTGGGCGATGAGTATTATTGCTATATTTTTTATCAAAACATTCTGTTTATAACTTTATTATTTAATATAATATACTATATTATATAGGCTAAATAATAATAATATATTCATATTGAAAATGGCTTTATTTTCGTGTGATACACAATTTACAAGAATAGCACTTGTTCACTCACTGGATATAAAAATAAAAATAAATTTTTGTATCACACTTGAACCCATTCAATATATTATATAATTAATCAGCGATATCAGTTTTGGTTACAACTGAATCCATTCAACAATCAACATGCATAATTGGAAATGAGGCTCAACTGAGTATGCAACATACGTCCTACTAATATCCTATACTATACAAATCTTGCTTAAATGGGTTACACTTTATTCCGTTGTGGCACTAAAGAAAAATGAAGCAAAAAACTTCCTCCTGTACTTTGGCAATTTGGGAGAAACTAATGGTGTCCCCTTTGACAGAGACTGAGAATGGAGAATCTGAGAATGGGTAAGTTTCAATTGAGGTAATATTAAACCCTGACCCCTGATTAACATGACCAAGAGAGTAGTTCTGCACATGCATCATATAAAATAATACCTCCCCCTCCCCATTGATGACTTTGAAGGGTTTTAATTAAAATTCTGTAGTTATTTATCGTGTGTGTGCATGTTGTTTGTTTTTTACCAATGTTTACCCACAAAATGACAGCTCTAGTGACAGGATGTTTGCTTCCTCACCCGAGGGTCTCACTTAAAAAGCTTTTGGAGTTCCTTTAGTATACCCTACCACCTGAGACTAGTAGTCTCTCAGCTCCTGCCAGCCACATGATCACTGCCTGAAATGGCACTACTGAGAATATAAGCTTGGACAAATCAAATGACCTATGACCTCTCACTCATCCATCCTTTCACAAATAGGTTGTTTTCAAATTCAAAGTCACCCCACCCACTATGTTTGATCGCCATTCCAGCTGGCAATTCCAAGAATAAGCCTGGAAAAACAGATAGAAATAAATTCAGCATGGAAGCACCATAGATTACAAAAAATTAAGATTTACAGATGCATCTGGAACATGGCATAATTGGGAAATATTAGTAGTACCTAGAAATACTACATGATACATGAAATGAATGACTCTGTAAATTTCTACCAAGGCTTTGGAATGGATTTGGCAAAATAAGACCATTTCAAGTGAATCTCTACATAAGGTTTATTGCGAATAGGTAAAAATCAATTGATTATCCTTTTCTGATGCATTGTGGGAGAGAAAAGGGACCAAATTTGCCCCATTTTCTCTCCCACAATGCATCAGAAAACAACAAAATGGTCATATCTAGAAAACCGTACCTGCCTCTGATCAATCTCAAATTTCAGATTATTGTGGAGCTCAGCAAGCTCTATTAAAATATCAAATACAAAATTAGCCATAGGAACAACCTTAAGGAAGCCAAAATTGGGCTTGTCTACAAATATTGCAATCATGCATACAAGTATTAGTGTTACCTTTGTATCCCGATGCAGTTTGACGTGGAATATTTACAGTTGAACATTAAAAACGGAAAACGAAAGCAAAATAGTGGGTAATTTATATCATTGTCAAATCACTGTATTGGAAGTTACTTCCTTTTAATTTTTTATTGAATGGGTTGGGCGTACAACTCAATCATGGGTCAGTACTCAGTAGATCTATTGTTATGTTTGCAATAGTTAAAAATACCTCAATAGGGAATTACCTGTCTGTAATGTAACAGGAACTAGCAGAAATGTACTTATATGGCAATGTGTACAGTTAGTTGCAAACAACTTAATTTATCATTTTTGTGTGTGTAATTGTTTTTGCATTTAGGCCTACCTACATGCACATAAGGCCTAAAAAAAAAACAGGTCACTTTTTTTTTAACTCCGAAAATTTCATAATTTTGGACATATTTTGTCCCAAAGATGTAGAGATAAATTTTTTGAAGTCCAATTTATCAAATGTAAGTAAAAAATATTGCGTTTATACATTCCATGTATAAATTGCACTTTTTGTCGAAGCCCGGTATAGGGGGAAAAAAGAAGAAAAAAACCCTACCTACCGACCGACCCACAATTTTTTTCTCGCTGGAGGGCGACCAAACAATTCTTTTGGCCTAATAACATAACTTTAGTTATTGTTTACAAGTGATTGAGAATTAAATGCAAAGGCAAACATTCTCTGTCACATTGATTTAGTTATTTATGAAAATATCTAGGCAAATCCACACATTCTAAGCCATTTTACTTGAAATTGGAATTCATTAATTTCTAATCAAATAATTAAGCTTGATTAATTAATTAATTAAGCTTGTTAATCTTACAGTTTAACAAAAATTGTACACAAAAATGCTTTTCCTGCAAAAAACTGTCGCCTACGATGTTCTTGCATTAATTACCATGACAAACTTATTGATAAGATATCTACAGTTCTGTACCATAAGGAGGAATATCCTTAGACAATTCTTTTAAAGCTAAAGGGTGTTCCAAATTCCAAGTATTTATTTAATAAGGTCCTGGATTGTTCAAAGGTTGTTCGCAGATAATTTTTAAAGGAATTGTGTTCAAAAACAGCTCTTACAGAAATGTTCAAAGACAGTAAGATCCCGAGGGATCACAGTATATAAAATATATGGTGATGAAAATGTGATGGATTTATCGATAGTTTGTAAATCATGCAGCACCACATATACTTTGGATTGTTCAAAGGTTGTTCGCAGATAATTTTAAAAGGAATTGTGTTCAAAAACAGCTCTTACAGAGATGTTCAAAGACCTTTTTTAAGGACTGGGCAATTCTAAAGCTATGTGTTAAAATGAAAAGACAATTCTTTAGTGTTTTTTGCAAGACAACCTTTTGATGATAAATGTTTCCCCAAAGATCTCAATCATTGCTCCAGGTATCTTAAAGGGGAGTGCGCCCTCAATTATCCTGGAAATCAGTTTTTTGGTATCAAAGTAATACTTAGGCATACTAACTACCATCTGAAACAGTTTACCAACATTCACCATTTATCATATAAAATGTCATGATTTTCTTAGTTTCGATATGATCATATCGAAACTCAGGTGCTGAATTCGGAAGTTATGCATCGTTTTACTCACGGACTTTCGCGGCAAATCTCAACCCGAAAGTACCGTTATTTGCTTATTTTGGCACGAAGGCGATGTTGGAATTGTATGACATTTTGGATTTGGGCTATGTTGATGATTATCTGCTTGTAACTGGCTGGTATAACGTTGTATTGTAGTCAATAAAGCGTGTTAATTTCACTGAAAAAACAACAAACAAAAATGCAAATTCCTATATGACACTACATCAACGAGTCTGAATAACACTGGCAGGACAGAGTATGGTTTTGATCATTATTGGTCGAACGAGGGAACAAATCATTATTTTGTCATGAATTGTGTCCAATTTTAAAATGTCAAACCTTTTTTTGATGTTGAAATCCATTGCATTGTAAATTTGAAGTTCCAATTTAAAAATTAAAAATATTGTTTGTGTTTTGTGTGTGGGGGTGCGTTGACAAATACCTGCGAACGAGGACGCACACCCGTTTTTTACATTCCAACTGAGGACACACCTGCAAACGAGGACGTCCCCGGTTCCCTGATACGTGCAAAATATTGCAAACAACGTTAAAACGCTATTTAAACGAGGTCCTCGTATCACCCCTACCCCCCTTAGGCCTCAGTTAAATAGTACACAGTCTAATTGGCGGTTTGACACCCATGTTAGCCGCCATTTTGGTCCTCGGTGTGTCGGTGTGTGTTCAGGTTGGTGGGTCCTCGTTTGGATAGTACCAAAACTGGGTCCTCTTTTGCAGGTCATTACAAACAGGGGTGTGTGTGTGTTTTGTTTTTGTTTGTTTTGTGGGGGTTTTTTTTGGGGGGGGGGGGTTGAGCCTGGGGTAATTAAAAACAACTCCTGTTAATGGAGATATAATACTTTGTATATTTTACATTGGATATTTTGTAGATTTCCATTTTACCCAAAAGAAAACCCTTGTTTCATGCTCCCATCCTGTCTCAAGTCAAGATATAATTGACAAATATCATGGATGCTTTGACCATTTGTTTGTCATTTGTTTGAACTTAATTAAGCATGCAATGTCAAGCAGTAAGATCCTGAGGGATCACAGTATAAAATACATGGTGATGAAAATGTGATGGATTTATTGATAGTTTGTAAATCCTGCAGCATCACAATAATAAATGAGTGTGGTGTGATACATGTAGTAAATGTTCACAGAGGCGGAGATAGGGAAAAAACAATGAAAAACAACTTATTGCTGCCTCGATAGAGGTGTGCAATGCCATGAATAGATCAATATTGAAACCAGGCAATCAGATAGGTTGTGTGATGGTTTGGCTTGTGTAGAGGAATCTATCTGGCTTGCATGGTTAATGTTAAGGAAGGCCCAATAGAAACCAGGGGTATATATATAATATCAAAAAGAGGTCACTGTGTAGAGGGGGCAAATACCTGGATTAACATGTAGGTCTATTGTGGCCTGTAATCGTCATTATAGTTATAATTAAATATAGGCCTAAGTTAATATTAAAAAAAACCCAACAATTTCAGCAATAGTTTTCAATCTGTTGGCATACCAGGTGCAATAAGAGGGACCCCCTTTCCTCTCTAGAGGTGTTACCTAAAGCCCACATTACAGCATCCTCCAACCAATAGCAAACTTAAGCCAAGTTCATCATACAACCAACCAGCCTTGTAGAATTCTCTCTGTTTTATTGATGCAGCCACTCCAAACGATGCATCGATAGTGGGATTTCAATTTAGCCGTGGTTGCCTATCGGGGGCTCTCCAATGATTGCCATCCGTCCATAAGACGGTTTTACACCTGAGCAGTCTTTCTCATTACTACCCTGGCCAATTCCATTGCTGTGTGTTTTAAAGCATTGCTGTTGGTTGATCTTAGCCAGAGAAAAGCGATGCAACAACATTACATGTACAGCCAACACTGTACTTGGTTGGCAACATTGTGATGGACGTATTATGTTACCTAACTACCAATTTGAAAATGCCACCAATGTTTATATGGTTTCCGCTCTATTGATGAATGCAAAAGACCTCTTGCCAAGGTGGCCCCCGCAGCAGGAGTCAAATTAATGTTTTCCTTTATTAGGCCAAATTAAATTAATTGTTTGTCTCAAAGCTCCTCTCCTGTTGTAAAACTAATGCGGAATGCGGGGGGTTTTTCAATTTTTTTCAATTTTTTAATTTTTAATTTTTACAAAATATTGAAATCCTTGTAAAAGTGAACTTTTGTATTTAACAAAATGTTTAAGATGATGTGATCAATGAAAATCTGAAAAATCAGTGAAATTTTGGATTTTTTGTTGTTTTTTGGAAAAAAAATAAAATTGAAAAGAAAAAAAAATGCTGATGCGCACCAATAAACTAACGCGCGCGGGAGCTTTGAGACAAGCAATTAATTTAATTTGACCTTACCATTTCACTGTTAATTGTGTGATGGTATATAGTGAGAAAAGGTTGATACGATAAAAGCACAAAGTGGCTTGGATATATGGCGTAACTAAACCCCTAATTTGGACCCGGACCTGGCCTTGCTAGTGTAAAACCCCTACAGCGGGACGGTATCAGTAGCTTCTAATGCGTTGAATGCCAGGGGTTGTAATGAGCGATAGAACACCTTATAGCTAACTGACAACCTATTGAAAACATAGGGATACTTGAAAACAATTGAAGAAAAGGGAAAAGGGATCTCCAAATTGTAGCTGTGCTAGCTCGAAGGCCGACAATATTGGCTGCCAGTAATGGGTGACAATTAATTAGAGATAGTTTGAGAGTAACAGTAGCGTGGAAATGGATCGCTCCCAATTTGCCATCGGCTAGATACTGCGCTATATCACATGATATGTTACGGTTGGGCCATAGGTCTGACCTTGCTTAACAAAGAAAGTTAAATTGTCAGAGCGAAATGTCATGTAGCAAACTGACTGGCTACTTTATGCAGCAACGTTTAGTTTGTGCCAAATGCAGCATGAAATTAATGTCTGCTTCGTATGTCATCCGTCTCTATTTTGTTTTCTTTGAACAAAAAGTGAATTTTTGATGAAGATACACTTTCCAAAGTGTTGTTCTCCTCATGGAGACAGCCATGTTTATCAGCTATTCTATAGTGATGAATGAAGAAAACAAACATTTCTTCCCATTACTTACACAGATTCCAAGCGATTTCAATATGTTTGTTGTTTTGTTTGTTTTACAAATGATAAGTGTTATGTTAGACTAGAGTTAAAATCTTTGATGAGATGTTTCATATTTAAATGGTCTTATCCACGTACCGTATTATCCCTATTAAGCGCCCAGGACCTTATAAGCGCCCACCCCCTTTTTCTCAGGTTACTAAAATATATACTAATTAACCGCCCACCTAAAAAATAAGCTTACTTAAAAATTACTCACATCACACTAAATCTCGGACTACAAATTGCTTGAAAATAAAGGGGAAATTATGGTTATTTTAACTTCAGACATACTTGACATATTGTTTTGTGTTCCAAAAGTGAACTTAAACCATGTGTTAAGCCTTTAAACAGCAACTGAAACCATCCGAAATACGCACGTTTCGTGTTTGTTGTCCTTCGTGGAGGCCGCCATCTTGAATTGCAAAACATCGTCTTTGGACGTAAAGGTTGCTGAATTTTGCAACCTTGATGGTCAACAACTTTGTAAATCAGTATACAAATAAGCGCCCACCCAAAATGACTTGGTTAACCGCCCTGGGCGCTTAATAGGGATAATACGGTAATTCCATGTAACACTGTTTATGTTAAATTTTATGTAATAAAATATGCCTGAATTAAATAAAGGTGATTAATTTTTGACTTCTACATTTTATTCCCACAATTGTATATTTCATTGTTTGATTTATTTGTTTGGCTAAATTTCACAGTAAATTTGTGAGTATAACTATAAGCAATAGTGGAGTTCATTTGCAAAAAAAAGATAAATACCATCTTTCAAAATTGAACTGAACATGCCTCGAATTTGCTATGGAGCATGAATTAGTATTCTTATAGTGGGTGTGGTTTTCGATGTCAACAGGCAATTTGATTGGTTTTTGGCTGCTTCTCAGCCGATACTCACTGTATTAATATGAGGCCGATAATATATAGTTTGGGGCGGAGCTTAATTCATACCTGAAAGTACATTACACAAAGTTGCCGGCGTATGCGTTGTGCGTATAATGCAGCGTTGTCGCAAGTGCTAAAGAATGCGATTATTCGAAGCAGGAAGTTGGTAAACAACTCGCTGGATTCTCCAATTTTATAAGTGGGGAAAATTTGTTGTTGTTTGATTAAAATAAATCACAAAAAACATTATTTTTATGATAAAAGATAAAGATAACCAATAAACTATAAAATAATAATTTGAATAAAAGATAGTTTGTAGCTGTTTTGCTATATATGTTGATCTCATAAATAATGTATAGGCTGTACCATATTTGTGTTGTCATGAATGGCCGCCTGATAATTTATTCTCTTAAGTACATTATGACATTGATTGTTGTATTTTGTCAAATATGTTTGAACATTGAAAAGAACTTAACCTAGCACTAGACTTATGCCTCCTCAATAGCCTGAAACTGTGACCCTCTGAACCTTGGTAGCAGAGACAGGGCTCTACAGTAGTGCTCCCTTCAGTCGCATCTCGCTATGCTTGAAGCTCGGTACTCTCCCTACGGTTACATCTCGGTATCGGTAGTAGAGCTACAATCATGGACAAAAATAGTTGGTACACTTTAACGCAACTTATTACAACCATCCCCGGGCCGTGCTCGCAATCGAGATCAGACTTGGGACATAGCGCTCCCCCTTTCTTATATCCTTCCCCACCCCTATCAATCAATGTTGGGAAACTGCCAAGGCCTCTGATAACATGACACGGATCAACATTGCCTCGGGGGAGGGGGGGGGGGGGGAGAGAGAAGGCACTTTTCCCCTTAATTCAGACAAAGTTTATCAACCTTTTTTTCCTTGATTGTGGCTTCACCAACCTTGTAAACACAGTACAATGCATTTTGTGCTCCTGTCTGGGATAGACATAGGAATTTATCTCAAGATATTTTGAATTTAAGAGGTTAGTGGCGGAGGCAATCATTATATTGTCATTTGCAAAGGGACGAAGGCAATACTGTGTTATAAATGCCTCATCATTAAGAGGTTAGCACTATGTAATTTAAAGTGGCTAGTGAAGGAAGCAATTATTGTATTGTGCTTTGAATCTGAATCAGAAAGGGAATCTCAACACATCCTTCAGAAGCCAAACAAGATGATGTGTGTGCAATTGGTGGAGTTAGTCTTGTTTTGATGCTACATGTACGTTGCGTCTAATGAAATCTGCAATGGTGGTCTGAACTTGTCGGGATTGTTGATGTTAACTATGGTTTGAGGGAGTTGATTCCATTGACGGATTGTGAGTAAGGAAGAAGTAGTTGTTGTATTGATTGCCTCTGCTGGTGAATACTTTACTTACTGCATGGTTAAGTCTTGAAGAACTGCGTGTTTTGGAGCGGTTGTACACATTTTTGTTTGTGTCGGAATGGCTACCTGACCCAGTGTGATCTTGTTCAGCATGGCAAGTCAAGCTGAGCACCTTCTGTGCTCTAGAGCGTCCCAGTTTGATACCATTATCATGTTGGTGACGCTGCTGGTCCATCTGTAGTCGTTGAAGATAAATCTTGCCCCCCCCCCCTCCCCTGTGTTTGTAAGAGATAGGTGACAAAGGTATGGTATTTCCATATTTCACTTGCATGATGAGGTTGGAGGCAATGACTTGCTTTGAAGAGGTGGTGGGTGACCCATGGTGTTTTACATAATGAGGTTCTTAACAGGCAATTTTTGTTGAGGTCATTGCATTATGCTATGACCATCGCAGTGTTTCCAAACAGATATAAATCAGGCCTAATAAAAAAATTGTTTGTTTCCGGAAACATGCTGAAAAAAGAGGGTCGGTCGGGAAAACATTTCATTTTATAAAATTATTTTATTTTTAGAAAAAGAAGGGGGAAAAAAAAAAGGTTTTAAAATGAGTTTTGTAAGATTTTTTTCCTTCTCCCGCAGTTGGCTATCGCATTTTCTAAAGCTAAAAGGCTTACTGTTTTCTTCCCTTTTAGCGTCCCCTCGCCGTGTGCGGCCAGTTTTACCGTATCTCCCATTCTGATCCAAATAAACATTTACCTTAGTGATATACCCATTAAAAATCGCACGCAAACACGTTTTCTATTTTTATTTATTTGTTCTCCGCGGCACTCATTAATAATTAGACAATTTGACAGAAACAAAAATAGAAAACCATCATAATAAATAAATATCAACTTTTATTTTTATAATAAAAGATAAAAATAACCAATAAACTATAAAATAAGAATTTGAATAAAATATAGTTTGTAGCTGTTTTGCTATACGTCATGGTCTCAAATAATGTATAGGCTGTACCATATTCCTTTCATCGATAGACATGCACGGTTGTGGCAATGGCTGCGCTAACGCATTGAGTCGATTGAGTGTCGTGATAGGGTCAATATATAGTTTGAATATTCATGTCAAAGTAAAAGTTCTGAATTGTTGCAGAATTCATGGAAATTTGTACATTAAAATTGACCTTCGGCAAAATGGGATTGTAATTTTTTTATTCTATCAATACAATTCCGTAAATTTGGGCTGAAAAAATACGAACGGTAGGTAGAAAATAAATTGTATTTTTTCAAAATGTTGATAAAACTTTTGCGGCCCGCAGTTTTTTTAGGGTTGGTCAGGTTTCCGGAAACAAACATTTATTTTCATTTGGCGTCAGTGGTACCACATACATGTAACTGTATTTTTCTGGTCATACAGAATTTGGAAAATAAAAATCACATTCACCCTCCCATTATACCAAAACACACTTCCCCCTACTACCCCCACACTAAGCTAGCCCACATAAATGTGATAGGCAAGTAACATAGATTAGATTAGCCTTATGTTTTAAGGGTTAATGGTTACAAAGGGCAGTGACACTCGCGGGAATGAAGGTGCTGACTGTGTGAGGAATTACTCTCTACTGGAGGTAAATCTTCACAGCACTATCCCATCCATTACACTATTGGTGGGACCTAACAGTGTTGGGCCTGCTAGGAGCGACTCCCCATCTAAACATACGTCATTGCATACCAATAACAGGGTATGTGCCGCCTCTAGTTATCGGTAAACATCAATTGCTAGCTCGGATGCATTTTTTCTCGAAATTCACAGCATTTTTCTTATGCGAATAAGTATGACTGAATGACTAGATGGATCGGGCTTCATTCAGTGTTGGCTGTGTTACATACTTGTTCTAAATTCCATACATCTCATACAGTAAACCTCAGGGCACTTAGCTGTCATTGGATTTGATTAGATTACATGATTTTGTCTTGTAAGTTATCAATCTTATTAGAGATAATCTTAGCACTTTTTAGCTTAATTTTTCAAGCCAAACAACTAATTCTTACCATGTCTGACGGGCTTGATTCAGATAGAGCCCTCTTGTACTATTAAGCCGGTGAAATTTGGACAATGAGGGCATATATATATACACAAGAGTCCAGAAGGGGAGGGGGGGGGGGGGGGGGGAGTATTCTAAAGCTTACCCCAGAAACATATTTTCTTTATCCTAAAAACCTTGTTGGATGCAACTAATATTGTAAAAGTAAGCAGTTGAACTGTTTTTAAGGATCCAGTCATCAAACGCAAACTGGCAAACATTACCATTTTTGTCTATCATACAAGCTATCTACACACCTGTGACCATGAAACATAACCAGCTGTGCTATGTTTTGGTGTGGATCGGGGGTGGAGGGGACAAAGTATGATTTTTTTATCCAACAAACCTCTGGATTCGACCCCCGGATCATCACGGGCCGCGTCCGTAACCAACGAGCAAAACTTTCAACGCAGCCCAGGGCAGCGATTATAAGCTCGGACGATGACATCATCGAATCAATGCCATGTTGAGATTTTGTTTGGCCCTAGTGAATGCTCAGGTGAGTTAGGGTCAAGGTCAAATATTAAAATGTTTTCAGCTTCACCTTATTTACATCTCTAAAGAAGAAATAAAGATATTCTTGTGATTTCTGGTTTTTCAGATAGTAATGTTTACTTTGTATAAATGCATGCAGCCAAAATATTAAATTCAATTAATCAAGCACTCTGTAAAATGCTGTTGCTATTTATAAAATTAAGGTTTTTGAAGTTTTATAATAGCCTCATTCTTGGTATATAGCCACCCTGTTATGTGTTAGTTAACTCCTAGTCATAGCGCCTGGGGCTGCTGATGCGCATCATGTAACAGAGACTAGTAAATATCAGAGACTAGTGTCTATCGGAGACTACACCAGCATGCAAGCAGATAGAAGCAAGCAAATACATGTAGTATGATCATATGGTATGATGAAGCAGCAAGCAAGCAGCAGCAGCAGCACGTGATAATATCTGTTAACTTCCCGGCCATGTTTGCATCATGGTGCTGACGTCTATAATCTGCTGATTCCTGCCATGACCGACTGCTAGTTACCATATATAGAATCACTTAGTAAAAAGAGCTATTTTTAGCTCAACCCCTTGGCCTTTTGTCTATAAATAGTAACTCTTAGGCTATAAATAAACTTAAAATGTATTCAGGGGCTTTGTACTATAGGCGAAAAGTTGATAAAACGCTATCGATTTGTGATCAATCAACTGTATCAATCTAGGTCAGTTTCAAGATACGTTAAACTTGGTCAGAATATGTCCCGACTTATCTAGACTTTTCAAGAGTCTAATCGTCGATCATCAATAGGAAGGAGCATCGTTATCTCAGCTCATATTGTATTAATCAACATGATTAGGCTGATATCAACAAAAGTAAACAAGGATACAAAGGTCACTGTTAAAAATCAATTGCGAAAGTTTCGGGACACCGGGAGGTTGTTGACACAATCCAATGGTTACTATCGGACCTTTTACTACTAGTTCTGTAATAGTGGAAAGGTCCATGATTTTGGCGCTCGAAGCAACTACCACGAAAATAATAATATGCTAATGTATTTCTTTTGCGCATAGGTCTATGTGGTGAAGTTTTAAATCGTGGATTTAAAAACATGCAAAATAGTTTAAATCTGCAAAGCGCGAACAAATAATCGTGCAAGAATTACCACTTTTACAATGTATCCCTTCGGTGTCAGTCAGGTCAATCTAGGCATTGGTTAGGCTTCAAGCTTGCCTTAGCCTTTGCTCCTAAACCATCAGACCTTTTATTGTAGTGTCAGTAGCAGTTGGTTTGGTGAAAATAATAGTTTTGTAGAGATATGTAGATAAAATTTATGTTTATCAAAACCAGGTTGATTTGTGTAAATTGATATTTCATCCCACAACATTTATTGGAGGGGAGGACTCCTCTGAATGCTTTTGCAGGAATCCTTGTTTCCCGAGTGCAATGGTCTCATTATCGATGAAGCGACTAAAAAAGTAAAAAAATAAAAAGTACACTACAGTGTAGATTTTTTTGAAATGCATCAGAAAAGGAGTATACCAAGTTAGCTATAAAAAATGGACCAGGTTACCAAAGCAATTGCTTGATTTCTTGGGATGAGACAAGGATCATAGTCAGAGAGCAAAATGAAATGTTTGGGGAAATCAGAAAAGTAATTGATGTCAGGAGGGGAGACAAGACTCTTAACACGAGGAGGGGACCTACATACTTAGTCATGTATATGATCCACTGAGTGATAGCAACAACGTCGCTAACAAGACCATCGCACGCTGAAAACAAGGTTTCCCTGCAAAAGCAGATCTATAAACCATTCAAAAGAAGTTGAATATTCAAGAGTTGAATATATATTTTAATTGTATACATACATACATAATATTGCTGATTCAGAGCCTCGCATAAAATAGGTTATTTATTATTTTATGCATGGGACCGTGATCCGGAAGTATGTGTTACACACACAAGGTTTGTGTCCCGTAGTAAATTTCAACTTAAAGTCCGTCTGTTTAATGAATAACAAATATTTCAATGATGACTACAGTATTTGTCGTAAATGTCATTAAAAAGGTTCAAAGTGACCCTAAGTACTGCAGCGTTACATTTGTATTAACCACCATCATGGCCTGAAAAAATGTTTTTTTTTCTGGCAAGCGATTCCAAAGTTCCCTCCAAAATGGAATGCATTTCTTAATGAAAGAGTAACATTTCCCTCCAAATGCCAATTTTCCCCTCCAAATGCTCAAATTTCCCGGCAAGGAGCTTTCTGTATTACCTACTTGTTCAGCCTGTGGACTGTGACCACCATATTTCTAACTACGACAGCGTTTCTATTCTGTTTTCTTGATAAACCGGTCGTCATCTTATCATACAAAATTACAATGTTGTTTCTATTCCGTTTTCTATTTTCTTTTCTGCGGCGATCGTGATAATTTGTCAATGTGTAATCAAATACGTCCCTGCCCTATTTCATACTCTTGACTTGTAAAGTTGTATTAAGTGGCTTGTCAAAATGCTTTTTTTAATTATGATAAAACGACAATTTAAAAACCTTTTATAACACTTAACATATGAAACTCAAATCACTTCTCATATCATGAATTGCAATAAGATTGCACAACTTATAATTTACCAGAATTGTATTTAGGGCTGGGATTTTTGGGAAATCATGCTCCGGCCAATTTAGGCAGGATTCTGGATTCCCAAATTTCTCCAATCATGCCCTCGGTTGATTTTTAGGGCGCCCTCTTTTGTATCATGCGTTTTTTCAAGATGGTGGCACTGCAAAAATCACATTTTAGGGATAATTAAATTCACAGATTTGACGAAATAAATCCATTTCAAATGAATCTCCACTATAAATTTGCATAAATAATACGGTGATTTAGCTGACAAGTTTGTTTTTTCAGTAAACTTACTGTTATTTTGTCGGTCGTTTATTTTCGGGATTCGGGAAGGGGATTTTTGTTTCTGGGACGCGACATTTTCGGGCGGGACTACCGGGACTCGCTTGCACCCTTTATAGTATTATAAATAAACATAAAGAAATATAAAGAAGATATGATACATTGATATGGATCAAGAAGAAATGTCAACAAAGACACTGCCATTATACAATTATTTGGTGACAGAAATCATTAAATGACCTGAAATAAATGTGATTGGCTCTAATCTAAAGGCGTAACGGTAAATCCATGCACCTTTAGCTGGAAACATCTCCAATGAATAATAGCAGAGTATAAACAGGTTCATTCTAAATTTGAGTGAAATCTTTTCAAATAACAGAAAACAAGACACTCATCTTGGGAGTGACATAATGACTTCCTGTTATTAACTGCAAGGTCAACTTGCTATGAAATGATCTGGATTTTACGTATAGAATTATTATTTAAGATAATTTTTAAGTGGAAAATCTGTAGAAAGCTGTCATTTCTGAGTTTTGTGAAAATTTACTTTATTTCGACTTTTTGACCCAAGGCAGTGCCTCAAAACACACACTAAGCAGTCACGTGAAAAAAATCTTGTTTGATGAGGAGCAAAACATGAATGTATGATTTTACATATTAAGTAATTAAAAAAATAATTGTTTGGTAATTGATTGGCTGAAAATCCACAATAACCCATGGGATTCAGGGTTTTAAAACAGTTTTTTTTCAAAACCTGGCGCTCTCTGCTAGTGGGGCAATTATTAACCCCCTGGGGTCTACCTGTCTATCTTACAGTGGTTCTGATTGGTTTATTGCAAGATATACTCATTTTAATAGCCAATTAAAATGCAGCTTGTAAAATATTTCACTCCAATCTTTATTAGGGATACAATTATTCTAACACTGTCTCTGATTGGAGCAATAAATGATGTATCTATCTTTCTGACCAATCGGCCGGTAGTTCTCACGGGGTAAAGGAAAGTGACTAGCATGTTATACCTTGTGATCGAGGGTAAGGGAGGGTTAGTAGCAGAATAACAATTGACAGCAGGAAATAATCATGATAATGTTTCCATAAATTTCACCAGATGATTTTGACTTCACCTTTGAAATTTCCTTCAACAATTCTTTGATCTTTTCCATCAAATTTCATAGAAATCTTAACAGGAACTGATTTGACCTTGCCTGAGATAACCTTTGAATTATTTTCAAATAAATGTATGCAGTTTTATATGATACTTTTAAAGAAATTCCATGGAATGATGTCAAAGGGAACTAATTTGACCTCAGTTGACATAGGATGACCTCCACATGAATTTTATAATATCTATCTCAAAAAAGTAGAGTGTATCTTGATGCTTTTGATTCTAAATATGAACTTTCACCTATCTCTACTTGATCCAAGCTAAACCCCCCGGGGGGAGGGGGGCACTGACATTGGTATAGGCATGTGTATAGGCATGTGTCGCGCTGAAGATCCCCCTTTTGGAAAAGGGTATAGGTATGTGCCGCGCTGAAGACCCCCCCCCCCCCTTTTCACCCTCTGCTGCTAGCTCTTATGACCCCCCTTTTTGAGCCTGTATCAGTTCTTATGACCCCAATTTTATTGAAAATTCAAACAACATGAAATTTTGCATTCCAAAGCCCCAATTCTTCGAAAAGTTTGCGTTCTAAAACCAAAAAAATGAAAATTTGCGTTCTTGCTAATCAAAATTGAACTATAGGCCAGTTCTCAAGACCTACTTTTTTGAAAAAATCAGTTCCTAAGACCCTATTTTTCGTCATAAAATCCAATCAGGTCAGTTCTGTTGCCCCCTTTTTGAGACCATGTGCGGCACACCCCTACCCTCAAAAAAGTTGAGTCTACCCCCCCCCCCCCCCCCGGGCTAAACCTCTTCGCTCACTAGGTAGTTTTTTTCAAGAGGATTTTTATTTCTGTGAATTTCTCAAATGGTCCATGAAATGTGTATCAATAAATGAAATGGACTAAATTTACAAATTGTGAACTGTCTATTTTCCTGTATTTGGTGAAAATGTATGAATCGTGAGTGGTGACCCCTCACTTCCACACAGTTGCTGTTTACTTTTTGCTAACTCTTCATGATGTCATAGGTCAGTACCATCCCTGTAATCCCTACCAAACATGAATCACAGGGCCTAGTCACTCTATGGGATAACACACGTGTCATTTTATTGCAATTGTGGAAAAATGTAATTAGCCAGTGATGCTTCCATTTCCACTACCGTATTATCCCTATTAAGCGCCCAGGACCTTATAAGCGCCCACCCCCTTTTTCTCAGGTGACTTTAAAAATATATACTAATTAACCGCCCACCCAAAAGATAAGCTTACTTAAAAGTTACTCACATCACACTAAGTCTTGGACTACTAATTGCTTGAAAATAAAGAGGACATTGTGGTTATTTTAACTTCAGACATACTTGACATATTGTTTGTGATCCAAAAGTGAACTTAAACCATGTGCTATGCCTTCAAACAGCAACAGAAACCATCCAAAATACGCACGTTTCGTGTTATTTGTCAATCGTGGAGGCCACCATCTTGAATTGCAAAACATCGAATTTTGCAGTCTTGGGATGTAAAGGTTGTTGAATTTTGCAACCTTGACGGTCAACAACTTTGTAAATCAGTATACAAATAAGCGCCCACCCAAAATGACTTAGTTAACCGCCCTGGGCGCTTAATAGGGATAATACGGTACATGTTTTCTACACACCAAACTATCCTTGCATTTCATCCGTTCAGTGAGACAGAATTTAATATTTCGATTTATTTCAATAAAACATTTTATTAGAAAAAAAGTTTAATGTTTTCAACAGAAAGGGGGGGGGGGGGGGGGGGGGGGGGGCGGTATGGTGTGATTGTGATGGTTTAAAGGAAACAGGGAAATAGTGTACTTTAGTACCCAGCCATGCATCATGTCTTTTGATGAAATAAAGTGCATCATATATTTACAATGAGGCACTTTATTCTACCGTGTAATTGATGCATGCCCGGTACCTAAGTCCAAAGGATGCATGTGATTTTCTTATGATTAATTAAACATTTTAGTAATTAACCTTATTAGTCTTATTGCATTGCGTTTAAATGTGTAATGATTAATATATTTCATGCTTTGTAAAATGTGTACTGTTGCGGCAAAAGGGTACAGTTGTCGGTTCAATTCATTTCGAGATATTGATGGAATTAGGCATGGAAAAACAAAGAAAATCAAGACACTTTTACAGTTATTTGTCTTCATAAAATCAGAAAACAGTATCCAATGTTAACCACAAAGGTGTCATTTTGAAGTATTCAAAAAGCTCCTTTTGTTGGTATTTTAATACCAACAAAAGGAGCTTTTTGCAGTTGTTGCAACTTTTTGCAGTTGTCTCTTGCAGGAAAAGTTGAGATCTTAAAAGATCTCAACTTTTCCTGCAAGAGACAACTGCACCCTTTTGCTGCAGTCGTACATATTTCCTGAATAATGCTAATTGTAAATTGTAGCACAACTGTTGGCAAAAAGGCTAAAACCTTAATTTTTTGAGTTTTACTATATTGTATCATTTTTCAAATCTCTCTTCAGGCCCAAAAACGATTTTAATGATTATCAACATTTTAAGAAGAAAAAAGGTTCTAAATAAATAAAATCATATTGACTTGGTTAGTAACGTTGAAGGGCTTTTTATATTGGATCCATTTCAATAAAACAAGGCACACTCTTCTTGAGGTCATATGACCAGTGACCGCACGTTTACCCTCTGAAGCTGTCATTTTGTATTATCTAAATTAAAGCCTGTTTTTGTTTATTTTGTCAAATTCTCCTTACTTTTCTAACACAAATTACAAACCGTGTTTGAACTTGGGCCAACAATTTGTCTTGTAGCAAACAGGAAGGTCTAGTTTGTGTGTTGTGCGTCGGCGGTTAAGCAGCCGTGCACATTTGTTGTGAATTTGGCACAGGAAGAGCACTGACGTGAGTCACGGTGATGGTATATAGTCTCTTCTAAAGACTCGCCCATTGCTTCACAGAATACACACACAGTCTACGTGTCATTCTCAAGCTCTGTAAGATTGTCAATGAGAAAAAGGGTAGATTTGTGTAAAGCAGATGCAGGCCTAGAAATTCGCACTGCAGTGCGAGAGTCCATTTAGATTCTCGCAGAATAATTTCGCGAGAATCCTAGATTCTCGCCAATTTTGAGAATCCATGGATTATTGCGAAATTAATGAAAATAATATCAAGAATAAGGCTATAAGCTTGCACAACTTCCAAATTCGGCATGTTTGTTGACTAAGGGTCAAATACCAGTCATCTAAGGTCCTGTTTTGGACTTAAGGAAAAAAAGAAGGAAAAAAAGAGGGTTTTTTGGTTTTTTTTGCGCGAATCCACCTGGATTCACGCAGTAGTGATTTTACGTGAATCTTCACGCGAATCGATTTGCGGATTCGCACCGAAATTCTACCCCTGAGATGAATGCCGACGAGTATATCCAACAATTGTTTGGATATAACCTGAAATAAAACTGAAAAGTTTGCCTGAGAGCGCCTAGTCAGGTATAATGTCGTAATCATCTACATAAACGAAAAAATTAGAGCAAAAACAAACTTTTTCCAGAAAATTTTACCTAGGGAGTCAAAAAACCAACAAAAAAGAAAAGAAAATAGACTGCCCTCTATTAGTCGAAAAACAATACAAATAAATTCAAAATGACTTATTATATTTTTTGAACCATACAGTTTGTACACCCGAATCACCTCCAATAAAAGACTTTTTTGTTGTACTCAACCAGCTATATACTTCAATATTAAGATTTGTTCTAGCTATCATAGGAACATCCTTAAGAAGTCAGTATCGTCTGCCATCCATCTATTAACAAATGTCTGTCTGAAAGTTTGATGCCTGATGAAATTTATTGATGGGGATACAATATGCCCCCATCATCCCCATTGCGTCATTCATGCAGTTCCCATCATGTGCCTAAATATGGGCAATGGAGTTCTTTTCCCCTTGCATTCTTGGACAGAATACCATTTTTCAGGATTTTACAAACTTTCTAAATGAAATATTAGTGATTTCAAAAATTTGCTTAATAAACTGTGGCATATATACACCCTTTTTCGTGAGGTTTTACACAAGCACCGAAAGTTTCAATAGTGACTTATCATTGCAGGGTACTGGGCTGGAGTAACTGTCTTTGGGCTGGAGTTACTGTCTATGTGCAAAAATAGTTGACAAAATTGTGTTTGTGTCAATATTTGACTCTTTACATTTTGACCTAAAGTTGCACTGAAGAGTTCTGTCAGAAAGCAATTAATTTTGTACCCATTTCATACTGAGTAAATTGTAGCCAAATCCGTGTACAAATGCACATTACAGAATCTATAACATTTGAAATAACACAATGTTAACATGAATTTAGTTCGTGTATCTCAACTATCTTGCTGGTATTTTATACATTTAGAATGTTCATTGGTCTTGACAGCCCAGTTGAATCTTTCTAGCCCTGAAGTCATCTAAGAGCTGCAATTGTGAATGTCCCATGTAGAATCTTGATGAGACTGGATTAATGAATGACATTGTAACCCAGTACCTAGGGAACCTCCCAGGTCTTCACATTGTCTGTTGCAGGGGTCAGCACAAGGCTATGGTGGAGATTTGAACTTCAATGGTCCCTGTTGGTATCAGGTTTTATTGGGGGGGGGGGGGGGGGGGCGGTGAGTATGACTTTTTGAAATGAGGTGAAGAAAACTTGTATAAATGTATAATCATAGTCCGGACGGCACGCTTTATACAGCGTGGGACTCCAGAAATCAGAAAATGAACAAAAGCGTGGGGGTTCGAATATTTCTCATATAAAGGGTGTAGTTGTATAAAGCGTGGAGATAAAATAAAAAGGGTGGGGGTTAAACAAATCACATGTAGATAAAGTAGTTTAATTCATTTTGAAAGAAATTGTAAAAAAATAGGACATTTGCCACCAATTTCAGCGAATTATTTCAATCAAGTTTCAACATATTCCGACGGACTTTTGGTACGGACAGCCCGTCTCCCATGAATTATATCGTAAATTCTGCTCTATTTTGCCACATTTCAAAGCCAGCTTTTAATTTGTTATGTTGGTACCACCCAACATATTACTGTTGTGCCCTAGAATTATTTATTTTGATGATGGATATGTGCCATAAGTAGGTAGTATTTTGATATCATCAACTTCCGAACAACTTCCGAATTCGGAAGCATTACACTATTTTAGCTTAATAATACATTGCATACATGACGCAAATTTGATGGACCCCTATAAAAAAGCTCTTGGGATCCAAAATGTCCCCTTTTCGGTATAAAGGGTGGGGGTTGAACATTCCCAAATAAAAAGGGTGGCTCTGTAAAAAGGGTGGGGGTAAAATAAAAAGGGTGGGGGTCTGACCCCTGTCCGGACAGTGATAATGTTTTCATTCTCTAGGCCTATATTAAAGGGTTGTCACAATCAAAGATAGTTGTTAATGCATTTGGCCCCAGGTCCTCCTTATTTGGAATTCCACAATCAGTTGATAGTGAAATTTGTCCCCTAAAAAATGATTTCCCTTATATTTTGGTTACTTATTTGATGCTGTTAAAGGGCTAGTCCTGTATTCCAGCACTTGTCCTTTTCAAAAAACCTTTTTGCACTATTTTATTATAAGTAATGATCATAGGAACTGATTTGACCTCAGATGACCCTGAATGACCTCTACTCTATTTTACATTCAAAATATATGTCCCCATCCACAACATCTCAGATGACCTTCAAAATACCTTCCAAAATGCCCCCACTTTACCCTAGCCCCTCTGGTCTAGACCCCACCACAAATGAGAAAAACCTGCATTCATTAAAGTCCTGTGGCAGCTAGCACTTCAAGAATAACCCAGACAGACAGACAGAAAGACAAGTATATTGATTATTAGATTATCAATACCAGATAATTTTACAATTTTACCAAAAATTAAAAAAGCACAATACATGGGAATCTCCACCTGGTATATAAATGTTGATTTGTGGTAATTGTTTTTGATAAAAGATGGAGTGATTTAATGACAACAATTGATATTGTTCCCTTGCATTTAAGGGTTAGTAATGGTGGTTACAACAGTTCTAATCTGCAATGGATCCATTACTATTCATTCCTAGTGTTCATCGATGACATCGAGGGTAATTATCGTGCTTAGTGAAAATGGCCTTCTTTCTGTGGAATTCATGCATATCATCACTGGGGCCAACTATTCCTTGATATTCTTAATCATTATTGCAATGAACATCTTCATAAAGTTGTTTTCAACCAAACTGTTGCTCTTTTAGTCGTATGTGTGGTTATAATAAAGATAATCAAAATATAAAAAAATAAACAAAAAATATCCCTGCCTCCTCTCCCACCTCCCCCCCACCAAAAAAAGGGGGAAAACCCAATAAAATGAAATAAATAAATAATGACTTATATTTGATCTAAGAAGCTGACTCGGAGACAAATCATGTTTTTTGTTGACTGATTTAACAAGGGCTTATAAATCCAGATTACCTCCCCTTTTAATATATTAACTGAAATCCTACTAATTATATTGGATAGAGTTATCAAGGAAACAGGCTTAAATACTGCCAATTTGTTGTCAAAGTAGCGGAGCGGAACTCTTGAAACCACCTTCTCTTCCCTTAGGACTGGGTGATGAAGTAATTACCCGAAAGCTGTAAAAATGTTCCCTCAAATCATGTTTTTATTTTTCAGATGAATACCACCAGGTCTTACTTAGCATATGGTTGGCCAATTAAATCCTGCAATGGGATCAAAATGAAGATAGCCTTGTTTAGATACAGTTTAATTTGATCTTGAACTACTCATCAAATATTTTGTGAAATTGTCACACTTTCGGTTTAGACCTTGGTTCTCCACACACACGCAATGCAATACATTCAGCTGGAGGCTCAGTGCTGCATTGCACATATTATGTGTGCCGTCCGCCCGCCAGAAAGCTCTAGACGTTCTAGACTTGGCGGCCGACATAGAGGTTAGGTTTCCTTGCTGTAAGGAACAGTCTTAGTGCCAACATGTGATGTTGTTTGAGGACTAGGCTTTTCCTGGCTTTTCCTGGCTCAATGTTGTAAAGTCTGCTATTAATATTATTATATTGTATTTGTGGGTCACAAGACTCGGCCATCTTGCTTTAACCCTCACTTCAACAAAATTCTCACATTGCTTTGCTCAACATTATTTTTGCATAGCAGTCAGTTGCTTTGAGTATCCAGAAGATCATTATGTTCCCCTCTCTGTCTTTAACCCTAACCCTAGAACGTGGCAGTGGGGATAGAACGAAGAACGGGGGAGGAGGTTCAATAAAAAATGGGGAAAATTATGTCCGCCGGCCCCGGGAATTGAACCCGGGTCGGCCGCGTGACAGGCGAGATATACTACCACTCAGCCACGGGGGGAGGGCTTCACAGGCTAAAAAATCGGAGACCATATAATATATATACCCGTAGTTTAGTGCTACATGAGATAGAACTTGTGCGCCCGCAAGCCAAGTGGTGCTGGCTGTGATGTGTCTGTGAGACGTAGTGCGGTTAGGGTTAATCAAATTAAGAAACACTAGTTTGACCCCAAGAGTTAAACAACCACTAACCTACCTTTCATTATTGATGGTAATTGATACAAAATGTATTTACAACGCATTGTTTTCACCACGAAGACACTGATCTACTATCCGTATACCAACCACATGATTTTCCCCACCCCTTCTATGCAAAGTAAGGGGGGGGGGGGTGATTGTTCCTTCTCAAATTATTTATAAGTCATCTTAATAAAGGGGCATTGAGAGATTGCCGAGAAAAATGAAATTTGGAAAAAAGGAATTGTTTCAATAGATAAGGTACGTAAGAATCCTGAAGTGTAATGATTTATGGGAAAACGGTTGAATAATGGCGCTAGATTGAAATTTGGTTGAAGCAAGTTACTATGTATGTGGTGAGTGATGCTGATAAATTCAATTTGATCTACCTTGAAATTACCAAATCGTGAAATTTTACATGATAGACAGCGAATTATGGTAAACGGTATTGGATGGTAGGTAGAATATGTGTTAGTATTACGTAGGTGCAAAAAAAATGATTTCCACAAAAAGTTGAGGGCGCACTCCAATACATATCTCTCAGTGCCCCTAAGGGGAAGGATTTTTAACAGAGAAGGGCCTGCCGTTTGTGCTGCACCCCTAATTACTTAAAGTATTAGTGTCTAACTGGGTTAGGTATAAGGTCATTTGATAAACTTATTAGCAATGTAACACCCAATTTGATTTTGTCAGACGATTTGTGACATGGGATAATCATTGCTGTGACAAGATGTTTGTATTGGTACAAAATTGTCATTGTTATCTGAAGCCTTAATCAGTGAGATATCGTCATGACAACCGTAATCAGGTTTCCCCATCCATGCATCGGTGACATGGGGAAGATCCAGACTCGATCCTTCCATAAACTCATCTGTATAACAAACTGAATAATATTATGTGAGTATACTGCAATAGTTACCACACAACTGATAAGATTCTCTGCTAGATTCTGGGTCATGGAACAGCCATCGGCAAGGCAACTTTAAAAATCAAAATGCTTTAGACAAGGTGTTTCTAGATGTTAACTAATTACAGCATCAGTTTGCCTAGATATTTCATAAATTGAGATACAATTTTTGATTGTGTATTTCCAAAACCAAAATGCTATTATTGTATTGAACTTGAGTTTATTGCATCCAGAGTCTTTTCTAATGAAATAATGAATATGCAAGATTGATTATAAGATTTTGATGTTATAACAAAGGCTAGTGAAAAAAACGAGGGACTGTGTACCTGATTGGAATTCACCCAAGCAAGCCAAATAGTAAACGGTATAATCGTGCAGGTCATAGTCAATCTCGTATAGCAGAAATAGTAGATTACAATTGTTAGTGCTGGTTTAGAACTTGTGTCTATAGCCATGGATTTCAACAGTATTATGGTTCAATAAGTAGAACAGAATGTTGGGACATGGTGTAGCGGGTGGGGTGGGGTGGGGTGGGGGAGGGTAATATATGAGTCTGTCGGTTGGTTCATTTGACAAGAGGAATCCTGGAATCATGACTGTGAAATGAGTTCAAAGATAGCCATTTTTGCACGATACAGAAGTGCCCTCAAAACGTTAATTTCAGTTATTTAAAAGCATTGTTTAAAGCCAAAATGTACCTCAATCAATCGTGGCAACATTTCAGTAAAGTCTTGTAGGTTCACTTATATTTCTGTCCCCCCCCCCCCACTTGAAAAACCTGCATGTAGCAAATGGCCAATAACATCTTACCATCCCTTACCTCCCCTCCCCCTACACACACACTGTACACACACCTCCCCTACATGTACATGTATTCTAAAGGTGGATGAAGTTTGCTTAAGTTCTAGTTGCAGAACTATCCCTTTTCACCCGTCAAAATTCAGCAAAGAAACATTCAGGTTGGCCAACGATCAAAGGCGCAAAGGACAACTTTTTATCTGCCAAAGTAAGCAATGGTTTCCCCCGCCCCTATCATCAGGTGATATGCAGCGTTGAAGATAATGGAATTATGATAATGATGAGAGACTAGGCCTATATATCGCTGTCATTTAGTACACCTGCTATTTTTGGATGTTATGGTTCTATAATTAAATGTTAGTGGTTATCCTTTACCTAATTCACATCCGTATTTATGTTTTCATTTGACCTATGTAGTACACCACGTTGGCTACTCCTACTTGTAGTGGCACATCATATACTTGATCTATGGGAATTATACTATAATCTGTTGATCTGTATTTTAATTCATTTACAGATTTTGAATAGTGATTCAGCATTCAGCAAAGCAAGACTTATTGGTTTGTCTACCCTCTTGGTAAGTACTTTGAAATTGGAAACATTATTATTTGTCTGTCTTAAAATTGAGGTGTAAACTGCCCGCAGTTTCAGAAGCTATTCAGTTCAACTTGGCAGTATGCAGACTTTAAGGGCACACAGTAAAAAGTAAGTAAATATTTTCACATTTCATAATATTTCTTTTAATGGTCTACTGTAAAAGCTGACATTTTCGTGGGGGTTTTATTTTCGCGCAAAATATTTTTCCGCAAAAATTATATCACGCTGTAATATTGTTTTCAACATTCATGCAGTGCATCCAGAAGGTCGCCCGTGAAAAAAAAATTGCGAAATGTCTATGATGTCAAAATGCGCAAAAATATTGGCTTTTACAGTTACAGTATTCCAATTTGAAAACATATTTTGATTTGTGACTGGTGCAGCAGAATGAAGACCAAGGAATTTCTTTGATTGAACTGGAATACAAATAGTGAGAGGATCACTGGATTCAGCTGCAACTACAAAATGTATTAGAAATTGTCGTACTTTAGGTCCATACCACCCGTCAAGAGTCATTGATGGAATAAAGTGTCTCATAGGCATGCGCATGTTACACGAGTCAACCTGTGTTGATCACTAGAATACCCCACTGAAATCACTGCACAGAGTTAGACAAGGTCAGAATTTCGAGGAGAATCCGAGAATCCATTCTCGCAAAGATTCCCGCTGGTAAAGTTCCGAGAATCCAAGTTGATTCTCGTAGAGATATTCTGTCTACACATAATTTGAATGGAAGAGAATCCATTGATTCTCGCAAAATCCTCTGCAGGAATCTAAATGGATTCTCGCAACCTTTGACAAAATTCTGACCCTGGTTAGATGAATGAAGTCTAGTTAAAACTACAGACTTTTTTGTACCTTGTGATTGATGCTTGTGTGACACCTAAAGTACACTCTATCCAAACGATCCTAAAATGATGATAAAAATGCAAATCAACTCAAATACACGACAATCAAATAATAATGTCTAGATTAATTATGAATAAGATCCTGGTTGGTTTCGGAAATTAGCTATTGGTCATGCTACACAACAAAGATGGCGAGGGTAGCAATTCACTAGAGCCATGTTAAAATCCAGGTATATAAGAATTGTTTTGTGACCTGCAACATATCTAAACAGGAATTGTACATAACAGCCAATGCACTATTTTTGTATGTGGAGCATTTCCATCAAGATTATATTTTTCCTTTGCGTACCTGTAAAATAACAATCAGTGCAAACATGAATAAATGAATACAAATTATTAACAACATCACAACTGCAATGTACTGTGTATAGTGAATGCAGGAAAAGACTGGTGAGGGAGGTCGACAATATTAAGCTTGAATAGAATGTTGCGCATTATGATTTCCACCATAATATTATCATAGTGATTAGTCTCTACCTCGCCAGCCATGATTTCAAAGTGGTATACAAATCGATGCAAATTTTGCATTTGTATAATGCTGATGAATATCATAGGTAGTTTCATCAAGATTTCAATTGAACACAGAACTGTATGCTTCCTCAAAAAAATCAGAACGGACACATTTTGTCACAATTTGGTTTAAATATGGTGTTTATGCTCCTTTAACCTCTTCGCAATCAATGTTGAGTTTCCTGTTCCAGGTTTTAAAAAAGGGACGAGGTGACTTTTAATTATTAATTATTGATATTTTAATTACTGTGATACGCATTTATGGAGTTGTAATAGACGCTTCAGTATTTGGATGAATCGACTGGCTCCAAAGGTCAATATTGTATGTTGACCATAAATGTGCTTTTCTATGCTTTTTAAGGTTTTTCCATGGCTTTTCATTTTGTACATTAACCTAACAGCCCCGTACCCCATGAAATCCCATTTCCCAGCCTGTCGGTTCCACCTGGCGCTGAGGTTTTTGGGTGAAATAATGGCCCCGGGCTACATAGCTGGGCGAGTACACTCGCCCAGCATAGCTTCCCCCGTGGCTCAGTTGGTAGAGCGTTCGCCTGTCAACCGAGAGGTCGTGGGTTCAAACCCCGGGGCGTGGCACCTCTTGTTGTGTGTGCTTTTTTGGCTTGAAAGAATTTTCGTTGGAAAATCCACCGGGAGTGTTAGGGTTAAGTTTCATGCATGTGTTTGTTAATTCTTCCAGTTTTTCAGTTCACACCACAACCTGGCTGGCGGTTCCGTTTTCGAGTTACTATCTACCCCGCTATCTACTGAAAATAGCAATCTCCCGAAAAAAATACAACAATACAAATACCCCACCAAACAAACTTACAAACAAACAAAATTTAAATTTGACTGACGTACGTGACCGCCTGAAGATTTAGTCAAATTCTGCACCTTCCCTTGAAGTTGCATGCTTGACAATTTTTTTTTTTTAATTTGGGGATGATATACACTACTAATACTAACTCATGAATTTTATATATTTGTTGGTAAATCCAAATACTATGTGAGTTGATGTCAACTGCTGTACAGTACACGTTCAGTGATGTCTACCAAAGGATAGATACGATAGATATTTTTAGTTTTTACGCCGCGATATGGGAACAAAATCTCGCCATTTATTTATAAGCCATCCATGGCAACTGAATTAGCGCCCTCAATTTGACTTGGGCTTTATCCAGACCTTGTCAGAAGGAACCCAGTTGAATTTGGGGGCGCTATTTAAAGCTCATTTTTTAGAAATCAAAGTTCATTTATTGTGTTTGTAGTGAACAGTGTTGTGATAAATGATATTTGAACGTCCATACTGTTGTGACATGAAATTTCCCGATACCCGCTATCTTTTGGAATATTAATAGCGTAGTAAACAGTGATTGGAGCTAAAAACATACGGTACAGAGCAAACTCTGTTACATTTCAAAAGTACACTCTTACAATAAATTGTGAGTTCACAGTAGTAATTAAAATGCATGTACAGAGACTGCAATCTTGGTCCCTAGCTATCGATATGGATCGCATTCCGAATGAACTTCGTGATGTAGTAAAAAAGGTGAATTTTGATGAAGAAACATCCGTTTTTGCGGCAGAATGTGTAAATAATTCATAATCAAAAAAGTGACGCGGTACCGTTTTTGGACGCGGGCGGCAACCGGAAACTCAACATCGATTGTGAAGGGCCTTATGACAATTTCTGCTCTTAGCAAAATAGAAAAGTTTTTATCAGTGTTCAACTTCTTTAGAGTAGAGTACTTACCTAGTCTATAATCTCTGAAAATGCTGACTTTTACGATATGTAACATATTCCCTTCTAAGTTAAAATATTTAAGGGGAAGGGGCAAGGTTAAGCTTACTTGACATTGGGTAAGTGATTTTGAATATGAGATACTGACAAGTATCCAGGGGTCAAAGGTCAGCTAACCCTTTCAATCTTGAGTGAATGCCCACCCGTCCAACTATCTCATTAGCTTGCGGTCATGTTGCGTCAGTCTGCCCCCATGAAGGAAATTCCCAGTTTCCGTTCGATATGGGCCATGTGGCTGCAGGAGTTGCGTGTATACAAGAGTTGAGTTGGCTTGAGTGTTGACGTGGATCAGTGCTACTTTTATTCTAATCTGCTATATTATCAAATTGGATTTTAGATTGCAAATTTGATTTTGTAGCGGTAACAGGATTCCTTTCCCTGGATCTGTACTATTAAGGCGTATCAGGGATGGATACTGTAAAACACTTTAACATACTTATACGGATACATTATTTCACGAATTTTAAATTTACTGCTAATTTTGCGGGCATTTAGTTTTGCAAATCGGAACATTTTACTGTTACTTTCAATGCAAAATTGTCACTTTCGCTGGTATTTAATTTCACAAATCCAATTCCCTTGCGAAACTCGTGAAATTAAATCCCTCACGAATTTAAGTGGTTTTATTACAGTATTTGAAGTAAAGACAAGTAGAGTACTGCCATTCTTTTTTAGGACAATAGGAGAGGTGCAAATGGGAAAAGGGTTATTATAATACACCCCCACCCCCATCCCCACATTAAATATAAATTTGATCCACTTTGACTGCCACTGAACACTTAAAACCCACTGTTGGGAGTGAAATTTCAATTTTAAATTGTTCGGAACAGTATCGACATCTCATGATAATGTTATCACTAATTAAGAAACATTAATGGAATCTTAGGGAAGAGGGTTCTTTTTGTTTTAAATTTATTACTTGTCTTAATTCATTTCAAGTGGAATCTTTGGATACTGTACAGCTTGCATTCGTTTGTCGTCAAGCAAAGCGTATTTTGTTTTCAGGAGCTGACTTTATACGAATGCCGGGTTTTCAGCAAAATGCATTATCCAGTTACTTTTGATTGACAATGCATTAAAATAATTGATTCAATTGACATGTTGTCCATATAAATGGGGTACCATTGAGAAACTTGATGAGGCTTGTGTAGTTTCTGGTCATTAAAATGGACTCTCTCCATAATAGGTTTATTATGGCCTTATAATTGCCAGTGTTCGTTCATGTAAATACAGCAAGAAATACAATAGATGTTGCTTTAATATAATTGATTTGACAAAATAATAGCTCCATCAGTCAAGTGCGCAGTGTTTTATTGTTACTAATGTCATGGTTAAAAGAGCAACTAAAAGCAATGTGCGGAAGAATTGAAAAGTGGTTTGGTACAGTGTTCATAAACCCATGCTATATTAGCCCAATACATATTGGCAAAACTGGCTTGTCCGTAGTCATCGAAAAAGAAATGGAAAGGAAAAGGTGCGCAAAGAGGTTTTATAAATTATTCAAATGATTCACATTGGGCCCATTTCAAAAATGAAACACCTATTATATATTGGAGGCAATTTGCCAGTCAGCCATTAAATCATATTTTTGTAGTATTTCCCTGTACACAAGGAGAACGACCTGAACTGAACAGCCTAAATAACAAGTCTTTAAATTAATGGATTCAAAGAGACAAACTTCAAAATACATGTAGGATTTAAAAGTATATGAAATTGAACAATGTAAATAACATTCATAAACTATAGTCTAATTAATAATTGAACGAACAATTCCGAAATAGTGTAAACAAGTTCAAGCAGCATGTGCTGCGTATGCTGCAATATGCGTACACACTCGCGCTGTATGCTGCGTAAGCTTGTAGAAAGAAGAAAAAATCGGACTATAGTATTGACAGAAGGAGTTCACAAATGCAGTTTGATCAAAGGAAACCTTTATCACTAAAAATAAAGGTTAATGTTCAAAAGTAGGCCAGACAATTATTTTTTGTAATCAATATGGTTTTCTTGTGTATTTATATTATCGTGGCTGGTGTTGCATTGACTGTAGAGATTGGTTACTTAATAGTTGACTTATCATGTAGAACTAAGATAAGAGCTACGATAATTTTTAGGCTGCACTTTTAACCTACGATTTAGGTAAGATATGATAGATAACCAGTTCCGTTACGACAAGTTTTATGTAATAAAAGTTGGCGATCAATTTCAGCCAACTATTTCTCTTGGTGTTTACTATTGATCAGGTCATCCACCTCTAATGAGCGCAGAAGCTTGGAAAGAAAACGTTGTCAAGAAGTCACAAGGTCCCTTAATTGTTAGCCAGTTGTCATTGCTTCATAGTAAAAAGATGTAATGAGCTTTACACAGTTGCAGCACTGATTGTGCATAATTTGATTTACCTAATTAACATCATTGGTTATAACATGGAAGTATGACACATAATCATAATTGTTGACCATTACTAATTAGTAAATGAGTAGATATTCTGTTTTTTTGGATACAGGAATTCACTCCAAAGTCGTGTCTTTTGGATAAGTAATTCAAGTCAGGTTTTAAGTTTTGAGACAGTAAGTCAAGTCAAGTAAAAAAACAGTGGCGATGCCTAACTCTTCGTTTTCTAAAAACACCTTTGTAGGTTCATTTTTCATTTATGACAACTCACATTTAGGGAGGAAAAGTTGACTAAAATATTGCATAATTTAACAGCGAGGCAGATAACTACCACAAGTTCCACAACTCAAACAAACATTAAACAAGCCTCGACTCATATCCCAACTTAAAAAGCAAGGACGTGAGCCGGTGCGGGAATCGAACCCGTGACCTTTCGAACACAAGTCGAACGCTCTAACCACTGAGCTACCCGGCCGTCTCCGATGAACAGAGTACAGACCAGATAGTAGTGATATAGAGCAGTCATGGATTCTAATTGACAAACAATACAACAACACACGGTATATGAGATCATTAAAGATGCTTACTCGCAACCCTAACATTATAATAAAATATTGCAACAAACAAATTGTGACAAGTTTTGGGACATGGCTAGATAAGATTTTGCCATGTCAGTTACGTATTTTTAAAGAGGAATAAAAAAAGAAGATATAGGTTATATAAAACGTTTCACCCAGCTCGCCAATATTATTGGGTTTACAGAATCACATGGCTGCTCTTAACAGTGAGTTTAATGGAACTATCTGGAGTGCAGACAACTTCTTAATTTCATACAGCGTTATGAATTTTACATAATGTTGATTACCCCATGCACAAGTACCCTTGACGCACTAGTCCAAGGGGGCTGCTAAGCAATATGCACACAAATTTATAAAGGCATACTCTGCCTGCAATTCAGGTGTGTGTTAGCAAAGAGCGTCGTCGAGCAAGATGAGGCCCTCGCGTCAACCGAGGAAGTGATATAGTCACTGATGAAACTTATCAACTCTTTCCACCTACTTCTCACATTCGACACAATTTGTATTTACTTATGATGTATCATATCACGAATTTATCAAGTAGTTTGTAAGTTTTATTGCAATAAAGCTGAATATTCATGATCCAATATGTGAATGTGGAGTGCAGGCAGGGTAAATTATTAGACTTACTTAACTTAGCCGGTGTAATAAAGATGCACCCAATTTTTCTCCATTTTTCATTTTTTCATTTGATATTTTAAACCTATGGTAAATTGCAGTCTGATGGAAGAGTTTGATGTTGAGTTGTTACACAAATATATAAGTAAATCATAGCTGAAGTTCTTATTCTGATACAGAGAACAATTCATTTAATGTGTGTGCACGGATAGTTTCAAATTGTCCCAAGTCAAAATCGGTCTACTGTATATTTCGGACCGGAAACTCAGAGCACAGTAAAAACAGCACATCGTAGCTTTAGTCAAGTTGCAGCAGTCACGCTCAATGCAGGGCCGATGACGTCAATGGGATAGTTTAACCAACTCTCCCGAGTCCTCCCTGAGTCTGGCCGTTGTTGTCGAGGTGCCGTTATTTTGATGTACCCAGGGAGCTGGGGCAACTTTACCTACAGTAGCAGGAGTGAGATGAGTTGGCCTGCAGTTCCATAGTCCTAACACATAAGGTCTGGGTCATGGCAGTAGCTCTGTCCAGATGTGACAGAAATTACACTTTTAAATTGTGTTTTAAAAAGGTCATCGCATTGTATAATATCTAAAGAGGAGCTTACAGATAGTGGAGCATGATTGTGATATGTCCATTATTGTATGGTTAAGATGGCACTGAGTAGCTGGCTTTCTAAATAATCTAAATAGTGTTAGAGATTCAATAGATGACAAGTCAAAACTATCGATAAATTTAATTAAAGGTAGGTGTTCCGATTCCTTGCCCGATTTACAACGTGATGTTTTCTATTTTACATGTACGTTCGTCCATACAATAGCCGTATTCCAAAGTCTGAGTTGCATAACTCCAATGGTTCTGATATTAGAAGCACAAGGTGACTTTAATATTTGCCCATTGAGAAATTGGCCTATAACGTCTAAATGGAACATATCTTGCACCAAACATTTTACAGAAATAATCAGAGAAAAAATGGGGTTTCTTCTGGTATCAAAATCCATACAATAGCCGTATTCCAAAATCTGAGTTGCATAACTCCAATGGTTCTTATATTAGAAGCACAATGTGACTTTAACATTTGCCCATTGAGTATTTGGCCTATAACGTCTAAATGGATCATATTTTGCACCAAACATTTTACAGAAATAATCAGAAAAAAATGGGGTTTCTTCTGGTATCAAAATATGTTGTAGGCAAAAGGGCAAGCTTAAGGTGAACGGAACATCCACCTTTAATTCTCTCGTAGGAAAACATGAGTATATTGGATAATCTCTGTATTCCACCTGAGGGAAGAGGTTTTATTTTTAATAAAACAAATAAAATAAAAGCTGTTCTATATATTATTCTTACGATTATTTGTTGACATACATTATGAAAAAGATTTTTTAGACTATGACCTATAAGTGGAGGAATTATTGTCCACTTAAATGATGTAACATATGATGTCTATACAGGGTGTATCAAAAAAATTAGGACACTTTTTGATGATGGTTTACATCCTTGTTAAATCACTGAACCATAACCAATTTTTATTTCAATGTAAAGTACAACCGATAAAGATAAAATCCTCAAAAGATGAGAAAAATCCATAATTAATTAAGGAAATTGTGACCTATTAGGCAAGGCAATCTATTTTGTAGTATGTACAATGGTCATTCACACAGTAACAGTAGAGTTACATGAACGCGCACACTATGTATGCCAATTCTACTTCTTATCATGCTAATGAACCATCTACAGTGGGTTCGAGAACTTTTTTAATTTGCACAGAATATGCATGCATCTGATTTGTGGATTAGTTAGCCAGAATTGATTTGTGCCAGAATTATATGGATTACCAATCTAGTCTTTGCTATTGACTGATAGATTATTTTCTATTTAATTATTGTAACGTATTGAAAACCATGTTATTTACTGGTCTTGACATGTAAATCCCATTGTACAAACCAGTAACTGACATGGTTTACACAAAGTATGCTGGTTTTCTTATTTTTCATCGGATTGATCTCATATTATCAGAATATCATAATAATTAATTGGGCTTTACATTGAGACTAAATTGGTCATGGTCCAATGGTTATAACAAGTATTACACCGTCATGAAAAAGTGTCCTAATTTTTTTGATACACCCTGTAATGCCAATATGAGGATCATTTGAAGAGTTTGCTGCCCAGTGCATGGAATGCTATCAGGAGTAGAAAGCACATGAGTGTGTAATCATTAAATCACATGCAATATCATGAAGGCATTTCTGGTTAACCATAACTAGGATTTAACCAAAGCTTTTGGATTTAACCGGTTAGTATGTGCTATAACAGTCCATGCATATTTCCTACCTTATGTTACTTTACCACCCAAAGGACATCCGCCATAGATACTTATGTGGTGTTCTTTACCGGAGTCCCCTGGTATTACTATAGTTTGATCAGTTACAAATTGGCGGAGCCACCTTTACAGCAGCGAATGAATACAGAAGGAGGCGTGTGCGCATGAAGGTAACTATCGCACTGTGCATCATATGCGTGGCGTGATGCGTGTGTGCGGCCAATGCCGCATGCATGTGGCCATAATTACAGGTGTTCGATTGGTTCACTTTTCCGAGCAGAGAGATAAAAAATGAATATTTCTTGCCAATTTGGAACTGATTAAACTATATAAGGATAATCACATCTTTGGGAAAATGTGGGAAATAAGAGACCCATTTTATACACAGGATATATTATAGATATATATATCAACCTTTTTCAGAAACAATTAGGATGTTTTCATGAACTAGACAACATTATCTGAGGAAGTGGTTAAATTCTGGATAAAAGCTTCATTGATGACCAGAAACTAAAACAAACTGTTTAGTAAACATCAGTTGGCCATTTAAAAAGTTACTTGTATTGAAACATAGCTAATTGGTTGCCAATTTGTTGCAAGGTTTTGTTCCAAGTGGCACAGAACAGAGAAATCATTCAGATTTAGTAATTACCATAAAATTCTGTGTTAGAAAGGGATTTATAAGCTAAATTTTTTTTCTGTAATAAATTGATAAAAAAGAAGATATATCCCACTTTTTTGGTGGCACTTTCATGAGCAATCTCACTCTTTTTATGGTAAATCAATACTTGTACATGTCTGTCAACCCTTATTGTATGGTTGGATCATATACCCATTTTCAATTCATGTACCTTGAACGCTCCAATGGCGTCACATATTGGGTCTAGTTACCTCAGCCTTAGGATAGCAGACTGGTTCGGGGCTTCGTCTAAAATATTCACAGAGTTGGCCAATTCATACTACACATGTATACAAACAGTTTTTAGTGCTTCCCAGTTAGTATAGTCACTGTCATAATGCTATGGACAAAATTTAAGCTATTTTATACGAGCGTTATTTGTAGTTGCATCCAAGTGCATAATAGTTGTTCGCGCATGGTGATCTCACGATTGACCAATCAGGACATGCAGTTATTTTTTATTGCTTCGGTACACACTTCAGGGTTTACGCAGGCACACACTCATTGCTGGAATTTTGTCCATAGCATTATGATGCTGACTTTTTTTTGCTAGCAGCAGATGCTACATGCAGCTGTGAACCATGTTGAAATTGGAACGGTTTTTTACCTGCATGGAAGTGAATTCAAACCAATCCTGTCCTAATAACTGCTAACTGCAGTAAGTGGAATATTAAAAGTAGTAATATCACTTTACTGAGTCGTAGATTTGAGGAGGACAAGTTAATGAAAAAGTCCAGTGGCACATGTGACAATAGCTTTAGTGGACAGGATAAGTGACAAGGAACTCGGTGAACAGGGAGAGAGTCAGTAGAGTAGACAGGATTTCAGTCAATTCAGTTGAATCAGTTAAAATTATTAGACACAAGTAAAATCAGATAACCCCAACACTGCCAAATCCAACAAATCCAGCAGAAGCTCCGTGCCAGTGAACCACAATTCCCGAACCCCCATCTCATTGTGCGATCACGCAAAGGTACATATGTGACCAATCGCGTCAAAAAGGACATGTTGTCGGCAAACACAGTTTTGAGATAGAGGCCAATATATTTGGTGAAATATAAAGAAAAGAATAGAAACAAATATACTTCTTCAAATCATATCTCGTGATTACAAAGTCCCATGGCCTTCAATATAGTGTCATTTTAAAGCTTGACATTGTGCTCTTTCAAGTTCTACCAATAACTGAGATTTGACTTGGGCCTCCAACATGTCCATTTTGATGTGACGGGTCACATATAGGCTCCGACCCGTTAGCATGATGCGATCACCTGTCTCCGGCCGCGGTGGCCCGTGTTTGATCCCTCGGGGCGGCACACACATTTTGTTGACCAGTATCATTATTTGTCCCATGTTTCCCCCTGATTACAAACCACCCTGGGTTAGGAGGATAATCAGTGGACAGCATTTTTATGGACAAGGATTAAAGTCAATTAAATTAACTTTTTGACTGAGGGAAATCAGAGTGGACAATGGACATAGTTTTCAGTGGACAAAAGTAACATCAGTGATTAACATGAGTGAGTAGGGTTGTTAGTGGATAAGATAAAATTACAGTGAAGCAGATTTGAGATTAGTTAACAGGGTTGTCAGGGGATAAGCACTAAGCAATTAAGGAAGATACTGTAAAAGCTGAAATTTTTGCAGTGGTTTTATTTTCGCGCAAAATATTTTTCGCGAAAATATTGTTTTCAACATTCCTGCAGTGCATCCAGGAGGTCAAAAACTATTCGCAAAATGTCTATGATGTCAAAATGCGCGAAAATGTTGGCTTTTACAGTAGTGGATATGTGGTTAATGGTAGGAAGTTAAGTCCGCTTTCTAGATCAGAGGGTTGTATGATGAGGAGGGTGGGGGGGGGGGGGGGGGGGTCAGTTTAATATTCAGAGTAAAATTGGTTTACGAAGTAGTTCCAGAGGTTTGATTGTTAGCAGTACTGATTGTTAGTGGACAGAAGAAAAATAAGTTGAGGCAGACCAGTGGACAGGTAAAAGTAAAGTTTTTTTAATGAGTTCTAGTCCCAGAACTATATAGCATACACATTGTTATTGTATACATCTACCTACAGCTACTCATCAGTACACTAATAATAAATTGCAATGCTGGAAAATGCCCACTGAAACCAAAAATAGCCGGAGTTGTAGTAAACTGTTACCGTTTTAGCCCCCGACATCATCATAGTTCTAAGTTTAGATCATAACATTGACACACTTTCATCCAAGCAAGCCAATTCATTTTGGTTAGTTTCTGGCCGCCAAACTGCAGTATAGTTAGCCCAGACTATGACTGTTAAAGTCCAGCATACCCCACACTGTATTTCTTATGAAGGAAAAGGATAGCGACTTGGGGATGAGTCACGATGAAATGACAAGACTTGCTGGCTGTTTCAGGAAAAAGGTTCTATTAGATTTAATGTTACGAACAGGGGGTTGGAGAGTCAAGACGTCGATACACTTCCTGGATACATTAGGACTCAGGTTAGCAACCAAAAAAACTTTCAGGAAAATGATTGACAGGTAGGGTTAACAAAATTGTAAGACTTGTTGATTCCTTTCTTGACATAATTACATGTATTTTATTGCAACATTGTGTTTTGAGGAAAATAGGTTAGGTTTGGGCATCATTGATAGTACAAGTTATACTTTATTCACTCAAAAACAAAAGCGATCTAAAACAATCAAATCCTAATCTTAGGAAAGTACAAACTCAACTGGGAATGCCAAAATATTGTAACTAAGTTGAATTATTTAGGTGTAATTTGTTGAACGATAAAAATGTATTATTACAAAACTGGTATTTGTTTTTAAACTTGAATTTCAAATGATTTGGATTTGAATGAGCTGGAAGAATTTACATTTTACAAACAGTTATGGGGTTGGCTCTAGGACCATAGTCCTACATTGGGTCCTGTAAAAGTGGAAATTGTTGCGCTTTTTGCTTACTGCAAAAATAATAACATGTGAATATATTTCGTTTGTGTATAGGTATACTTGAATGTGATGAATCATGAAGCTAAACACGCAAAACAATTGAAAGTCTGCAAAGCGCAAAAAAATAAGTAATTTGAAATATCCGTACAAACTGTGTAAAAATGGGGATTAAACTGTAACGCATAACAGATGAACTTTCATTCTAATACCTATAACATGCATGTGTGAATGTATGATACGCTGAAAAGACAAGTGATGATTATAAATGTAAATAAATCTCATGCTTGGTGGAGGAAAATAGGGATCATATGGGGGGGGGGGGGGGGAAGACAAAATAATATTAGCAGAATATACTTGAAATATCAGGACAAAAAAAATGAAACGTCAAAATGAAACGTCAGCTAGTACTGAAATGGCTTCTTGATGAGTTAAAGGATGAGATTTAGGCGATCTATAATTCATACATACCAACCATCAATGTCAATTCTTGCTCCCAGGCTGCCCTTCCTGTACATTCATTCACATTATGAGATGGCAAAATATTCCCAGAAATATTTGTAATAATTCCCAGCAGCTTAGATAAATAGCATTACATACATGTGGAATTCTCACTGTCATACCTTAGACCTATATTATTTGTCATACTGTCATACATTTTTTCAAAGCAGGTCAATACACGCTAGAAGTTGTATGAAGGAGGAAACCCATTCTTTTGTTCTTTTAGTTTGTATTGTTTTTTATGAATGCCATTAGTTCTGAAATGTAATTAATGTGCAGGGTTGTAGCTACGACCCGCAGCGCGGGGTGGACGGGCCTGGGACTAGTAATTTGCGCCCGGCAATCACAGTCAATGAAAACCCTCCTGCCCGGCACTAATTCACCACAATATTGTAGTAAATAAGCTTTAAAAATACAATATTAACAAGTGTGTGGAAGGAAAACTGAGTTTTTATGGCATTTTCACCGTTTTGTTCACATAATAAATACATCAATATTTGGTCAATAAATTCAGTAAAGCTTACATCGTAATACTCCTATCCGGGAGATTCGAGCACGGCACTGAAATTGCTCTCGCTACAATACAACCCTGTTCGTGTTAGCTTATCTTGTTGCATATCATTGTTAAGTGAGGAATAATGTGCCATAAATGTGTTTGGGTCCATATGGAAACGTGGTCTCATTTGCTGATTTTACCCCCAATTACACTCTTAAGCATGGGGCCGACTTTCATATTTTCTGGTAATTGTACCCATAGCGAGAAATCTGTTGAGTGTGGATACTAGGTCTCGCTTCTTATTTGATAGTAAATACATTTCTCTAACCAATTATGTAAACATAATCTAAAATAATAGTGACGTTCTCACGGCAGAGGCTTTTTGCTGCACCTATATTTCACGATTTCTCAATGGCCCTGATCAAAATATTGTAAGTTTTTGCAGGTATTTTGGCATTGATGGCGCTATAACGTCTTACCGGTAGGTTCTAGTATATAAGTCTCACATGCCATTCTGGAGATTTTTTTAATAGCTTCAATTTGATATAAAACTCATTATGATTGGTTCTATCGTATTGGCGGCAGAGCATTTGCAAAACAACGGCCAATGGTAAGACCTGTTTGACCTTCGTCGTCAAACCGGAAGCATACATTTCCAGTGTGGGGTATCACTCGTATTGTTCATTCCGATATCATCCAGATTCAATTTCTGATTGACTGACTGACTAAGTGTAAATGTTGAACCATTAAAGATGTTATAGTTTCAGATTATAATTAATTATATAAGAATTAATTTTATCTTGTTCTTTTATACGTTGAGTTCATTTTCGTATTGCTCAAGTAGGGAACTCCCCCATGCCTAATAATGGTATAGTCCAAGTAACTGATATACGCTGTGTGCACTGACCATTGTATTTGAGCATACACACTGTACCGCTGTGTAGCAATTCTTTTATGAGACAATTGGCCTTAAACGTTTCCATATGGTTGGGGTATTGGAATTTAGGAGGGCATTCAAGGCATTTTTTCAGTATTATATACTACTCACACATTTAGGGTACATTTGGTATGTTAACAGATAGACACAATTAAAAACATTAATAGATCGGTTTGATGCCAAAACTTTTCTTTGAGAAAAAGAATATAAACAAGACTATCTGTGAGAGTACCATGATATTATGTATGGTATAATGTACTGCCTCTTCTGTTTGGTCCTATGAAAGAAAATGTTGTTTTGCCCCCACAATAGCATTTCTTGAAAGATGGAAAAGTTTGTACACTGTTGCCAGGTTGGTGTTTTGACCCATTTGGACTCATTATACATACATACGAGTGAGTGAAAAGTGTGCTTTATGGACCCTGAACAGTGTCACCTTAGCATTTAGAGCCCCTGTTTGAGATTAACCCTTTTGTTTTTGTTTGATAGAATAAGCTTTTCATCGGTTTATATTATCTATAGTCCAGAAACATAGTACCCAAGAAATCAACCCAACTAACCATACGGAAATGATTTGATGGTATGAAACGGCTATTACTTTTCATTAAGGGGAGACCATTTCCTGTGTACATAAGTCCTAGGGGTGAATAGGTTTGGTTGGTTTCATGTGGCGATGGTATACTGTCTTAATGTCTTGTGGTATCCAACTTCTTAACAATCTCCCACCAGGTTACCAATTTACTCATTAGAACTGCATCATATCCAATCGATTATAAAAAGTGATAACATGTACAAATGTATTTTAAGGCAAGATAGATTGGGGTACAAAGTGATAGTATATAATAAGTGGAATTGGATATTCACTACCTCATCTTTTGAGTCCTGAACCCTGATTGATATGATCGCCACATAAAGTCTATGGCGTGTGCTATTTATTATTCCTACACATGAGTTATCCATTTAACTATACATCCCTTTCGCTAGGTCTACACAGACATAACAATGTGACAAGCTTAATGTTTATCTATTGACTTTCACCCCTTTATGGGGCATTGATCATGTTGATTGAAACAACAAAAATGATTGTAATAAAGAAAGCTAATGGAAGTATAACACCATATCAGTTTTATTTCATCTCCTGTATCAATTTCTGGTTTTGGCAAAACGTTCATTTTAATATACAATAACCAATGAAGAAAATATCAAGAAGTATCAGCTCCAATTACTGATAACAAACTTTTAAAACATACAAAATGCATATAGACATATTTTAAAACAATTCAACTTACAAAACCAAATGATCCTTGCAAGGTTAGTCTGTAGTATTAGGACTTCTAACCACTGTACAAATAAATGTAAACCCACAACCAATATCAAGAAATGCCATCCCAAGTTCAATTTGATGCCTTATTGGTCAATGCACCGGATGTATGTCTTCCATTTGGTGTGGTCTAGCTATTTTGCAAGTCACAAATGCGAGTTACTAGTTAAAATCTGTAAATTGTGAGTTTTAGTTTGTTGTGTGCAAGTTGCAAGTTATACAAAATAACCTATAAATTGGAATTTATAAATCGATTGATACCCGGTTGTGTGCTTCTCGCTTTTAAATGTTTGTTTATCTCCAAATCTGTGATTGAAGTTTGGTTAAAGTCACTCAATCTCGTAACTTCAAACTCACAACTTGTACTCACAATCTATAAACCACAACAAGCACATTCCCCCGAACCCCTATTAGGCAAACAAAATAATAAGTTGTGTTGCCCTCAAGTGCCAACAATTTAAAATCGGGTTGGTCGGTCGGAAATCCTTTTTTTGTTCTTCTTTTTTTTCACATTTTTTTTCTTCACATTTCTTTTCTTCAAATTCTTTGTTTCAATTTCTTTTTTTGGGCGGAAAAATATATGGTTTATGTCAAGACAAAATTGATATAGGCCCATATGCCAATTTAACTAGTGTTTCTAGAGTGACAATAGTCTAAAAAACATTTATTTAAGCTTACTTATTCATTTCAAGCAAGAAATAGTAACATTTAGACACTTTAAAAAAATAAGAAAATAAATGTGACCCTAGTTTTTACGATTTTAGGGTCGGTCGCTGAGGGCAACACAACTTCCTTTTTTGTTGGCCTTAGTGCGTTGGTGTAATAGTGTAGTAGTAGGTCAGCGGGTGTGGTGTGAATTCAAGTGATCATTATGATAACGATCAAGGTGAATGATGACTGTAGAATCTTCGTAAGTTGGTACATTAAGTGAAACCATCACAAAGCCTAGAGGCGATTGGTGAACACCATTTCCACATTTGGTTAACCGGGTGTTATTGCTAGGAATCCCCTCACGTTCGTTCGTAAGATGAGATAAAACTGGATAGAAATGATATATTTGTACGGTTTATTTTTTCACGTCAGTGTCAAAGAACAGTCAAATGTACACAACGTTATATGTTTTTTAAATGTTGGACCTGTATGACTTATATTGTGTAATCTTTGCACACACAAAAGTAACCAGTTTTTTTAGGCCAAAACTGAAAAATTTGATCGTCCTATGAATGTAACTTACATGTCATTTGGGAGATCTATCGGCAACATTTTGATTTCTTGTTTACCACAAAAGTATTTTAAATTATCCAAGATTGAAAAGGTTTTCTGAAATAAATGGATGATGCAGGGTTACACTTATTTTAATGCTCAGCTTAAAAACAAAATATACCAAACTAAAGAAATAAGAGTTCATTTGTATACTGAATATATCGTCAGCCTGCTTCGATAATTGCCTAACTCTTTTTTTCTAGTTTTGAGAAAACAACAAAAATAGGAAATTGAGTTAGGCAGTTATCGAAGCAGGCTGACGATATGTTGAATAGCACCATCAATAGTACAGGTGAATTCCAACAGGAGCAGTACCTGTTGGATATAATTAGGTGGGGATATACCTTTAAGTAAAATGTGGCTTGTTATAGGCCTAATACGAGTTAATATTACCCATTTTTACATAATTATTACAATCTGCCTAATTCACAATGCTGACTTAGGCAGAATTGCAATTCTGCATTTATCAACACTTTTGATTTGCCAATGACTTAGATATTATTACAGCATGTGCATAATGTAATGAAGTCATGATTTATGCAAAAAACTCAATTTCGCTGAAAAGTGAGTTAGGCAATTATCGAAGCAGGCTGACGATATATGTATAAAAGGGTGAACCATGTGGGTTGTCATATATTTGTTAGTAGTACATTACCCCTTCCTGGATCCTGTGTCATACATCAATAAATGTTTGAATGTTTAGACAGAGTCCCCCCAGGTCGGTGCCACTGTACACAGATTCCCATTGCCGACATTGAAGCCTCTAATGTTTTTCGCCCTCGATTTACAAGGTACATTTATGCTAATGAGTTGACGCAGAAGGTACATCCCGCAGACACCGCGCTGCATCGAACATCTCAATGTCCCTTATAAGGACTTTTGTGCTGTCAATCATGGCGTTGTCAAGATAGCGCCCCCATTTTGCAAGGTACATTTTGCGAAATCACGCCCATATGCCCAGGCTTCACATTTGCGATTCGAATAGCCTCTCCCATTACTATTAAACTCCCTGGTCCCCCCCCCCCCCCCCCTCAAATTGCCACAAGACAATCAACTATCTGATTGACTTTAATTAACAGTTTAGCAATCCCCAAAGGTTCCCAAGTGGAACTTATTGCAGTTAAATAGAATGATAAACAAAAACCCTTCAGTTATAATGAATGGACTAGGCAAATTTGTCTAGTTATTACTTTCTGTAAAAAAGCATGTTTTAACATGATTTTTAAAATGAATTGTGCAGATCAAATTGATGCTGTAATCTCAGTTTCATTCTTTGTGATAACGCCCCTCACCACAGGTTATTGAGCAGTAAAATCAATGTTTCTTTGATGACTTTTGACGTCTCAAGTTCTTTCTTACTGCATCCCTGCGTGTGGTTATCAACCCCCACCCTAGCGGACCATTCTGCTTCTCTGTGCTAGGACCAATTAATCTTGTGCCGTATTCCAAGTGTAAAATTTGTGACCTTGGCGGTTGCGTGATTAGCTAGCGATATCCCCCGAGGGCTAGCAGGCATGATCTTGACTGCCTGTCCGCCAGTGTATTAAAATTGATAGTTGAAGTACAGGTAGAATCGTCCTCTTAACTTCAAGGCAGTAGTAACACATGTGTGATAAAGCATTTACTCTTTGCCCTTAGGAGCGAAACGTGCATTTTGTTCAGAACTTTCTTTCTTCTTTTTCTTTTTTATCTATCGGAGTAATATACTCTTGTATGGTTGGTTTTACAAGTGGTTTCTGGCCAGAATTCACTTACGCTTCGAATTCTGAAGATGCGTTTTGTGCTGCTTGCATGCCTTCCCTGCAAAAATGATAAAAATAGTAAATCATATCAAATTTGAATCTTTTAAAGTAACGTTATTTCACTGGATATTCATTTGATTCAGAAAATGTTGATGAACTTTTCCCATGTACTTTCAGAGGAGTCAAGCAATGAAAGAATGCTTTTGAGCTATGTGTACCTTGTTGGAACCGTTTCCTTTTTTTCTTTGAATGAGTTCATCAGGATTGCAAATCAACATTAACCCTAACCCCACTAGACCATACAAAATCATCCAAAATAAAACTATCTCCACGCGCGTGCTGCTGCATTGGCTCGATTACGTCACCTACCGCAGGCATATGTGGCCACGAAGTTTGTGGCTAAAACTATCTCCACGCGCGTGCTGCTGCATTGGCTCGATTACGTCACCTACCTAATATGTCACCTAATATGCGTTAAAAAAATTGTACTTTTTCCCGGGATCGAATCCCGGGGGGGTGCTCGGTGATTTTTCGGGTTAAAAAAATTGTACTTTTCCCCCCTTTTCCCCCTCCCCCGGGATTCGATCCCGGGACCATTCGCACCCCAGTCTGTGCCCCTATCAACTGAGCTAACTCCCCAGCGCATATGCGGCCACAAACTTCGTGGCCACATATATATGCCTGCGGTAGGTGACGTAATCGAGCCAATGCAGCAGCACGCGCGTGGAGATAGTTTTATTTTGGATGATTTTGTATGGTCTAGTGGGGTTAGGGTTATGGAACATTGAAAAATTGTGTGTTTTAACCCTAAAAAAATTGTACTTTTTCCCCCTTTTCCCCCTCCCCCCGGGATTCGATCCCGGGACCATTCGCACCCCAGTCTGTGCCCCTATCAACTGAGCTAACTCCCCAGCGCATATGCGGCCACAAACTTCGTGGCCACATATATATGCCTGCGGTAGGTGACGTAATCGAGCCAATGCAGCAGCACGCGCGTGGAGATAGTTTTATTTTGGATGATTTTGTATGGTCTAGTGGGGTTAGGGTTATGGAACATTGAAAAATTGTGTGTTTTAACCCTAAAAAAATTGTACTTTTTCCCCCTTTTCCCCCTCCCCCCGGGATTCGATCCCGGGACCATTCGCACCCCAGTCTGTGCCCCTATCAACTGAGCTAACTCCCCAGCGCATATGCGGCCACAAACTTCGTGGCCACATATGCCTGCGGTAGGTGACGTAATCGAGCCAATGCAGCAGCACACGCGTGGAGATAGTTTTATTTTGGATGATTTTGTATGGTCTAGTGGGGTTAGGGTTATTAATGGAAATGGTGAAGTTGTGAATTATTTAAGAAAAAATACAAAATTACATGAATTACAGTTTATGAATATATGCAACATGTAAGATCTTTGCTAAAGGCAATTTAATACAGTATCATAAATGAGTTGTTATACAATCCTGGTCTATACATGTAGTGTTAGTCTAGTTTGAAGGAGTTACCATTTAAGTTCCTAAACGTTGATAATTTTAAGGCTAAACTATGTTAGAAATTAAACAAACAAACAGCTTAACAACTGCCAAATTTTGCGCCTCCAGTTAAATGCAATTCTTACAGAATAAATTGTTTGTAATCAAGTTTTCCAACACGTTGTTCAATACAAATATTATACGGAACATGAACTATTATATTTTATTTGGTTATGTTTTATTTCTAAGCTAACTAAAACAGTTGAAAATCCCAAATGATCGCACGATATAAACTGCTGACGCAAAACGACTATGGACACAAATTGTGTATTGAGTTTAGTAAACATTTAGTGGCCTTTCCATTTGTTTTTAAACGCTGAAATGTGTAAATGACCCAGCAGCGAGCACTAGATAATAGTTGTGCGGCAAACCTATTTGCATGCCTCATGTTCTTAATGATGATTTTGTAAGAAGATTTACCAAGCTACAGCAATACAGGGTGTCCCAAAAAAATGTTAACACTCCGGGCACATAAGATATCTTAAAAGGACAGGAACACACGGGTCTAATCTTGATGTATTATGAAAGCTGAGTAAATGAGCTTTCATTTGCATTTGATTGCGTTCCAATTGGTTATTTAGAACGGGAGATATGCTTCAGCAAACATGAGGAAGCAAAATCGGCTTGGTCCAATCCTCTCAGTATGAAAGTAAAGCTTTTAAAAAATGTATGCACGAAGCAAGAAGCAACATGATTAAGTCACACACACACATCAGTTAATCTCTACTTTGTTCTTTTCAACGCATTCTTTCGATTCTTTTCAAGCTTAAAAGACATAAATAAATATATTCCACATAAATTATAAAGGTATTTTGTCATGAGTTCAAGTTCTATACTCTTTTTCCATGTGCAAGGTAATTTATTTAATTGGATGGACCATTTCAACAAAGAACATGAAATGTTTCAATTTCAATTTTAAAGACTGCTTTACTGACAGCTACCCATTGCAATATATAATTTATGTGGAATATATTTATTTATGTCTTTTAATCTTGTGAATCGAAAGAATGCGTTGAAAAGAACAAAGAAGAGATTAACTGATGTGTGTGTGTGTGACTTAATCATGTTGCTTCTTGCTTCGTGCATTTTAAAAGCTTTACTTTCATACTGAGAGGATTGGACCAAGCCGATTTTGCTTCCTCATGTTTGCTGAAGCATATCTCCCGTTCTAAATAACCAATTGGAATGCAAATGAAAGCTTATTTACTCAGCTTTCATAATACATCAAGATTAGACCCGTGTGTTCCTGTCCTTTTAAGATATCTTATGTGCCCGGAGTGTTAACATATTTTTGGGACACCCTGTAAGTTCAGTCACATGTAACTACCATAGTACATCAATTTTTAAATAACCATTTTCAGTAATTTGTTAATAAATTTATATGAAAAGTCTTATGTGCATTTATTAATAGCCCCAACCCTTGTGGCATGTTTTATTAGGGGAGAAAAACGGGTCAACTGATAGGGGGAATCGAACCCGGGTCGCCTTCTTGGCAGTCCCACCCCTATGTAATTGAGCCAAGAAATCAGCGTAGAAAATTGTCATCCGTATTTAAAATTCCTCCCGGCACTCCTGGAGACTGGGGAAGTGCATGCTAACAGCACCTAGTACAGATTTGGGAGTAATTCTGTTATACCCTTCACAGAGGTATTCATAGTGCATGATTTTTAAGAACGACGCATACTACCGATGTTGGTGTGAAGGGTATAACAGAATTATGCCCCGAGATTTGTTTAGCAATAGTGGTTGGGGTTGGGCTAAAGCAGTGGAGGACGTTAAAGGTAGATGTTCCGATTTTCAACTTGAAGTTTTCTATTCTACATAAAAGGTCATCCTTAAAAAAGTCGTGTTCCAAAGTTTGAGTTGCATAGCTCTAATGGTTCTTATTTTAGACGCACAAGATGCTGTGAACTGTACCCATTGAGTAGTACACAAACTATATCGGTGGTTAAACTGGTTACCACCATTCGCGGTAATTCGACGTTATTTCATCGATTTCTCCGTAATTATACCGATTTAGGCCGTCAAATTTCAGTATGATGATGAGAAAAATACGAGCTTTCATATGATATGAAAATCTCCGTATGTTTGAAATAATTCTGTGTTACGAAAATGTGATCGGTCATCTACCTTTAAGTGGGAATAAAATTAACAGATTTGCTTTGTTTTGTTTGATGAAACATTTTAGTTTTCCCATGTAAAATTGATTTGTCCACAGTGAGACATATCTGTCCAATAAAATTGATCATAGAATAAACTTTTACATGTTTTTGTTTTAAAACTACCATACCCCATAAACAAAATAACCCTGTAATAAGTGACAGTCATACTTAATCAAATGAATATAGAATTAGTAAACTTTATGATCATGTAGGAGAAGGTGGGTAGGTGTGCTATATAGAATCGGCTGTGTGTGGGTTACTGTTTACCGAAGGAGAAATACATAATAAAACAGTCTCCCTTTTATGGCAGCCCAACGTTTAGATTATCTCGTACTGAACAATGTATAGTTTCCATAGCAGGAACGTGAGGCCTAATTTCATATTTCCTGTGAATTACACCTAAGTATGCCACTTTCCTTTCTTTTGACGTCACCTCATGCGTAGACTCATCAGACACCCCGCACTGCGCAAGCAAGTTGCCGCTACACTGATTCAGTCTTGTCTTTCACTCCTAAACCCTATCAAGTGTCCCTAATATTGTTTATATGATGAGGAGTAGGGAGCTGAGGGAATTGGAGGACCAGATAATTAATTTCATTTTCTCACAATTCCAAATAGGAAAAGATCTAGAGAGAATCATCCAATACATGTGATCATTTAAACCTGCTCTAGTTTTTGTTCGTAATTGCTCGGATGTTTTAGTGCTCTTTAAAACACTCTGTTCATATGTGCTAACAGGCCCCTGGAACTGATAGTCACAAAAGTGCTTGACTTGTGTAAATGGTTTGTTAAGTGTGACAATATGGTTGTATTGATATTGTACTCGCAGTTTGTTTGACAAATTTGATATTGTGTCACTATCATATTTCAGAATGATACTTTTTTCAACGAATATTTAATTATGCACAACAAAATTAAAATTTACATGTGTTTTTACACAGAGAATATAGCACAGTTCACCTGTATTGGAAATAATATCGTTAAATATCACCTTTTTAATTAAGAAAAAATATATTGCATACTTATAATTCTTAGTGGGCACTGTAACTTACGTCAGCCTGATAAACTGAAATACTGTAAAACAAGTTAATTTCGCGGCATGTCTTTTTCGCATATTGCTAATCATCATTAGTTTCGCGAAATTAAGTTTCCGCGAATCTAAAATTTCATTTTACTAAATTATTTGCTACACGTAAAAAGACGTCGAGACTGCCGAATTTTGAACCCTACACTCAATTATAAAATAAGTATGATACAGTTTTTGGCTGAATTCTGAGCTATTCTGTGCCTTTTGTAGGCACAACAGTTACTATTACTAACAGTGGTGTGTTTAGCCCTCCATTTCTTCTAAAAAACCCACTGATCCGATGGTTCAAGCAGGCATTACACGCGCAATCAACAATCGCTATTCGGTTTTCCTTCGATGTTGAATCACAGACCGGTGCTGGTCCGCAAAAGAGGAAACTAACACAGTACAAAATACGCACAGAGATGAATCTGTCGCGATATAACAGTGAGCATGGTGAGTAAATCAATCGCAAATACGACAATTCTGAACTGAAAAAGTCAAATGAACGCGATTTTCAACTGATATCATTGCAATTACTTTAAAAATGAATCGTGTGGGTCAATTAAGCTTTGTTTTTATGTACACTGGATACACATAGATACTGGTAGTATCAATGTGAATCCAGTGTAAAGGCTGCCGAATTATGCTACCATTTCTATAATCTTCAAACACATTAATTCGCGGCAATATAATTTCGCGAATTTGAGCCTTTCGCGAAATTAAATTGCTCGCGAAATTAACTTGTTTTACAGTAACGTGTTTGAACTTTTAGATGTGACATCATCAAAATCAAATTGTATATTCCTTGAACTGATATCAATTGTAACAACAACAAAAACATTTTAAATGAGATCAATAACCATACATTAGCAATTTGACTCTTTTTCCCAGAAGGAAATTGTTACGTTTCAATTTTTTTAAACAGGAAAGGTAACATCCCTTGCCCATCCATGAATGCCTATTAAAGGTGTTGCCCAATTTCTTTTGAATAACAAGCAGAGATTTTGTTCGAATGGGTTTCAGCTTCAAAAGATTAATAATATTAACCCTAACCCTACCAAATACCTCAAAATACAACGGCACTCCCAGCGCATGTCATGGAAAGAGTAATAATATTAACCCTAACCCTACCAAGCACCACAAAATAACGCAGCACTCCCAGCGCATGTGTTGAAAGAGTAATAATATTGACCCTAACCCTACAAAATACTACGGCACTTCCAGCGCATGTGTGGAAAGAGTAATAATATTAACCCTAACCCTACCAAATACCACAAAATAACGCAGCACTCCCAGCGCATGTGTGGAAAGAGTAATAATATTGACCCTAACCCTACAAAATACCACGGCACTCCCAGCGCATGTGTGGAAAGAGTAATAATATTAGCCCTAACCCTACCAAGTACCACAAAATATCGTAGCACTCCCAGCGCATGTGTGGAAAGAGTAATAATATTAACCCTAACCCTACCAAATACCACAAAATACCATGGCACTCCTAGCGCGTCGTGAACTGTTTTCAATGACGTAATCAACCAAGCCTATAGAGTCAGCGCAGTGTAATATGAACGTGAAGCTGATAGTCGTGGCTTGCCTATGCAGGATGGCGAGTTGATACGTGGAGGGTCCCCGGATCGATTCCCCTTCGGGGAGCGGCAATGTATTGGTTCATCTTGTCACTTCTCCCCATTTTTGTTAAAAAGCCCAGGGGTCAGGTTAGGGTTAATAATAATAAGCATTTTACAACAATTTTCATGACAATTGTTCATATCCAAATGTATGCTAGTACACTATTAATAATATTATAATTTTTAAATAAGCAATTACATTGCACCATTTATCTAGAAACGAAATAAAATCCAAAGTGCTATTGCACAAATAAGAAAACAGCATCACAGTAGAGCAAACACGACAGACAGCATTTGAAAGCACAGAATTGTGAATTAGAAAAAATGATCAAATGCAGATTCTGCACGGAACAAATACCAACATATATTGCTAGCTCTTAACAACAAAATCAAAATAAATTACAATTGATGAAACAGTCATATTTAGCTGTCATAAGCAGCATCGAATAATGTTTTGAATGCTGACTTATAACGATGAAGATAATTTGATTGACAAATATGAATTATGAATTGGTAAAGAGTTCCAAAGTGTTCGCCTTTTTTTTTATTTGTACAAAAAACATATATATGTTTTGAATTTTGATGTGAAAACAGGATTTCAAGACGTCTTGCTATCTGTATTAATTCAAAGATTATTATAAAAGTGAATGTGAAGATTCTAAAGAAAATTAAAGATTTGTTGATAACTTGATCGTCATTGCTAACCTTTAGTAGAGCTTGCAGCATCACCCGAGGCTATAGTGTGCACCTTGAAATGACAGATACAAAATATAATGATTATTGCCTTGGTATTGCTTGGTTGACTGAATCCTCCTCTCCTCTCCTTATCCTCCGCATCATTTGTACCCTAGCAGCCATGGTGTGTCTTCTTGTCCCTCCAAGCCATCTCTTGTAATTCATATTACACAAGCCTAACCTTGAGCTTGGAATGTAATGACTTCAAACTTTTACAAAATGTATCATCCACTACCAAAGACTCACTAGATCTTAGCTGCTTCATCCATCTGGTATGAGTTCAAATTAAAACTCTAATCGTATTCCAGATGGTTTAACTGATCAATAGAAAAACGGTAAAAGCATAAATATTTCACTGTATTAGAATGTTAGCAAATTGCTGGAATCTGTCTTTTTTGCATTTTGAAAATTTTGCGATGCCAACTTTAGTTGTTGCAAAATTTGGCATACTTAACCTGAAATTGAATGTTTTTTAATTGTAAATATTAACTATTATATCGGCCTATATGCATGATTCTAGCAGAATATATGACTTGCGAAACTCAATTTAATACACCCGAGAATCGAGCAAATGATACAGGCCATGTAAGTGAAATGAATAAATAATATATATATACTCGGCCAACTGATGTGAATTAAATTAACAAAGACCTTAAAAATACCCGGTCTAAAACCCAGTTGTCCTAATTCGCTAGCTTTCGCGATCCTCTCCGCGAAAGCGAATTAGGACGACTGGTTTCGAGACGGTGTACTTTTAAGGTCTTTGTTAATTTAATACATGCCAGTTGGCCGAGTAAGATCAGTCCTAAAATGGCAATTTCTTTTTAAAGATGTTCAATAATACTGTTTGATAGAAGTACCTTAAAAACACATTTTCTTTATTCCAATATGTGCAAAAACAAAACATCTACACCAATGGATTTTACATTAATGAGGATTTTGAAAGTTCTTGGTTTTAGTTTCTAGTATGATATATACTGTAGCCTGATGTGCGATAGAATTCTATACACATGCTGCCATACCGAGATTGTAAATAATACAGGGAAAAGGATTAATCTTTAAAGGGAATACAATTGTTTTATCTATTGCCTCTATCATTTCAATAAATAATAATAATAATAATAATATTAATAATAACATTTAATTCAATTCCTGCACAAAATTCACAATATGCTAAACATAAAAATGTGGCTGCTGTGGCACTTAACTTTTGTAAAGAAATCCATTATTCCGCAGGCAGATAGTCAGTATATGGGAGAGCCGCTACATGACCAATCACATCAATCTATCGCTAGGTTGTGTCAAATCTGATCGCTTCTTACTCAGCTTGCTTTTATTTTTCTGCCTCATTTTTTTTACAATATTCAAAAGTTACAGTGAACATTGAGCACTGAAGAAAACCCATCTCCTTATGGTTTATCTGAAAGATGTTATTTTACGGTAAATAAAAATAAAAATAATTAAAAAGAATGTTGAGACGCCGCCCCCCCCCCCCCCCCCCCCCCCTAGATGATAATCGGATTTTTGTGGTAAATGAAAATACTGACCGCTCTTTATAAATCGGATAAACCTGACACATCACCTTTCCTTGAGTGCCAATTAGATTTGCATTTTATAACAATTGGTAAAAAGACGTCACCAGCCACAAAAGCAACGCATTATCCACTAATGTATTATGTTTTGGAAGTGCATTTTGCTGAATCAAACCCACAAATTGATGTATCACTTGGAGAAAAAAAAGTAATGAAGAGATGGTAAATGGGAAAGAATGGAAGAATAGCTGATGGCTTTTAGTCATTTTTTTGCCACGGAATTGGTAGTCTATGTACTAAAAGATCATCTCATCTGATATTCTACATCAAATTAAAAGAGTGTATAACATTCTTGAACCCAACCCCTGCGGCATGGTTTGGTAATAAAACTACCAGGGGAGAAAAATAGGCTTTGTATTTTATTTGGTGGGGGGAGGCATGCTCTACTGGCACTGGGAATTGAACCTGGGTGGTCGCTTGTGTGGCAATCCCGTCCCTATCTAATAAAGCCAGCCGGAGACGGCCTGGAAAATTTAAAGATTTTCCTCTGCATATGATAGCCCAACTGGGTGCGCCAGGAGATAGACTTGGAGAAGCGCATGCTACTGTAGTTTGATCAGTTCCAAATTGGCGAGAAATATTCGGTTTGTATCTATCCGCGCGCAACAGTAATCCAAGGGTCCACATGTAATTATGGCCACACGCATGCGAATTTGGTTGTACGCACGCGTCAAGCATATGATGCACAGTGCGCTTGAGCCTTCAACGCACCCGCATCCTTCTGTATTCCTTTCGCTGCTGTAAAAAGGCTTCACCAATTTGGAACTGATCAAACTATAGCACCTAGTAGAGTAGTATGTTTAGCATTCAGGGCCGTAAGGTTTAGGACTCAAAATGTTCCCATTTTGTGTGAATTGGGTGATAGTACAAACCTCTTTCCCTATTTCTTGTGACAGAATCCTGAACATTTGTCATGCTATTTAAAACTAAAAACTTTGATTGATTCCATATATCTTCAGCCATCTTATATCAGAACAGATGGGAGAAATCATTAGCAGTAGTATGCCCGCAGCTGGACACAATTCTGCACTTTTGTGCCCACACTTTGCAACAATATTCTGGCTGGATAGACAATTCTACATGTGATGTTCATACAGGGATGAAAAGCATTTTGTTTTGTCGATAGAATGACAAATCTATCGCTAGTCTCCACTCTTATTGCTTGTCAGTGTGTGGTCTAATGGTGGAAATAATTGACTACAAATGACAAGTAGAAATCAGCTAAGTGAAAAGATACAGTTTCTTCAATGTGTCAGGTTAAGAGTGAAAATCAATGTGTTCATTCGCAGACATCAGTATCGCATCTTGGCATTGCCTAGCTGCTCTTGGTTGTGGCTTCAAATTGCATTGCATTGCTTTACCAACTGTAAAATACAGGTATTGACCAATCTGGGCGGGTCGGCAAAGGATAACCATGTGGCAATATGGTGGCGCAGCAGTTCTTGTTTAGTGTTATTCAGTTATTTTGGTTTAAAGACCAGTACTAGAAAAGTCTGAAAATATATCGCGACTTATTTTACATCTGCTGAATTTTAGGAATTCAAAAGGGTTTAGTTTACCTGGGGTTTTAAAGTTCTGAACCAATGCATGAAGTAATTGATGAAAAATGCCAAGTTTTATGGCCCATATTGTCAAATTTGGAGTTACAAAACAACAAAATATGACAAAAACCAATACCACCCTGCATTGTTCAAAATACTAATGTAGACAACTTCCACCAACGCATATGCTGACATCCAAAATAGATTTCAGTGCTTCATTTTGAGCGGTTGCATATTGACTCACCTTTAAATTGTATATTAATGCCGGGCAATAGTAGAATAAAATCAATGGTAATTTCATGTTGAAGACAACGGATGGTAGATTGGTTGCAGAGATTAGCTGTTATTGTCGGGGATCAGATAGCGCTCCATTGGGAAATACCATTGACATCTTTTTGTTCATAGCAAATGAATAAGGCATGTCAGTCAAACAGTAACCCATTTTGTTGGGGTACATACAGGGTTGGAACTTCAGATTACTTTGATTAATCACTGGGGTGTATGTTACTTACTACCTGTACCAAGCATAGAAGTAAGAAATCTGATATTCTATCAGGTCAAAGTTTCATCTAAACTTGCCCAATTTTAGTTTGTCAAATGTTGCCCATCCTTTGCAACACTTTCCCTCAACCAAACATTGCGAACAGGTGATATTTCAGGCATGGGGGTACATCAGGAGGGGAGGGAAATGGCATCATCAGGTTTATGTGTGGATAAGAACCATGTCTGTCCAAAGTCAAATCTGAGTTAACAACCCAACATCTGACTGGAGAGTGCAATTATGTAGTATCAGTTGGGAGAAAAGTATATGTTAAATTAAAAGAATTAAATTAAAAGTATCTGAAAGTAGAAGCCTTTTAAATAAAGTTAAAACTAATGTAATCTGGAGTTTTAACACTTAATATTGAAAAGGGATCTAACATGTCTTTTATGTTTGTAAAATATTTGGCCTAGATGCAATTTTGTGTTGTAAAATCATGTAAAGCTTGCGACCATGCCAATCTGTTCAATATTTAATATGAAGCTGACCAGTGATTATTCTAATATCAATGAAAGGTTTTTTGTATTTTGTAGAATTTGTCAATAAGTACAGGTATGAGTGGTAGACAGTTGAGTGATTGGTATGTGTTGACAGTTTAGTGTCCAACACATATCAGTGTTTGACCAGCAAACATATGTGATGCAGCTCATCAAAAAGGGGGACTTTGCAGCTGTGTGTTTTTCAAGATATAGAATGAAAACCGATAGCAAAAAATAAAGAAGATAATAAGAACTTAGGAGTCATTTTCACTCATACAATCTGAATACCTTGATAAATTTTGATAAATTTGGTGTTATTAGATACTTACAAAATGCTTTGAGAGCACACATTATAAACTCAGAATTGACTTCACCTGCAAAGGCCCCCCTTTTGATGTGCTGCATCACATATGACCAGTATTTAGTCTTCTGTAATTTATTGAGGATCCACCATGTAGTGAAATGTTTTGTGTTATGATTTTTAAATAATCCTTCTCAGTGTCATTTCTGACATAATTTTGACCAGTTTTGTATCATTGTTGACTCTCATTACAGGTTAAAGATTGAAGATAGAGAGATTGAAGATATACGAGGAGTGTTCTACACTGGTAATGCTTGAGGCAGTTACCCCATTTCCTGATATCAAGTAAGTTGAACAATAACAATCCACTCTTAATATCTACCGTGGCTTCAAAGCAATCAATTGAATATTATCTACTGACGATAGCAAATAAGAATTAGTTAAATGCTATCTACTGAATATAACAAGGTCTATTAACCCAATCCATAGCAATCGATTAAATGTGTTTTTTAGAACGCTATTTACTGACGATAGCACGGTCTATTAATCTAGTATGTAGCAATCCATGGAATGCCATCTTCTGAAAATAGCAAATTCAATTAATATAATTCATAGCAAACCATTAAATTCTATCTACTGAAGATAGCAAAGTCAATTAATCCAATCCATAGCAAACCATTAAATGCTATCTACTGAAGATAACAAAGTCTATTAACCCAGTACGTAGCAAACCATTAAATGCTATCTACTGAAGATAACAAAGTCTATTAACCCAGTACGTAGCAATCCATTGAATGCTATCTACTGCAGATGGCAAAGTAAATTACAGTCCAACATCGGTTATCTGACTTCTTTTAACCGTATAATTCTGTTATCTGGCTGAATGATCCCCAAAGAAAATAAGTTTTTTTACAGCCTAATCACCTTATTTTCACACTCTGAAGCATTTGACGGCTGTCTTTTAATGTTGGTAGTGCTGTTTAGTGCTTAATAATACATTGTCACTGTAATTACCCCTCATTTTAATAGTACCCTTCTATTGTCCCAATTTGAGCACATCAGGACAGGAGAGTCAATGCAGAATTACACATAATTCGCTTATCCAGATTTTTCACTTATCCAGCCATTGCTTGGTCCCATCATCATGATCATGTCCGGATAACAGAGGTTGGACTGTAATACAATCTCTAGCGATCCATTGAATGCTATCTACTTAAGATAGCAAAGTCAATTTATGCAATCCATCCATTGAATGCTATCTACTGAAGATAGCAAAGTCAATGTATGCAATTCGTCCATTGAATGCTATCTACTGAAGATAACAAAATCAATTAATACAATCCATAGCAATCTATTGAATGCTATCTACTGAAGATAGCAAAGTCAATTTATGCAATTCGTCCATTGAATGCTATCTACTGAAGATAGCAAAGTCAATTAATACAATGCAATCCATATCAATCAATTGAATGCTATCTACTGAAGATAGCAAAGTTAATTTATACAATCTTAGCAATCCATTGAATGTGAATGCTATCTACTGAAGATAGCAAAGTCAATTTATGCAATTCGTCCATTGAATGCTATCTACTGAAGATAACAAAGTCAATTAATCCAATCCATATCAATCCATTGAATGCTATCTACTGAAAATAGCCAATTCAATTAATACAATCCATCAATTGAATGCTATCTACTGAAGATAGCAAAGTCAATTTATGCAAGCCATCCATTGAATGCTATCTACTGAAGATAGCAAAGTCAATTTATGCAAGCCATCCATTGAATGCTATATACTGAAGATAGCAAAGTCAATTTATGCAATCCATCCATTGAATGCTATCTACTGAAGATAACACAATCAATTAATACAATCCATAGCAATCCATTGAATGCTATCTACTGAAGATAGCAAAGTCAATTAATACAATCCATAGCAATCAATCAGACGCTATCTACTGAAAATAGTGAATGTAATTAAACCAATTCATTGCAATCAATTGAATGCTATCTGCAGAAGATAGCGAAGGTTCATTAAACCAACTGTTTCCAATCAATTGAATTAATCTCAGTACCTTAGAAAATGCTGCTGTAAAAGGGAGAATATAATTTGTTTGAAACCATGTTTGAAGCTCAATTTACCTACAAACTATTTACCCTGTTAAATGTAGTCATCCGGATCAAATACGGTTTGTTTCATATACTGTTAGCAGCTTGCTAAATGAGGTGTTGATGGAGTGTTCATTATGGTTCCTACTCTCATTTATAAACGAAACTGGTAGATGTTGTCAAATACTATCTATGTAGGAGTCTAACACTTAGCCAACGTCGTTTTTTCCCCTATCTTCTTTTCAATTAGCTGTGGTTGATGACTATTGTAAGGTCGGGAGTCAGACATGTGTTGTCAATCAAATTGCTAGGCAAGTTTGATAGGAAAAGCAATAAATCGTGATTGCCGAGTTTTTTCGAATAACGAGCGAAATGAAGAAACGGTGGCATGTGGAATTAGAAAGAGGGATGATAGCATTTTGTCTGATGCCCAAAAGCTATATAATATTCATTCTATTAAAGTTATCATCAGTGTAACTTATATATTTCTTTTTTGTTTCAGCCAAGCTAGAGTTGTTTATTTTATTAAATGTATATGCAAAGCAATACTTTTTGTAGCCCTGCAAATCTTAATTTTTCGAGGAAGTTAGAAGTTCAATTTTGCTATGCAGGGGTGTATGGAGCAGAGGGCTCCAAACCTTTACACCCTTCTACAATTTAGGATCTATTGATTTGTTACAAATCAGTTTGAATTTAAGAAACCACAAGTTTTCCCCATTATAATTCTTTCTCAACCATGCCCTTAATCAAATTTCATAATCATGTTTTACCAAATGGATTTTTTGTAAATTTCAAAATGAAGTCCGTCATGAATTTTGCATTAAATACTTCAAGTTAGCTGCAATGCGATGAATCTGATACTGAATCTATCTGACTATATTAATTTATTTCATCAGATTAAATATGAATTTTCTGCTTCCAACATTTTACATTATAGTATTGTATAGTATGCTGTAGTGACAAGCAGAGACTACAATGTAGGGGGAGACTATTGTATAGATGCATCGTCATCTATTGTACAATGTAGGAAATAATTGACAAAGCTCTGTGGTAGATTAACCTAAGCTTAACACTTTCCACGCGGCAGGCAGCTGCAGACGACATTCCAAAATGTCTCAAACTGTTTAAAAAATGTCAAAATTGTTAAATTTCATAACCATATTTGGAATCACCATGTGAAATGCATTGAAATAAGTACAAACATGCCTCGTATTGGTTCAGTAATCCTTGAGATAGACTTTGAAAAATCGGGAAAGGTTTCTGAAAATCTGTTTTTTATATGGTAAAACTAATAGCTGGGTGGAAAGAGTTAAGTTAAGGGAATGGTGAAGGAAAAAAACACCTGACATTCACATATAAAATTGTGATTCTTTATTGTATGGTTTGTATGCAGTTCGTTCTTATTGAGGATAATAATGTTCTTTGCCGCAAATCGAAGGCAGCAGTATACTCTTTGGATCATTTAGTGAGTGTGGGATTCCTGGGATAGCATCCTCAAGGTTAGGATGCTATCACACAACATGCCAAAGAGAAAACACTGTAGAAAAACAAGTGTCGGATGCGTATAACTGGTCGTGCATAGCACAGAATTGTGAATTTCGGGTAATGTGGTGGTAAGACAAAAAGTTGTGGGTCTGTACAGTGCTTTTATTTAAACCAAAGTGAAATAGTAATCTACCCCTGGCACGTATGTTAAAGTGGGTCTGTCCACTTTATGTGGAGCCTCGTTGAACTTGGCGCTTTCACCTTGTCAAAATGTGCGGCGATCATTCATGACAAGCAGAGAGTAGCGCGAGCAGCATCTCAAATGGATCCATACATGTTGGTTTGGTTATCTAGCGCGCTGGCGATGGTGGGGCGAATTAGTAATTCAGCACTTAAAAAGTTGACTCCATACCCAACTGAAGAGCACTAGTATGTGATAAAGTCAAGTGCCATTCTATGTTGGTAAATACTAACCGGTGTTTGCTACATGCATAGAATGGGGGAGCATGTAAAGTGCTATGACCATTGATGGTAAGCCAGCCTGCCACCGAGTAGTAAACCTACCCTACATTTTTGTTGCTTTACAATGTATTGAAATCAGCCTCCCTCTCTCTATCGCTCTCTCTCCCTAGACCTGTCTTGTTGACTGCCTGATGATGCCCACCTACTTACTTTAGTACGCACACCACCATAATGCAGGTCGGGATTTGACCTCCGTCATAAAGATTTTTTTCCTCTCTCAATAGGAAAATAGTGTTGATCTGAAGATAGTTTGGTGTCATGTTTTATTCATAAAGTCAGGTCATTTTGGCATAGGTATTGAAGGATCTTCGCTTACTAGCAGAGAGACCATAGAGTTTAAAAGGTGATGAAATAAAGGAGCCATTTACAATAATGTAGCGGAACAATGATAGACTTATACAATGACAGAATACAAATGTTTTGCCAGACTTATACAATGACAGAATACAAATGGTTGCCATAAGTTTGTATTTATTGTATTAACTTGAATTGAAATTCATTTACCCTATCTGCATAAAGCCTTTTTGAAATATGGCAGGCCCAAAAAAAGGGGCGTGCTTTTATTTGGGGAATCTTTTGAGCTGACATAAGATTATCGAAGTGGAAGCACTTCCTCTCCCTTTGTGCCCGCCATTTGAGAGGTAAAGGCATGCAATATCTCATGCCACTGCTGACTGCACTACCTGAAGTGTCCAATCACATACTGGCCATTCCATGAAAACAAGACACAACAAACAAACAAACAAACAAACAAATGAAAATTGCTTCCAGAGATTTATTTTTACTCTCATATCGTTCCAAGCACATGCAAGGGTTAGAGGGGAAATGTTACAACGTTTTGCAACTATTGTTTACTGTGAAAAAATCTACTTCTCTTACTTTCAGAATGGTAACACATGTTACCAAAACTTTATAAATTATATTTCCTAAATAATTTGTTTTTAATTGATGCCACTTTTTTTAACCCTTCTAATAAGGCCCTATGTTAATATAATAAATAATCAGATAAAATACTTGTATAGTATTAGGCATAGTAAAAAAAATTACATGTTTCCCGTCCGGACTTTTTAAAAAAAGGAGGAGGGAGGGTCTTACTATTTACTATTTTCCCATTTTTTGATATTTTTTCAAGATGGCCGCCAAGTCGAAAGTGACCAACTGACTGTGTTGCAGACACTCCTAAACAGGATTTTCCACGATAATTGCCAGAGGAATAAAAATATGAAAAGGTTTACCTAATATATAGAGCCAACTACACATTGTTTCTTAATATGTTTTCTTCATTTTTCAGGTTGAATGAGGAACAAAACATCATTGATCGAAAGGATGTAGGCCTATGTATAATTGGTCCCCATACTTACTATTTCAATTGAGAAGCCATGTCAATAATTCCGTGTCATGCATGGCATGAACATGCTATGAAATGATACAGCATTTCTATTACACCTGCCATTCCTATGGGCAAAGGATCAATCACTAAAAAAATTTTTAAAAAAATTAAAAATTAAAAAAAAAAATTAAAATCTTTTTTTTTTTATTTATTTATTTTTTACAGAATTTTCGGAAATAGTAAATAGTAAAAAATAGGAGGCGGCGGCCATAAAGGAGGCGGGCGGGGACGGGAAACATGTTAATTTTTTTACTAGGCCTTATTATAGCAAATTTTAAATGAATTTGCACCCTGTGTGTGTGTGTTTACAAGGTTACTACAATATGAATGAATTAATTGACTAATTACTTAATTAAGCATTGCCCAATCAAGATGAATGAATCCAATGTTTTTGCCTATTGATAAGGATATCAGCTAGTTAAGGAAGGAATCCCAATTCATAACTGTTAAGATGTGTTGATTGGATCATGCCAGTAGGGAGTACTAACCAGTGCATAATTAAATTGTCATCAAGAAATAAACACAACAGCTAGCTTTTATTATACGTCTCACAGCGAGTTTACACTTGAAGGACTGCTTTGCCTGAATTGTACGCCACATATGACTTGATTGTATTTTGTCAGTTGCTTTAATATTACTCTGCATTGATCCATCCATCATTTGTCAGTAAACATTGGCAAGCATCGATTGCCAAATATCTGTTGTTTTGAAGGATAAGTGACAGCGCTACATTTTCACATGAAAGGATATATACATAGGTACGAAGAGAAGCTGCTGACTTGTCTTTCATTTCATAAATTGTGGGCATGACTTTGATGTCATTTTGAGGGGGAAATACAACTCCTTAGCTCAGTGGATAAGTAGCCCGTCCGCAAGGCCAGTGGATATCTGTCTATAGTGTTGTGTAGTCAACTTGAAAATCTGTGAATCTATATGGGGCTTGATTAATTCTTTGACAGGTAAGTTTCTTCCCACAATCCCGTAGGTGAATATTGGCACCCAGGTAATGTGATTTGATAACTCAATCCTATATTCATGTTGGGAAGTACTGCCCCACAATTCCATAGGCCAATTTTGGCACACGGGCTGTACGTATGACATTTGCAACTCAAATCAGTGATGTGAGAGCACCACATCAAATCAATGCGCAATTCGTGTAATCCTGTAGTAGTTCCGGAAAAGCACGACGACTAGGCTTGTAAATGTGAGGTTTTCGGGCAATTTGTTTCTCCGGGGATGGTATGTTTGTATTTAAATGAACGAGTGGGACCTATCCGTTGCACCTACAATGATAAAATACAATATTGTTAATTTATCGACCTAAATAGTGCCCAGGGCGTAAGCACCTGCCTAAATGGTGAACAGGCATGCCAGAAAACGTGAAAAAGTGATGGCGCTGTGTGCAGGTCCGTAGCGGGAAACTTAGCTTAATAACCCCTCATGAAACGAGGCTTAAATTAAAGTTGAGATGTTACTGAAAATGGTCATAGGTGACAAGTATGCAATAAATGTAACCGGAGGGTAGAAAAGGTGTCTTGAAATATGGCACTTTTACACGTATTTCAATGAGAAAGATATTTGGTGTGGTGCGCCCATGTATTCATGATGGTGCCACGGCCAACACCCTCACTTCACAGTGATGGCCGTCAACAACATCTCACAGGCCAGTTTTAACATTCAAAGCACCATGACTAGGTGTAACTTTGGCAAATCAAGTAGATCATAATTTGAGGGCTCAGAAACACAAGGCCACATCTCCATTTTTTCAAAAATGAGATTTTGGTATCAAAGGTTTCAGAAAGAAATTCTCTTTCCAGTAAAACAGCCTTATCTCCATAACACAACCCCTTTCACAGTTATAGCCAGTATCACTCATGCCTCATCTCCATCTCCCCAATGTGTTTAAAAATCTTCAATAGTCTTTTTCTCAAAATGGTCAAAATGAAGATAAGGCCTTGTGGTTCTGAGCCCTCAATATAAGAATACCCACAATCCCACAATCCCACAGGCTGCTTGCATCCAGACATCGATGACTTGAAACCCTGTCAAAAGAATTTGTATTGAGTAAAGGACTACCAACAATCCCACAGGCCAGTTGTTTTGCATCCTGTCAACATCATATGACTTAACTGAATCTAGTCATGGATTTGTAGAGAGGCTACACACAATCCACAGGCCAATTTGTGCATTCAATCTACAAACATTGTAAGACTTGTTTTTTGTTTATTAAAATAACTGAATCCAGTCATAAGGATTCATGTTAGAAGCTCTACAAACAAGCTCTCTGGTCAATTTTTGCATTGAAGCTGTATAGTTTACGTTGGATTCAATTCAATGTGGTTATAAGGCCTAATAAAAATAAGTGTTGGTTTCTGGTAACCCAACCGTTAGTGTAAAAATATTATCAACATTTGTGGCAAAATAAAATTTATTTTCTATCCTCCGTTTGTTAGATTCCAGTATTTAGAGAATACAAATTTTGAATGCACATCCCAAAGTCGATGCTCAAAATAAAATAAAATTGGCAGGCTATTTTTTTCGGTAAAAACGAGAGCATTTTTAAGCAAAACATGATATACCACAATTTCATTAGATGCACGCTAAATCCTGAGAAAAGCGCCTGGAAATTGTTGATTGCGTGATCACACCGCAAACTCCACTTTTTGCTTTTCCCTGTGTACGCATCTAGTGAAATCGTGGTATATCACGTTTTTGTTTAAAAATGCTCTTGCTTTATATCAAAAAGAAGGAGTTTTTTCTTCCGGGTCTAGTCATAGGAATGAACTCAAGGGGAAAAAAGAAGCATAACAATAAACTAGTTGGTGTGGTGAATCAAGGTTTTACATAGTAACTCATCTACCGTACACTATGCAATAACAATCAAACAGGGTGATCCCCGCGTTATTAATAATATAAACAAAAAATATGTAAGAAATTGGTGCAGCTATTATTCTTTTGAGGGATCTGTTAAATAATATGAATAATGCATAAGAAATTGCGCAGGTATCACTGCACATAGCACTGTTAGGCAGCGGGGGTAAAAACCCTGTTCTACGGGCCAGACCGACCCTTTTTCTTTTTCTTTTTTCTTTTTTCTGTCCCCTTTTTTGTCACATTTTTCCTTTTTGTGTGCAAAAGTTTTATTTTAAAGAAAGGGTGAAAATTGCTGAAAATTCACAAACATTTCTTGAATCATTTTATTTTGGAAACGCCCAACCAACCGACCCTATCTGAGAACTTGTCCGTTTGCCCGTAGCACAGCGTTTTTTAATTTTTAAAAGAGAATTAAATCCCCATCAAAAATCACATGGAGAAAAGTCTCATTTGGAATACTTTACTAATATTATGTTCATATGGTTCACATTTGTATGGAAACATTTAGATTAGTTGTATCAATCAAAAGTGTAAGGTATGATTGATTCAGATTGTAAACCTCATCAGTCAAATCATTGTTTTATGAGTTATACAATTCATTCATCTAACTCTGCACAGTGACATCAGAGTGTATTCTAATTGCACTTTATTATTGTATACGTGAATATGCTAGCATAGGTACAAACCAATGGGTACGAACTTGATCAAACACAAATCCAGGCACATATCGAGGGTTGAGCGCCGTAACTCAAAAAATGCTATTCTGAGATTAATAAATCAACTTTCAAATATTCAGGACTCGTTACAATACACTGTAGCACCCAACTTATAACTCTAGTTTTAGTCAAATTAAGAGTGTTTATGAGTTATCTCTTTATGATTCTGAAAATCTAGGTTATATGGATTATTTTGATACCAAAATCTCATCATGCCCAAAAGTTGAGTTACGGCCTTCTGGCGCTCAACCCTCGATATGGGATCAACCTGCATCAATCACTAGAATATACACAGATGTCACTGCACAGAGTTTGATGAACAAAGTACAATATCAAGAAAGTGTGTCAAACATATCTGTGTCATTAAATATTTGTTGCATAATGGTTCCTTTTTTGGAACACAGTTGATACCATAAAATCATAAAGCCAGTTAAACTCCCTACCTAGTTATGTCAGATACAAGTCAAATTAGCTTTACGATTGAGACATCTTAATACAAAAAAACATGTGTGTAAAATGAAGGGGAATTCCCTTTGTACACAGCACTAGTACACACAAGGTGAGATACGAGGGGAAAACATCCTACTAACTGTATTGGGAAAATTATCGAGTTATTATGTTTGTATTAGATAACACTAGACTTTGTAAAAGCTTAGTTGTAGCACATTTCATAGAAACTGTTTCTGGTAATTAGTTTCATTTCAGTCCGTTACATTTCTGATAAACATTTCTCAGAAACGCAAATACAGGGTACAGTGCGTATTCAAAGCAATATTATGTGATCTTTTTCATATTTTTACACATATTTTTGTCTCTCCTTATATTTATAATGAAGTTGTATTGATCAAGAAAGACTGGTATAACCTTCATGTAAGGGAGGCAGAGTAATAAGTCTAGGGTAAAGACTAAAGACTACATTGATGGATTATACTGAATGAAGCTTATAATCCCAGAATGAAGTTTTCACACTAGACTAAGAATCCAAGAACCACTATAACCCCCTGGGGTCTACCTGTCTATCTTACAGTGGTTCTGATTGGTTTATTACAAGATGAACTCATATGAATAGCCAATTCAAATGCAGCTTGTAAAAAAAATTAAAAAAAATTATCAGGGATACAATTATTCTAACAATGTCTCTCATTGGTGCAATAAATGATGTATCCATCTTTTTAACCAATCGGCCGGTAGTTCTCAGGGGGTTAACCCTGGATAGACTGATTTTTGTAATAGCAGCTCTGCAAGGAGGGCATATGATATGCCCATACAGGCTTGAGATCAATGCGTGGTGTGACAGTTGGAATTCTTGTTAGCGGCGAAATGAGCCTCACAATTTGTGCCTATTTGGTATTAAATAAAGTATAGTAAGAAAATAATTGGTCTGCTTGAGTGAGCTACACCACTGTCTATGGTTACACCCAAAAAGTGCATATTTTCAATCTGTGATATTTGTTAGGCGCCGGGGATGACATCCATTCTATGGGCAAACAGACCTCTCAGGTAGGGTCAGTCGGTCTGGTGTTTTTTGTTGTTGGTCTTTTACAAACAAAATGGGAATTTTCTAAATTTACACACAAAAATTTCAAAAAAATCAAAATTTCCAATTTTGTCATATTTTTTTTTTTAAAAACACTAAAAAACCAATCCTTCAAAATTCAAAACAATTTTTTTTTTTTTTTTTGTGCATCTTATGCTGAATAAGCATTTTTGTATCATTCGGTGCTATAAACATTACATTTAAACACTGGAATTAGGTTACAATTTGAAAATGAATTGCTATGATTTCAAATCCTTAAAAAAATGAAAATAGATTAAAAAACAAAATGTCCTCCTGTGCGAGGAGTATATGCAGCTAGCGTGGTCAGTTCAGTGAGTCCATTGTATTAGCGGCATGTCTGTTCTCTTTTGTTTTTGCACCACATCTCCTTGGTTGTACTCTGCAACATTGCGGCATTCTGGTCTGTTGTCATATTGCTCCTTGATTTTGGTAGAGAAGGTGGTGTCTTTGGCAGCGCAGGGGGACAAAATCCTTTCCGAGTACTAGGTGGCAATATATTAATAAATAAATAAATAAATATAGAAAAAGAAGAAAAAAAATAGATAAAATTTGCCAAATAATGTCGTCGCATATGATGATAGGGTTGCGCTGCAGTCGACAAATTATATTGTACATAGCAAAATTGTATCATTTTTTTATTGGGATATTTAGGACAAGGATATCAGCTTAAAATAGAAGACTAGCTCATCAAAGCAATTAACCAACAGAATTCCAGGCGTGAAATTTGTTATGTCTTTGACAAACGTGATCGATTGATTGCTCATTGTTCGCCCGCACCCCATTAATTATGATGAATTACACAATACACATGAAAATCTGAAATATTTTCTATTTGTTTCCTGCTTTACAAAATCAGTGATAATACAATTGGATATACATACATGTCTTGAGTCAATGCCATCATCATCATCATCATCATTATAATCAGGTGTTGGTCAGTGATTTTTGATGTAATTACACACAAGTTCTAACACACGGAAATCAAGTGCTATTGACGCTTGTTACGAGTTACATCGATTTCAGGCATATATTGTAAACGGATGAGCTTCATGGCGCAATTGTCCCTGGGCACTTGCGTTAAAATAAAAAAATCTAGTCGGATTTTAATTAAAAAGTTAGTCAGTATTGTTGATGAGTGGGTGTCTGGATTTTGTTGTTTATTTGATTGTCTTTATGTTAGAAGGGTATAGAATCGACTTATGTGTCGGTCAGTATAGACATGCACAAACATGTGAATCTATCAAATTGTATGGTAAATATATTGCATTTATACAATGGAGATAGCCTTGGAACATAATTGATGTTGAATAGCTTCGAATCTCTAGATTCAAACTTTTTGATGTCAATGTGATTATGTATAAAACAACGTCATTTTTATGGTTTTAAAACCTGGTCAGACAGGCCTGCACAGAGCAGAGACTTTGTTTCGGATACTGTGAATACATACGTGAGCGCATTAGAGTCATGTGCTGGAAAAGCGCTTTAAAAATATCATGTGTTCTCTGGTATATGCTCTAACTAAAACATTTTGTACTAAGGTGGAAGTAGCTGTTCCCTAACTTGTCTGCCGGACATGCGCTAGTTCACAAATATTCATGGTTAAATTATGCGTACTAGGTTACGTTATCAACCGAATGCGACAAATTGTTAATGACAGATGACATTAAAAATAGATACTTAAACTGGAGTTGATTTTCCATCTCCAGCTGTTTTAGGATGAAATAATTTAGTTCCAACATATGGAATCATATAATCAAAATCCATTTTTACATTGAAACCACTTGAATCCAACAGGGATTGAAAATGTTCGGCCACTCATGACCACCGTCGTCTGTGAATTGTGATCTCCAAGGTATTTAACAACTCATTTAGGAATCATAGGGATCCTCATAAATAGTCAATTCTAGCCACTTTACTGAATATTCTCTGCAAGAACCAGTGGCGTAGCTAGGATTTTTTTCAGGGGGGGGGGCAAGATTTCTAAAGTTTTCGTAAAAGGTTGCCCCCAACAAAATTCTAGTCACTTAGTCACGGGTAATGTCGAAAAATTTCGCACAGTCCAACAAAAATCGCACAGTAAAAAAAAAAATGCACAGTAAATGTACTCCATTTACAATTTTGCCTTCTATTTGGCTAATAACCTCTGTCTTTTTTCTCAATTTTTTCCTATTTCCTTTTTTTCTCACCCCTTTTTTTTTTTAGGGGGTGGGGGGCGGGGGCACAAATGGGTTTTTTTCGTCAGGGGGGGCATTTGCCCTCTCCCCCCCCCCCCCCCCCCCCCCCGAGCTAAGAACCAATAATGAATCATTGGATTTTCACTAATAAAAATCCTAACTTTATAAATGGCCATTTTGATATGTTAGCACCCAAGTTGCCCCTTGTTCCCTATAGTTCTTGCTGTGAACTTTTATTTCAAATTTGTTAGTATGTGCATAGCATCATGTCAGTGACCCAAGATGTTGTTTTTGTCGAGTCAATATGCATCCTGCATTCCGTATAACCCACACCGTCTTATACATGAGCCATTGTTTTAATTGCCTTCAATTATTCTGGCTGTGAGTGTGAAGCCAGCACTAGTTTGCTAATGAGCATTGGTATCGTCTAATCAAGAGGCCCTCATCAAGTAACCATTTATATCCAATGAGAGGTGCGTAGTTTCAAGCTTGGCTGCTCAGTCTTGTAATCGTAACCAATAATTTAACATTTAGATCACCTACACCTGAGCCAAAACCAAAACAGTAAACACACCCTGTGGTGCATATGATGGTACCGTAGACGGCTCTCACTTCCCATGTGTGGATGAATGAGTTCTTTGTAGTAGTCACAGAGTCGGAAACCACTTCTTTATTAGTTGAGTATGGGTAACTATACCCTTATTCTCAATGTTGCCAAATAAATCCGAAAAAGGGTTATTTGGCTTCGCTCACAAAAAATATTAAAGGCCAAACATTGATTGATGGCCTCCACTACCTGCAAAATAATTAAGATGTTTTGTCATGTTTTTTAACTTTTACTGTACAAAAGAATGAAACCTGTATTTTCGATACTTGTACAAGATTCTCGCATTCTATATTGTAAGATTTGTTTTCTTGTCTGGATTTGTTCATCCTTATAAACATTATTCAAATGAAGTAGTAAAATATGCCTGACATGTTATTGATGATAGAATAACACACCTTTATTTGTTGTTGCAAGTTAAAGGGGCATTGAAAGATTGCTGAGAAAAATGAATTTTGGAAAAAAGGAATTGTTTCAATAGATAAGGTACGTAGTAACCGTGAAGTGTGATGGTTTAGGGGGAAACGGTTGAATAATGGCGCAAGCTTGACATTTGGTTGAAGCAAGTTACGTGGTGAGTGATGCTGTTGATATCGATGTGATCTACATAGAAATGACCAAATTGTGCAATTTTACATGATAGACGGCGAATTATAAGGTAAATGGTTTCAGATGGTAGTTCGTATGCCTAAGTATTACGTACATGTAGGTGCAAAAAAAAACTTGATTTCCAAAAAAAATATGAGGGTGCACTCCAATACGTATCTCTCAGTAAGTGTGTCACCATATGTATGGAGGTATGCACCAGGGGCAGAAATTTGATGAGAATCCAAAAAATCAGTCTAATGCAAAGATTCTCACCAGAAAAAAATGTGAGAGTCTATAACCAAGTTGGTGTCCCAAAATTAATTATTAAATGTTTTAATACACTATTCCAACAGAGTAGAATCCATTGATTCTTTAAAATGATATTGCACAAATTCATAAATCTTGCCACCTTTGATGAGCTTTCTGACCCTGTATGTTAAAAGTTGCACTATCTTTCACATTGTCATATAAGGCCTGTTCAGACGGCCGCTAGTCTAGAGACTAGTTGGTCTCGAGCTTAAAAAATTACACTGCTAACTAGACGACAATCTTAGCTTCGAGGCTAGCGATACTTGTGGTAGCTCAACTAACTCAAGGTTGCGCGATTCTCAGATTGCCTAAAGTTCTAGTTTACCCTCTGCTAATCTCACTTGCGGTTAACATAGTTGAAGGATTCACACGGCAGACGCGCTCTCGGTTAACTTTCGGTTAGTGCTTCAGAACTAGGTTACTGCTAGATCTTTTAAAGAAAGGGTTAGAGTTCCAGCTTTAAGACTCAAGGTTAGTTAACCATGACACAATTCACACGGCTGTTAATCGAGAGTTTAATCTCAAGATTAGCAAATTTGACACTAATCTCTAGGTTAGCGCTCATCGTCTGAACACTGAGCATCCAAATTTTGCATCTTTTAGGAATTAGCATCGTCATTGATGTGCCTGAACTTGCCCTTGCTTCCTTGCTCATGTTTTTCCTAAGTGCCCCTTTCCCACCTGTATAATTCTGACTCCTATTATTATAATATGGAATAGAATAAGATCCATTTATCCATTATGTATTGGCAGACAATATTGATTATAATATTTCATACCTCTTACCCTTGAAAGCAATAATGATGATTGATTAACTTTCTTTCAACTTCAAAGAATGATAGTACTTTTTACGTTTCAATAGAGCCTCTGTCGCTTATGGATTAGGATAAGAAAAATACCGGAAACCAACTTAATTTTACAGGGTTCTTAATTTTTGTAGAAGCCTATCTGCTTCTTTGTCACACAATCTGAGTAGCCCTTGTATGTTCTTCAGTAGAACTAAGTGTAATCTTTGTTAATTCAATTTTAATAACAGAATATTGTTAGGCCAAAGAACATAATATCTGTGTGGAATTTGGCTCTGTATAGAATTGATATTGCTCTATTGGTTCAGAGACGTTTAAAGGTTTTAATTGTGTAAGGCTAAATTTAAAAAATCATTTGTCTCAAAGCTCCCGCACACGTTAGTTTATTGATGCACATTAGAAAACAAAAATCTTAAAAAATCTTTTTTTTTCAAAAAAGAAAGAAAATCCCAACATTTCACAGATTTTTCAGATTTTCATTGATCAAATAATTTTAAATACAAAAGGTCACTTTGAAAGGATTTAAATATTTTATATTTTTAAAAAAACCCTGCATTTCGCATTTAGGTTTTGAAAAACTGAAGAGCTTTGAGTCAAAAGATTTTTTTAATATAGCCTAAGAAGGAATAATAAAACTGTCTTTACACTGCCCTACCCATACACATCAGTTTTATAAATCATACATCAGTTCCGATCCCTAATGATCCAATTCCACGGTCTCCAAAAGAAAACTACACCCCTTCATACCTGCTGTGAGGGAAGCGCTATGTCAGATCAGTGTCCAGTAATTAAACATTGACGCCACTGTGTTCCCATCATCTTGGATTGCAAAAGTGAAGATACTTTAACCATTACTCACGGTTTTCTCACACCAATATGACACTGGCAAACACACCCCACTGATGGACGTTGTGCTGGTGTACTTTTCCCCCTATTATTTGCCCGTACTTTGAATTGTTTTGCCCAATCGGGCATGAATAAGCTTGTGCGTTATGCATGGCGACTGGTTGTGTTTCGTCCAATCAGGCGCGGGCAGTGCTGTCCGTCATTGACACGCTGTCAGCGACAATGATATTTAAGCTTTGAACAGATTTATTGAAGAAAGCAGAAAATAAATAATCAGAAATAGGTGTGTAAGTTCAACAATAGACTTGTGTGGCTGCGGACCTTTGCCTTGTAGTTTTAATAAGGATTTGTTGTGCACTAAGCGGGGGATACCGTGTGGATATATTTACTTACATCGGTGAGTTTCTATTTTTGAAATTATTCTCCAATTTTAGTTCCTAGTAGTAGTGTTATTATTTGAGAGCTATTTTTGTTAGTGATAATAGGATGTAATCAGTATAGATTTAGATAACTGACCCATAATTGCTTTGCTGTTGTACCATTTCCTTGAACCTTTTGATATGCAATAATTCAACACGGTATAACCGTGTTTGAAACTATCATCGGTTTGGGGAATTGCCTCAAATTTCCCATGCTTCAGTTTTGCCCAATTGAATAATAGGCTAAAACAATAGGATTTTAAAGTTATTATAAAGTAGAAGCATAGATATACGTCAATCTATTTTTAAATATTACACCACATCGCATCTATTTTCCTGTGTACTTTGTAAATTGAATACCTTTTCACGAAAAGTTTGTTATAATGATGTAGAAATAATGAAGATCATAGGGAAGGGGACGGAGAGATTACATTATTTGAATTTTGTTCAGTTCCTTTAGTTCATACAATATAGGATGTTATGCACATGCAATAATCATTACAAGATCTATAATTATCTCGCTGTCTGCTGCTCTTTAAGTTTCACCAAGTAAGACTGCCCCCAACCTTGGATAGTGTTGACTTGACCCTTGACTTCTGGCTCCCCTCCTGGGACGTTGGCTGCTGACTACGCTCTGTACTGCTTACACTCACTCACACAACTACGCCATCATTACATGTATAGTCACTATCTAGCCTTGACTTACTCTGATGTGCCATTGATGTGTTATGGATCTGTACAGGGAATAAATGTAACCACTTTAGAAACTAGGATATTGATAACTATATACGTGTACTGCAAGTTTCTACTATTTCTTTACGATCGTTGACAAGGTTGGTTTATAATGTTACAGTGTTATTCTTATTGAATATCTAATAGTGGATAGTACAGCGTTTTAATATGCTGCCTGTGTTAGTGAGTATGCATGTATCGTGTGTGTGTACAGTGCCAGCATATAGGGCAGGCATGGACGTCATCGATGTTGAGGGGAAGTTGAGTCTCAACTTGGTCCTTCCTGTTTGGCATTCAGACATCAGCATGGGTCATGTGCTAGCTCTGTAGGACTTAAATACTACGATATCTGTACTATATGTAAGCAAGAATTGTTTACAACTTAAAATTATTAATATTGGTAGTTTCTGTTTAGATGTTCGTTATGTGTGTCGGTCTGTTTGGATGTTGTTTGTTTGTTTATCTATTTGTTTGTGTGCTGTATTTTATAATGTTTGGTTTTTAAAATTTTTAAATTTAAAACATGTTCACATGTGTTTAAATTATCTGCTACAATTTGTAAACAATTACCGGGGTTGGGGGAAGCCTCTGGTATTTAAGGTATGACTTAGAGTGTCAATACTCAATGCAGCCAAAAACGAAGGAAATGGGGTTTTGAGCATTAATAACTTGATATGGTCCAAAAATGTAGGACAAATGGGAAAATAGTTCAAATTGTTTCTAGGGTATTTGCAAGTCAGAAGACAACATAATATGTGGCTCCCTGGGAATTGTATAGAGTTTGTAAAAACTCAGTTGTTTCTGCGGAAATTTGCCTGGCTTGTTTAAAATTATAAATTCATTTCAAATAGATTTTCATGATATGTGCTTCATGATACATTTACTATCATGTAAGCATAAATGTTTAATGTATAGCTTTATGTATTTGAGGCAGCTGCAGTGAACTCGTAAAAATAATCATTACTATTTTGGTTTAGCTATAAATACTGTAGTCTGAGTTAGAAATCTTTTATTTTTAAAAGTTGCTTTGTATCGCGATCAATTCATATTTTCTAGTATAACGTTTTCTGTTCAGCCTGGTTGAAATGTGAATTATTAATCCAACTGACAGTGCGTGATGTGGATATAGGGAAGCAAGGCCAGACAAAATTGTAAATTTCCTGGGAACGGCACTTTGAAAATATTCCCTTCAAATTGAAATGTATTTTTGTTATTTATCTATAAAATTTCCCTCCAAAGTCACAATTTCTTGGGTACCAGGTTCCTGAATTCCCCACTTCTTTCCAGCAATCAAATTTGCAAGGGATACAAATCTATTTAACCCCCTGAGAACTACCGGCCGATTGGTCAGAAAGATTTAATTTATTGCGCCAATCAGAGACAGTGTTAGAATAATTGTATCCCTGAAAAAGATTGGAGTGAAATAATTTACAAGCTGCATTTTAATTGGCTATTCAAATGAGTATATCTTGCAATACACCAATAAGAACCACTGTAAGATAGGCCGGTAGACCCCAGGGAGTTAAAGTTGTAACTAAATTATCCAAACATTATTTTACTTGACCCCTACGTTGTTGACCCGTCATACATCAATCAGTGATACAAACCTACTTGTAATCTTATGAAACCACAATCATTTTCTTTGCTAGTTGTAATTTAGTTGTACTTCTGATAACTAAATGACACAAGACACAATAGACTGGTGACTGACATGCACGAGTGAATCCATTGATTGTGACGCTCTCCTGGCTCGTTCGTTCCTTTACTATGCCGGCTGTACTTACTTACTCTTTGGCATATTGGTTGTAGCAGTGGCCACAGATTTTCCGAGGTGCGAGTCAACCGCACGTAGCTTGTATCTAGTCCTCGCTGTGTGTAAATGCTGACTGCTGAAACGTGTTAAAATATGTACTAGTTTTGCCGTGCGTCACGATACAAGTGATAAAATAGTATTATGATATCGGGAGACAAAATTGAAAGGATATAAATCTGACACCGGTTACTGTTGTGATTATAGGTAGGTTTGTTTTTTAATTTCTTCATGGTAGATTGATACAAAAATGGTCAATATTATTATTACAGTAACAGTTATATCTTTCATAGATGATTTGTGTCTGTCCACTGTGTGGGTATATTTGCATATGAACAGTCGGGAGCTCTAACATACCTACTCACTTGTATCAATTATGGTCATTAATGTAAATATGTACTTTTCAACTTTGAAGTGTCATGTACTCGCTGCTACCGAGGGAATGACACTATTTGTGAATGTATGTAATCGGGGGTATTGTGTATTCCCAATGCTGTTAGCACTTGCCACTAGGTAGCACCATTAGCTGATTTGTTTGTTAGAGAGTAGGACAACTGTCAGTTGCGGGCATTTCATGCATTGAAACGGTTTTAACGCTGATTAAAACAATGGTCAGGAAGAGCAATGTTTGTTCAGTTTGGTTGAAAAGCTTCAAATATGACGTCAAAGTCATCGCGACAGCCAGCTGTACATAGAATTTACATGCTTGCGTAACTAATGTATTACCGGTAATATGACAATCAGATGTCTCAAGAACCTAGTCAACATTATGCTCTTGAGATTAATGATTACTAATACATAGTTTATATGCCCACTTATTCAAATTCATTTCAACACAGACTATAGTGTACATAATTAGCGCCAATGACTTTAATTGTATTGCATGTAGTTGTACCATCCCTTGCTTTAAGAACCAATACCATAACCTCCTGTTAGACACAAAAATGCTATCATACTCTCCCTGATCAATCAATCTGCCGTCTATTTTAAAATATTACACTAGTTCACCCTACCAAGAACATACCTGTCTTCATTCATCCTTCAATTTGACTGACCCAGCATGCCCAATCTTCTTTTTATTTTCTTGTAAACAAAACTATCCCCATCCACAACATTCAATAACCTTCCCACACCACCTTCTATCAACACCAACCTTACTAGCCCCTTCATTCAACCAAAATGTTCACCACACCAAGGATGCATTTATGCTGTCTAGGGTAGGGGAAAAAAAGAGATTTCATTTTCCCCTTCCCTAGCCATACCCACATTTAAAGTAAACCCAACTTTCATCCAGTGATTAACCAAGTCTGGTACAATACAAAACATTTTCCCGCAAGATTCTAAGATCGCTATATAACCAGGTCATATAATTCAGTACTGTACACAAACTATAAATTTCACGTATTTGTTCCCGATCCAATAGTATACTGCTGCCGAGTAAACGATAGTATGTAGCAATATCTGCCACCACAAATTAGCTTGGGGAACGTGCACATCTACCATGAAGCTAGAGCAACGCTCGATGTAATCGAAAGACAGACGAGGACATTCCTCTAATGCACTAACACTGAAGTAGGTCGTGGGGCTTGTTCAGCGATGGGCAAAAATCAATGTTTAGATACTTTCATATTGGATTTGTCCTGGTACAATTTGCCATAGTCTGTGCTGTGTTTGCTAGCATCACTCTCATGCTCTTCAACTTGTTGATATTATATTCATACAGGGTGAGTCAAAAGGGGTGATTTAGTAAATACTTTACTTCAAAAGCAGGGGTTGAAAGTTGTTATTAAAATTCAAATAACATTCTGAAAGTATGTAGTTTTCAATTGTACTAGCTCACGTAATGCATCAATTCAGACAGTGTTGTGGCCAGCCCGGTTATTCAGATGCAAGCCCCATTTTTAAAGAAAATTGTCCCGGTCGGTCGGAAGGTGAAGAAGGTCCATAATGGACTGATTTAGCAGGGTTTGTATTCTTTCTATGAATTTTAATGTTCACCTTTTTCAGGGTGGAGGCACTCTGCCCCCTTGCTACGCCACTGTGTGCTGATTAACAGTATAAAGGAAGTGTCTTGGCAATGTCTTGCTAGACGTCCCGTAACTCAAGTGCGCATGCTCAAACCAATTAAAATACGTTGTAGCTATACACGGTTTATTCCGTACGGGACGTGAGGCAAGATATAGCCAGTGTCTTTTATATGGCACAACTCTACTATAGTTTGATCAGTTCCAAATTGGCAAAGCCTCCTTACAGCAGCGAATGAATACACAAGGATGCGGGCGGGCTGAAGGCAACAAGAGCACTGCAATGCATCATATGCGTGTGTGTGGCCATAATCACGCGTGTATGCTTGAATTACTTTTGCGCGCGGAGAGGTAAAAACCAAATATTTCTCGCCAATTGGAACTGATTATTAAACTAAAGTTACAGTTTTGTGTATATTCTGCCGTTTAAGAAGAAACAGATTCTGGCTATCTGAAAATCGGCTAATAAAAGTCTTGCATTTCCTTAACCATCCATGTTACGAATGAACATTGTATAATGTGTAGTTGATTTTATAGTTCAATCAGTTCAAAATTGGCGAGAAATACTCGTTTTTTATCTCTCCGCGCTCAAAAGCGTGCGCCCGTGATTATGTCCACATGCACGCGGTATTGGCCGCACGCACGTGTCACATATATGATGCACAGTGCGCTTGTTGCCTTCATGCGCGCCCGCGTCCCTCTGTATTCATCCGCCGCTGTAAGGCGGCTTCGCCAATTTGGAGCTGATCAAACTATAGTTGTTTCACCACAGTGCTTTTATCCCATATCAAGCAAAGTACATAAGTGTTTCATTAGTGTTCAGCCATGTAAAGGAATGGAATTTGAATACCCCGTTTAATATTGAACTTCTATTGTGAACCATGTACAGTATTATATGTACGACTGATTATGAGTTTTATTGGTTGTGAAAATGCAGTTTTGTGCATATAAATAATCATGAATTAAATAAATGTCATCTCGCAGCTAATATTCCTATCTTAATTTATTACTCATTCTGGGAGAGAATGAGGATAATAGTGACATTACCATTAACAACAAATAGGTCAAAATGATGAAAAACACTGTATAATCATATAGAACCTGCAATAAACTTTGTTCAATTTATACCCAACTGAATGAAAATGGGGAATTTAAATTCATATTATGTTGATTGGTCATTTTAAAAGGTTACTAACAACCTGTCAATAGGGTTATCATACCAAAATGCTGATGACATGTCAAAGTAGGATTATCATACCAAAATTCTGCTCAAGAAGTTTTATTTCATGTAGGTGGAACAAAAGTTTGATCAAAGTTTTAGTAGGACAAACCTTTCACTAAAATGTTCCAATTGGTGGGAATTTGTCCACACTGAAACCCATGGCATAGTAGAGAACATGGAAATGCTCTCAGACAGGTGAAAGATGTAATCATCAGCACTGTTTTAAAATGTCAGAAACCCTGCAGGTACGAAAGCTTGTATGTTGCGTGATAATGATAAACCCATTTGCTTTGCTTCCGTCACCATTTTTGCTTTGCTTCCGTCACCATTTATTGGTGTGTTTTTCCTTTTAGTTTTACTTCAAATATTATGGGGTTTTTAATTTGCGTCATAACTGTTTCTTAATGAGACTTGCAGGTTGATTTGTGCTTTATACAATTAGTCATATGATACGTCTACTACTCAGGTCTGGACAAAATGGGTAATTCAAGGCGCTCCTTTCAAATGATGTTAGAATTTAATAAAGAATCAATACATAAATATGTGGAAGACATTTTTGTATTTTAAAGGGAAATTGTTTTTATCTTGCCAAGAAAAAATGTGCCTTTTTCCAGGTCTCATACCGTTTAGCATGTAGAACCCATTTAGGCAATGTAAGGTGAAACTAGAATTACATTTATTTATAATGTACCAGTACTCAATGAAATACATAAAGGCACTGGTTTTGATACCATCTAAGCCTACTTGCTTATAAACCAAAATATCCTGAATTTAAAATAAGGAGCAGCCTCAATCATTTTCTGCCCTTAAATAAAATGTTTCGTTTTGACGGATAATTTTGGGTTGTTATTGCAAATAATGCTTAATTGTACGTGCCAAATTTTGTTATTCACTGCATGTATTTCAATATGCCCTAATTTCTGCCAATCTTTGAAAGTTGCAATTGAAAAGCTTCAGTTTAATTGACTTTACATTGAAAAGTAATTCACAATTTAAACTGGGGATATCTGACAAATTCATTTCAGATAAATCCTGTAAAAAAATGAATTTGAAGATGCCGAGTTGTTGTGTTCAAAAGTATACAGACCTGATAATTGAGTTTTAGGAACAAATAGGCATTCATTTCATTCAAAAGTATTCCTTATTTGTGTTCAGGTTTTTAATCACATTGATGCATAGACCGTGAGATGGTTAGAAGATTCAATAATGATTCACGCAGTTCATGTTAAAGAGTCAGTATTGTGATTTTCATGGATTTATGAATTGGATTTGATCTCAACCAAAACATTCATACGATCTTTACAGATCAGTGACTGCAATACTGTGCATTAGACTTTTTGTAGTCTATAGTAGACAGGGCAGTCTGTACATTATTTACATTGGTCAAGAGGCAGTCCTTTGGAATAGGTTCTATTAGAGCCAAAGTTATAGTCGGCCAGTGGCAACCTACGTTTAGAGCTCTTTTCAGAGCCACCATCTCTGTTCAGTGGAAAAGTGGCAATCCATCTGAACGGCTCTTTTCTGATCCACCAATCTTTCACAAGTAGACAAGGGGCACCTACTCTAAAATCATCGGGCAAGGGGCAGCCCAAATGATGATAACAATAGAGAAGTGGCAATCTCTATGTTTTGCTTAATATTATTATAATTTGGTCCTTTAAAAGTCTGAGCTTATCCTGACAGCATTAAACTTGTCTGACGGCGAACCCGTTAAACACTTATACCCGTCGTTAAAGCCTATCTGACAATTTAAAAGTAGACAAACTCATGATTCATAACTTTTGTAAGGTTGAATTTTCTACCAGTTGAAAAATCTACTTAAACATCTACACGGAATAATCATATTTCCATATTGTAAGACATCCAAAATATTTCTATTTTTGCTGAATTGAGATGGCATTAGGTAGAAAGAGAAACCAATCTTAAAGGAAAGCGGTCATGGTGAGGAAAAGAACCGCTGACGGCGATTGTTGGTCCAGCTAAACCTTAGCTAATAACTAATACATCACTTATATCACACGATAGAAAATGCGTTCAATCAAATGAAGGATGGTTGATTGAGCGCGCCGTTCACATTGGGTTAAGAGATTGTTGTGGAGTCGCACACAATACCGCTTGCATGTAAACATACGTAGAACAATTACAGACTGCGCCAATGTCCAACTTGTTTAGATTCAAATAGTCGCTGCGCGCTGTTCAATTTTCGTTAGAATCCTCACCATGACCGCTTCCCTTTAATCAAGAGAAATAATCCTAACCAGAGCGACTCAACTCGTAGATTGAGAGATCATTTTCAGGCAAATCTTTCTTTTTAATCATCGTCACCACGCCCATCTTAGAAAGAGAGTAGATACAACAATTCAATGCCATTCACCTGCTTGCCGCATGTTCTCACCTTTGCCATTTTTCAACCCTATAAAATAGTCATTATGACGATCATCACAGAAAGTTATTTTTTTAGTGACGGGCGGCTATTTTTTGTGATCAATTGTTTCCCCAGCACTTGGCAGTAGTAATTATTGATAGTCATTTTCCCTAATGCTGTTTTGATAAAATGATAGAGCTTAGTCTTTTGTCATCTTTATATTATAATCAATAGTTGTCAGTGCAGAATATGATAGAAGAAAAGAAAATATTTTTACTTTCTCTTTCAAATTTGTTACTTTCATCAGGGCTTTTAATGCCACAGATTGTATTCAGTATGGTATGGGGAAAGTGTACCCCAGTTATATGGCGTAGTAATTAGTATAAATTTGTATGTCCATTTTGTTGTGGTTATGCAAAATCGTCTTAGAAACTAAAAGCTTTCTTTTTATTCTTTGTTCAACCTTTAAGTACGGATGTGTGTGCAAGGAAGTCAAAGTTGAATTCACAACTGTTTATAAGGTCATATTTTGTTACCTCAGCACCAAAAAGGTGGTTATTTTGCATTTTAATTATTTTTTTGTCTTTAGGCTATTGTATTTGTGTTAACCCTTCACGAGATCGACTTGTGTTTGGGCTTATTTTAAAGGCAATTTAATACTCTTTGATAATCTGAAGAGAGAATTGATTAAAGCACAATTAGTCAGGGTGGTTGAGGAAGTGGATGAGGAGGAGGAGATAATTGTCTAAAATTTGGGTGAAAATGGAGCGTTGTCATGTAATTAGAGCTTTCTAATTCTTATTCTTATGTCAGTTTAGTTATGCAAAAATGCTTTACATCATTTACTTAAAGTATCAATTAGCTTAATTGCTTAATTAGCTAATTAACTAATTTTCAAATCTGATTATCGAAGTAGGATGAACCATGTGCATATATATAGTCACAAATCCGTTTTTGCGTACGTTTCAAAGTATTATTTGAAGGAAAATTGGAAAAGAGTTATCAAGGCTCTGATTTTGATGCAGTTAGTCTTAAAGGTAGATGACCCGATCACATTCCGATTTTCAACTTGAAGTTTTCTATTCTACATGAAAGGTCATCCTTAAAAAAGTTGTGTTCCAAAGTTTGAGTTGCATAGCTCTAATGGTTCTTATTTTAGACGCACAAGATGCTGTGAACTGTACCCATTGAGTTGTACACAAACTATATCGGTGGTATACCACCATTCGCGGTAATTCGACGTTATTTAATCGATTTCTCCGTAATTATACCGATCTAGGCCGTCAAATTTCAGTATGATGATGAGAAAAATACGAGCTTTCATATGATATGAAAATCTTCGTATGTTTGAAATAATTCTGTGTTACGAAAATGTGATCGGGTCATCTACCTTTAATTTGTATTTGCATAATTTAGTTATTTTTTCCAGTATTTAATATTTGGTATTTTGACCAACCGGTATATATATTTCCTAATAAGCTGACCAATTAATTTAATAATGTATATGGCTGGATGGGTAATTTACTCTTTTACAACCAAAAAATACCTAGCCTTAAAAAAGGTCCTGCTTTTAGACAATGGAGAAAAGAAAAAAAAATCATCATTTTGTATTAAATTTTAAATGTTGCACCCTGTGTAATGTTTAGGTCACCCTGTATATTTGATTTTGAGTTGCCATTCACAATCTTTAGATTATAAGCTTTCCAAATATATATAGTTTTATACCCTTTAGATGTAAATGTTTTGATATATTCTCCTGAAACTGCGAAAGGAAGTATATTTTCATGAAATAGACCATGTAACACCAATGTAGCCCAGGTTAAAAAACATCATAGTCAGAATTTGAAAAGAATAATCAAAATTGTCAGGTTTTAAAACATGATTAAACAAGATATGACTTGTGGTTCAAAAATAATGCCAACTATAAGCTCCAAAATTAATAAGAGGGTACCCTCCCCTTTGAAATTCCACAAATCTTGGCATGTGGGTTACTCGTAACGAAACACACATAAGGCCAAGACAGAAAAAAGTTTTGTTTCACATATACCCTGCATGCATATATGTGGAGTCACTTTTGCTGCATAGCACTACGCGATGAGCCAAATTTTGGGATTTATTTTTATTTGGCTCTGAAAGAGCAAAACATAAAAGTGGGCCAAAAACACACACACACAAAATTGCAAATCCCAAATATATGTGAGACAGACACTTTTTTTGTGCCTAACATCTGATTTAATCTCCTCACGTATATGTACATATTGAAAGCTCTCGGTTCATTTATTTGACAGTGAATTTTGCGTGAGTTTTAATCAAACACTTGATTGGACCACTTGAATGTGGCGTACTAATAAACACTACTGCATATACATTGTGTAACTTGGGTGGAGTTTGGCAATAAGATGAAGATTTGTGGACTTACAATTGAGCGTACAACCGTAGCCCGTGGTCTTATAACTACTACAATTTAAGCTAGGACTCAAGTGCAAATGATTTTATTGGAGGAGATGGAAACATTTGTTTTGAATTAAAGATGATGATATAGGGTACATTGACCTTACAGACCAGATATATTCTCTGCATGTTTTGCCTTGTTCTTGCTAATGTTGATGAAAGATTTGGATTTGACCCAGAAGTTATTTCTCATAGGCAGCCCAAAAAGACAAAATTGAGTTTACTTAAAAGTTAAAGCTGTTGGAATATGAATATTTGTCATGACGATGCTTTTTGATCTAAGAGTGCTTTTATTAAATTACTCTGCAATTTAAGTGCACCGCAAACAGGATAAGACACTACGCATACAGGTAAGGCCCCTGAAACTCAATGTTGAGTTTCCCGTCCCGCCCGCGTTATGATTTTCCACCCGCGTTAGAAATCGAAAATCTGAAAAGTAATTCATTATTTTGAAAAATTCCATTTTTTCACTCGTTCAGTTCAGTAATTTTTTGTGACAAAAAACTTACAACAAACACCGTATTGCTTCCGAGGGGTTTCGTTGATCCGCTATGGTTTCATTACATTGAAAAATATGCAATTAGTATAACTGTAAACCATTGCAACAAACGGTAAACATGCCTTTAAAAAGGCAGCAATATAGCAATATCGGAAAACATGTCATGTAAACAACAACATCGAATTCGACGCCTTTGCACGCGACCAACAAATCACTAAAAAATGTTCTGCATTTTTAGATAGACTGATTATTCTGAATAATATGTGTGGGTCTATAAAATCCCAAAAGTTCCAAATTAAGATGAAATCTGCATCGTAAAATTCATAGAAATACGACATTGCCATCCAAGTATATAAATCCCTGTCCAAATTGCCTTCTGGAAATCCCTATTATGACCAGCAGCACCGTTCAGCTCTAGACTAGATTTAGAATTTCACAAGTTTGAAAATAAGTCAGAACATTTAAATAAATAAATGTTAATAACTAAATAAATAATAAAATAGAAACTAACTTTTAACTTTTGAAAATAACTTTTAAAAATAAAGTTAAACACTAACTATTAAAAAAACTTTAATAAAATAACTTTTAAAAATAAATTTAAACAATAACTTTTAAAAATAACTTTTAAAAACATCTTTTAAAAACAACTTTTAAAAATAACTTATAAAAATGAATTTAAACAATAACTTTTAAAAATAACTTTTAAAAATAACTTTAAAAAAACACCTTTTAGTTTGGTATTTTTTTCTCAATTGGATCAAGTCTAACATCTCATGTGCTTGCACACTCTACTCTACCTCTGCCTGGAGGTCAGCAACATTTGGCATGTGTTGTCTAGATGGCAACGGTCCCTTGGCTTCAGCACATGGTATTCAATAGTTGATTGACTGTCAATGGGGTTCACAGACCTCTCCAGGTTCAGTTGGTTAGGGAGGAGAAAGGCTCTTCCTTAGGCCTTAGGTTTGTTACGCTGTTTTGGGCCTTGATTTGATTCACAATGTTCTAATCTAGTTGGTTAAGATCCAGGACGATAGGTTAAATAACCGATTCTTTAAAATAAAGAATAATGAATAATGAAATAGTTGCCTCATTGTGAGCTGGAAAAATGTGACCGGAAACTCGTAATGAAGTTTCAGTGGCCTAATGGCTTAAAAGGTGTTCAACCGGTATTGTGTTCATTTCATGGAAATAAAATCCACAATGTTTAGAGATAACAAATGCTCAGAACCAGTGTGGAGACACGTGAACATTCCCTATCATCTCTTGAACACAATAACTACACATACAGGTAATTCAACCTGTATCTCCATTTCATGGCCCTTCCACTCAAGCCAAGGCCCTTTTGAATTGTCCACATAATTCTGTAAACAACATACAGACTTGACCAAATCAACTATTGTAACTGGTTTGTATAGCCCTTGTAATAATTCAATAACAAGTCAAATAAATCAACATCAGTGGAATTAAGGCTGTGTGGTTATTGATCAAATGCCATTGGTAAATGGGATCAGTATATGCTTCACAATTAATCAATATGGAATTATTAAGGGCAAAGAACTGATACCATAACATTATCATTTTAGGGAGACATCATATACCTTAGCTTTGTATCATCTTAACTGTATGGATGAGTGGTAGCATTTTTCAGTGTTGTCAGATGGCCATGACTTCAATTTAAGTCAACATTATTAGGGTCTTGAAATGTGTATAACCTGAGATTCGTTGAAGATTGTGAAGACACTGAAACATGGTCAGTAAATGCATTGATACTGTCATTCAGGTAAGTTAATTGTGTTGAAAGTGACTTATGCACAGGGATGCAAGACTTCTGGAAATATCCGGAATTTCAGATATTTGGCCATAAAAAGAAAAGAATTCCGAAATCGGATGATGTTATTTCAGCATAAAAAGAGTCAAACATGGTTTTTTTTAGGGGATGCCTATATATAGCCTATAATCCAGACAAGCCCCTATAAAATGTTGATGCCGCGCGCAAACGCTCGGGCCATCTGGCCAAGCTCGCGTAAAAAGTTCAGGAAATTGATCAATCACCCACTTGCATCCCTGAAAGCAGGTTGGTTTTGACAGGGTTGTGATATTTGTTGACTTGTGACTTGATTTGACATATTACCCAAATGACTTGCTCTTAAATGATAAATTGATATTGGTCCCATATTGAAAAATGAAATAAATTGAAGCCTTTTTGTTATCGATTAAATTTGCAAGTAATATAGGTACTACATGTAACTGCAAATGGGATTGTTGGATAGTAGAAATATCAGCCAAGAATACATGTCATTTGTAGTAGTTTCATAAGGCTAAATTAAACAAATCATTTGTCTCAAAGCTCCCGCGCGCGTTAGTTTATTGATGCGCATTAGAAAAACAAAAATCTAATTTGTTTTCTTTCTTTTTTTCTTTCAAAAAAAAAAAAAAATCCCAAAATGTCATAGATTTTTCAGATTTTCATTGATCACATCATTTTAAATACAAAAGGTCACTTTTACAAGGATTTCAATATTTTATATTTAAAAAATAAAAATAAAAAAAACTTTAAAAAAAACGCATTCCGCATTAGGTTTTGAAAAACTGAAGAGCTTTGAGACAAAAGATTTTTTTAAATTTAGCCTAAGATGCATAACTTCATTGAAGTTTGCCTATTTGTGACTGTCACACTCACATCAAAAAGGAGCTAATGCCGGAAGCATGTATTTAAAAATATTCATGAAATTAAATATGAAAAAGAAAGAAAATAAAAAGGATTTTCTACCTCATATGTCACATACAATTTGAATGCATTGAGAAAGGTGTTGTTTTAACGATAAACCTTTGCATGAAAATAAACCATCAATGTTCATTTGTAAATACATCCCCCTATCCATGTGACTTTGTCACATTTAGGATTTCACATCACTCTTTCGGTCTACAAAGACTTTTTTAGACTTGGAATAAAGTCTGTGGAAACAATTATAACATCGAGGGAAATTGTCTCTATTTTGAAGGAAATTGTTTATATCTGGCTTGAAAATGGCATTTTCTCAGACTTTCTGAAGCCAGCGAAATAGATGGGTCTTCAGCATATCATATTCCTTATATAGGTTACAATGCATAAGATTTCCATGTCCCCCGCATTGAAACCATAAAAACATAAAGTGGAATTATAACAATGTTATCATTATCAACATTGTGTAATATTGTCAATGACGTTTGTTTTCCCCGCATTGAAACCATAAAAACATAAAGCGGAGTTATAACAATTTTATCATTATCGTTATCATTACATTGTGTAATATTGTCAATGACATTTGTTTTTTCTTGAATTTAATTTCACTTGTTGGTAATGATGTCATTTTGCACCCTTTGCTAAGTCCTTTAAACCCTCGACTATATTATTGGGTGAAAAAATACTTTGCTGTTTTTATTTTTGTTCCCTGACTTGCAGTCTTATGTGTGTGTTTTATAGTCGATACTGATAACCCTAACCCTAGAATTGTAGCAGTGGGATGGATAAAAAACAGGGGGAGGGGGTTAAATGGGGGACAACAAAATTATATCTGCCACCCCTGGGGATTGAACTCGGGTCGCCGGCGTGACGGACAAGGCAAACAATCATGACACCACAAGCGCTGGGCTTGCCAGGCTAAATGTTCGCACACCCTATATACCCGGGTTGAGTGCATTGGGGATACAAGTTTTGTGCACTCGCCCAGAAGAGCTGCTGGCAGTGTTGTTCCGTGTGGTGTAGTAGGGTTAGGGTTTATTATATTTTATAATTTGAATACAATTGTCATAGTATCTTAATTGTGTGTTTCAAATGATTTCATAGCCACATTTTAACAATTTAATACAAATCATTTGAACAATTCCCCAAAATGGCATTTAAACTGGACTGTATAAAACTATAAGGTTTATCGCGAATCAGCCATTGATTATCCTTTTCTGATGCATTGTGGGATCGCAAAAGTGCAAATTCTGCCCCATCCTGGATCCCACAATGCATCAGAAAAGGATAATCAATGGATTTTTTCCGATTGGCGATAAGGCTTATGGATTGAGTGTGCAAAAATAGGATATGAATCAAGATTGGTCATACTTTGAAACATAAAATGATCAACATAGATTATAAATATAGAATCTCATAGCATGAGACTATATTCCAAGAAAACTTGATTTCACTTCAAATAAGGTCTAAACAGTTACCTACCCCCTTGTTTTGATTATTTAACAACTCACTAAAAATGTACTAGTCATCCTCCCCTGCTGTCATACTGTTGGCCCACGCTTGTATTGGCGTGTGTGTACGATGGGGTTGGTTTAACGCGACACTTCCCTCAATCTTAGTCATATGAGTGGTCGCACGGAAGTGGTGCATTTTGTCAGGATCTGGACGTGCATAACACTCTGCCAGGTCAGATCTGGACCCCTATCTTGCACATGTGCCTTCAAGGGTTTATATATATGTATGGTTAAGTGGCCAACTTTAAATAAACAGCGTCAATTATAATGTCGCACTACTTGTAAAACAGACAAATATATATTTTGCCAAGTGAAAATGCTCGTATGTGACCCGTCACATGTTGGAGGTCCGAGTCAAATCCAAGTTATTGGTGTGAATTGAAAGAGCACATTTTAAGCTTTGAAATGATACCTTGTTGAAAGTATTAATGGGACTTCGAAATGATACCTTGTTGAAAGTATTAATGGGACTTAGTAATCACAAGATATGAGTTAAAGAAGCATATTTTTTTCTGTTATTTTCTTTATATTTCACCAAATATATTAGACTCTATCTCAGAACTGAACCGTGTCTGCCGACAACATTTCCTTTTTGACATGACTGGCACATATACTCTCAACATTAGTAATTACATAATTCATACTTGTATTTAATCTCATCCACTATGATAGATTAATTATTTTCAAGTGCACATTTTGCACTCAGTGAACAACCAAAGACCAAAGTATACAACCTCTTGTTTCAAGAAAGGTTGCAAACAAAGATGTGTTGTAAATAAATTACAAGTTATATAAGAGACAGACACATATATTTAACTATATTACCTGTCGTCACATGCATATAATCGTTGAAAAAATAATCAATTAGCAACATTTCCGTCAACATTAGCACCAGCTTGTTGTCATTAGCCATATTGTATAATGGAAGTTCAAATGCCACGATTACACATTTAATTGGCAAAGGGGCAAGGCCACAAGCAACTTTTGTTTTTAATAATGATTTTTTGTTATGAGTTATTGTTTGTTTGTTTTGGTTTTGTTTTGTTTGGTTTGATTTATTTAGATTTAGTTTGGTTTGGTTTGGTTTGTTCTGTTTTGTTGGTTGGTTGGTGTGTTTGCTTACTTGTGTTTACTCGCTCGCTGTTTTTTCTCTCAAAATGAATCTTCATTTTAAGGAAAAAGGAAAGGAGGAGTATACCATCTTTATAATGAATTATGACAATTAAGACTTATACATACTATACTATTTCAATTTATACTAAAATTGTGACATTATTTTGACCTGTATGCCAGTGCATGGGACTACTAGAGATTTGTTGTGTGTTTTTAAAAGTAAGAAAAACAACCCTTTCACCATGCTGACATGAATGAAATCATTTAATACAAAATTCACTTGTCAGGCAAAACCTGATGAAATTGAAATGATAACATGTGAAGCATAACTGTCTAATAGCTATTACAGACAGCCGAGTCAGTATTATGTGATTAGCTTCATGCAGTGTAATATATATTTTGGGACGTATTTAGCTACCACCCACCTAATACATCTTCCCGTTGACGTCACTACTGTTCCAAAATAGCCACCAAACAGGGTAAATACCCTGTACAAGTGAGACTCATCGGCATTAAGTGTGTTGCATGATGAGGGTTTTGATATTTAACTGTATTTATGTTGACCAGATAGGCATTGCAGGAGCTTTACGATGTGACGTTCGGATGTCATACTAGAAGCTCCACTTCCTTTAGGGGGACGGTCGGTACTTTTGTCTGACATTTAGAAAAAAACTCTGTGGCTTATGATTAATTATTAATGATAATCATATAACAACTCGATTGCTTTTTGTACACTCCTACTATATTGTTGTTAACACTTTTATTTCATAACACTTTCCACGCGGCTATTATTTCTACCATACACAGAACAGATTTTTCTGAAACCTTTCACAATTTTCAAAGTCTATCTCAATGATTCCTGACTCAATACTAGGCATGTTTGTACTTTTGTCAATGCATTTCTCATGGTGATTCCAAATATGGTAATGAAATTCAATAATGTTGACATTTTTGAAAAAAGTTGTGAATTTTTGGAATGTCGTCTGCAGCTGCCTGCCGCGTGGAAAGTGTTAAGTTGCTTCATTTTGTTTAGAAAAACTTCATCATTTATGGTGCATTACATTTCACAAATTCGAATCTACTCACTGTGTACAACTATACTGAATAATCATATTGGCCAGGAACTGAAGGCTTAAGCAAAATTAGTCAAGTTAAACAGCATTAGCTGTCTGCACAGGTGTTCCATCCATAGGGCCCCGGTTAACCTGGCCCAGATCTGTGATGTTGCCAGGATTTATAATTACAGTGTGTCCCCAAAAGAGTTGCAAGTATATTTTGAATTCAAAAAGCAATTCAGTATAAATATGTTTAATCATTTTTGATTATTTTGAAAATGCCATAATGCTACGGATGAAATTCAAGCTATTTTACGCGAGTGTGATTTGTTGTTACTGGTACATCCAAATGCATTATGATATGCGCGAACAACTACGCATGCATGCGCATGGTGATCTTACGATTGATCAATCAGAACAGCAGTCATTTTCAATGCTTCCGGTACGCACTTCAGAGTTTACGCATGTATGCACGCATTGGTGGAATTGTGTCCATAGCATTATGATGCTGACTATAGCTACTGCTTGTACGCAGCAGTCGCACTGTGCAAGGATGCAGTGATCCCAGAAATGCAAACTAACCAATCATGCTCCGTGGCATCCAATTTCAAAGTGTATGATTGGATGTTCATGTACAGCAGCAATAATGTGACGTGCACCCATGTGCAGTGCGTCATCATACTGCGTTAATGCTTGGCGTAACAGAGATCATGAAATTATTAGTTTGATAGTTGATACTAAATACAGAGGCAAACAGTGTTTGAAGTCGGCTATTTAACCGCAATTTAACCTGTTAATTTACCGCAACACATTTTCCCTGTGGTAAAATTGGTAAATTCTGGAATTTCAATTAATAGATCAGTCATTTGTTCACTGGCCCATTTGTGTACAAAAGACAGTAATCCTTGCTCATGATACTGTTCATGTTAGATGTAGGCTATTACTTTTAGGAATGTAATGCCATCAAAATGTATAGCCAAGGCGTACAAAATGGCCTTAAAAACTGCTATAAAAGATACATTTTTTGCTGGAGGATTCCTCTCAGTTTATAAACCCTTAATACAAAGCCTGCATACCTTTTTTATGTTATTGTTACATGAACATTCAATGCCCACCATTAATGTCCCTGTGCTTTTGCTAGGTTCATCCCCCATTGCCCCATACACATCGGGGGGGGGGGGGGGGGGGGTCAAGTTTGAAATGGATCTGGATGTGAGGGTGGTTCTTTGTAACTGGGGGGGGGAGGGGTGAAAGCAAAGGTGCATACAATAGGAGTCATTGGGTGAGAGAATATCAATGTGGCAAAAAAAGGGTCTTTGGGTCACAAGGTTAGAACATTTTCTAAAAAAGGGGTCTTTTTGGTCAGAAATGTCCCAAATGTAGTAGAGTCTTTTAGACAATTATTAATTGTTTTCAAACAACATTTCCATGTTTAACACAGGAGAATGTTTTCAAACAACCTTTTTATGTTTAACACAGGAGAATGTTTTCAAACAACCTTTTTATGTTTAACACAGGAGAATGTTTTCAAACAACCTTTTTACGTTTTAACTTTTAAAACATGGAAGAATTCATGGACTCAAGGGATGGGTCATTTACATTCATTTATATTGGAATCAAAACAGCTATCATGTTTGACTATATCATGAGGCAAGTTCACACTGACTATTGGTGTTGATACCTGTCGCAAACATCATATTGCTTTGGACATCATTTGACCATACTTGGGAGTAATTTTGTTATACCCGTCACAGGGGTATTCATATAACAGAATTATGCCCAAACTTGCATGTATGTCTGTGCTTGAATATCAGTGCCCAATTTGAAGGAAATCACATTGGGGTTTGCGCAGCATACACCGACACAATTGGAAATATGTCCAAGGAACTGTTTTTGTGATAGCAATACTTATTGGTGGTCTATCATTAGGAGATCTTACACATTAACTATTTGTTGTTGGAAAGTAAGATGTTAGTAAAATTTAAAGTTAATAGGGAAATAAGTCTATTTATGTTTTCCTAATTTCACCTGGAAACCTTTTTCAACCTTTATGGTTGGCAGCAGTGTGAACTCTCCATTGTTCCCCATTTGGCCAGGTTCCAAATTTCCAACTGGTTGTTTGGGTATGTCATACACAAACTTTACTTGCCTGGTAACATTTTACCTTAACATGCACAAACGTTACACACACTTGACTAACTGTTTTGTTTACTTTATATCTCAACAGATTGTGTTCAGTATGTACCATACTTAACTGTCAAGCGTAATCTACATACCAATCCAATACAAGTTTTGGCGCTGCAGTAACCCACACAACATAGACACAGAAGATTTAGTGTTTGTATTGGAAGGCAACCATTTGGGAAGATAAAGAAAGCCATGGGTAGGAAAAAGATTCAGATCTCCAGGATTAATGATGAAAGAAATAGACAGGTAAGATCCATGGCGGTTAACATTTAGAATACCCTACCATTCTTATTCCTCACTGTGTTAGTGTATGGGTCGTTCTTTAAAGGTCCCCATTGAAGACATGCAGTGGTAGGGTATATTAAAGGAACTGCGAGATGACTGCAATAGCAAGCATTGGCTAGGGCAGGAAAAGAGAGTATTTATGGAAGGACATTATTTAACGCTTTCCATGCGGCAGGCGGCTGCAGACGACGTTCCAAATTTTGACAAAATGTTTCAAAAATGTCAAAATTATTGAATTTCATTACCATATTTGGAACCACCGTGAGAAATGCATTGATATAAGTACAAACATGCCTAGTATTGGTTCAGTAATACTTCAGATAGACCTTGCCATTTAGGAAAGTTTTCTGAAAAATCTGTTTTGTATATGGTAAAACTAATAGCCGCGTGGAAAGTGTTAACCTATTTAGTGGTACCGGGAGACCGTACAGAAGTGTTACACAGCAATATTACAAACAGAATTAGCCTTGTCCAATGGCTGCAAAACAAGAGACTCGGAACTCCTTTCATTTGTTCCTGTGAACACAAATTCAGAATTCACCCCTTTACCGTTACATACCGGGACAGTGGGGTAAAATGATGTAACCTGCTTTTGGTAGCCATGGCCCTCAAGATCTTCTTGTGAAAATAAGATGATATTTTGGCTTTATTGCATGAAGCAGTTGTGGGACCTCCTTATTATCAATCCTGTTCAAGATGATGTGACATTTACAAAATGTGATAAAAAGAATAAATCAAGTTAGTCATTGGTGAGATGTTGAACATCATTGGCAAGATTTCTCACACTAAAACCTTGTGCTCTATCATTTCCAAATACTATTGACACTAAATATCACTATTAAAATTGGTTGATTTAGCACTGCGCACTTAATAATGTCCAGCGATTGTAATTTTGAGTGAGATAGGTTTCAATTTTCGATTTGCCTCCTCTCCGCACGTCAGCATATAATCTCCGTTTCATTTACAAGGAGCAGTAAGACGCAGGTGAAATAGAGCTCACTGATAGATTGCCAAAAGCATCAATTGTTGAAGCTGACTAATGAATAGAAGTGAGCAGATTAAGACAAATTCATAATTATTGGAAATAAATGACTTTTTTCTCCCTCCCTTTGCTCTGCCTGCAGTGCCATTGTCCTCCGTGTAAAGGTAATAACGTTTGGTCTCGCGCCCATCACACGAGGAATAAAGCGGAGCATCAATATTTTCTCTTTCTGCGTAATGCTGTTATTACCCTTTACACAAAGTCTCTTTTAACAGTGTTGTTTCCTGATGTACTTGAGCAATGTAGCGTGGACAAATTAGTAGATATTTCTTTTATTTAGCGTGAAAACCACCAAGGCCGAGCTAAGATTGCTTCCGTATGACTGCTTATCAATCAGAGATGATAACACAGTGTGTGTATTTGCTGTTATAGACATCCAGATGCTGGGCAAAGAGCGAGAGAGAGAGAGAGCCGACTGTACAGATAGATGATGGTTTGACTGGCTTAGCTGGTTGGCTGGCTTGTGGGGGGATTGCCCAAGTGCATTATATCAGAAGTCTCGCAATTAGCACCGATTTACAGAGAGATCAAATACTAAATGTATTTAGGTCCCTTTGACCTTGCATTGCAATCTATTGTAAACTCCAATCGATCATAATATTAATATGTGATATCAACTTTCATATAACAAGTATCGCTTTGCCCTCTGTAATTTTCCATAGACAGTTTTACCGTCTATGAATTTTCACACCATTTTTAAAAATCGAAATAAAAACAAGTGTATTTGATGACTTTTTGCCAATAAACATTGCAAGTTGAAACATACAAATAAATAAGGTTAGAAAGATACTCATTATTCTTTATTTAATTTTGATTATCTCTTTTTCTTCTTCCATGACACAAATTTTTATTTGAAATTCGAAGAGATCTGAGATTAACTTCAATTATGTAACTTTGTAATTATTAATGATGGCTGAGAATTAAACAGAAGTCGGTCGTTAGTTGTACCTGTTTTCTATGAAAAAAAGCTTTCTAAGTGTGACATATTCTAACTTCAGACATACCTAATGTGAAAATAAATTACACTTAGTTTAATACAGAGAAGACTTAATAATCCCATTTTCAAACCAAAGACTGGACACATTTTCCAAATAAGTGCTCTTTGTTCCTGAATGTCTTTAGATGGAGAAGGGGTTTGACCATAGGTGCACAATTTTAGTTTTTCATACTAAATATTTGAATGGGAATACTTAATAACTACTAAATATTTGAATGGGAATACTTAATAACTACTAAATATTTGAATGGGAATACTTACTAACTTAGTGATATCACTACTCTGAAGATTGAAAATAAACTAGAGAAAGTGAACTCTTGCAGATTAACGCTTTCCATGCAGCTATTATTTTTACCATACACAAAACAGATTTTTCAGAAACCTTTCATAATTTTCAAAGTCTATCTCAAAGATTACTGACCAAACACTAGGCATGTTTGTACTTATTTCAATGCATTTCTCATGGTGATTCAAATAATGGTAATGAAATACAGTAATTTTGACATTTTTGAAACATTTTGTGAAATTTTGGAATGTCGTCTGCAGCCGCCTGCAGCCGCCTGCCGCGTGGAAAGTATTAAGAAGTACAAGCTAACTTTTGATCTGATAATGCCAAGTATACATGTGGTACATCATTTCCTTAATCAACCAACAGCCATTTCATTCCTTGCACACAGTGTGTAACTGATTGCACTTTGCCGACATTCTATTTTGAAATTACAGGTCACCTTTACCAAAAGGAAATTTGGTCTGATGAAGAAAGCTTACGAGCTAAGCGTACTCTGTGACTGTGAGATAGCGCTCATCATATTCAACAGCAGTAATAAACTGTTCCAGTATGCCAGCACCGACATGGACAAAGTGTTGCTCAAGTATACCGAGTACAATGAGCCGCACGAAAGTAGGACCAATAAAGACATTATAGAGGTACGTACTCGCACAAAAGCCATTGTTTGCAGCTTGTATTATGCATATTATACCAAAGAGAGAAGATCTCCAAGTCATAGTAATCATATTGCATACAGTAAGCCACATGAAAAGTAGCACCAATAACGATGGTGATGCATAGGTGCGTACTTACACAAAGCCATTGTGAGACGCTCTATTCTATATAGTTTGCAAGAGAAGATTCTCAAGTTTAATACAAAATGATCTATAGCATTTTAGCAACCATAGTTTCTTTACTTCAAAGTCATGTGACTCAAACAAGTTATACACTTGAGATAACAACCACTGTAAGACACTAACATTTCACGGCATGAAAATATAGTGAATTTGCAAAACTACACGGTGGAATCTTAATTACACTAATTTGAATCATCTTTCTATGTTAACCAATGTATGAAATCTTAATTAGCGGCATATTAATTAAGCGAACAGAGGTCCTAGCAAAGCTAAAATGCTAGCGAATGTTGTTGCTTTACAGTATTCAGATGTTAGTGTAAAAAACAGAACATTACAACATCAAAGAAATTGTAAAAGCAAATCCAGATTAATTCATTTATTTGTAAGAAATATATTTATAAAAAAATGCAATTACATTTTATTGCCCATATAAACTCTTAAAATATTCTCCTATCTCTAGTACTACGGTGATTTTAAAATGCCAATCAACCAGTCTGACATACTACCAAAAGTACATCCCATTTTCATAGCCTTATACCTTCCTTTGTTTTTTTGCTTTCGCATTTTTTTAAAGTATTTTTTCTCGTTTAAAATCAATTGCAAAGAAATGATATTGACAGATGTCATGAAAAGTGATGTTTTGAAGTAGTCCACCACAATCCGTTCATTTCTCGTTATACTTGGATGTGTAGATGGCGTTGATGTACAAGTATTGATTTACTGTGAATCAGTCACTCAGTAGAGGCTTGCTTGTCAGCTATGGTACTAGCAGTCATTGTCATTTACAGAATACAAAACCCTTTCGCAGCAGAGTCTTGTCTGCCTTACAAAGTCTGGTAGAAGATTAAAATGTTAATTCACTGATGACGACTTGAACACACGCAAAAACATCTTTTTTATTTCAAATTGAAGAGCGTGTAATTTGTAAAACAAAGGAATTTAATGACAATGGTAAACCCTTTTTTGTCTAATTGATACCAGATTGTAAACATTTGTTTTCTTAAAAAAAGATCCAATGGATGCAATAAACTTAATTTTTTAATTTTTTATATTTATTATATCAAATTTTAATTTCATCCAATATCTAATTTTGTCTTAAAAGATGAAATTGGATATTAGATGAAAGTTCAAAGACTGCCCATTTATTAACAAATGGGGAATCCTTGTATTGACTTAAAATAATAAACATATTGGGCCGTATTCTCGTACGTATTTAAATGCGGTTTTAAGTATAACCTGTTACAGTGAAAGCGTGACCATTCTTGGGATGAGATTTGCAGAGTTTAAAATCGGGTTTAGTTAAACACGTCACTTGAAAGATAAACACGCGTTTAATTTAGACACAAGTTTAGTTTTGAGTACGAGAATACGGCCCACTATTTTCTCAGAAACACAGGAAATGACCAAAGTGCTTATTATAATATATTCAAACTGAATCAAATGCTTAAAAGAATAATATAATAAGATAAAAGTGAACAGCATATCATTTAAAATGATAGACTGACTGAACTGGCGTCCAAATATTTGAGAACTCTTCTTTTAGATCTTCTATTTTAGAATTCACTCCAATAATATTTGATCACCTCTAATAGTAGGGAAAATCAACAATTTAAAAGCTATTTACTGTGGCTTGGCTGCAATGTCCATCCATCCATCCACTGGTCACTCCGCATAGATCCAGAGGGAATTTAATATTGTATTGAATTGTTTTTGAGATTTGGTGACCATCAACGGGATTGCTTCATGCCAATAGCATATTTAATGGAATAGGTGACTAGGTCTACCTTGCCATAGGAAAAATTGGGCTTAAAAGAATACAAACCATGTTAAATCAGCCCATCTCAGACCCTTTCACTTTCCGACAGAGACAATGATCTATCAAATTGCCACTGTACCCAGTTGTGTACAAGTTTGGACATTACATTTAGACTGCATTTGACCTGAGACCAGTGGATCTATGTCATGCAATCAAGGAGGGAGGGGGGGGGGGGGGGGGGGGGGCAGGGGGTTAGTATTTTGAGTTTGTGGTCTTTTGACACTGAAGATTTGAAATTTAATAATTTGGAACCCTGATATTTGGATGTGTGATGAACAATTGCATAAATGCACAGATAACAAAGTCAGGTCTGCAAATATGTTCTATAATTATGTACATAGCACATTGAGAACATGCCCATTCCATTTTGTACACGGTAGTTTAATAGCTACACCTGCGGTTTATGGTTGTTGTGTTCACCTCGCATATCTCAGCCATTTCATACATATGCCACTATCGAAATTGCCGAAGGCTAGAAAAGAAAAAAACAGTGAAAGAGGGAAATTGGTATATCATTAGAGGCCTATGAAGCCTGCATCGCGCCAAAGCCCATGTTGTTGTTGTAAGGATGTTGTACATTGATTGCCACTTGCCAGACTGGTAATTTGTCGTGAAATTACACACCAAAGCATTTGTAAAATGTCAATTGCCATTTCTTGATAAGTTGAGGTTTGGGTTTGATGTTTTTCCAGTTAATAGTCCTCTGGAGATATATTATCATTACACACAGAAAATTTGCAAGAGTTGCATAATTTATTATTCATGGATTGGATGGATTTCATCGAAATAGATGTTGGAGTAAACATGACATTTTTGATCAAGTTGTGACATATAAACATACAAGTAAGGCCAAACAAAGAATAAGGTCTGTCTCAGAAACATTTGGCAAAAATTAGTGCTGTGTGATTTGTGATTTTTGATTAGAAAAAAGGCTACAAGGTATGCAATTTATTTATTTTTTGCTAATCCAAGCTTACAGAGACCTTTTAAAAAAAAGAAAATTGGGTAAAAATCCAAAAAAAAATCCAAAAAATAAATAAAATTTTCGGCCTCAGCGCGTAGACCAACGTGCCATAGCTCATTTCACATACCGGGCTTCTGACACACAATCTTCTTTGTTTGGCCTCACATGAGATTACAAGTCAGTGAATGGTACATGAAGATATCATGGAAGCGACCAACAAGGTTTTATTTGTAATTGCTTGTATTACAATGAATAAAGGAAGCCTGTATATATTTACTATCAGCAGAAGTGAGGTATTCCCCAATGTCATTCTCTGGTAGACGGTATAGTACGTACTAAAATAGGATTTGTTTTGACTGGATATATTTAAACCATTGATAAGGCTGCTGGCTCACTCACTGTAACACTATCTTTAGTACCACCTCCGTAGTGTGGCAGATTGTATGGGACTATTTATAAAACCAGTAACCTTTTTTAGCCCATTGTACTACAGTTAAAAGGTCCAGTAAGTAGGTCATATCAGGGAAGTCTGGTCAGAAGTAGTGTTTATGTTTGATACTAATCAACTACGTCACATGGCATAAGTTGGATTCCATGGTTCATAAAACAACTCATTGAATTGAATTTATAGTCTGCTATAATCAGCATAGTGCACGCTACATATTTCTGAGAAAGTTGTGACCGTTAGCCCCCCCCCCCCCCCCCCCCCCCCCCCCCCCTATACCTATCGAGGAACTAATTAAGACATTGTCTTTTCTTTTAGGAAGTGATGAGTTTTCAAGCACTAATTAAAGATTGTGGATGTTTGGTTTTTATTTTGTATTGTAATGCTGTTTTCAGTGTTTAGCTTTTCATTTTCTAGCCGCTGTCCACTGGGTCAAACTGGGGCCATGGCATGTTTGTTTTTTAGGCTTCATATATTTTAAATTATAACATTTCTCTTCAAAAAAACAAAAAACAAAAAAATATCTATGGACTGTGTTACACAGTAGTGAATATGCAATGACATGGCTCAATAGACATTGTGTTATTTCATCAGATCACAACAATACTGGTGTGATAAATTTGACCTTATTTGGTTTCCATGGCAACTGAATTGATGTGGATTTTGATATTTTCTGGAGGTAATAAACGGAAGATACAAAGTGCATTTATTGATTTCATCGAAGCCAAAAGCAATTGGGAGAACTACATGTATGTACATGTAAACCACACTTCAACATCAAAAGATGCAATCGCGTTAAATTAGGCTTGTGATCGTGACACGGGAGGTGCATGTCTGCTGTTAAATTTCAACTTACAGTGTCCTCGAAAGTTGCTATGCGGGGTTGCGTAATCGGTCTAAGGTCATCTATTTCCTCTTTTTTGTCACTGTATTTGACGTAATTGTTACCAAAAAGGTTCATCAATGACGATCTAACCACCGTGCTGTGTGGATAAACCTGCTGGGATTATGGGATCTTGCCAATGGAAATGACGACAGTGTTTCTATTCTGTTTTGTATTTTCTTTTCAGCGTCAATCTTGATAATTTGCGATCTCCCGACTTGAATCATGTATATGACATGAACAGTAAAGGTAAACGTGTCACATGTAATCAAATTCACAGGAAAATATGCCCCTACTTTAAATGGCCTGTTTATTTACCTTGTTAAATCAAAGTAATCAGAACTAAATTCAAATGAATCAAATTGAATTTTTAATATGATTTTAAAATCAGTGTGTCAACTGTCAATATTGGACTGCAAACATGTCAACACTTAAAAAGTACAATTTAGTGAGCAGAAACGTGACTGTTTTTTGTGTCATAGACATTAGGTTACATCTACATCTATGCTGGTACTCGTCAACGCCTTTCAGCAACTAAACGAGGGTTGTGTGGTGTGTAGTGTCTCACTTGGTTTACACATGCGCTGTGTAATGCATTTTCCTCGCAATTTACAGGGTAAGAGCAAATTGTAAAGTTGGTTCATATTCGCACAATTTTTAAATGGACCACTTCTATAGTAGTAATTTTTTGTGCTTAGAAGTATTCTTCCTAATTTGATTCTGGAGAAAAACGGTCAAAATGACCAAATCCGACCATTTTCTTCCGACCAAAGATGACCATTCTCTTTCGACCAAATCAGACCATTTTCTTCCGACCAAATCCGACCGTTTTTTCCAACCAAAACCATTTGCAAAGACACACATTTTTAAATCACTTGATTTGGGTCTAATCATAAAATTGACTCTGTGTGTATCTGTAGTCAGTTGAAGACATACCGCATGTCTACTCGGACACCACGTCTACTTGGAGCCATTAATGTTAACTATGTTTTGCCAATCGCACTTAATTATCAATGAAATGGCAATACGATCTTTCATTAGTGAATCGGCCACCGTTGCTGGCAGCGCTGGGCAAAAAACAAAGTGCCTTATTAATTGCAAATTACAAACTTGCTTAAATTTCAAAGCAGCGATGTTTTTCAAATCTAAGCAATTTTGTTATAATGTTATAGATGTCTGATCAAACTAAAAATACAACTTTTTATTCTGCCATATTAAATCTTGTCGGGGTAATGTTTTTGTTGTTGCATCGATAACAATTAAGTTGGGCAGAAGCGGTGGTGCATTCCAAATGGCATAATTTTGCGTAATGCCTTGGCTATTGTTTGCCATTGGGATAAACCAATAAGTAGAGTCTGTGTTCCGAGGCAGATAACTAGATTGTGTAGCAATATGGGTAGTCACTTTGAGCTAATGCAGTTTACGTGATATGATATCTGTCGCCGTGGCGAATCGGCTATTGTAAATATGATTTCATTTGTTGGGGCTAATTTGGTTGGTCAAATAGGAATTGTTTGGGAATTACAACTTCAGCACCAATTTGAGCCAATCAATGTTGTATCGCTAGTAACGCTTATTTGATCATCTTATAGATGTTGAGTCAATCAACCCTGTAATTGGCATGGTGTAATCAACTTTATTTTCTATTTATTTTCCCCCATTATGAGATACATCGATACACACACGATTTTTCCTCAGTTCTGACGTCTTGAGTAAGCTCTTCTCATCGCAACGTCACACAGTTTTACTACCTGGAAATGTTCAAATGTCCAGAGTCAGGTTTTGTCAAGAGGTCTGACCTGATCAAACACACTTGAATACCCCTTTCAAGTGTCATATGTACAGATGCCCGCCCTACATGGGTTCCACCTGGACTGTCAATCCAAAAAACAAAACAAAAAAATAATAATGAGAGGAAAGAAATGAGTACGGATGAATTGCCAAATTGTTATGCTAGAAAATATCAGCTCGATAGGATGATGTCATTGTGTGTATAAAACCAGCTTTTCATTCGTGAGCTTTTGTTTTTGTATACCTGAATTTGTTCAGTTACGTATAAATGATTTCTTCCAAAATTACTTGGTCATGTTGCTGTCTAAATATGTGTAACTTTGAACTAATGTCACAAACTGATATAAACAATAAAAGATATAGGATAAGGAATAAACAATAAAAGATTAAAAAAAATTAAAAAATGTCACAAACTGATAGCTATCGAAATAATAGAAGAAGAAAAGAAATGCAATCTTAGAAATATCATTTTTGAATGAATGGTTCCTAGCCACGTAATGTTGCGTAAAGAAGTTGATCCAAGCACCCCAGTACACAATTGATCCGTGCGATTGATCCGTGCACTCCTCTAGCAAGATGAACATTGAGTAACATTGGTATTCTTTTAGTGGTAATGCATCTTAAGTGGAACACCGTTAAACTTCAGCTGTAGGATCAACTAAGTAATGTGCATTTGCTAAAATGCATTGATCAATGGCGCACGTTGCAGGCGAGCTATTCACAGCTGAGCCCTATTGGCATATCCCCCTAGTGCCCTCTACTAGCACAATGTTGCAATGAGTTAACAGGAAGATTCCCTGCTCATACGTGTACGTAGTATGGGATTTAGCTGCAGTATCTGCGTGCTAGAGTCGAGGATGATGTCTTCCTGTTTGCTGTACAGTCTGGTCACACATGAGATCCGCTACGGAAGCACCTGATCCAGGGGACCCTTTACCACAATTGACTGGGTCAGGTATATCTTTTACTGCTTGCAAACTATAGACCTAGCTAGGATGTATGTTGGCATAACATACATGAAACTTTGTTTCGCCTGCTGTTGGTCCGTCTGCCAGCATATCTGTTTATGATATTAACCTTTTTCCGGGATGAGTTTGACACAGTTTCTTGTTCATGTATGACAGTAATGTAGACACCTAGTGTCATACGAAGTAAAGGTTAAAATACAAAAATAATAACTTCCATAATTTGTTTTTAGGAGGAATTATTGTTGTTGTTTGTTTCAAGTTTATCTAACAAACAGCAATATTTGCCTCAATTAAGTCTGGTTTGTGGTTACCATCTTGAATTAGTAACTCATATTATTGCATCATTTACATGATGTTCTATATCCAAATGATTAGACCTATTATAGGTCATCATGTCATACTTTTGTTGGAATGCAGCCATGAAAATGAAATATAAGCTAGAATTCTTATACAGTCTAGTGTAATCACATTTTTCTCTTGTAGCAACTGAAATAGTATGTGTTTGGAAAACCAGACAGTCTACCAAACTTAAACAACAAACAAGTATTATTAAAGCATCAAAACAATGCATTAATGTGGTGTAATTGTCGTCAGCATGTTCATGGCTTCTTGGTGCGAACAATCAAAAACTATTATCATGCTAAACATTATTCAAATTTTTCAGCACACAACATTTTGTTGGTGCCTAATGTGGGGTGTAACGAAGTCACGCAATATTAGGCGCTTATTATTTCAGGCATTCACTTCTAAAGTAGCCAAATGGTTTTCAGCGCATCGGAAGCATACTGAGAGAGTGGGGTATATTAGGCACAGATAACAGTAATGGGAGCTACAATGTAGTATGGTTTCCTCTGGACAGTGACGTTACTTAACAGGCGCAGCTTTTACTCACACGTATGTATCTTCCATCTTTCGACGCTTGTGTGTATACGCCAGCGCCTCGAGTAGGTGCGTGTGTTATGTGCTGCAATATGAAGAATATGCAGTTACGTCACTGTCTCGTGATAGCCTATCGTATTAGTAGGGTTTCTCTAATTTCTATGAATGTGTCGAAAATACGGCCAACAAACAAAATTAGTGCGTGTTGCCCTCAAGTGCCAACAGTTTTGAGGTTATGTCATATTGTTGTGGTTTTTTTTAATTGATTTATTTGTTGTTGTTGTGGTGGGGTTTTTTTTGGGGGGAGGTGTTAATTGCCGGAAAATGTTACTGCCAGACCATGCCTGTTGTGGTTCAAATTAGTAAAATGTTAATTTTACTAATGTTTTTAGTGTGATGATAGTTAAGAACTATTTCAAGTAAACATATTCATTTTAAGCAGAAAATAATATTATGTTTACTTGTTCCTCCCGTCTTCTTTTTTTGGGGGGGGGGGGGGGGGGGGGGGGGGGAGTCAAATCAAAATATAAAAAAGAGAGAAAAAGAGGCCTAACTGGAGGATCTTAGTGTGGAGATACAAATATGCTAGTTAGCCAGATGAATACCGATTTCATTTTATTATAAAATAGCAAGGTTTACACAAGGATCTTCATGGAATCCCAATGCACTAAATCAATTAAAACTATAAAAGCTAGCACTTTCATCCAGCAAACTATAGTAAAAGTGCAAATTATTGTTGTTTTCAGGATGTACTGTACACCCACTCCCATTGACATTGTATCTCTCATGGGAGAGGTTTAAAGATGAATTGGTTAAGATGAACTGTCAAGAATTAAATCAAATTATTTCTATACATAATATTTTGGTTTGGTTTAAATGTAAAGCTGATAGATTTGATAGATTTATTGTTAGTTGTGCACAGAATTGTAATAGATATTGGTTCACACAATATACCACCCAATTTACGTTATAAATACATAGGGACTTGAAATGTTGTTTAGAAGAAAATATGGGCATATTTTGAAAGTTGAAAATTACCATTTGAAATCTGTGATGTACAGAATGGGATAGCTTTAAAAGGGTGTTCTTGGATTCACTCAGGCATGATATTTTGTAGATAAAAAACTAAAGTAGATATTTTAAACTCTCAAAAGTAGATATTTTTGCCTAAAATGTGTCTTTATACAGCCAAAATTTAGACAATTTTGCACAATATTCTTTATGTTTTTAAATATTTCAATGAATTTCAGATTTTTTTTCACCTGATATGAATATCATGCCTGTTCATTATGCATTGACTTTACTGTTAAGAGCATAGTAAAGAAAAGAGTAAGGCATGGATTAGGTAACTGTAACAACTTATGAACAATTGTCATACTATATTACTAGTAATGGCCAGTTGGAATTTGAATTACGAATACTTGACACCTTTGATATTTTGGCAGTTAGAGTTTCAGAAAAAAAGCTTGTTTCATTTTTGATTTGCTAATCATCTTGATCTGCTTTCGATTGACAAACAGGAAATGGCCTGCATTTTGTTTGACATAATATACGCAAGTGTGACATATACATGTACGCACAATGCCCAGAATAATATCAAATCATCAGCATTTTGTGTGATATAATATACACTAGTATGACTTGTACGCACAATGCTCAGAACAATATCAAATCATACCATCTGCAGTTTGTGTGACATATACGCAAGTTTGACATATACGCACAATGCCCAGAACAATATCAAATCATACCATTTCGCCTTCTGACTTAACACCAACATGTAGTAACTATCTATCTATGTTAATATATTTCAAAATTACCTATAAAATCCATATTATTGCACTCGTTTGCTGCGCAGCCCAATTACAGACCATACGTTGCGCACTCTCTCTCTCTCTCTCTCTCACTCCTTTTTCTTTTCTGATAAGATGACACGTTAGAAGACCCATCTATTATGAAACTTTCAATGAATTTTCAATTCAGCTCGCACAGGTTTTATGAAAAGGTTTCGGTTTTGTAAAAATAGAAAATTTACAGATACTGATCCTCTGCTTGATTTTTAAAATGTAAATGTCTAAAATAGAGCGTGTGCAATGCTACATCAATGTCCTCATTTGAACTGTGCCTCCCTCTAAGATAGATTCCACGAACAATATGATTTGATGAGTTAAAAGAGCACATGGAGCAAGGAGCGGGAAGTTTAACTGTTATTCTGAATATGTGACTAGCCTATACCTCCATGATGGCTGCCTAATCCAGTGTTATACCATTTCTGTTGGATTATTGCATACATGTGCACTCTATAGTGTCAAATTTCAACTGAATTTACTTTCCATCATTTCATTCAACACTATCTTTTAAAATCCTGATACAATTAATTATAGGTGGCTATTTAAAACAGGATTATTATCTTGTCAATTTCAATGTGTATAGTCGGCGTCATAATCGTGTGGATGGAATTTGTCCGAACCAGCACCAGGTGTCGAATTGGAATGGGCCCAAACTCATGATGCTACTTAATTATACTTTGAACCATTTCAATTTGTAACATGTTTATTTTATTTGTTTATTTTCACACAAATATCTAGGCGTGTAATAAAGAGATAACAAATATTACTAACAAGGGTCAAAATATCAGGGTTTTTTTACCGGGAGCTAATTTTTTTCAAACGTAGCTCCCGGTTCACTGGGATTTGATAAGAACTGGGATCTACTTTTAGTCTACAGAGAGCTACTTTTATTAAGTTAAATATAAAGGCCTGCGAAATGTGAAGCAACTACACTACACAACTGTTTAATTTTGCGCCACCTGTAAAATACAATTCCTGCAGAATAAATTGTTCATAATCAAGTTTCCGGCACGTTGTTCAATAAAAATATCATATTGAACATGAACTTTTATTTTTTATTTGGTTATACTTTATTTCTTAGCTAACTAATACAGTTGAAAATCCCAGTGATCACACAATTTTCACGAATACGCGATACCAATTTCATTTGTAATTCCCTCATCTCTAGGAGCACCACTACATAAACTGCTTATGCCAGACGACGGTGGACACAAGTGTCATCAACCGGGCGCTGGGTTGGGCAAAATATCAGTGCTCAGTCTTTTTCAGCATTACTGGGTGTTATGACAGTAGGACCGAGGGGTAAAATCGCCCAGCGTCCGCTTATCTTGACCCTTGATTACTAATCAAAAAATGTATCATGAAAAGTACTTCTGAAAAGTATTTTTTTAAATAATCCTTAGTGTAGGAGGGTTAACTGTTTAGTTTGTTAGATCGGTGACCATTTGATCGCTCATTTGGTTAGCACTTGCCGTAAATTGCACTATTTATGCGTTTAGCAGTCAATGGTAGTCCTTCTATTGTCTTGTTACCGGTGTAACTTGTATTGTTCCATTAGGAAATTGGAAAAATGACTGCCATAGAGCGACTGTGATGTTACATGGTACAAGCGATGCCGTCCTATTGTTTGCAGTGTGGATTGACAAAATAGTTTTTATATGACAAATACATGATAATTTACAGTTATGATAGACAAGAAATTAACAGCAATTTAGATGTAGAAATTATTTATGACATTTTATTACCAACAATTTTAAGGATAAGTATAAGAAAACAACCCCCTTCATATCGTAATGGGCGTTTTATTACACATTTCTACGCGTAATGAACTCTTAAAGCTAAGTCAACACTCGTAAGGTTTTTGTACACATATTTCAAGTCTCACACATTTTGATGGCGGCAACTTTAGTGGATGTGATGTGCATCAGTCATAGTTTGTGGAAATTGCAAGCCTTTTGTGTGCTTTGTTCACGGCAGTTTTCAACCGTTCAGCGCAATTAATGAAATGATGCTTTTTTTGCAAAAATTTCATTAATTGCAAGTTTGGAAAGAAAACTTATTATTGGCCACTATGCCAACTCAGACAATCGACTTGTGATGGTTAATAATATTTCATCTTATCGTAATATTTGCAGATTGTCCTTCAGGATGCATAAATTATAGTTTGATAAAATGTAGTATCTATACATCAGCAGGGCTGGAAAGATTGGTTATTATCTGGGAAGCAAGTGTGAATTTGTACAATTTGTGATGTTATTTAGCATTATGAAATATCAAAATATTCCATAAAATATCAAAATTAGGTATGCATTACCTTGAACATCATAGGCCAGTGCATCATCATAGGCCGCTTTTAAATCTAATGACGCGTCAGATTGAAATAAAAACATACAACATCTATGATTTTGTCAAAATTAAGAAGCTAAGACTCAAAGGGGTAATGTTTGTTTTGTTAATCATGTACATAACAATTATGTAAAAATCTGGAACAAGGGGAAATATTGGTATTGTTCATTGTGAATAATCACACAATATGTGATTAAATATGGCAATTATTTGGATAATTGTAATAATTGCACCATATTTCTCTGGCCATATTGACTGAAATATATGATTGCTTTTTTTGTTTTTGAAATTCAGTCATGTGTAATACTAGTTTCGCAAGTATAAATTTAGTTCTGGGCTGTATGGACAAGTAAGTCCGGCCGGCTGGTTTATACCTGTTTGTATACTCTCCCTACCACCTGCATATTAAAAATAACAATTACGTTATGGATGATGTATAAACTATCAAGAAGGGAATTCTCAGAAGCTCCTTGATGAACATTTTTCTATTTTGAGAGGAAAATGGTTGAAATATATAGTAATTTGGGTAGAAATGAATATGTTACTGTCTTGTGATTTGAGTTAATTTGGTGGTTTTTTCAAACATGATTATGTAAGAAGTCTATAATTGTATTGTGATGTTCTGCACACAGACATGGAAATATAGGATCAGACATCCATACCGAGCAGAGTCCTTGCATGAACATTTGGTATTTAGAGGAAATTATTCATTGAAAATTAAGAAATACATAACAATGTGAACAGATATCAATATAAGTTGCTGTTTTACTGGATAATTTGTATTGTCAGACCTGATGTACAAGTAGCAAATGTTATTATGATGATCTGTACACAAGCATGGCAATAATAGATCAGACATCCATACTGGCAAATGTAACAAGCTGTGTTACTGAACCAGTATCACGAGTAATCTGCTTAAGTATCACGTAACCAGCTGAAAACAACGACCAAATTTCCCACCACAGTAATATCAGCAACTTGCTAAATAACATGCACACAGCTCATCCCGTTTTACCAAATATTGTGTTTGTAACAGACAGGCCTCGTAGCCATTTTCTAATGGTTTAAAATCCCAACGAAGACATTAACTAGGGTTGAGTAACACCCCTGAGAAGAGCCTATCGTTTAGGACCTAGATGGGAAATCTAAATATAGGCTCATGTCTTGTATTACTGCGTTCCAGTTCAGGACGTGGGGTATAAATAGTAACAAGCGGGACCAAAATATATCTGGCTAGAGGCTGGATTAATGATGTGCGTACGTCAGACGGTAGCCATGCTGTTGCTAGGGATTGTTCCTGTCAAGTTAGCATTCTGTAGATGCCAGCTCTGTTGCTTGCTATTAGCCCCTTAGCTGGCTATAACACGAAGACTGAGTCAGGCAATGAGCCAATGTGCAATCATTATACCGGGGTGGCTCCCAGAGGGTCACATGGAGTATAGGTGTCAGTGCTGTTATCCATATTAATAAAAAACACCTATAGAGATAAGTGATGGGGATGCTTTAGGGGTGTCCCAGTATTGGTATTGTGTCTGACTTCCAACAACATTGTTTCAATCTGTTTTTATCTGCTTATCTACATGTATAAGTTGCAACTTGATTCTATAGTATGCACATACATTTCAACAAGTTGTACCTAGTTTATCATGATTTGCCTCTAGAAGTTATAAAACAGACCCTATTGATCAACCTGCTTAATTATTTTAAATACATAAGTCAACTGTAGCTCTATACCATACACACCCAAGATATGTTCATAGTTCTTTCTTGATGATATCACTGAATATGACCTTGTTGTTTTTCAGATTTTATATCAAATTCACGACTGGATTACAATTCATCTTGTCGTCTTCACAATGAGAAATAAGACACAAAATATGCCAACTTGCTACTAATGTAATTTGGTGTTATTGTGACTTGTTGTATTGTGTCGCCCGCCTCCCGTATTTTGTTGGCGGTTGCGCTATTGTTTGAATATGGATTGACAAATTTGGATTGTGTACCATCCATGTCACCGTGATGTAGATAGCTACGAACAAGATACTTAGTGGTGACAAGTACAATGGAAAACCACGGCGAAATGTGTGTCGGGGAAGAAGAAAATGTGACGGGGTTATAGGAAGTGTTTCGCTGTCGTTTCTTTACAATATACAAGATGAATAATGTACTGACAAGATGGTTAGCATTCCCACACAGAATTGTTAAGGATTTGACATTATGATGCCACATCAATTCATAGGCTTTTGCTATTCCGCATATTGTTCCCTTGCTGATGGTTAAACTTTGTATTTGAACAAGTCACTACATGATTGTTCTAAAACTACCCTTATTTTTGACCATTTGGTAAACATCGCTGTTTTACCTTTATTATTTGAGGTATTTATATAAGGTATTTAAAAACATCTGTCTTTAAAATACCCCAGTTGTTATTACATATTTATTTTGATTTTTCACAAAAAAGGTGGACTTCATCTCAGGGTGCAGAATTTGACTGTCAAAATTTGTTGACCAATATTGTCTGCCCCAAGAACTAATTGCTGCAAGAAATAATACTGCATTTTGCATCATTGTAGGACCAGGCAAAGTTTGATTTTGAAGTCGAGTGATTGATGTGATAGGATGCGTAAAAGAATAAGACTTTTGCAATACAATAATGATAACAATTTGATTGAATATGCACAGGAATTATTCTTGGTAGAGCTTAGGGTCAGCTCTGTATTTCACTCAGCGTGCTTGTTGATGTGAATATACGGTCTCAGCGGGGTTGTAGAAATGTGAACTCCAAATGTCCGTGCAAAAATTTGATAGGAATTTCTACCTTGAACAATCAGACAAACAAAAGACAGCATGACTGTGATGATGAATTCACGGCCTAGGGATGAACAAGATAAGATACAGACGATATATCAAAACCTTGTATGTTTTCCGGCCTTTCAGCATGTATAAAGTAAAACTGTCTAAGGTTTATACATAGGAAGTGTTGCTTTATACATGTTCAGGGGCAAGAGCACTTACAAGGTTTTGATAGATGTGTTTTTGGCCCTTGAACATGTTTAGAGCAGACTCCCCAAATGTTATACTAGGAAGTATGACTTTATACATGCTGAAGGGCCGGATGGAGATACAAGGTTTTGCAAGAATAGCGACGATATAGAAAGATACTGGCATAGATGGCTAGTAAATACACTGGCTTGACTCGGATAAAAACACACACAGACCGGCTTTCCCAAGCAGGTGAGATGGATGGCCACAGTTCTGGGAACAATCTGCCATGGTTCTATGTTTACTGCAAGATACTTCTAGTTCTAAGCGATGTAGTGCATTGTTGATGAATGCAGGGAACCATCAGATAAACGACAGATTGTAGAAGAGGCCTCTTGGGCAAGAAAGGATGAAGGGTTGCTATGGAAACGTTTAAGATTCTTCTTCCTGTCATCATTTAGCTAGCCATACAGGGCTGAACTTGTAGACTCTTAATGCATAGGTCAGTTAAATTACCCCTCCCTATTTTCCTCCGTAGCTAAATAGGGGGAAAACATTGCAAAACATGGCAAACAACAATATATCATTATAAAATACATCATATTAAAGGTAGATGACCCGATCACATTTTCGTAACACAGAATTATTTCAAACATACGGAGATTTTCATATTACATGAAAGCTCGTATTTTTCTCATCATCATACTGAAATTTGACGGCCTAAATCGGTATAATTACGGAGAAATCGATGAAATAACGTCGAATTACCGCGAATGGTGGTATACCACCGATATAGTTTGTGTACAACTCAGTGGGTACAGTTCACAGCATCTTGTGCGTCTAAAATAAGAACCATTAGAGCTATGCAACTCAAACTTTGGAACACGACTTTTTTAAGGATGACCTTTCATGTAGAATAGAAAACTTCAAGTTGAAAATCGGAAATGTGATCGGGTCATCTACCTTTAAGTGTTATGAAATCTAAGCATCAAGGCATATGGTTATGTGTTAGCTAAAATTGCATCTTTTCAGCATTTTATTACTTTCTGCTACTTTCAACGTTTTCAAACACTTTTTTTCTTCTTCATTTGGGCTTTAAAGCTCAAATATTCAATTTAAAGACCTCATATGACAATTTGGAATACAGATAGTAATGATTCGAGATGTATTGATATTTTTTCAATAATATTGTCTATCTATGTTCGATTGTTCGTCAATGAACAAGATATTTGCGGTCCGTTTGTGTGTCAAGTCAAGTTGGCTTTGAGAGAGTCACCTACGCCATTGGTGTTTATGTATTACAGCCCATAAGTCATAGGTGAATAAAGCAGCAACACATCAATGCTAGGTAACTTGTTATTGACAATGTCTCTGGAGGGTTAGTGCGGTTTACACAATTAATTTTGCTGATAATGACTAGAAGTGAGTGGATTCATCGTTGATTGAATTACTTAATGTCACTAAGCCCACAATAACAACAACCCTGTTCTACAGGTAAGAGGACCTCTCAGGTAGGGCCGGGTGTTTTGTTAGGAGGGGGGTTCTCAATTTTCTTCCAAATAATTTCTCAAATTTCCAAAGAAAATCAAAAATAATTCTGGAAAAAAGGGTCGATCAGGCCCGTATAACTGCATTTTTTTGTGTGGCCTAAACAGCCTTTTATTTTCCATCATTGGATGGGGGTCACTCAGGAAATTCTTCGAAGACCAATAAATAATGTTATCCCCTTCATCATTCCATAGACAATATCATGTTATTATTACTGATAGTAAATAAGCCAATTTATTTTGTATCATTTTGTGTGAATAAATAGATCGCAGGCCAACGTTTGAGCCAGACTTCATAAACATATTGTAACAGCTAGTGCATAATTCCACATGACTTTGACCTTGTTGTTTTCATATTTTCTTCAATAAATTGATGGAAGTGTAATGTTATGTTTGTTTAAAATAAGCGAGACAATTGATGCAATCCTTGAACCTAACCTACTACTCGGAATACTATCATTATTACACTCGGATAATATTATGACATCTGTGCACAAATTTTGACACATTAAAATGATTGATTAGTTAATTTGTATCCTCAAAGAAAATGACCATGGCTCGTATCAACACATTGGCATAGATAATCTGGAAATCATTTTCAAAGGTGGATGACATGTTTGATTTTAAAAATAGATTGATTCTAAATACTTTTGATAGAAAGCGGTAAAGAATAAAACTCCAAACAAAAAATAAAACCCAAAACAATGAAGAAGATACAGATATATTTATTTGCCTTGCAATGAGCATAGTTCCTTCACAAATTGTGTAATTTATTTAAATGAGTTGATAACATTTTCAAGATAAGAATGTGAAATTTGACAATGGAATATTTGATTTTCCAAGGAGCATATTTCCTTATCCCACTGTATGCTGTCTGGAAATGAAATATCATAATTGCCAAGATAAGAATGTGATCGGTAATCCTACCTCCAGTTGTCCGTCAGTGAAACAACAAAACTTGAGTCCAAGTCGTCATTGCATATTTGTGATTATATGTGTATTTCCCAAAGAAGATTTGAAGGTCTTCCCACAATGCATTGCGCGAACGCCAGCCACCTAAAGCTTTTTTCACACGATGCATTTGTCGAGCTCTTAAATAATTAAAAACTCCAACGATGAACACGCTACGAAGCCATGATTGTGTGAATATGTCTATGGGAACCGTGACAAATTGGAGACCAGAATTGGGGCATTTTGCAAAACGCAATGCATTGTGGGTGGTGTCTTTAAAATCCTCTTTGTGTATTTCTCTAAATGACGATTGTTCCTGTGAGCATACAGTACATCTGTCATCGCGATTGACAATATAAATGTCAAGCCATGTTGTCGTATGTCTCTTTACAAATGAGCTCTCACATATGGGAATAACTGAAATGTTACACTAGTCGTAAGTCCAGAGGCTATGTTTGAATGTACAGATGGAATGTTCTTATGACCCCCTTTAAATGGTAAGATAATATAGGACGTTACAAGCCTAGGTAAAGTCATACTTTTCTTACTGAAAGGTCATCAGTCCGCATCTCAGACATGATTTGTCTAGGTAAATACTGAATTCTTCTGCGATGTTGACCACATGTGAGGAGGAGTAAACAACATCATCATTTACATGTATTTACTATCAACGACCTCCCACGCTTTGAATGTCATAGCATCCTTCTTCGAGACACAGACCACAGATAATGAAATTTAAACAAATGTTGGAGATGATTTTCAAAAAGATAACAAATTAATAAATAAACAAACAAACAAGCAAACATATACATTAATTAAAAAATGAATATAAGAACTAGCATAAATAAGTGTTAAACTTGGAACAAAAATAACTGTTAGTTAGAATATTTGGTGAATAAATACCCTAGTCAGCTTTCCGTGTCTTGAATAAGAATTGAAACACAAATTAACAAAAATAAAAGGCAAAATCTAATCATAATAAGTATTACTGTCTTATAATTTGTTTGTTTTTTATCATTATTTTCTTATCTTTTTACAGGTTTTGAACAAGAAGGAAAACAAAGGATGCGACAGCCCGGAACCTGATTCAGAGCCATATACACTTACCCCACGTACAGAGGCAAAATATATGAAGATAAATGAAGAGTTTGACCGGATGATGAATGGCAATGTTAGGGTACGAAACATAATGTAACAACGGTTTACGAGAGAAAAGCAGGAAACTGCTGTTATGATACCATTTTTATTTAGCAGAGGATAAGTTTTTATTTACAGTTTGTTTATAAAAGAATTATTTTGACATTGATGAATTTGTTGGTTAATAAGTTTTCAAACTGATTTTAATGATTATTTTTTTTTTTAAATTTGGTTTCAAATTTATATATTTATCATTTTTTGATTGTGTATTGCTTATTCAAATACTACTTGCTATTTTATTGATGAACCCACCATAAGCTATTAGTTAACCATATACAAAATAGATTTTTCAGAAAGCTTTCCCAACTTTCAACGTCTATCTCAAGAATTACTGAACCAATACCTACGTTTGTTCTTATTTAATTGCATTTCTAATGGTGATTCTAAATATGGTGATGAAATTTAATAATTTTGACATTTTTAAAATATTTTGTGAAATGTTGGAACTGTCGTTCTGCAGACGACTGCCGCGGGGAAAGTGTTAAGACAAAGTAGAAAGATCTATTGGTTTGACCTGTTAGTCAATTTCCAGTCTTTGTTGATTAAGTTTTAAGGTGAATAGATGTGATACTCCTTCTAATGAAACCGATAACACCATCCATCTATCACTTGAATGGTAACCTTTAGTGCAATTCTTTAACTGCATTATGCAACAAAAAAAACCTGTTCTACACACAGACCTCTGTCACCTCTCTGGTAGGGTCGGTCGGTCAGCCAGGCGTGATTTGTTTGTCTGTTTTTCTTCAAAATGTGCGATGAATTTTCAACAATTTTCAAAAATGTGTCAACAATTTTCAATATTTTCAAAACAGTTTCAAAAAATAGATTTAAAAATAGAAATTCTCAATTTAGTGGGAAAAAAGGTCAGTCGGCTTCTAGAACAGGGTTTTTGTTGGCTGCCTTGCATCTATTACCAGCGTGGGTCATGAGTAATGAGTTGTTATTCTAGCTATAGACACCTCAGCCTCCATACATCTATTATCCACCTTTAAGTTGCACTTTGTTGGAGATCTCGTAAATGAATTGACACGGGAATGAGTAAATGGATGGATAAGAGGTTGAGCGAGACCTTTCCCTTAGTTTACAGATTATATGTTTAATCAAACATGAAACTTAATGGACAGTAAAACATTGAGGCAACGGTTGGTTTAATGGATATGGTTCTATTGTTTGTAGTCATACTAAGTACCATACCATACCCCAAAGATTTTGTAAACATATTCATAATATGCAAATTATCTCTTATATCACACTTGCAGCAGCCTATGCCAGGCCAGTACCAACAAAATGCCATGCCAGTCAGCGTTCCCGTACCAGGAGACCAGGCCTCGTATCACAATCCCCATCAACCTGGTGTAAGCTCCCCTAACCTGATGCAGCCTCCATCTGCCCCTAGAACAACATTGAGTCCTCAGCCACAGATGGGTCGCAACAGTGTCAGCCCACAACCACACATGATGAGAACGAGTCTCAGTCCACAGCCACAAATGTCAAGAAATGTTATCAGCCCGCAGCCACCACGTCCCAATAGTACAGGTTTGTAAAACTTCGCACATTTTAATTTCTTAGTTTAGTTAAGTTAGACATGGTAGTGTGCGTCACAGAGAGCATGGGTATATGATGCATTTATGCCTGCTGACCCATGCATGGTAAGGCAATGATATAGAATCAAATGTTTGCTTAGTCCTCCACTCACAGACCCTTATTTTGAAGGGGAAAAAACAGAAAATTTGTGAATGTGCAAAAGAATATCAAAGGAAATTGTCCACACTCCATAAAATAAAATAAGGTTTTTTTGTGTCAATTCTTACATTTCTAAATCTGTTTTAAACATAATTTGACAATTGTTTAATAATTGTCTTTCAAAGGTTGATCGACTTCTCCTACACATAAAAAGGGGTATTGGCAGATAAGCAAGCATTTTCCCCCAAGATACACCAATTTCCAGGTCATAGAGATTACCCCTCCTTGGGGCAATGACTAGTTTGGCTTATCAATCCAGTTTGATTTCAACTGAGATTGTAACATTGAAACTCTTGCAACATTCTCTCATGCTTCAACATAACTCTTGATCAATGACTCTTGATATCAGTTCTTTATTTGGCAAATTTGAAGGAATAGATTCTATTTGAGGTGATAATCATGAAGCAAGGACAAACATATTCCATCTGCTAGTCAAACTCAAGATTATGTTGTAAAAAATGGACTTAAATCGCATGTGTGATGGCTTACCGTACGGTCAATCAGTGCTTATGTGCTAATCACCTATCAATTCAAAATGGCGCATAAACAGAAGGAAAAGTATCAATGTCTTCATTATTTTTATTGTAAAAACGTCACTCTTTCTCAACACTATGTCCATACTGGATAACATTTGCTTATTAAAAAGATCATTGGCCTGTGCATGAATTTGCCATTTAAAATATATCATATAAATTCACTGAGGTTTCGCAGAGGGTAGTTTCAGGCATTTTGTTGTCATTTTATTGAATTTAATTGTCTGCATACCACAACATTTCAGAATTTTACTCCTAAATTTTGAACCGAAATTCAGATTTGTTTGCATTGAACCTCTCCGCGTTAGATAAATGAGAGAATGAAGTTGCTTTAAACCTAGAATTCAATTATTGGGAATAATGCCAGATGACATTTTGTTTTCCATCCTGTGGAATAATGTTGGAGCATATCGGTATTTTATCAATCCATAAAGGCATAGGATATGCGTATCAGCCCTTATAGTATAGCGCATATGTGTTTTAAGCCTAAACAAAGAAACGCTTTGGCAGGTTGTCTAGACATGGGACAGTGCACAAACTGCTGCATCCATTCATGCACATCATACTTGCATTACACCAATATACCCTCAAAATCATATGGATGGAAAACAATCTGGCACACATTGAATTAAACTAAAGAGATAAGTGCAATAGTTATTGTTTAAATGCTAATTGGTGGGTAATATAGGCGCTAAAAATAGAAATGCTATTCATATGTGTTAATCGGTAAAGATGGCAAATATGCATACACGCATCGCCATAAACATTTGCCGTTTGCGTATTTCATAAGTTATTAGAAGACCATGTGTAGGCAGACCGTAGCTGCTATGATTAGGCTAGCACATCACATAGCACTGTTTTACACAGACACACCCTGCCTCGGAAAAGGAAACCCCCAATAAAAAATTAAAGCGTTTGTATTGTGCACCATGCAATGATACACTTTGTAATGTGGGCTGGGTCGCATTGATGGAACAGCACATAGGAAGCATGGCTCACTAGTAGAACGTCTGAAAAGATCTTGTTGCAACAGATCTCCATCCAGCACATTATATTAGTAGAAAGGATGTGGCAAAGGTTTATTATATTTGAAGAATGTAGCTACAGTTTTCTATCACTTTGCAATATAAAATGGTGGGTTAAAAGATCGACATTTTGGAAAATGTTTTTTCAGCTACATATCAGTAGACATGTAATCAGTCACCCCTTTGCCTTAGACTCTTCTTTCTGGTTACACTGACAACTAGAACTGTTTACAATGCTTCAATAACCATCAATATTTCCACACGTGACAACCTAGAACTGTTTACATAAATGCTTCAATAACAATCGATATCGTCAGAAAACCTTGTTATCGGCTTATTTGAAGTGTTAATTAGTTTTCACCTTGACTTCAATTGCTTGTAACAGGTGACAAGCGAATAAGTTAATTCTTAAATATTAATGAATCAATATTTTGGCAAAGCTTTCTTCACGGCTCAATTTTAATTCAAGTGTAATCGTTAGTCGGTAATGATCTTTTCCTTCTGACAGTGCTTGCGACAAATGACAACCTAAATAATGATCTGTGTTAAAGAATCAATATTTTACAAATCTTGTTCTTAGCTTTTTATCGGGTGAAGTGTAATCGGTAGTAACTCTTTCCCCTTGACTTATCATGCATGCACCAAATAGCAACTTTTACTTAATTGGTTAGGTTAATGAATCAATGTTTTGGAAAATCGTTGCATCTGACTCAAATCTCACTGAACGACTCTCTGTTCGTTATTTGTAATCTGTCGAAGTCGCTCGCCTTTGACCTGGCTGCTACAAGTGATAACCTAAATAGTTAATTAAGTGACATGATCAATAGTTGATGAGTAGTTTCATTCAATACTCACTACATCACCGTCTACAAGGTTAAATGAATCTGTATAAAAGTAAGAAATCTGTAAATGGATTGTGTCACTGCTGGTTCCATTCATGAACTACTTTAATTGCACAAGGAAAAGAATCAACTTAGTGACAGATGGATCGGCGCGATGTTTAAAACCCCGTAAAATCTGTCAGCCCACGAGGCGTGCAATCATTTTCGCCTTTATTCACTCGCCAACACTTAACCATTTATAGATGGTGTTCAGATTTGAAAGAGACAGCATTTTTTCCCTAAGTTTTGTTCTCACATTTTACTGCCATATTAAAAGGAAACTAAACTATTAGTTTCTTCCATTTCTTCCTATTCTTTAAACAAAAATGGGTTTTTTCCCCCCAAATACCTAAAATGATGTGTGTTATCATGGGTTTTCATATGGAGTATGAAAGCGTTGTTGAAGAAGAGTTAACAATATTTTCTGTGTTTATAAGTGGTTTTTTTTTTCATGAACAAATATTTTCACACGTTTAATCACAAACAAACAAAATTGGATTTCTTGTTTTTCACATTTGCAAAGTTCCTCCCTATAAGCACAGAAGATTATATAACATATCATGAGATACTAATTATATTTATTCCCAAAGTTGGTGAAAATTAAATCCATGTAAAAATAACCCCTTTAAACAGTAATGTCTCAATATACAGTTGTCATTAGATAGGTGGAAAGCATTTGTCTCGGCAAACATCTGGGTTCTCAAATTGAGCTGTGACATTAATAGTGAATATATAGTCAAGTAACAACAAGAATTGTATTTGATTGTAGGCCAATAAAGCAAGTCATCACACAATGCTTATAGTCACTGTCATAATGCTTTGGACGGAATTCAGGCTATTTCACGCGAGTATGATTTGTTGTTGTTCCCGCGGGCTGCGTCTAAATGCATGATATGCGCAAACAACTGTGCATGCATGCGCATGGTGATTTCACGTTTGACCAATCAGGAGGCGCGGTCATATTTTAAAAGCTTTTGTCCATAGCATTACGACCCTGACGGCATGAAAACCATTAAGGCATTTGGCATCCGGAAACTTAAAACCAAAATAGGGCTTAGAACTCTCAAAATGACTTCACATTGTCGTTTATATGAATAGATATCATTTTACAAATTTGGGAGTACTTCCCTTTCCTGATTGACAAATTCTATGAATAGTTGAATTACAGCTTAGTTTAATGTTTGATATTCCCAATCTGTACACCCATATGCGTCATCATTTTAAAAGCATCTTGCTTTTCCAGGAACAAATATCCAATAATAACAGAATTCCGAAGTATATGTAGAATGGTTCATTTAGAGACTTGATCATAAAAAACTTTGCAAAAGAGTTTGAATTATCTTTTTTCCTTATTTGACTGGAGTTGCTTCTTTAATTAGACGAACCCTAGTAGTTGTCTTTAGTTATAAAGAATTATACAAGTCACAAGGTAAAATAACACTTGTTCAGAAGTGTTTTGTGCTTCACATCCAATGATGTATTCCATGCTACACTTATCATTTAATCATATTGCAAACTCTCAAATAAATCATATTCATTCTTATATTTGTCCAAATTCAAATTCAGACATTCAGAGAATGGAAACAAATATGGCTATCCTAACAAATCCATGAGATGAAATTCACCCATAAAAAAGCATGTAAAAAAATATTTTACTTTGTGGCTTAAAAGTAATGAAATGTTGCATGGAAAGAAAGCTTATTACATCTATAAGCCAAAAAGCTCACATGTCAATAAGGTTACTTTCACCATCCAACCAAGCAATCATACACCATTGTTTTACATGTATATACCTGGCATTGAGCAATTTTTTGCACTTGGTTTTGTCTTCTCACCTTGCATGTTGTCATATGTTGTCATCCTGTGGCGCTTACCCACCTGCCTGCCCACCCGCCTGCCTGCCTGCCTGTCAACACCCCCATTGGCAAAATGCATCATTCCATACGTCTGTGTTTGTGGCATGTGCAGGTAGTGCAAAGACTGCACCTGAGGAGGGAGAGTCCACTAAAGAAAAGAGAAGTAAAAGGGGAGAGAGAGAAGGAGGTAAGAAAGAAATAATTGCATGATGGGAGTTATTTAGATTAGATATTGACTGACTGCTAGTTTGCTTGTCTATCAGAGGCATGGTCAAAACCTAGGGGTGCGGATGAGACAGCTATTTGTTTTGTCAGTTATACTAGGGAATATAGTTTCCCTTTGATGGCAGATTACCCAGAATTCACTACTTGTTGCTCGGCATGACATGTTCTAAACATTCCTAGCATATTCTCCCTTTAGAGTTCATGTGACGTCAACCTAACATCAAGAATGAACCCGGTTAAGGATCCACTTTCTTATCTAACACGGTTAGTTAGTTCAAAAATCCTTTTCATATGCTTCACTGAAGACTTGATTTCAAAATCCCAATGATTTTGACCAAAACTAAATTCCAAGACTTTCCTAATGGAAGAACTAGAAATTAATCCAGAATCTCTCATTATTGGAAACCAAAATGGGCATATCTTGCAATATATTGACACATTGCATTGCCGATTGCCAAGAAAGATTATATTTGACCATGTCTCATGTAAAGGGCAACCAAATACATTGTTTTGCTTTAGTTCTTTGTTTGTTTTGTTTTGTTTTGTTTTTTCATACATAGATCATAGCAGAATATTCATCTGTAATATACTTTCCTTCTTAAAGAAGTCCATACAATGTTATTTATGTGTTTTTGTATCAAGCAGAAATGTGCAGATTATGAACCAAATATTCACCAAATTCATCTGTATCAATTATTTCAGGTTGTGTGAAATTAAAAATTGGTAATTCTTCTTTAAATTAGAAAATTCCATTTCCATGGTATTTCTAGAAAGAGAACTTGTGTTTCTCTTATTTTCTTCAACATTTGGATCTAAATATTGCAATTTCTGTCCTCTACAAAACATCTAGAAAACAAATGTCCAGTTTTTTAAGACTATGAGCAAAATACAGCGTTTAATTTGGCGTGCCGTGGTTATGCAGTGTACTTCTTTAATTCAGTTTCATATTAAATATAATAATAACAACATTGAAGGGAATAATTTCATATGATATTAGAAAGTACCACAATTGTCATAAAATGTTTGAATGGAGTCAAACAGAAGTTTGCTAGTTGAATGGCCTATGCTGTTTATTATTATATTAGATTCAAAGCTATATATTAAGGGGATACCTTTCTTGGATAGTTTTACAAGTGATTGAATACTGGTTTTCCAAGTAGGCTTGAGTAAACAAAATCACCATTAGGCCAAGTAAAACAAAACAACAGTTGATCGTCCGGACTTTTCAAAAAAAGGATGCGGGAGGGGCTTTTTATTTATTTTATTTATTTGTTTCCAAGATGGCCGCCAGCTTTTTGAAGTAAAGATTTTACAGTCTGAGCCTCTTTACATTGTATATGCATTTATTTAATGTACAGATACAGTTTTAATAAAGTTTTACTGAAGCAACATGGTTTAGGGTTAGTTTTACATGCAATTTTTCGAAAAGTTTTACTATAAAAAATCAAAAATCAAAAAATCAATGCGGCACGAAAAAAGGAAGCGAGCGGGGACGATCAACTGTTGTTTTGTTTACTTGGTCTTAAAGGAGGAGTCCAGTAAGGACAACATTGTGCATTATATGTCAGAAAAACAATTACCGAGCCAAATTTGCATAGTTACATAGAACAAAACATCATACTTACCATAAAAATAAATAAAAACTGCCATCTCTCATCCAGCATGACATTTTAACAGATTCGCGGTGATCGAAGATTTCGGTATCAATGACGTTATTGGTGCTCAAATTTGCATAAGTATAGTGTATAACTATGACTTTATTGATACCGGGGCAAAGCAAAAAGATTCTCCAAATACACACATTTCCCGGGAATGTGATTCCTCAATTCCCCAAATTTTTCCAGGTCTTGGTCAAAGTCACACATACCATGGTTTAAAGGTCATCTTAGATCAAGTTTTAAATTAGCCTGCAAATGTTCAACAATCGCAACTAAACCTGGATCATACACAGATGCAATTTTGGATTCTTGATATTTGGTGAATTTTGCAATTATTTATGTGGTGTCTGTATGTTGTTCAAATCACTACATTGCATCCCTGCCCTTTGTTCTTATCATGATTGGGTCAGATTGATATTTCATGAGGTCAAAGGTTACATACCTGGACCACCTTGATTCTTATTCATATAGGTGGATATATTTTCGCAAAATCATTCTAATATTTTGTTACTTTCAAGGTCACTGGATATTGATAAATATTACTTTATTTAGGGTTTTTTCTTACCTACCTTTATTTACGGGTGACCTACTTCGGACATGTACCTTTTATTATAGGATATAGTTAAATTGTATATTCTAACGTTTTGAAAGAAGCTGTCCAAATTTTCCTTACTTTTTATGCAAGAATGGATAATGAATATTGCTGGACTTGATATTGTGTATAATATGCATGAGTAAATCCTTTTTGTGTGGAATGTGGGAAAATGCAGATAGCAGTGATTGGACCCAATTGGGGTATATATTGCATAAATAAAACAAATAATTTCATCTTTTTTTGTAGAAACGCATTCTGCTACACACTATATCTTTAGTATTCCAAATCCTCACATATCACAGCAATTTAGTAAAATAACAATAAATCAAGTAGAGATTCTATTCTGAAGGTGTCAGCACTGAGGTGGTTTGTAATTGTGCTTAATATCAAATCCTTTGAAAAGATGGCGTGGGTGATGGTACTAAAAAAAGGTTATTGTTTACTCTTTGAGGGGAGGACCAAAATTTGTAATTACTACTCCAAATCTTGCTTGAAGCATCAGAATCAAGTATCCAATTGTTACTTAATCTCCAGTAGTATAAAACATTTTCTGTTTCATGTCACAAGACCTTCTTTTAACCAATCGGATATCAGAAGTTTATGATATAAAAAAAATTCCCGACTATTTCTGTTACAAATCTCTCATTTTTGTAAAAAATGTAATTTTCAAATATTTATCTTAATGTGGCTAAATCATTAAATTTTGTGACCCGTCACATCGAAATGGGGACATGTTGGAGGCCCGAGTCAAATCTGAGTTCTTGATAAGCTTTGAAATGAAACCATGTTGAAGGCAATCAGACTTTGCAATCACGAGATATGATTTTAAAAAGCATATTTTTGTCTATTATTTTCTTATTTTTTGATTTCACGGGTCACATTTACTGATACAAGCTAACTTGAATGTATACCTCTTCACGCAGCAATAATCGCCTTTTTCCTGCCTTTTTTAATCATCCCTTATCGATACACAATGTAATACATGTAATAATCACAAATTACATCGATGGTGACACAAAACTATACCCTGCTTGATCGATCAAAACTACACATTTTGTTAAGTTCACTTAGATTTATAGTTAATGATAAGATGAGGCAGAACAACAATTTTGGATTTCGTTATTAACCCTAACCCCGGTTTAATGTTTTTGACCGGGATCACAACTTTCGAGGAAAAAACACCAACTAAATCTCCGGGAACCTGCCGGGATTCGATCCGGGGACCCTCTGTTCTCAAGCCCTAAGTCCCAACCACTAAGCCACGGCCCTCAGCTACACATTTACGCAGTATACCGCGCTCACTATATAGGCTCGGTTGACTACGTCATCGAAAACCGACGGCGCATGCGTTTGGAGAGGGACTTTGGATTAGCATTTTTTAGCACTCAGGGGGGTTAGGGTTAAAAACCATTCTGGTCTTTGGTCATTCAATTCATATTCTTTTCATATCATTACTGATAATCCCATTTTAATATTCTTTCAATCATCACAAACTTCGTATTATTTGCACCTTAAATTTCCTAAAACAGGTTCTCCTTGTTTTATTCAGTTGAAGCAAGACACTATGAAATTATTTCAATCATAATAATGTTAACATTGATAATAATTACTTAAGAACTTGATGTGATGTAGGATAGATCACGTGAATTTGTAAGTCTCTACGCTATATCAAATCCTGGATTTCAATTTCGGTTTTAACACATGTCAATGTATTGGCCTTGTTTGGATGTGTACAAACTAACATAAAACCATACAAATGCCCATATTTTATTTTCTAAGAACATGTCCATTTCATCTAATTAAGAGTCGCTCTGTGGGAGATGTCATTTACTGTAAAAGTGGTAAATTTCACATAATTAATTGCTCACGCTTTGTCGATTTTGAACTGTTTTACATGTTTATAGAATCGCGATTTGTAGCGTCATCACATTCACATCTTATTATTTTCACGGTATCTGATACGAGCGTGAAAAGGGCGAAAATATATGTATTACGAAGCGTGAAAATATATGTATTACGTCTTTAGTCTGTATACTTGTTTATTTACCAGCCCCTTACAACAGCCCACAAATTATACCATAAGGTGTAGGCATGAGTAATAAAACATATATATTTGGAGGGTTTATTGCATGCCTTTTCCCCTTCCAAAAGAAAATAATAAAACGGAACAATATTTTCCTCATAATTTGACATCCAAGGACATCCAAGTAATTGAGTCTAAAAACCATCATGCATCAACTCAACTTGATTTCTAATGTAATTCACAAACAGTTCACAGAAAATATCCATTTGACTCGTTCAAAATATTCAGTGAAATTGCAAACCTCCTGTGCTTACTGTTCCTTTAACATGCCTCTCTCTATCCATCCATCTCGCTTGTTTCTTTCTACTTGTGTGTGCTGTGTTGATCTCGGGTTTCTAGTCAGCATCTGCAAGTTATCTAACTCTTTGTAAACTAATACTAATCAGACCTTATTGCCCATCCTCACACACATGCCCTGGTAAACAACAAGACTTAAGGCCTCATCAAAAAGAAGATTTGTGTCACCCTGACATTTGGTCAAAGAATGGGAAGCTGGTTTCAGAACAAAGAAATCATAATGAAAAAAATCACCCAAAAACAATGATAGATCATTGGGGGAGAGGTAAGAAAATTGAGACCACTAATCAACATTTCACTTATTGGCTCTAAAATAGTGGTAAGTGGGAACCTATTTATCCTCGTCTCTGAGACAAAACATTTTTTTATTTGGCCTTACAGTCAAAGCCTCTAACTCCACTATTAGTATCTACCTATAGTACTTTCGTCTTGCTTGTTATCGCATTAGTTTATCATAGTGCATGCATGTATCGTCCTACCCACTAACACATGTATATTATGTAAATGCCATTTTTTATTTGAAAGTATATCATAAATTGCAGTTCAATTCTTTGAATCCAACCTAAATAAGTCACATGTTTGCTGTGTGTCAACCTGAAAAGCTCTCCTGACGAGCGCAATAAATATGGGTGTTTTGATTGTACCGTTAAAGTAGTAAAATACGAATATGCAAATATGGTTCCCATCTGTGTAAGGAAATGCTAAATGAGGAATTCATCAGACTAATATCATCTGGATAAGGATAAGATGGAATAGATAAGATTACAAGGTGACGGGTAAACGATGCCATCTTGTTCCACTTTCAAGAAGTTTTGTGTGATATAGTTTATGCATATTTCTTGTTATTTGATACACCATCATATTCGCATAGCATAGAGTTGGAATGGAAGAGGTACAAGTAATCACAATACACATGGAGAGTACCTTATTGTCAATACATAATGGAGGATTGTTTGTAGTACAAACTATCCAATGAAATGACCAGAAAATATGCATGAAGGAAATAATATGCAACATAGCATCATAGAGTTAGACACATTTAGTTAGTTCTGAAAATGGAAGAGTGTGCAAAATGTCCAACTTATGATGGTATTACTGTAATAACATGTTACCTCTTATTATCAGTTTCATTAATGTTGAATACTATTGTTTGTTTTTTACACACAGGAAATGTATATCATCTTAACCCTCAATCGTCACTCTTACAAATGGGGCCTATTTCCCCAAACAACAACAACAATCTGATCAACAAAGGACTAGGTGCTATAAAGCAGATGCCTCAAAGGCCTAGTCTCAAAGTTGTCATCCCATCTTCAAGAATGCCACATGTGAGTATTTCTTAATGTTGGCTGTATCATTTGATCAGGTTCTGACCTGGCTGTAAAGTGTGTCAGGTTCTGACCTGGCTGTGAAACTGTGTCAGGGTTCTGACCTGGCTGTAAAAGTGTGTCAGGTTCTGACCTACCTGGCTGTGAAAGTGTGTCAGGTTGTTACCTGGCTGTAAAAGTGTGTCAGGTTCTTTTGACCTGGCTGTGAAAGTGTGCCAGGTTGTGACCTGGCTGTGAATGTGTATCAGGTTCTGACTTGGCTGTGAAAGTGTGCCAGGTTCTGACCTACATGTATTTTCCTACATTAATGATGCTCTTACATGGGTATAGTTGTATACATTTGGAAAAAAGCTGCATGATTATGTTGAACCCCAGTCATAAGGAAATCAATAAAATGGACCTGATCGTGAATAGGTTACTTCTGTGGTGGGAACAGTATGATTATTCAGCAAACATAATGTATTTGCAAGTCCATGATCAGTTGGAAGTTGGATTCATTTTGTCTGTAATTTCCAATTTGTATCGTACGTGACCCGCTCCTATGAAAACCTTGAACCTGAACATATTTAGACATCGATCAAGGTTATAACAATAAATGACAAATATACTCCCAAGGTGCCACGAATGTGTCATGTTGCTATCAAATGTGTCTCAAAGTGGAAGCTGGGGATACTCAAATGCTTGTGGAAGGGATGTACTATCGGCAAAATAAATAAATATTTACTTTTTTTAAAGAAAGAGTTACCCATATGATGTTGACCTGGAACCTATAAACCCTCCCCATCTTTGTAACCTTGTGTCCAATGAGTGCTTTGGAACCTATAAACCCTCCCCATCTTTGTAACCTTGTGTCCAATGAGTGCTTTGTAAATCGTACATCTCTCCTCTCAATTCACTAGAAGCCTGTTTTTACTCCATGACCACCAATAACTGGTTATTGGTGGTCATAATCATAATCACCAATGACCACTAAATGTGTGTTTATTCAGCTGCAAAAGGTGTCGATTCGTCCACAGTTCCACAAAGATAGGCGCAATGTAAGGGTACCCAAGCTAATCGTCACACTACGCTCTCTCCTCAGTAACCCGTGAAAGGTTTTCATGAATAGAGTACATAACATAGCGCTATTCTATATAACCAACCACTAAAATCAACACACATTCTCCATTTCTTTACAATTCATCCCACCCTCTCCGAAGTTCTGATAATATGTCACATGCTATTAACCATGACAGTATAACTTGAACACTTAAAATCCAAGGTCCATTACATTAGTAAAATGAGTGGAAAACAATTATTGAGATGTTTAAATTTGTTGCTTTTTTAAAGTATTTATTTTCCATTACCTTTGTCATATTAATAACACTAGGCCTACAAAAAGAAGAAGTTGTTTGGTGTACATTCACCACCTGCTCCTGTTCAAAGCGATTAACATTTATTCCGCTGCTCAGTATAGGATACATCAGAATCAGTTTGCTTCACTTAGTTTTGCTGCATATCTTACAAATTCTGATAATTGTACGTATTCCTACCCAGACACTTATATAGATTGTGATTATCCCCAAACAGCTACCCATTTTACACTTGGGTAGAGAGAAGTAATTGCGGTAAAGTGCCTTACTCAAGATCACAACATGTTGACCACAGCGGGACTCGAACCCACAACCTTTGGATTATGAATCTAGTGCTTTATCGGCTGCGCCACACTTGCCCTACTAAATTTATTTTTAGGCTTTAATGAAGACAAATTATCCCATGGACTTCCGCCCCACTTCCTGCCCTAGTATAGAATTACAGTATTATTTCTTAGAAATAGAAACACTATGACGAAATTTAAAGATATTAAATGACTTAGTAATAATTTGTTATTTCAGAAAATCTACACATAATCATCAAAATTACTTGATCAGTTTTTAAATATAACAATTAGGAATCTTCTTTCCAGCAGTCTCATAAATTCAATTTTCTTGAAATAGGGTTGAAAACTCCAAGTCACGGATATCATAAACATTTGTATACAAGATGACAGGATAAACTGAAAAAGACCTAATTTTGTTGAGGTTAATTTGTGGGTTCTCTACCATTGTATGTTTACAGCGTTTCATAGTGGATACTCAGTATGTCAATCAAAGCAAATATTGTGGATGGGAACACGTTCATGAAGCAGATAATGTAATTATAAAATAAACACTGTATTAAATTTGAAGCAAACTCGAGACAATTATGAAATTGTAGCACCATATAAAAAGTGCAGTGAGGCGTTGATTAACCTGCAATCTTGTCGTCATCATTTTGTTATTTCATGTAGCTTGGATCACATACTGCAAACCAATCATTAGCAACTCCGACGGTTTCCTTAGCAACACCGAGTAATCCACCAGCCCCAGGAGCACCTAGCTATCCATCAGCCTTACCGACTGCGTACCAACCTGGTAAGTAATACACAAGTTTAAAAAAATAACAGTTGCCACTGTTGTTTTTCTTAACAACAACAATATTTCTGGTAATGTGCACATTTTTCATAATTGCATTTGTGGTTAAGTACACCTTGTCGGCCATTAGGGCTATGATTTTTAGCAATCGGGCTCCCGGGACTCAATTTAATTTTTCGGGTGGGACTTGGGATTCCCAAATGTTTCCTAACATACTCTGGGTTGATTGTTAGAGCGCCATCTATTGTTGAAATTGTGTTTCAAGATGGCAGCAAGGCAAACACAGAAGTAAAAATCCGCAGCGAAAATAACATTTTAGCAAGTGTAATAGTTTTAAAAAATGCACAGATTTGACTAAATGTATCCATTTCAAGTAATCTCCACTATAAATTTGCATTAAATAAAAAGGATTTAGCTGACAAGTGTTTTTTGTAATAAGCTTATTATTATTTTGTCGATCGGGTATTTTCGGGATCCGGGATGGTGTTTTTCCCACCCCTATCTCGGCCAGGCTTATTTTGAGATACAGAGTAGAAAACGGTTAATATAAAGAACTTGTTTTTTAAAGATACCATCATTTCTCTCATTTTCAAAGTGTTACTTTAATTTTTCAAAAGTAGGTATCATTGGAAAGCTTGCTTAAATGTATCCATTCATATTGAGTTTGGTGGGGGTAGAATTTTTATTTATTTTTACTCCTCAGGGGGGGATTTTTTTGTTGTTGGCCTGCATAGATGGGGAATTTTTTTTCTTCCTAAAACTTCCTACCCCCCCCCCCCCCCCCCCTGAAAATCTAATGGTGCGTCCCTAAGCACATGGGAAACCCCATTCTTTCTTGGTAGTGGCAGTGGTGTAAGGCACCACCTCAAATTTTTAATTAAAGGTTACAAATAATTTAGCCTTAAATTCAGCTGGATAAGTCAAATCACTTGAGTCACTGTAACGATTCAGTGAGCCCCAAAATCACTTATTGTTACTTGATTAAATTGTCTAATTACAATTACCACTCGGGTGGGTAATGCTTCATTAGATATAGGACGAAAATGTATATCGGGACTTGATTTTCTCTTTGGATAAAGTATTTGTTCCCTGGTAAAGCATTTGACTATCGTTGGCCTCTGTGCCCTTCGTTCCATGTTGATGGAATGAAAACTATGAAAAATTGAATTTGAGGCCTGCAGTCTGGACATGGAAACTGGTATGCTATTTACATTTTGTATGTTTGTATGTTGGGGTGTGCACCCCGAATGTCTACATACTGTCACGAGGGGATAGATAAAGCAGTAACATTGAGTGGTTAAGAGTATTGAGGATGTGGAATTAATTTTGAGAGGGATTTTATATATTTATACTTGTGATAATGATGTCAAAGTCATAATTTTTAAGAATGTAATACCAAAGTTTCTGAAAGGTTTAACTTTGTGTGTAGAAATTCAAAATTGTAACATAGCAACATGCGAAATCATGTCAAATCAATTGAGTGCAAAAACATATGACTCTGCAATATAACCACCACCTATATTATATGTTATGACTTACATACGTCAGGAAGGATATTGTTAAAAATACGGTATTGTAGTGTCTGCATATTTTTTTACGTTCTGTTCCAACTTATTTGTCATCGCCCCTTGTGCACAATGGACCGCACTAAACTTGTGACGTTAACTGGAAAGGAAACCAATTATAGGATCTTTGTTGTTAGTGCCACAATGCTGTATGTCTAATTGCTGCCCGAGTGGTTTTTTTACAAAAGCCTATCATTGAGCACAAGGCATAGACCACCTGGCAGCTATATCATATGGGATTTTCTTACTTTCCACGCGGCTATTAGTTTTACCATATCATATATACAAAACAGATTTTTCAGAAACCTTTCCCAACTTTCAAAGTCTTATCTCATGAATTACTGAACCAATTCTAGGCATGTTTGTACTTATTTTAATGCATTTATCATTCCAAATATGGTGATGCATTTCAATAACAGTGACATTTTTTAACCTTTTTGTGAAATTTTGGAATGTCGTCTGCAGACGCCTGCCGCGTTGAAAGTGTTAATTGTGAGATGTCAAGAGTGATAACTATCTACAAAAGCAGTCCATAGTTACTTTCAGAGTGTTTCCAAAATTACCCTCCCAAAGATATCTGGGAGATATATAACTCATTGCACCCTCTTAAAGGGCCATGAAGTGAGATATTTATGAATTTTTTATTTCTAGTTGCTAACGAGCCTAGATATTAGGCAGCCTTATGTGTATTAGTGGCCAGATATCATATCTAGGAGCACATTTTTTTAACTCCAAACTGAAATGACCCTGGAGGAACTATTGAAGACAGAAAATGCTGGTGCATTATTATGAAATCTCAATAGATAATTGCTGCCCAATATCATACATTTTGGATTTGATCTTCTGAATCAAGGTTCATCTGGACAGTTATTCTTAAACATCTTACTGAAAACAAAGAAAGCCCATAGGACTTTCTGAACAAAACTTAAAGTAACCGAGATATGCAATAATTTATGTCTTTATATTTCAAGGCTGTCAACACTTATTTCAGCATACCGCAATGAAAAAACCACCCTGTTGTAAGGGCCTGACCGACTCATTATTTTAGGGGGGAATTTTTGAAAAAGGTTGAAAATTCGACAAAAATACCCACATTTTTTAAAACAAAACAAACAAACAAACAAACAAAACCACACAAAAAACGCCAGACCGACCGAACCTACCTGAGAGGTCTGTTTGCCCGTACAACAAGTTGGGTTTTTTTTATCGCCTAAGCACTTGCAGCCTATATAGCATATCACATTAAGTAACCCAACTTTTACCATTATCATTTATTTTAATCAGGAGGAGAGTTTCCCCTAACCAGTGCTGATTTGGGGCAGCTGTCAAGTTTCAACTCTCCGGGTGCGCTGCAACTGAGTTGGCATCAGCAGCATCAACAGCAACAGCAGCAGCAGCAGCAACAACAACAACAACAACAGGGACCATTAACAGCGGCGGTACAAGCAGCAGGCATAACTACACACCCATTGTAAGCAGGATAGGAATCTTGATATCATCAACATTTTCCCTATTTAGCACCCAGGGCGCTTAGCAAAGTCATTTTGGGTGGGCGCTTATTAAGTTACCTTTTTTTAAGTAATTTATCGTGGAAACTGTCAAATTGGTTCCAAATTTTGATGCTCATTTTTGGTGGAAAATGTGCACAGCCCACCGATGCGTTGATCGCCAACATGTTGTTGATGCCGGGACATTCGGACGCTACTCTCATGTTTTATTTTGAGCTACAGTGGCTAAAAAGATGGGGGCTTATTAGGTGTTACTTTTTGGTAGTCATTAGGAAAAGAGGGGTGGGCGCTTATAAGGGCATGGGCGCTTAATAGGGATAATCAAATAGAGAGTTTGTTGGTTTAGGCAAGTCGGAAAGAGGATGGAAAGGAGTATAATACAAACAATTTAAAGCGCGTTTTTGAATGATTTTCCCACTGGACTACAGCCTCTTGTCCATGTGTGTGGGAAGACGATGATTTCCAGTCGATCGAATGACGTTGGTTCCCAATGTTATACAGTTCCCAATTGATTGGGAACCAGCAATTATAACGTCATTCTATCGACTGGAAATCATCGTCTTCCATGTGTGTGTAAGGTCTTTGTTAATTTCATTCACACTAGTTCATCCGAGTCTTTTATATTTATATTTTTGAGAAAAGACGAATTTGAAGAAAATACATGATTATGCATAAGGAGGATGCAGAATTGTAGCCGATCATTACATTAACAATCCATATTTGTGATGTATCCCTGTAAACTTTGCTCTCATTTACCAGACTTCCATAACAATTAAATACACCTCACTTGCCAAACATAATCACTTTACAAATTTCAATCTTGTTAAGATATATGGGGGATGCATCAGAATTGTTGAAACAAACTGCTAGTGAATAATAATTGGAAGAAGAAAACAGCATTTGATTTATGAACCTTGATGTGGATTCCAAATGAGCAGTGTCAAATGTTTGTAGGCACAATTCTTCAGTTAAAGGTATATTATGTGATCCCATATCTTTTCCATGGGATGCCTTCAATCCTCGAAAAAAATTGGAAGCAGAGTATCTTGCAGATTTACTTTTCTGATCATAAATCATGAATATATTCCAAGTTGCAGAGTGATACGATTCCTAATAACCTCAAAATCATGGTTTAAAGAGTGAATTTAGAGTAAAAATAGATTGCACTGCTCAGTACAATCTATTTTTCAAACCATGATTTTGAAGTAATTAGGAATCGCATCGATCTGTAACTTAGAAGATCTTTATGATTTATGATCAAAAATGCAAATCTGCAAGAAAATCTGCTTTCATAGTAAAAATCAATGATAGAGGGCGCTACTTGGAAAAGATCACATAATATGCCTTTAATTTAATGCATTGTGATTTGTTATCGTTGTTTCTCAATTTGATAATTGTATTTTCTCTTATTCTATCCTTATTGTAGGAGTGGTCATAGTCCAAACTCAATGCAGCAACAACATCAGCAGCAGCAACATCAGCAGCAACAGCAACATCATCATCAACAAGGACCAAATATGAGTATGTCTAATCCCCAGATAAAATGTGAGCCTCTATCCCCTCCTAAAGATAAGACATTATCAGCCCCTATGATGAACCAGCTAAGATCCTCTCCAGGACCTATGAACTCATCACCTCCGTACGGGGCAGAGGAAGATCTGCGGGTGCGAACTATGGAAAAGGACCTTCCGCCCAATAAAAGACAACGAATGGCAGAGACGTGGGTGCAATAGAACCTCTGCAGCGACGACGACGACAATCACTCAGTAAAGCTCCCACTTGACACAAATCACAGCAGTCCACACACGCAATTGTATTTACACACACACATACACAACAGTTTTAACATTGTGTGGGAGATGAACACCGCCCTCAACCTTATTGAACAGGTTAGGCCAACCGTCAAAAGTTATTAATGTCGTCAACTTGGTGTGCTTCTGTTGTTATCGCTGACTGTATACATGGCACTATTACTACGACATGGCGCACACAAAAGGCCAAAGCAAACGAAAATATAAAAAAATTAAAAAGTATACTTGGTGGACTGATTTTTGTATGCCCCATCATGGCTGTAAATTATGTAAATGTTGTTGTGGTTTTTGTGCCACCCTTATATATATTATATATATAAATATACAAATATAAATATATATAACCAATCCAGCAGTGTAAGCCTGGTTTGACCGTCTTTTGTGGCAGGCGGTGGCTTACGTTACTGGTGGGAAGAGACCTACATAGATGCTCTATTGCTAGGTCATATTGTGAACATATTAATACGGAAACTAAACAGCCTGGTGCTGAGAAAATGGTTTTAGCAGTTTTTTATATCGCTGTTTTGCAGCTTGTGATAAAAAACAAGAGATTTTTTTAGGAAAGTATAACCTTGATCTGGTGATCAGAAATTTTGAGTATGATATGGAACTGATGTAAATTATATATATTTAACACAAATTAATATTCTGTCTTGCTTTTGTTGACTGACTTGCTGGGTCAAAGGTCATCATTGGTAGATAGAAAAGGCAGCTGGGTCAATCAAGGGTCATCTCAAATGAATGGAAAGACAGGAAGGAAAGGAAGTTTGTTTGGTTTCCAATAGTTTCCACAACTAACATTTATTTGAACAGAGATAGAAGTTTCTCATTAATTGCAACTTCATCCAGGTCCTTAAACTGGTAGTCGGGAATCTCTTTGTTCCTTTTCCTTTTAGCTATGTATCAAACAAGGAAATGATATTTTATAAAAACTGCTTTGTATTTCTAAACCAATTACACGACAGCTGATCTGATCTGTTCTACACTCACCAAACAGCACACACCCACATACACCCGCACATTGGTGATGACGGTATATGGTAATGACGGTATATGGTACGCTCATTCTCTCACAACAGGATGTGTGTACAATGACGTCGTATTTTTAAAAATGGTTTTAACTTTTTTATGTGCTGAATGATATCCTTCCCCTTTTGTACAAATGAAACGGCGTAAAAGTGGCTATTTTTGCGTGATTAATGTTTGCACTCTGTCTAAGATTTAAAGTTTTGTGTGTTGTTAAAATTTCACAAGTTGTATTTGTAATTACATATAAATACACTAAGAAAGATGGGCTTATTTTTTGCGAAAAACGGAAGAAGAAAAATAAGAGTAGCTTGAAAATGTCTTCTTTTACTGTAACAGAAGATTTATTCTTTTTAGGATTGTTTATAAAGCTTTCTTGGGTTCCTCTTGATAAATGTACTATTGGCTGACATTACTTAACTTCTTTCCTTCCTTTCAACTACGATAGCATGTTTGAGAGAGTTGAAGTAATGTCAACCCTGTGTACAATCATTGATCACTGTCCCTACAGTTTTATATTTCTGGAATCTTTTTTTGGAAGTGAAATATATTTTATGTCAACTTATTTTTTCTTTCTTTTTAATTGTGTCCTATTTCAAATTGACGAGAGTTTACGCTAAATATAGATTTTTTGTTAATAATCTCAGGTATAATGGGTGGGCGGGTAATTTGTCATAGATTTGTTATCCATTAGTGATTGGTATAAACAAGACAAAATCAGCTATAGCTATAGTTTGATCAGTTCCAAATTGGCGAAGCCTCATTACAGCGGCGAATGAATACAGAAGGATGCGAGCACACATGAAGGCAACAAGCGCACTGTGCATCGTATCCGTGACACGTGCTTGTGGCCAAAACCGTGTGTGTGTGGTCATAATCTCGCGTGTACTCTTGGATTACTTTTGCGTGCAAAGAGATAAAAAACAAATATTTCTCGCCAATTTTGAACTGATTAAACTATAATTAGTATACATGTAGTGATTATGATGCACAAGTCAGTTAAAGCTTCATACTAGAATGCGTAAGGCTCTTCCTCTCTCTCTCTCTTCACATACACACTATTAAAGGGAATCCATTGGTGCAGTCAAATTTAGGTAATACTGTAAAACAACTTATTTTCGCTAGCAATTTAATTTTGCTAGGAGATCCAATTCGCCAAATGAAATTATATTATTTATAATGGTTATATAAAGGAAGATGATACAAATCGGTGATGAAATTAAATTGCCACAAAAAGTTGACTAAATGCAGGTTCGTTAAATTTAGTTGCCGTGAAATTAAGTTGTTTAACAGTACTTTACTGATGGATTTTTTTATAGTTGTAATATTGAAGTAATACAAATACATTCAGAACTTTGGAATAGGCATCCAGTTTTAGTCATTCAATTTGAAACGTGTGCAAGCCAATGGATTCTCTTATTGTGCAGGGCATTTTTCTCACCATTTCACTATTGCTGGTTTCTTAAGTTTAACGCATGATTTTGACAACCCCAACAATGGTTCATGAAGTATTGTACATTAATCTTATTTTTGAGAAAAGAAAGCTATTTTAATAGGAACAGACAAACTGCTGGTGAACAGTCTAGTCTAGTCTATCGGAGGTGTTGAATTTGAACTTATTAGGGATCCAAACATTGTGGATGTCATGTGAAGAGAGAGAATTGCTTCTGATTCGTAATATTGTGGTCCTAGTAATTGGTTGGTCTGGTCTGGTAATATCCAAATGAAATCCAAGTAAAGAATAAAAAGCGCATGTTTTGTGTTATTAGTCATAAAACATTGATTAATGATCAAATGCAACACAATTGGAATACTTCTCAGTTGGCCATTTTGAAATGTTTCTGATACATAGCTTGGTTAATTTACTGCATTTAAATAAATGATCTTCAGGGAACAAAATATTGATATTAAGTTAGAAAACCATTTGAATAAATATTGGTTGCGTCAAATTGAAGCTTCAAGATTGTATTCTAACCAAGATTCAATTTTGCCCAATTTGTTCTTTGTTTGTGTTGAGTTGTTCACTGTAAATTATTTCTAAATCAGTATCAAAGCAGTGGTATCCAACTTAACCACCCGTTTTCGAAAAAAGACATTTCCGTTTACAACTCCATTGCTTTGATGCATGATGGTCACATGTGGATATTTATTTATCCACATAGAATTGGATCTTTTCAACATGGCTAATGACAGACCGCAATTGATTTTTACCACAATTTGCAAACCAGGAAAATGGAGTCTATGGCATCGGTTAAACACTCAGGTCTTGCTGGCAGCTTGCCTACGTTTTATGTTTTTTGCAAACAAGGCTTGTTTATTTGATGTGTAAAAAGAAAACCAAAATGTGTACAGATTATATGATAATAATATTGTTAGATTTATCACACACTATATGTTGAAATATTGATAATGTAATGTTTGAGTTATTATTGCTCCGTCTGTAAAGATGGCTGGGTGTATACTTGGAATGCACGGATACTTATGTGTACACGTAGCTGGCTGCATGGAGATTGTATTTATACAGCAGCTGGTGGGTGGGGGAAGGAGAGTTTTGTGATTCAAATTAGCTTAAAGGCTAGAAGTATGGGTTTGATGGCAGGTAATTTATAAGTATAGATGCATTCACACAGTGTGGATCACTGAATGGGTCTTGAGTTCAAATCCTGAATAAAGCATACACATCATAATATGTTTCGAGGCAGTAGATTTGAGGAACCTTTGGATTATTAATAAAGTGGTTTCCTCCCAGTCAAATGTCCTTTTGACGACAAAGCGTTAGATTACTCTGCCACACCTGTGTCGTGTCTAGCGGCCTTAATCAATTATGATAAGTAGATAGGACTTCCTGTTGTGAAGAAATGACCAAGCGACTAAATCACTGTGTCACATGTTGTGGATGTACTTACGTATAGGGCAGCTGCCAGGGGATGGGGGAACACTAACTAATGACTAAGAAAATCAAGTGGAAAAAGTGCACAAGTCACATAACAAACTTGAGTGAGAAAAGTGTAGAAGTTATATAAACCAAGCTGAATAAGTCCTAGCTTTTGGGAGAAATATACAACCATATTGCCCGGCCCTGTTTTATTTGGAATTATGAAAGATCTTCATACCATATTCAAAACTGGGCCATCGGGTGGGGGCTAGTCAAATGAATTAGTAGTGAAAGCCAGGATTTAATTGCTCCTCAGTACGTATTCCTGTATTTTTATATTGAAACGATATAAGTGCTATATTCAGGGGGACTACTTGTATATTATCTGCCATCAAAATGGTTGCCTTTATTACCCATACCTCATGCAGCCTGTTGCAAATTATGATATGGAAATAATTTTTTATAGTAAACAAATGTAGACATTTGTAAAAGTACAACATCATTATTGTATGTTGCAGATCACTTTTTCTATAGCCAACGCAAGATTCAAACTCAACTGAAATTTCTAGCTATCTGTTATAAGTGAATGATGCAAGTATAGCAAAAAGATGTATCTCACACATGGTTCACCAAGGTTATACTTTCTTTTGTCATGGTGGTGGTAATATTGCCTCATAATCCAAAATTAAAAGAAAATAGGGTGCCCCAAATGATATTATTCACTTTTTGAAGTCATATTTGTGGTTTTTAAAAAATACAAAAAATTGAAACATATTTGGACAGAAAACCATTGAAAGTTTGCTTGTTTTATTTATTGGTACTAAGCTTATAAATTAACTTATTATGTCTGAACTAAAAAAATCAAACTTCAATAAATATTTTTGATAATTTTAATAGAGTGGCTTTGTTCATATAGATAACATTGATATGAGAATCTGCAACCTAAACTTAACAAACAGTGGAGAGTGTTTCTATTATTTATTCCCCTGTGAAAATCTTAAAAGCACACTAAGGCAAAAGGATGTACACTATGGAGAACAGAATGTGGGATATATCCCTTTGCTGTGAGTTTTAAGCATCACTGCAGTTATTATCACGATCCTTTGAAAATACCTTAGCGCAGTTTGGACGTCAAAATTGAGACAAATAGTGCATTGTCCAATGGGGCCATCCATTTCTTCAACATGTGGATTGCTGCCCTATTGGAGTGATATGTTTACCATGCTTATGGAAGCATTTCCGGATTGACTAGCGGAGTATTAGTTCAACTTAATGGAAGATATCTCCAAAGGATTATAATGGTGACTGTAGGTGACATGTGTAACAGATAGCTTAGTTTACAAAACACTCAACTATATATAGGGACAAAGTTGACCGCTCTTTAAAGGTAGATGTTCCGATTTTCAACTTGAAGTTTTCTATTCTACATGAAAGGTCATCCTTAAAAAAGTCGTGTTCCAAAGTTTGAGTTGCATAGCTCTAATGGTTCTTATTTTAGACGCACAAGATGCTGTGAACTGTACCCATTGAGTAGTATACAAACTATATCGGTGGTTACCACCATTCGCGGTAATTCGACGTTATTTCATCGATTTCTCCGTAATTATACCGATTTAGGCCGTCAAATTTCAGTATGATGATGAGAAAAATACGAGCTTTCATATGATATGAAAATCTCCGTATGTTTGAAATAATTCTGTGTTTCGAAAATGTGATCGGGTCATCTACCTTTAATAGGGAGTGGTGAGCTATACATTTGAATCACTGTATGAGTTGATTGGAATATAATTAATATCTACCTACATAACTACCTACCACTCATGTATTATATAATAAACAATAGATGTTTGTATGTATGTACATATCACATGATTGTATGTTGCATATCAAAACTACACATTGAGTGAATATAATGCCACGCGGGAAATAGTAATCTGTAAAAGTCATCATTTTCCTAAATTATTAGTCATTTACAGGAGTTGGGTTTATCAAATTTGTCTGTATTGGTTGATTAGTTTTTCACATTGTCTTTATGACACAAATGTGGGTTTGTTACATTTTCTTCATGAATTGGTATTGGAAATGCGCTAACTATGGTAAAAGGATGTAACTCTTTGTAAATTGAGTATGAATTGCACCCATTTGCCATGAGTTAGGGCTGACTTTGTGGAAAATGATGTCTTTTATAGGTAATCAAACAAGTTGTGCCTTACCATGTTTAGGCATAGAATGAGAATCCACTGCCAACACTTTAACTGTGTAAAACACATCAAATAAAAGTGACGATGGCTTCTCAGTCTTATGTTTCTATTTACAGTCAAATTCATAATATCATAGGATGTAGGTGATGGCTAACATTACATATAGCTTGGTTGTGTGCCAAATCCACCAGACATATCTTGCATGCCATGGGTGTCCACCAACTACAGTAGAATCCAAAGGCTTAGTATCACATATGGCTATGTCCAGTCAGAAGTGATAGTGGTTGTGCAAAAGGCTTAAAACATTTTGTAAGTTATTTTTAGTTGAAACCTATGTTTGCAATTGGCAAATGGTAATAGGAGGAACTAAAATAAGACAAAAATCATGTAATTCCACATTGGAACCATCAACAAGATTTGAGCCTAGATATTTACTACTGTCTAACGTTGGTAGTCGCTATAGAGTTACTTAGTTTTCATGGTGTTTGTTTGCGCCATCTGTGGTGTCAATGAATGGACTCAATTAATTATCTAGTTGCTTAAGATCAAATAAGAATTTAAACTATAGTCTATTTCCCTTCCTCGAGACGGTGACGTCAGTGCATCATTCACTGACCGCAGTGAATGCTCGCGCCCTCGTGTGTAAATGCTGCGCTTGTAAGTTTATGTCACTGTCCAGAGGAAGGCAAATAGACTATAGTACTGGAAGTGATGTTTTACAACTTGCTATGGTGCATGTTTAACCATTACTATATCAGGCAACTGACCTGTTGATGAGATTGGGTCATGTGATGGAGAACGATGGCTTGGACCAGGAAGAATAGTTGGCATGAACGGAGAGGGGAAATTATCCGGAAGAGTTTTGAGCCCCCCTCTTTGAAAATGACAGAAGGGACACATTGAGTCCCCCTCTTTTAACATGACAGAAGGACACATTGAGCCTCTTTGAACATGACAGAAGGACACACATTTTGGACTGAGCATCTTTGGTGGATTTCAAGCCATCTCTATCCATTATGTGACTGGGCATGATCATCATTTCAGTTGTGTGTAAAAGTGTCATGGTCCATAAGCCTCATAGCAAGGGGTAAAACATAAGTTGCATCATTTGTCTTCTCTCTTTCTGGTGTGTGTGTGTGTCCATTTTACGTCCAGGTTATTATGAGTATGACTGTAAATAACAAAATGATAAAAACTGTTTCATGATTTAGTGTAGATTTGTTTTTGACTCTGCAAAGCATAGTTTTATTTCACACAAAGACCGTTTTATATATATATATATCTTGCTTGGTTTGGTAACATATCTGTTCACCAACTCAGTTAATGTGCTTTTTGAAGGTAATGGTGAACCAAACCAAACTTCTGACACCCCTTGTTTTCAACAACTTATCATTCTTTTCATCCTTAAAAACCCAGAATTCTCATCAAATCGTGTCCAGCAAATTAAAACATTGTTAGTTTATTAGGATGTGGTTGTGATTGAAAAGACCATTTAAGGACCAAACCTGAGTAACATAAACATAATGGAATATAATTACAATGGAAACGCTAGGTGCAATACATTTTGGGCCAAATAGTTTTTGAAAGCTAGAGATAGGTGTTGTGTATTGAGTGATTGATTATTAATTAGATCCCTTTATAAAACAGTCCTTTAAAACCAATATTTAGTAACATCCATTAAAACATTTACAGAATGTTGACACTGTTTGTTTTTGCCCAGTTTACCGATATAATGGTATTTATCAGTATGTAAAAGTAGTTAAATTTGATATTCATAACCACATAAGGTACATCTTGAAATGAACTTTTATGTGATATGGGATAAAATAGCATTATAGGAAAGAAAAAGCAATTTTCCCTATATCCTAAAAAAGTATACATTTATTTTGTGAAACTTAAAGTCTGGTTTTATTTCAAAGTTTACATTAGATGATATTCTGTCAAAACAATCTAACTTTGTAAGAAATAAGCAAGGTGTACCTTTTAATGGGATGAATCCATCAAACAATGAACTTAATTCCCTGAATTGTTATCAAAAATAAGCCCAAACATTGTATTATTGCTGTCGCTTCCAACCCTGAACTCATAGAGACACTATCACCCAGGATATAGGGTGGGTTCCAATTTGTGTTTGAGTATATTATAAAAATTGTCCTATTTACTAAGACCAACAGGGAAGTATTGTTTACCTAGTTTGTAATTGAGTGACATTATAATTTGTGTACAAGAAGTGGAACAGTATTTCTGCAACAACAATTAAAAAAGTGGGGAAAAAAGAAAGATTATTTTTTATTATTATAAATATATTATAAAAGAAAACATTTCATATAATAAAAGCATGTTTTCTATAATTGGCTGTAAATATTTGGTGATGAATCCATTGGTAATGTGATCATGTATGGCCCATTTGACAAAATGGTGTATCTCTCCACATTTCCATCATATTATACTGCCTTTTGTAATAGTTAGTGGCTATTTTTTACATAGAACTCTTGTGGAAATAGGTTTTCACTGTAAAGAGTCTAAAAAGTATTTTTGTGTAAAACTACAACACTTAACTTGTATAAAGGGAGTAGATTCCTATTATATCCTATAAGTTTCATAGGTTACCCACGAGAAAGCTTTGAAAAAAGTTCTAATCAACAATGTACTAAAAGGAAGCATAATGTGTGTAGATTTAATGTGAGATACATCCTTTTGCAGTGAATAGGTCATGTTAATCAAGTGGGAGAATAGAGGTGAGGCCATTTTGTATTCTTACTGTCCCCATAACTTGGGTGGGGGGGGCTACTTTTATGCAAAAGTAAATATCATATTCATTTCATGTATGGTTTTCAAAGTGGATCATTACTTAGAAGTAATTTTAAGCCAGTATGATGTCTACCTTTGTATGTAAGAGTCCCTCCCCCTGGCACAATAGGTTTCTCCCCTTATATCTTTCTGGGTTTACGGATATCCTGGTATATATTTTATTTGTTATGTGGATAAACTTTTGTGTTACGGTTTTATTTTATGATCGGTTTCCTTGTATGTGGAATAGGACATCGCATTTCATTTTGTATATATATATATATATATCGCACAACGTGTGTTCACAAGTGAGCTGATCTATAAAGAAAAGGGTAGGGACAAAATTGTATGTCTCTTATTATTTTATGATATTTCTTTTTTTTCTCTTAATTTAGTATATTTTACTTTGTAATTGAGCAGCTTAATATTTAGAGAAATGAGTCATTTCCAATACAATTCATTCATGTTGTGCAATTACTGAGGAGGAAGTGACCCGGACACGGTCACCGGAACTAATGTACATAAATAAGCTTACTAGAAAAAATAAGCTTACACAAAACATAAGAGCTGCTAGGGTCATGGTGTGAGTTAAAAGGTGAACATGCAGACTTGAAATCTTAAATTACACCCATTGATTGTGAAAATCGGGTGATACTCCTTTAAATTACTACAAATATTTGATTTTTTCATTGCAATTAAATAAAGAAACACTTTAAAATTACCTTAAAAAATAACATATTTGGTTTTTATTTACAAATATGAAATGATGGTTTACTTCATCATAATCTATCATGCGAGTCTACAGTCTTGCTGTTGGCCACATTGATCATTTGAAATGATGAGTAATTGGTTACTATTTTTGTTTTATTACCTAATTTTCCATATATCAATATCACACCACATATGTATGGGTATTTGTAAGCTGGTGAACATCATAATAGTTAAAGTCTTGAGATTATGTGACAACTCTGCCAACAAACTCAACTAAGAAAATGTTGTATAAGTACAATTTCATTCACTGAAATCTTGGTTGTGAGCAGACGATACATTCTGATACTTTTAAACTCTCTCCTTATGCATGCTGTGTATTCTCTGTAGACCATTTCAAATTGACATTATCTGAAAGCAAACAAATATTAATGGGAGCATCATCAAAGTTGCGAGCAATTTATACTACAATAATGGTTATAGAGCTGGAACCTAAGTACACTGTCATTTTCTTATTCCAGGTATCATATTATTTGACTGCCTGTACCTTTCCAGGTATTAACCGCTTTGTACCTGTATGAGAACTGTTCAGTAACTGTGCGGTACAACCAAAGTAACTGCACAGTAGCAGAATTACTGGTCCTGTGTAGCTACTTTGATGGTATTTCACTGGTACTTTAACAGTACCTTTATGGGTACTGGACATACAGTACCCATGCAGGTACAGGCAGCCTTTATGGGTACTGGACATACAGTACCCATGCAGGTGCCGGCACCCATGATGCCATGCCATACATAGAAAATGACTGTGGACAATGTTGGGACCCAGTTTAATATCCTATTTTTCGTAACTTTTAAGATCTTGATTTGAAATGGTCTGTAGTATTTTTAATCATGCCATGGAAATTGTGAGTCAAGTGTTTTGTTATATACCTAAATGCAGTCACCATTAATTTATTAATTAACTAAATAGAAATTTAGACTCATGGTTTACAGAGTTTTACTTGAGCTATGTCATACACAAAATGAATTCAATAAATGCCACTTTTGTCAAATTTGACTCCTCTTCTTGGGTACATTAGGCATATTTTCCATGACTGCCTGGCTGGGCAACATTGTCCTTGTGAACGACTCTCTCTATAATTATGTACTAGGTTGCTCATGTGTAACCTAGTTTTGAAAATTGAATATACAATTTGTCACAAGTGAAGGGAATATCAATTTTATTTTGTTGTCTTTAAGTAGTCATTGTGATTATGGCAGGCCTGCACAATGGCACAGTTATGTTTCCATTAATTACTATCTTATTGTGGTTCACATATTATATTATAATAAAGTCCACCCATCTTATATAATTCGCATAATCAACATCGTAAATATTAAACTTAATGTATTCATTGTTCACACAAATTACCTAAATTACACAATTAAAACAAAATATTATGTCAAGTTTTTGATTCTCATTTCAATCCATATGAGACTTCATTTGAATATTGTTGTGTGGCCTGCCTGCCTCGTTTACATTTTTGTATTATATAAACCTGCACCGGTAATGATGGAGAATCTATACACTGTGTATTATTAATTGATGTTTGTAAACTCATTTGACCCTACCTAATTGTGTGACCGTTTGTGTGTTCTTGATATGTTGTCAATGCTGGTCATTATTACATAACAATTATCAAATCTAAAAGAATGCGAAAAAAAGAGTGTTCTAATTTTTGTACCTAACTATTTTGGCTCTAATCATTAGTGTCCACATGACTACCTTATTCAGTACACACTATGTAAGTTTATTTGAATGTGTTTACCTGTAGTACAATAAAATAAAAATCAGCTGTGCTGTTAATGCTGTCTTTTTTGCATTTGTAGAGAGGTTTTGTGTAGTACCATATTTGATATAATTGTTGATACACCCATTTTTTGAGTGAGTGAAGCTATATTAAAAGAGTCTCTGAATGAAAACAGGTACGACAAAGTCTAGTGTTGTCATTGTTTGCTTATTGGGATATTATACAGGGATACCATTAATTTTGAGATAGGAAACTCTGAGCATACATAAATAACAGGTCGTGTTTTTGAATCGACAATTTTAGTTTCACTCCCCTGATATATGTTTGTCCGGGCCGCAAAGAATTAACGAGGAGGAGCGTATAAGAAGGTACGACCTACATACACCTAATACAAAAGGTTCCTGACCAGGTGCTTTCATCATCATCATCAGTCGGCTGTTGAGCAGGCGACTACAAGATTTCTCCATGCACGGCGATCGATAGCAAGTGCGGCAATCGGGTGCTTTAATATTAGCTAATTTCAAATCAGTATTATAGATCTGAGATATCCATTTAACGCGTAAATGTCTTCCACACGATTTGAGACCTCATTCATAAAAATCGAGTGGATACTTAAGTTATGATGACTAGATTTACGTGAATAACCGAAAACAAAGTTGTTGTAAAATTATTTTCTATGGGATATCATTGACTAGTGAGTGTGTAAAGAATTGCAGACACTCTTGTGTGAAATGGGCACAGCTCGCCATTCATCCATACATAATTGACCAGTTTTGACACCATGGTAGCTCAGTGTTCAATACCAATCCCATATGACATCCCATACAAAAACCACTTTTTTGTTAGGTGTGGTTACTAAAAGCATCATAACTTGAAAAAGTATCCACTCAATTGTTATGAATGATATGTCATATTGTGCAGAGGATATTTGCTCGTTTTAAATGTCTAAAAGATTTTATACTGATTACTGATTTGAAATTAGCTAACATTAAAAGGGGGTGTGGACCCTCAGGTATAGCCTCCGTAAAACTGCTGTAACTCCTTCATTATTCATTTAATCTATAAAAAAATATTTCATGAAATTGACCATTTTGGAGAAAATTATAAAATACACGGTTTTTTACCCACTTTAGGTTCTGCAAAGATAACTCAAAATGTATTTGGTTTAATTTTGTCATACTAGTTTTATTATAATCCTGATAACATTCCCTAGGAAGAATTTTCTCCAAAATGGTCAATTTCATTATCATGGTTGGATTCATTGAACCCTTTTTCTGCAAAAAAATGTGTACTTATATAAGTATATGTACTTATATTAAATGAATAATGAAGTAGTTAGAAGTTAAGGCAGTTTTACGGAGGCTATGCTGAGGGTCCACACCCCCCCCCCCCCCCCCCTTCACACCTGATCAGAAAGTGTTTGTGTTGGGTGTATTTCAAGAATACTCTCAAAGAGAGAGTCACTGTTTCTCAACGTGCATGGAGACAGCGTTTGATCTCATGCTTTAGCTGCAACTAAATGATGAATATGGTGATGAATGATACCAAATATGGCCTTCAATGATTAAACTATTCTTCCATACATTTTGGTAAACATTAAATAATGTATTCGCCATTCACATCTTTAATGTTGGAATTTTTAAGTAAATATTGTAATATCCTGAATTTGAGAATGATTGAGTGAAGTAATGAATAATTTACTAGGTATTTATACTTATAGGTGTATGTTCCGATCACTTAAGCTTTTTTCACATCAAAATATTTTGATATATAAATTCCATTGAAATGGAATGGGGGCGATCCAAGAGAAAGAAGCATGTTTTGTAACCATTTCTGAAGCATCTGTGGCATTTTCATCAAAACACCGCAATCTAAAAATAGTACAGGAAACCAATAAAGTTGATTTTTGGCATGGAGGGGGTGGAGGGGGGGGGGGGGGGGGGATACCGTCTGAAGAACAATCTAGGTATACCGTATATGACATCCACAACTCACCACTTATTAGACAACCCCACAACAATTGGGAGATTTCTCCTTAGTCAAACAAGATAAGCTATAATGTCTCTCTGTGGAGTCTAATCACATCTCTCTGATTGAGTCATCAAGGCTAAACAAATATAGCTTTGACTCCATCACAGACTGCAGGACTGTTAAAATAAACTGCATAGGTACATGTTATTTACAAACATGGCAGCCACACTTATGTCTAGAAAGACCTAAATGTGTAAGTTTTTGCAATAACATGCTAATAGGGTGGCTTCGCCCCCAATAAAAAGAAACTCAATATTTTCTCATTATTTCTATAAAATCTTAGGCGCAAGATATGTCCCATTGAAACGACAGACCAAAATGCAGTGAATTACTGCTGGTTTAAAGGTGGTTAACTTCCGATCAGTTTGTGTACTACTCAATGGACACATTTCATGTCACCTTGTACTTCTAAAATAAGAACCATTGGAGTTATGCAACTATAGTCAAACTTTGGAATACGACTTTGTTAAGGATGACCCCTTCATGTAGAATATAAAACATCACGTTGAAAATTGGGCCAGCAATCGGAACACCTACCTTTAAATAATGTATTCTCCAATCACACCGGCCTTTAATGTGGGAAATTTCAAGTAAATATTGTAATATCCTGAAATTGAGAATGATTGAGTGAAGTAATGAATAATTTACTAGGTATATAAACTTCATAAAATTATAAGACAAAGTCAAAGTCAAAGTCTATCAGATAATATTTTGGCCCACGTTTCCATTTTTTACTCTGAGATTTTTAATTCCCAATATGAAAGAAAAAACAGTAGGCTTATCTATTACAGCATCGAATTATTAATAATTCCAATAACTTTCTAATAATTCCAAAACTTTCTAATAATTCCATGGTTGCAGGCATATCTCTTGAAGAAGGTTCGGTCGGCAACGTCTTGTTTAGGCCTATGCTTTGATTCAGATTGTTGACACTTGTCAATTTCAACACAAGAATTTCTTAATTATTATTTTAATACAATTATTGAATCATTAATTAATAAAGAGTTAGAGTTTGACAATTATAGTGCTCTTTAATACAGTCATAACACTGTCATCAAAGTCCTTTGAAAAGTCCCAAATTAAATTTCCTGTATGTTCCCATTAATTAATGACATTAATTGAATTGTCTATACAGTTACGTCTAATCACTAATCAGTAGTTTATTGAATTTCATTTAGGGCGGGATTGTATGGAGGAGGAGCTTTATACTCGTGTTCAGTGACGTAAATTGTTTGGCATTTTGCGTTAAAACGCCGCCAACATACACACAAGCAATTGTACGCACCCCTTCCAGTTTATTACGCACACAAGTGAATTTATTACACACACAAGTGATTTTTTTTTACACACAAGTGAATCTATTACGCACACAAAAGTGAATGTATTACGCACACAAGTGAATGTAATATACAACCCGCCCCCCCCCCCCCCCCCGCACACCCCACTTATTACGCACACACCCCCAATTATTTTACACACACAAGTGAATTTATTACGCACACACCCAAATTTATTACGCACTACAAGCGATTTATTCTACGCACACAATCCAAGTGAAGTTATTATTCTGCCTAGTTCACCTTTCTAATACCCCATTTCCTGCGCCCCTTTCCAACGCTTAAATCTATCATATTTACTAAGTTTCTAAAAAAGAGATGGCGCTATGCCTACGTATTTCATACCCTTGCAGGCGATGGCGGACAAGCAGGCGGACGTGTGTTCACAAAATATTCAAGGTTAAATCAACCGAATACCAAAACAAATAATGATGTGCGAAATGTTTGTAAATAAAAAAACTGGTACTGAAGTTGATATTCCAACTCCAACCGTTTTAGAATGAAATAATCTAGTTCCAACCTGTGTGAAATCTTTACTTGTGTTTGTTTTTTGAATAATATGATGACCAACATCTATTTTACGTTAAAAACCAAATGTGAATTCGCGACCACCTGTACTGTGCTATTGTATGGTTGATATCCTTGCCGGAAAAAATCGTACGTAGAAATAGATTTTTTGTTTCATATGTTGAAAAAGAATTATCTCTTAAATTAAGTTGTAAATGAAACAGTAGTGTTTGTTAGGCTTATATTACATAGTTAGTATTAGTTTGTTGATTTTAATGTATTTAATTATGGATTTTGATTAATCCTATATCATATGGTTCAGTTTTTAAAAAAACAAACAGATATTAAATGTATTCATCTTAACTCGTTGAGTTAGAAACTCCAATCATAGACATGATAATAATAATAATAATAATGTGGATTTATAATGCGCACTAATCCACCAAAAAATAAGTAATGTCAATAATGATATCATAATTTGTGACATACACAAAAAATTAAATCTACAAATACATGTAATACTACTAGTATTTGAAATTTAAAGAAATATAGCCTATTTATATGTAACCGAAAAAAGCATCCTTTGTCAAATGAGTTTTTAAAGACGTCTTGAACTGTGCCAGGGATGTGCATGATCTAACATGAATGGGTAAGGCGTTCCAGAGACGTGGCGCTGCAATTGAAAAAGCTCTGTCCCCCCAAGAGTGTTTGGAACGAGGTTCACATAGAAGTGACTTGTCGCTGGAACGGAGTGTACGAGTAGGTATGTATGGTTTAAGAAGACATGTGATATACTGCGGTGCCATATCATTTAAAACCTTAAAAACAATGAGCAACAATTTGTATACAATTCTGTAACCAACCGGCAGCCAATGCAACTTCTTTAAAACGGGAGTGATGTGAGATCTTTTCCTAGTTAGAGTGACCAAGCGCGCAGCGTTGTTCTGAATACGCTGAAGACGTGCAATCTGATCTTGAGGAAGGCCAAACAAGAGGGAGTTGCCCATATCAAGCCGGGAGGTTACAAAACTGTGAACATGTTTCTGATATGAAATGAAGCAGAACGAACAATATTAGAAATATGAGCATTAAGAGACATTGATGAATCAAAAATAGCACCTAAATTACGAGCCTTTGTTGCAGGTGTGATGTCCGCATCACCAATTGTAATATGTGGTACATGAACTTTTGACATTTGTTGTCTAGAACCAATCAAAACAAATTCAGTCTTCTCATCATTCAACTTGAGAAAATTCTCCTGCATCCACCTACGAATTTCACAAATTAATGCATGACTCGATACGCTCAATGGTTTGATCAGCACACTGTTGGGGGGTAGGTTTGAAAGATAGGTACAGCTGCGTGTCGTCTGCATACACATAATACTCTAAATTGTATTTGAGAATTATGTTATGAACTGGATAGGTATATACAGTAAACCATTGCGGTCCGAGGACCGACCCTTGTGGAACTGCGTAATCATGAACAACTGGAGTGGACGAGGAATAGATATAAACACAGCCACCATCTGTGATATAAATATGTGACGCAGTGTAAGATATTGCATTGTTAATCACTTACGGTTTTCCATATTAATTAACAATGATTAATATGAAAAACCGTTAAAACAAAAATTCATTTACGGTTTTCCATATTAATTAAACGTTGATTAATATGGAAAACCATTAAAACAAAAATTCCCCTATAAACATATCATTTACGCCGTAAATGATATGTTTATGGGAGTACGTCCTAATGATTGGGACCAATAGCAATCAGTAGGGCGTATTTCTCCCATAAACACGAGGAAGGCCAGAATATCGTAAACTATTATTGAGAATTGGCTGTGACTATCTCTTTTCAATACCATTGGAGCTAGCTATCAATGCATGGCTTATTTGAATATGATGACAAGAAAAGATACTTACACTGAAGAATCGTGTCCACCGTCGTCAGGATCGTCTGAGGATCACCTGTTTTCAACTCAAACGCCATCTATCAAAGTGGTCTTATTCTTACACTAATATCCTAAAGCAGATGGCGCTATGCTAGCGCATCCTGTTTCTGCTATAATTGTCGGTACCCTATCGGTACAGTTGATAGCTGTTGATGTCAATTAATGGCGGCGGAAAAACGGTTGGGAACAAAATAGACAGCTTAGGTAATAATGAAAAATATATGAATTTCAAGTTCATAGCTAAATTCCTCCTACATCTCAATTCCCTGTAAAACCTCAACTAACTTCCCGAATAAAATCTTATAGCCTATAGAAGAATATAATAAGCACAGGATAATGATAAGTCTATATGGGGATCTCGGGAACTCTATTGAAGAAATATCAATACCCTTTTTCGAAAAACAAGGTTTTTATTAAAGGTGTATCACCTGATCCACAGCCTTATGCTCATTCTATCAATACTGGGCTATTCCAGTTGAAGTCATTACACCCCTAATGGAGCACATGCACTTAATCTTCCACAGCCATGCCATCGGTCACGGCCAGGCAGGTAACCCATCCTATTTTGAAATGTACACACTCCCTGTGGGAAAGATTAAAGGCATATTATGTGATCTTTTCCAGAGAGCGCCCTCTATTCATTATTTTTTTTAGAAAGTAGATTTTCTTGCAGATTTACATTTCCAATCATAAATCATACATACATTCCAAGTTACAGAGCGATACGATTCCTAATTACCTCAAAATCATGGTTTTAGAGTGAATTTAGAGTGAAAAATATAAACTGTCGGAATTCCGACAGTTTATTTTCACTCTATAACCATGATTTTGAAGTAATTAAGAATCGTATCGCCCTGTAACTTGGAATGTATGCATGATTTATGATCAGAAATGTAAATCTGCAAGAAAATCTGCTTTCTATTTTTTTTTCGATGTTGAGGGCGTTCCCTAGAAAGATCACATAATATACCTTTAAGGCAATGTCTTCCTGATCATAGGGCCAGGGGTGTATGGATTTCAAATGGAATAGCCCATTGAGATTTTGATACCACAAGATATACCATTATCCCTACCCCTGTATTGCAAATTTTAGGCTAAGGCCAAACAAAAAAATAGGTTTGTCTCAAAGCTTGCGCGCGCATTGGTTTTGAAATGCCAAAATACCGCGTCTGAAATGCAGGAAATTGTAAAATCAATTTTTATTTTCCCTACGAATTTTTATTTCAAGTTTTTATCAAAAATATCGGCAGATTTTTCTTTTCTCAAACTTTTACATGACTCAGTTCTTCAAAAAACGCTGCAAAATTGTTTTTTACACAACTACATCACAATATTCATTTCAAATAGAAAAAAACGATATCAGAAAGTGTCAACGGTTGCAAATAGTAAGAGTACACAAATAAAAAAATTGTAAAAAAAAAGAAAAAGGAAGACAAAAAACCGCGCGCGTCGCCCAATTTTGAAGCCTTCGCAAGCTTTGAGACAAACCTTCTTTTTTTTTGGCCTAAGAACCTTTGTTTTGTTGGTTTCATAAACTTAGTTTATACTTTTTCAGTTTTAGAACTTCCCAGTTAAACATGTGTGAACATTTCGTCAGCCTGCTTCAATATAATTGCCTAACTCATCTTTTCTAGTTTTGAGAAAACAACAAAAAAATAGGGAAAGTGAGTTAGGCAGTTATTGAAGCAGGCTGACGATAATTATGTTGAATAGCACCATGAATAGTACAGGTGAATTCCAACAGGAGCAGTACCTGTTGGATAGAATTAGGTGGGGGATATACATTTAAGTGAAATGAGGCTTGTTATAGGCCTAATACGAGTAAATATGACCCATTTTAAACATTTTACATAATTATTACAATCTGCCTAACTCACAATGCTGACTTAGGCAGAATTGCAATTGTGCATTTATCAACACTTATGATTTGTCAATGACTTAGGTATTATTACAGCATGTACATAATGTAATGAAGTCATGACTTATGCAAAGAACTCAATTTCGCTGAAAAGTGAGGTAGGCCATTATCGAAGCAGGCTGACGATTTGTATTCCTACATGAGGTCGCGTCATGTATATCAGTGTGCATACAACTTTAAAAACTATAACAACAACCAAATCCGTGTAAAATAGGAATATGATAGATGGAGTCACATAAAAACGGATCTTTTTAATGAAAAGTAGTTAGGTCTTATTGAGAAATCTGTCAAATCCACTAAATATGGCTGCAGTGGCGACACACCAGCATCAAAATTGTGGGGCCAAAAGAAAAATATTGGTGGTGCAACTAGACAAAAACAAATTGAGGGTTAGGCCTATTTATATGCGCGCGAAGCTCGCGAAAATGGCTTTTAACGCCAAATAGTCTGACATTTGCTTAATTTGGTCTGAAATTTGAAATTTAACACCAATTTTAAGTTATTTTTTGACCAAGCCTAATTGTGGTCTAGTATAACAACTTCAGGCGAACATAGATATTGAGAATGATGTCTTGCGTACCCTTGAATATATTCTGTTATGCCCCTCCTGGGCGGGTTTTACAGCTGCATTACCAAACAGCAATCCCCTTAAACAACTATCCATCATGTCCATGAAGCGCATTTTTGCCGTCATTTTCAAAGGCTCCGCGCCGAAGGATGTGTACATAATGCCAGAGAAATATTCGTGTGGAGATTTAAAGGAATGTTAACATGGCAATCTAAGAGTGTGTTTTTCACTTTTAACAAGCTTCTGTGGGGCAAACATTGCGACATTGCGCGCGGGCAATGTGATTTTATCCACTGTTTGCCCAATCAAACTTATTGCGGCACTTTGACTACGTATCAGTTTTATTTATTCAGTAAAATGTGTTGCCAATGCATTTAGGCTTTTCTTTTATAATAAAACTAGAGGTAGATTTTTAGCCGATTGAAACATTCTTTTAGCTTAAGTACGATATGACCAGCGAAGATGGTAACATAAAAGGACATTATTCTTGGTGTGTAGGCCTCCTCTCATAAAATATACGCCCATTAAAATCGATAACCATGGAAGTTAGAGACAATCGGTCATTTTGCGCTAACAAAAAATTATATTTGTTGCCAATATCTAAAAAAAAAGATTTTGAAAAATGCAAATCTCGGTATTTAAGAATTAATTAGGGAATATTCATTTTTGTTTTCAAGAATAATTTTCATCATAAAAGGTCGGCTTTTGTATTTTGAGGTAAGTATCCAAAGACATAATCCTGATCGACTTGTTATCCATATTACTAGCAGCATAAATCTACATTCAAATACCAACTTAGTTGATCATGTCTTTTTCGAAGCCAATCAAGATAAAAATTCCATTACAATGGAAAGGTGGCGGTCAAAAGGAAATTGCGATATAAGGCAAATAGAAAGAGCAAAAATAGCAACATTTGTAAATACGGCTTTTAGTTGCTAAAGTTATGTGGCAGAAGAAGCAATCGCATAGATGATAATTGTGCAAGATTCTTGCATGGCATTACTGGAAAGCAATATAAATTACAGCCATAGGTTAGTGATAAACACGGTTTTGGCAGCATAAATAAAAATAATAAACAAAATACTGAAACAAATAAACAAAGCAAAAAGATAAATAAATGATCAAATAAATAAATGAATAATTATGCAAATAAGTAATATTATAAATAAATAAATAAATATAGAAATAAATAGGTTTATAAACGAATAAATAAATTTAACATTCAATTTAAGTTTTAAATATACATGTATGTCATATGTATTCAATTTATTATTTGACTCTGACAATTTTCGAGCTATTTTTTTTATACGTCGGCATACGTTCAGGCGATACGCTATGGTGTGACAGGGCCTTTAAGGCACTGTCACACCATGGCGTATCGCCTGAACGTATGACAACGTATGCGAAATATCGAAAAATACGTTGCTGTACGTTGGTGTACGCTGATACAAGTTAGGGGTAAGTTGGGGATATGTCGTTTACGTTAAGAGCACGCTGTGATACGTTGTGAAAATTTGGAACACGTCGAGCCCGCGAAAAATTATTGAGCATGTTCAAAATTTCTCGACGTACTCAACGTGTGCTTAACTTACGTTCTGCATAAGTTCCCGATGGGTTCGTGGTACGTTAGACATACGTTTACAAACGCTGACATACGTTAGACATACGTTGACATACGCTGACATACGTTAGAGGTACGTTACTCGTCGTAAGTTATAGGTTGGACCTATAGATTTACCCGTCTAGATATTTTAATAGTCATCATCTAGGCTGCGTTTACTTGAACTGGCAACACTTGTCCCGCCGTGTACGAAACTCAATTTCTGCAGCGGCATAAGTCACGTGTTCGTTGTACGCCGAGGATACGTCGAACACGGCAGACATACGCTACGAATACGTTAAGCATACGTTGGTCATACGCTCGCCGATCGCATACGCTGTGATACGCTGTGATAAGTTTGTTATAAGTTAGTAATACGCTATCAATACGTTAGTCATGCGCTATGTACACGTTTAATACGCTATGGATACGCTATGGATACGTCCATTCCATCACCGATGTCGACTTTTCCTACGCAATTCGTTGGGAAGTTGGACGTTCTTGGACGTTCTTGGACTCTGACAATTTTCGAGCTTTTTTTTGAATACGTCGGCATACGTTCAGGCAACGTTCAGGCCATACGCTATGGTGTGAAGGCCCTGTCACACCATGCATGGCGTATGGCCTGAACGTATGCCGACGTATACAAAAAAATAGCTCGAAAATTGTCAGAGTCCAAGAACGTCCAACTTCCCAACGAATTGCAATATTTTGGTTTTTATCAATGCTAGATAACTTTTTATCAATGCTAGATAACTAACTATTTTCAGCCGACGTACATCAACGTATACCAACTTACGAGTAACGTACCTCTAACGTATGTCAGCGTATGTCAACGTATGTCTAACGTACCACGAACGTACCGGGAACTTATGCAGAACGTATTAAGCACACGTTGAGTACCCCGAGAAATTTTGAACATGCTCAATAATTTTTCGCGGGCTCGACGTGTTCCAATTTTTCACAGCGTATCACAGCGTGCTCTTAACGTAAACGACGTATCTCCAACTTACTCCTAACTTATATCAGCGTACACCACCGTACACCAACGTATTTTCGATATTTTCGCACACGTTCAGGCCATACACCATGGTGTGACAGGGCCTTTAGGCCAAACAAAGAAGAAGGTTCGTCTCTGTTGCACGACTGAAGAGGAATAATGTTACTTCAGTAGAGGACTGAAGAGGAATAATGTTACTATGTGGTGACTTTAACCTACCAGCTAGATTGGGTAAACTATAGCACCAAACCAGAGAGTTCTGGACATACATCAAATCCCTGTCGAGGAGAGAGTCACTAGGCATATCATCTGACAGGGTTATAGCTAAAGCCCTAAATAATCAGTTCTGATCGGTATTTACCATCGAAGACCTCCAAAATACATCAGCCAAGGGAAACTCGCCCTTCCAGGACATCCCAAATCTAGCCATAGGATTAGAAGGAGTCATCCAACAGCTGGAGCAACCAGTGGCGTAACAGCCGGGGGGCAGGGGGGCACAGTGCCCCCCCCCCCCCCCCCCCCCGAAGGTGCTCAGCAGGAAATTCAAACCTACCCACCAGGAAAAATGGGGGGGGGAAGGGCGATTTTTTGTGACCGTGCGAAATGTTGTGACCGTGCGAAATGTTGTGACCGTGCGAATTTTTTTGCAATCATCTCAGCAGACGCTCGGCGAACACTTGGTGTACTAAGGAGAAACCTATCATCATGTTCTGACCTGCAGTCAAGATCCGTGCATACCAAGCTCTCGCGCTTCCTAAGCTCGAGCATTCGTCTGCAGCATGGAACCCTTACGTCAACCAAATAATAAATATATATGTTAAGGCCCTGTCACACCATAACGTATCGCCTCAACGTATGCCAACGTATGCGAAATATCGAAAAATACGTTGGTGTACGTTGGTGTACGCTGATATAAGTTAGGGGTACGTTGGGTATACGTCGTCTACGTTAAGAGCACGCTGTGATACGCTGTGACAATTTGGAACACGTCGAGCCCGCGAAATAATATTGAGCATGCTCAAAATTTATCGACGTACTCAACGTGTGCGTAATACGTTCTGCATAAGTTCCCGGTAAGTTTGTGGTACGTTAAATATACGTTGACATACGCTGACATACGTTAGTGGTACGTTACTCGTACGTTACTCGTAAGTTGGTATACGTTGATGAACGTAGGCTGACGGGAAAACGTACAGCCAACGTAGTGATAACGAGTTGATAACGTATATGTGCCGTATGTCTAACGTATGCCTGACGTATTTCCAACGAGTTTCGACGTATTCTCACGTATTCACCTTATGCCGGGCGATCGTGTAAGGCCCTGTCACGTATCCATAGCGTATCCATAGCGTATTGAACGTATACATAGCGTATTGATAGCGTATCACTAACTTATAACATACTTATGACAGCGTATCACAGCGTATGCGAGCGTATGCGAGCGTATGACTAACGTATGCTTAACGTATACTTAACGTAGCGTAGTGTATGATGATGGGTTGATGTGTTCAGCACGACAGACCATGAAGAAGTGAGGATGAGATACTCAAGGGACCCATTTATATACTCAAACCCTCCATAAGTTCCCAAAACGCCGAATGCTCGCTAGCTGTACGGTACATACGCTAGCTGTACGGTAGCCCTGTCACACCATGGCGTATCGCCTGAACGTATGACAACGTATGCGAAATATCGAAAAATACGTTGGCGTACGTTGGTGTACGCTGATACAAGTTAGGGGTAAGTTGGGGATACGTCGTTTACGTTAAGAGCACGCTGTGATACGTTGTGAAAATTTGGAACACGTCGAGCCCGCGAAAAATTATTGAGCATGTTCAAAATTTCTCGACGTACTCAACGTGTGCTGAACTTATGTTCTGCATAAGTTCCCGATAGGTTCGTGGTACGTTAGACATTTTTCAATTTCTGCAGCGGCATAAGTCATGTGTTCGTTGTACGCCGAGGATACGCTGAGGATACGTCGAACACGACAGACATACGCGTCGAATACGTTAAGCATACGTTGGTATACGCTCGCCGATCGCATACGCTGTGATACGCTGTCATAAGTTTGTCATATGCTATGTATACGTTTAATACGCTATGGATACGCTAGGGATACGTCCATTCTATCATCGATGTCGACTTTTCCTACGCAATTCGTTGGGAAGTTGGACGTTCTTGGACGTTATTGGACTCTGACAATTTTCGAGCTATTTTTTGAATACATCGGCATACATTCAGGCCACGTTCAGGCCATACGCTATGGTCAGGCCATACGCATGCGCTACTGCCTTTAGAGGCAGTATAACGGCAAGCGGCGATATTCGTTTCGTAACTGGAAACTACGACCACGCAGCCAGCGTCACTGAAATGCTACAGAATCTGAGATGGGACTCTCTTGCTACTAGAAGACTCCTCGGGCAGTCTACCATGTTCTATAAAATACATTATCAACTTGTCATCATTCCGTTTCCATCTTGTGTCAATCCGGCTCTCCGCCAAGGGAGGTTTACCAATACCTTATGTTACCAGAAAATATCACCAAAACTAACTCGTACAGGTATTCATTCTTTGTACGCACAACAATAACAATCTGGAACAGACTCCCCTCAAATGTTGTCACAGCACCAACAGTCCGACAATTTCAATCATTGGCACTGCCGGTTCTCCGTGGGATGCTTCCGACAGCTAGCTACCCAACATCAACTGTAACTTCCAGCACATATGTTTTACTTGCACCATTTGTAAGCATCTACGAATCTGACGTGCACCAGTTCTTTACCTCGCACAGCACGAACCTCCATGGACAAGTAGTTTTTTTGTTGTTGGAGAAACAGACTCAAGACTCAAGGCTTGTATTTGTACGTGCGTAACGTGCGCAAAAAGAATCCAAGTCGTCGCGCGTATTGATTGGTGAAAGTGTACGTTTGCACGTCATAAGCAGATATCAGCGAGCGGTGGGCAAGTAGGTATTCCATTTGGGCCCGAGGATAAATATTAACCTCACAATTTGGAACTGATTAAACTATAGCTCTATTCTCTACTATGTGAAAGGCCCTGTCACACTGTGCGAATAGAGCTAACGTGTGCCCGACGTTTTGGAAATATGGGTGTACGTTCGTGTAAGTTGTCATTCGTCAGGGACTTAGTTGGCATACGTTGTATTCGTAAGTGGTTCGCTAGGGGTTCGTAAAGGTACGCTGGGGTTCAGGACATTTTTTGAGCATGTTCAACATTTTGAGTGGGTGCCAACCATTGACAACGTAGTGATCAATACGCTAGGTAGCAGTTGCTGCGTGAACGGTTTGCATGTTGGGTGTAGGTTGCTTATTCGTCGTCAGCTCAGCTGTTCGGATAATGAAGGAACGTTCACATAGCGAATGCTCAAGAATACACATGGCGTATTGATCACAACGCATGTCATCCACCCAAAATATTAACATGTCTACAATTTAATGGGGCCTTCACATGTATCCGTGTGAGCTGGGCGGCCCCTTACCGTGTGAAAAATTGGTGCGGACGGCGGCACACGGTGAGGACACATTGTGGGCCGTTTCCACTACTCAAAATATGGACAAACCCATCCAATATCACACAATAGTCGGGCAACCACAACTAAATGTCCATCTTTTCGCAGCCCGTCGCTGAGATGGTCGACGTCCACCATCGTCCATCACCGCTCTGCGAACGGGCTCGAAACGGGTGCGCCGTCCTTATAAAGGTCCTCCGATCGCCGCCGCTTTTACTCACCCGGCAGGAGTTTTCAGAAGCCGGGCGCAAAACTCCTGCCGGCCCGAAACTCCTGCCGGGCGCGGCAAAGTCCCCTGAACTTGTTCAACGGACGGGAAACGGCCCACCGTGTGTCCTCACCGTGTGCCACCGTCCGCAACAATTTTTCACAGTGTACGTAAGAGGCCGCCCAGCTCACACGGATACATGTGACAAATGCAAAGAAGTCCGGAATGCGAGTGAAGCGGCGAGCTTGAGCGCTCATTTATAAAAGGCGGCTTGATGACGTCATCAATTCAAGGCGGTTCGGCCGGTACCCAGGCGTTCCGGCCGGTGAGGTCCCGGTGAGGAGCTGGCATGAGCCCGGTACCAGGCCGGTAAGGACCCGGTATAGAACGATATGGACCCGGTGACAAACAAAAGATCAATGCGGCCATTGACATTTTTTTGCTGATTGTTCACCGTGTTGGTCTCTGTAGTTTTTCTATTAAAGGCCCTGTCACACCATAGCTAGATAGCTATTTTCAGCTGACGTACATCAACGTACGTCGGCTGAAAATAGCTATACCGATGGTGTCGGGGTGTGTTATAGAGTGTCACGGATAAAATTCCATTTCTCTTCTAAGTATGATGCTTTGGCATTGTGTCAAGTGGTCAACTCATCTGATCTAAAGGCCCTGTCACACCATGGCGTATCGCCTGAACGTATGCCAACGTATGCGAAAATATCAAAAATGCGTTAGTGTACGTTGGTGTACGCTGATATAGTTAGGGGTAAGTTGGGGATACGTCGTTTACGTTACGAGCACACTGTGATACGCTGTGAAAATTTGGAACACGAGCCCGCGAAAAATTATTGAGCATGTTTAAAATTTCTCGACGTACTCAACGTGTGCTCAATACGTTCTGCATAAGTTCGCGACAGTGGCGTAGCCAGGTTATTCATATTGGGGGGGGGGGGGGGGGGGGGGGGCGAGAACTGCAAATGAACCGACAAGATTGTTTTTAGTGAAGACGCGCGAATTGTTTTGACTTTACACCTATTTTTGGCACAATTGATGTACATTTTGGCTCTAAACAAATTTGTACCAACAAATATTGCATTTCGGTGACTGTTATGCGCGCGTTGCGCGCGAATTTTTTTCATATGTGTACTTTTGACCATCATAATTCCATGATTCCTCTGGTCAAATGAACCGACAGTGCCAATCTCAACCGACACGACGTCAATAGTGGGGGGCGATCGCCCCCCTCGCCCCCCCCCCCCCCCCCTCTGGCTACGCCACTGGTTCTCGATATGTTCGTGGTACGTTATGGGGCCCTCACATGTATCCGTGTGAGCTGAGCGGCCCCTTACCGTGTGAAAAATGGGTGCGGACGGCGGCACACACGGTGGGCCGTTTCCTGTCCGTTGAACACGTTCAGGGGACTTTGCTGGCGGGTGAGTAAAAGCGGCGGCGAACGATGAGAGCACGGTATAAGTACGGCGCACCCGTTCGCACCCGTTTCGCGCCCGTTTCGCGCCCATTCCAGTGGCGTAGCTGGGATTTTTTTCAGGGGGGGGGGCAAGATTTCTAAAATTTTCCTAAAAGGTTGCCCCAAAAAAAATTCTAGTCACTTACCTCGTGAATTTCACGTAAGTGGGGGGGGGGGGGGGGGGGGGGGGGGGGGGCACAGTCCAAAAAAAATCGCACAGTCCAAAAAAAATCGCACAATAAATGTACTACATGTACAATTTTTCCTTCTATTTGGCTAATAACCTCGATCTTTTTGCTCAAATTTTTCCTATTTCCTTTTTTTCTCACCCCCTTTATTTTTTTTAGGGGGTAGGGGGCGGGGGCTCAAATTGGTTTTTTTCGTCAGGGGGGGCATTTGCCCTCCCTGCCCCCCCCCCCCCCCCCACCCCTGAGCTACGCCACTGGCCCATTCGCAGGGCGGTGGTGGACGGTGGTGGACATTGATCATCCTAGCGACAGACTGCGAATGGCCGCATGCAGCCTGGTAACCGTTCGCGGAACGGACTCTCAGCAGGCATGTTGCAACTCTCTAAATGTAAAAGAGCTAAAACTCACTCTTTCAAGAGCTCTAGGAGGGACAGCTCTTTTTTTGGAGTGAAGTTCACTCTTAAAAGAGTTAAAATCACTTTGAAAAGAGTGAACTTCACTTCTTAGAAGAGCCGTCCCTCCTAAAGCTCTCGAAAGAGTGAGGTTTAGCTCTTTTACATTTAGAGAGTATTATAGATGTTGGTCGTACGAATTCCGGAATGCAAATGAAGCGGCGAGCTTGAGCGCTCAGCTTGAAAAGGGCGGTTTGGTGATGTAATCAAGACGTTTCGGCCGGTACCCAGGCGTTCCGACCGGTTAGGAACCGGTATGGAGGTGGTATGCACACGGTGAGGACACGGTGAGAACGGTAAGCTAGAACTGTGCGAGGCCGGTGATGGCCGGTGAGAACCCGGGACAGACCCGGTGTAGAACGGTATGGACCGATGACCCGGTGAGGAGGTGTTATGCACCCGGTAAGAACGGTAAGCTAGAAATGTATGAGGACGGTGAGCCCGGTACCCGACCGGTGATGACCCGGTATAGACCCTGTATATAACGTTATGGACCCGGTGGCCACAACAAAAGGTTAATGCGCCCGTTGACATTTTTTACTGATTGTTTGGACTCTGTTGTTTTTCTATTAGACGGTAAGGTGGCCGCCTACCATTGCCGCCCTGCGAACGGGCGCGAAACGGGTGCCTTCAGGGCTGTCAGACACTTTTGCCCAAGGGGGGTGCGTTTTCACGATTTTTTACCGGAAGTAGTAGTATGACGTCAGAGTGTTAGTGTTGCAGCACGCTGACGATGCGAGCGTATTGGCGCGATGCCGCGAGCCAGTGGCGTAGCCAGGTTATTCATATTGGGGGTGGCGAGAACCTAAAATTAACTTATAAGAATGTTTTGAGTCAAGACATGCGCGCGTAGCGCGCTAATTTTTTTGACTTTACACCAGTGGTTCCCAACCTTTTCTGGTGGTGACCCCATTTCAGAAACCAGCATCAGAACGCGACCCCTCACAGAACAAAGTCACCAGTGGCGGCACCAGCATAATAAATTGGGTGGGGAGGGGGCAAGAAACAATTTAGGTTGGGGCAAGAATTGAAAAATGCGCGCAATTTGTTTTGCCATTTTACACTAAAACTGTCAAATTTGGTCTAATTTTAACTAATTTGGTAAGCAAATTGCAACATTTGGTCTTATTATACCTAATATGGTGATAAATGTGCCCGTAGCGCGCCAAAATTGTATGCTAAAATGGTTAAATTTGATCAAATTTTAACCTTTTTGAAATGTGCTATATAACTATACAGTACAGTACACTAAAGTACAGTACAAAACATAACATCTTATTTTTTTGTTAAATTAGGCTAGTCCGCGACCCCACAAAAAGTGCGTCGCGACCCCAACTGGGGTCTCGCCCCATAGGTTGGGAACCACTGCTTTACACCTATTTGTGGCACGATTGAGGTACGTTTTGACTCTAAACAAGCTTGTACCAACGAATATTGCATCTAAATTTTCATATTGAGATTTTCAAGGGGGGTGCGTCCGCACCCAACGCACCCCCCATCTGACGGCCCTGGCCTTCTGTATACCGTCCTCAAACCGGGCTCTCACCGTTTGCCGCCGCTTTTACTCACCCGGCAAGAGTTTTGAGAATGGTCAAACTTCCTGCCGGGCGCGGATGGCCGGCAATGTCCCCGGCAACGTGTTCAACGGACGGGAAACGGCCCACCGTGTGACATCACCATGTGCCACCGTCTGCACCAATTTGTCACACGGTAATGGGCCGGCCAGCTCACACGGATACATGTGAGTACAAATGTATTTTACAGAGATTCCGGGAATGTGAGCGAAGCGGCGAGCTTGAACGCTCAGCTTATACAGGGCAGTTTGATGACGTTATCAAGACGGTTCGGTCGGTACCCAAGCGTTTCGGCCGGTGAGGACCTGGTGAGGAGGTGGTATAAGCCCGGTTCCAGGCCGATAAGGACCCGGTATAGAACAGTATGAACCCGGTGACAAAAAAAAATCAATGCGGCCGTTGACATTTTTTGCTGATTGTTCACCGTGTTGGAGTCTATTGTTTTTCTATAAGACGGTAAGGGGCCGCCCAGCTCACACGGATACATGGGAGGGCCTCATTAGACATACGTTTACATACGCTGACATACGTAAGACTTACGTTGACATACGCTGACATACGTTAGAGGTACGTTACTCGTAAGTTATAGGTTCCCAGACAACATACATATATTGGCCCTATATTGGCCCAATATTGGCAATATTGGCATTGGCATTATCTTGTTGACCAATATTGGGCCAATATTGGTTCCCCATTGGCAATATTGGCATTGGCATTTTATTGGTCACCAATATTGGACCAATATTGGCTCTACATTGGCGCTCGTTAATTGGCATCATGTTGGCAACCAATATTGGACCAATATTGGTGACCAATTGAGTGCCAATGCCATTGGCACTCTCTTGGTCACCAATATTGGACCAATATTGGTTTTACATTGGCGCTCGTTAGTTGGCATCATGTTGGCTACAAATATTGGCCGTTGACATTTTTTGCTGATTGTTCACTGTGTTGGAGTCTATTGTTTTTCTATAAAACGGTAAGGGGCCGCCCAGCTCACACGGATACATGGGAGGGCCTCATTAGACATACGTTTACATACGCTGACATACGTAAGACTTACGTTGACATACGCTGACATACGTTAGAGGTACGTTACTCGTAAGTTATAGGTTCCCAGACAACATACATATATTGGCCCTATATTGGCCCAATATTGGCAATATTGGCAATATTGGCATTGGCATTATCTTGTTGACCAATATTGGTTCCCCATTGGCAATATTGGCATTGGCATTTTATTGGTCACCAATATTGGACCAATATTGGCTTTACATTGGCGCTCGTTAATTGGCATCATGTTGGCAACCAATATTGGACCAATATTGGTGACCAATTGAGTGCCAATGCCATTGGCACTCTCTTGGTCACCAATATTGGACCAATATTGGTTTTACATTGGCGCTCGTTAGTTGGCATCATGTTGGCTACAAATATTGGACCAATATTGGGGACCAATTGAGTGCCAATGCCATTGGCACTCTCTTGGTCACCAATATTGGACCAATATTGGTTTTACATTGGCGCTCGTCAATTGGCATCATGTTGGCAATCAATATTGGACCAATATTGGTGACCAATTGAGTGCCAATGCCATTGGCACTCTCTTGGTCACCAATATTGGACCAATATTGGTTTTACATTGGCGCTCGTCAATTGGCATCATGTTGGCAACCAATATTGGACCAATATTGGTGACCAAGTGAGTGCCAATGGCATTGGCACGGTTGGTACTCTCTTGGTCACCAATATTGGACCAATATTGGACCAATATTGGTTTTACATTGGCGCTCGTCAATTGGCATCATGTTGGCAACCAATATTGGACCAATATTGGTGACCAAGTGAGTGCCAATGGCATTGGCACGGTTGGTACTCTCTTGGTCACCAATATTGGACCAATATTGGTTTTACATTGGCGCTCTTCAATTGGCATCATGTTGGCAACCAATATTGGTCCAATAATGAGCGCAATATACCAGGGGCGGGAAATAACACCATTGATTTGATATTCAAATTATGACGTGGTCTAAAAAAGGCGGCCGCTGTTAAGAGTTATCGCTTCCCGGCCTTTTGGCTAGGATCTTGTGCCTTGTCCTGTCCCTTGAAGATTTGTTCCCTTGTCCTAGGCTTGCCCTTGGCCAAATTGGTCCTGGCCACCTGGCTTCCTACCTAACATTTCTCCAAGATCGCCCAATATTGGCCCAATATTGGCCCTCATTGGCGAGTGCCAATATTGGGCCAAGCTTGGGCCAATGGCCAAATAATATTATACCAATATTGTAAGCCAATATTGGGCCAATGGAAAATCAATATTGGGCCAATATTGATATGTTATATTGGCCCAGTATTGGCCCAATATTGGCACTCATTGGCGAGTTCCAATATTGGCCCAGTATTGGCCCAATATTGGCACTCATTGGCGAGTGCCAATATTGAGCCAAGCTTGGGCCAATGGCCAAATAATATTATGCCAATATTGTAAGCCAATATTGGGCCAATGAAAAATCAATATTGGGCCAATATTGATATGTTATATTGGCCCAGTATTGGCCCAATATTGGCACTCATTGGCGAGTTCCAATATTGGCCCAGTATTGGCCCAATATTGGCACGCATTGGCGAGTTCCAATATTGGCCCAATATTGGCCCAATATTGGCACTCATTGGCAAATGCCAATATTGGCCCAGTATTGGCCCAATATTGGCACTCATTGGCGAGTGCCAATATTGAGCCAAGCTTGGGTCAATGGCCAAATAATATTATGCCAATATTGTAAGCCAATATTGGGCCAATGAAAAATCAATATTGGGCCAATATTGTTATGTTATCTGGGTTGGACCTATATATTTATCCTTCTAGATATTTCAGTAGTTTTAATCATTTCTGCAGCGGCATAAGTCACGTGTTCGTTGTACTACGCCGAGGATACGCTGAGGATACGTCGAACACGGCAGACATACGCTACGAATACGTTAAGCATACGTTGGTCATACGCTCGCATATGCTGTGATACGCTGTCGTAAGTTTGTTCTAAGTTAGTGATACGCTATCAATGCGTTAGTCATACGCTATGTATACGCTCAAAACGCTATGGATACGTCCATTCCATCACCAATGTCGACTTTTCCTACGCAATTCGTTGGGAGGTTGGACGTTCTTAAACCCTGACATTTTTCGAGCTATTTTTGAATACGTCGGCATACGTTCAGGCCACGTTCAGGCCATACGCTATGGTGTGTTTAAAGGCCCTGTCACACCATGGCGTATCGCCTGAACGTATGCCAACGTATGCGAACATATTAAAAATACGTTGGTGTACGTTGGTGTACGCTGATATAAGTTAGGGGTAAGTTGGGGATACGTCGTTTACGTTAAGAGCACGCTGTGATACGTTGTGAAAATTTGGAACACGTCGAGCCCGCGAAAAATTATTGAGCATGTTCAAAATTTCTCGACGTACTCAACGTGTGCTTAACTTACGTTCTGCATAAGTTCCTGATAGGTCTGTGGTACGTTAGACATACGTTTATAAACGCTGACATACGTTAGACATACGTTGACATACGCTGACATACGTTAGAGGTACTTTACTGGTCGAAAGTTATAGGTTGGACCAATAGATTTACCCTTCTAGATATTTTAATAGTTATCATCTAGGCTGCGTTTACTTGAACTGGCAACACTTGTCCCGCCGTGTACGAAACTCAATTTCTGCAGCGGCATAAGTCACGTGTTCGTCGTACGCCGAGGATACGCTGAGGATACGTCGAACACGGCAAACATACGCTACGAATACGTTAAGCATACGTTGGTCATACGCTGTGATACGCTGTCATAAGTTTGTTTTAAGTTAGTGATACGCTATCAATACGTTAGTCATATGCTATGTATACGTTTAATACGCTATGGATACGCTAGGGATACGTTCATTCCATCACCGATGTCGACTTTTCCTACGCAATTCGTTGGGAAGTTGGACGTTCTTGGACGTTCTTGAACTCTGACAATTTTCGAGCTATTTTTTTAATACGTCGGCATTATTATAGCAAGTTGGTGTCATTTGAAGTGGTTTTTTTCACAGAACAATTTATATTAAATAAAAAGAGTCTTAACCTCTTCAACTTCAGCGTGTATGACTAATGACCAATATTTCCCAAACTAAATTTAAACTTCCCAGGCAACACTATCGTTATTGGTAAAAATGAACCATTCTGTTGCTTAGAAAGCAGGTGGCCTTCTGTTTCCTTTTTTGTTCTCTTTTTTTTAAGGGGTGCAATGGAAATTGATGTGGGTCATTTCTCTAACAATAAAGTAGGTTGTTTAATATTGATCATGTTGATAGTTGAGGACAAATAGAAAACAAAAAGCACAAAAGCCGATACTAATTATAAATGATATTAACCGGAAGAATGTGTCAAAATATATTGAGGTAAAGATCCATCGTCTATGAAAGGAAAGACAAATAACCTAGCAATTTTACAATGAGAATTATAGGTCAAGTATTCCTAAATTTGATTTATTTTTTTGCTCACATCATATGAACGTTATATTCCGTGATTTATGTCGTAGAGCATGAATGTTATCGTGGTTATTGCGTGATCATACTCGTAGCTATGTTCCATAACTTCTGGATATGTAGAAATCACACATCGAATGGTACAATTAATAACTTGTACCATTAGATTCCCGGGAGCTTATTTACCATGCAATAGTACGATACTTTTAGCCAGCATATAAACACTGCACAAAAAGAAAGTATCCACTTTATTCGAGGCTCTCTGTGTTTAATTTGTAAGACCCTAAAGAATTTCAACAAGTGGGAGGGAACAGGCATTACCTCCCGCGCATTTTGACACCTCATTTGTCACAATAGCACTAATATTGATGAAGCAGTGGTCATTTGAATTTTAAAAAATGATACAGTTTCCATTGTTGCACTTAACCCTAAACCACTGAAAAGAGCGTAAGTGTACACCTTCTTTCTCTCCATGAAAAGACAATCATAATCTGAACATCTCACATCGTCAATTGTTTCCAACACCTGTATCTACTCCCGGGGGGCCAGTCAAACATAATGGTGTACACATGCGTGACCAAAAAAACGTGTAAAAAGGGGTGTTTTTTCAGTGTTGGACGCGTCACGCGCGTGACGCGTTAAGGGTATCAAAAACGCTGATTTTCAAGAAAAAGGGTGGCTTAAAATACAGGTCGAACGCGTAAAAAGGGGTGTTTTTTCAGTGTTACGCGCGTGACGCGTTAAGGGTATCAAAAACGCTGATTTTCAAGAAAAAGGGTGGCTTAAAATATAGGTCGAACGTGTTTAGGGTAACTTGTTTTGTTCCCCGTTCCCAGAAGAATGTTATCCCCGTTTTTGTTTAGGGGTCATATTCTGGCAAGAACTTGTTTAGGGGTCAAATTTGCAAGGGAAGCGCGCTAAAAACTTGTTTAGGGGGTAATTTTGCTTGCAGGGTAAAACTTGTTTAGGGGGTGTCTGGAAAAAATTTGGTCACGCATGTGTACACCATTATGTTTGACTGCCCCCCCCCCCCCCCCCCGGGTATCATCTGGTGTAAGACTCATCCTTTACAATGACCAATGATGACCAGTATCATTCATGATGTTTGTAAGCCAACATACCTGTCTATTCATTTCCGTGCAACCTTCCTTGTAACTCCAAATCGACGAGCAACTTCAGTTACAGTTTACAGAAACTCCAGAAACTTTTCAAAGAGAGAAAGAAGAGGTTCACTTTAGATTTACTGTTTTGTTTACGCTCTTTTCATGGGTATAGGGTTAAGTGAATTTGAATAAAAAATGATGCAATATCCATTTGGAGTTACAAGAAAGGTTGCACGGAAATGGAGAGACAGGTGTTGGCTTACAAACATCATGAATGATACTGGTCATTGCAAAGGATGTGTCTCACACCAGTAGATATCAGGTGTTCGACACAATTGACGATGTGAGATGTTCGGATTTTGATTGCCTTTTCATGGAGAGCAGGAAGAGGTAAACTTTAGATTTACTGTTTTGTTTATGCCGTTTTCATGGGTATAGGGTTAAGTGCAACAATGGAAACTGCATAGTTTTTTACTCAAATGGCCACTGCTTCATCAATATGTGCTTCATCAATATGTGCTGTTGGGACAAATGAGGTGTCAAATGCGCGGGAGGAAATGCCTGTTCTTTCCCACTTGTTGAATTTATTTAGGGTCCTACGAATTAAACACAGGGCGCCTCGAAAAAATACTTTCTTTTTGTGCAGTGTTTAGTTTGACTCATTTGCCCCCTCAATAGCCTCGTGAAAAGCACTCTTTTGCCTTTCAATACTACAAGTTGCCTTTCAATACTCTTTGCCTTTCAATATAACTATATATTTTGCCTTTCGATACTACTCTTTTGCCTTTCAATACTACTCTGTTACCTTTCGATATTACTCGTTTTCCTTTTGATACTACTCTTTTGCCTTTCGATACTACTCTTTTGCCTTTCAATAATACTCTTTTACCTTTTTATATTACTCTTACCTTTTGATACTACTCTTTTTCCTTTCAAAACTACTCTTTGCCTTTCAATACTACTCTTGCCTTTCGATACTACTCTTTTGCTTTTCAATACTACTCTGTTACCTTTCGATACTACTCTTTTGCCTTTCAATACTACTCTGTTACCTTTCGATATTACTCTGTTGCCTTTTGATGCTACTCTTTTGCCTTTCAATACTACTCTTTTGCCTTTCGATACTGCACTTTTGCCTTTCGATACTACTCGTTTGCCTTTCTATATTACTCATTTGCCTTTCGATATTATACTCTTTTGCCTTTCAAAAGGCTATACTATTTTCCCCGGATAGAGTGTACTTTAGGTCCCTGGTCTCTATACTGGAACATATCGATACTGGAAGCTGAGGATAATGATATCATATAATATTATAATTTTAATTAAGGCTGTAGAACAAAATTTGACGTAATCTGGCAGAAAAGTTCATTTATGAACAGCCACGATATCTGACAAAGTGAATACTTCATGTAAATGTGCCTCATAAAAAGGCGGATTTGGGTTCAAGTGGATTCGAGTCAATCATTCCTAAATCGGAACTTTAAGTTCAAAGATGTAGGCCCTATTTAGGTGAGTACTACTGGAACGATCTTATATTATTTTCCAGTATCGGACGATACACATTACACATAGGCCTACTGGAACATCGATATGTTCCAGCATCAGTACATAGGTTTTGCCCGATACTGGAACATTTTTATATGTACCAGTATCGAACGATATTGGATGTTCCAGTATTGGACGATACTAATACATTCTAGTATCTGGGACCTTTTGCCTTTCAATACTCTACTCTTTTGCCTTTCAATACTCTACTCTTTTGCCTTTCAATACTCTACTCCTTTGCCTTTCAATACTCTACTCTTTTGCCTTTCAATACTCTACTCTTTTGCCTTTCAATACTCTACTCTTTTGCCTTTCAATACTCTACTCTTTTGCCTTTCAATACTCTACTCTTTTGCCTTTCAATACTCTACTCTTTTGCCTTTCAATACTCTACTATTTTGCCTTTCAATACTCTACTCTTTTGCCTTTCAATACTCTACTCTTTTGCCTTTCAATACTCTACTCTTTTGCATTTCAATACTCTACTCTTTTGCCTTTCAATACTCTACTCCTTTGCCTTTCAATACTCTACTCCTTTGCCTTTCAATACTCTACTCTTTTGCCTTTCAATACTCTACTCTTTTGCCTTTCAATACTCTACTCTTTTGCCTTTCAATACTCTACTCTTTTGCCTTTCAATACTCTACTCTTTTGCCTTTCAATACTCTACTCTTTTGCCTTTCAATACTCTACTCTTTTGCCTTTCAATACTCTACTCTTTTGCCTTTCAATACTCTACTCTTTTGCCTTTCAATACTCTACTCTTTTGCCTTTCAATACTCTACTCTTTTGCCTTTCAATACTCTACTCCTTTGCCTTTCAATATTCTACTCTTTTAGCTTTCAATGCTCTACTCTTTTGCCTTTCAATGCTCTACTCTTTTGCCTTTCAATACTTTACTCTTTTGCCTTTCAATACTCTACTGTTTTGCCTTTTAATACTCTACTCTTTTGCCTTTCAGTGCTCTACTCTTTTGCCTTTCAATGCTCTACTTTTTTGCCTTTCAATACTCTACTCTTTTGCCTTTCAATACTCTACTCTTTTGCCTTTCAATACTCTACTCTTTTGCCTTTCAATGCTCTACTCTTTTGCCTTTCAATACTCTACTCTTTTGCCTTTCAATACTCTACTCTTTTGCCTTTCAATACTCTTCTCTTTTGCCTTCCAATACTCTATTCGTTTATCTTTCAATACTATTCTCTTTTACCTTTCAACATTGTTCAAAACTACTCTTTTGTTTGCCTTTCAATACTACTCTTTTGCCTTTCAATACTACTCTTTGCAATACTATACGTGTGCCTTTCAATGCTTCTCTTCTTTTCAATACTATACGTTTGTCTTTCACTACTATACTCTTTTGCCCAACCATGAACCGAGTCGGGGGGCAATGTCATCCATGACATCATTTGACTGCATAGAGTCAAGAAAGGAACCGACAACTCCGAAACCACCGCTTGATAAAACCACAGATAAAACTCACCACACCAAAACATGCGATGAGAAAGTAACGTTTTATGAACCTTTCTTTATACTTCACGTTCTGCTCATTGCATGAGAGTGGCCAACTGGGCCAATCGACTACTATTTATTGCATATCCGTAATCTTTGTTTTGTTAGTCATTCTTATAAGTTTCGGCCATCTTAGATGTCTAGCTGGGGTACCATCTTCGTTGAAGTAAGCTGTCCTGTGAGGATTGGTCACCAAATCTGGACGCGGTATTCAAGGTGAATCGGACATTTGTCAGATTACCATTGTAACTGTATTACCGTCTGTAAGGAATAAAGCAAAGAGAAAGGGTTGGCGTCATCCTTAATCGAGAGACCGTTTTATTTGTACAGTTTACAATGTACATTTTCCAGTGACCCTAAACATCTACTTTTAAATTTATGAAAAGGGGGCTAATAATAAAACCAATATACATATGAATAGCGATAGTTATGTGCGTACGTTACAAGATGGCACTGAAGCATGATCCGGATGGTTAGTGACAGAGTACTGTAAACCATCTGTGAAAGCCTACACCAGAGATCAAATCCCCAGTAAATCCAAAAACAATATCGGAGTAGTTGTAACAGAATCGTTGCAAACCATGTCCTATTTGCCATCATTATCAGTCTACGGGGCTCAAGTTTATTTTGTCAATTGATTCTCTTGTTGAAAGTATTTCACTGATTGCCGCCATTGCTTATACAAACATATCTCCAATTTGACATGTAATCATATTGACGAAGATGAGATTGGTTATAACAGGGCTGCTGCAATGCGGCGCGCCGTAAGGAGTGTCAGTTACATGTTGCACTAGATTCTATTGCCGCCATGCTATCCCACACAGGCCTCGCTCGCTCGATCTAGTGAAATGAAGTTCGGGTGAAACTAGCCGACATTTTGTACATTTTTTAGTTACTGTAATGTCGCGGCGCAAGTATCTCTTCATCAAGATGTTTGTTTGCATAAAATCATAGCTGCGTTTGTGTCTTTTACGCCGACCAAGTCAGGTAAACGACGGGGCTCTGGCGCGGGCAATTCATGGTGGCCGCATCCTACCGCGCATCAGCTGTGATTCGATGGAATGTTCTTACGTGTCCTAGAGACCTGAGCAAACATATGACAAATTGGTACATCAAAACTTAATAGACCTCTCCGTAGATTCAATCGTTTGTTGATTGGAACTCTTACCAACGAAATTAGCCAAGGAATCTGTCGACGTCGCCAAGCAAATAAGTTGTGACGTGATAGAGGCCTGCGGGATGGAATCGGAGTGCAAAACGCCACTAAACTCACTCGGCGTTCTGGCTCCCCGCGATAGAATTGCGATTGTGTGTATCGTCTGGCAATTGGTTAGATATTACAACAGTGACAAACAAGCACTCAGCAGGACATCAATAAGGTCATGTAGATACACATGTAGGTCTTACAATGTTTGATTAAGGAACACATCTGACATTGGTTGGTCTATCAACTGTTGGGGCCTCATGTAAGGATCTTGTCTCTTCGCCTTTCTTATTGGTGCACCGGACATGTTGTCAACAACGTCTGCGTTTACCAGCCAGTGCAATACTTTTGCTTCCTAGGTCATACGAACAGGATTGTGGGAAGAAAGGTCCATGTGTTACTGTTAGGCATAGGGGTATCATTTCGTCTATATTTTATTCAATTGATCAAAGTTCATCTTTATTAACCCCATAGATTGTAAAATAGTCAATTTTAGACATCATCAATCGTATAGACCCCACTGTGTTGATTCGTCAGTCTCGAATGCGTCGTAAATGAATAGCTTGCTTGAATTTAAATCGATTAATAACTTTCAACATGAAGGTTGTTTGGAACATGCAAATTTGAAAAATGAAGGAAAAAAATCCGTTAACCTTCTTTTTCTTTTTTTGTAGTGTATCCGTTAACCGGCACATTATTTTAATGAAAATAATCATTGTACCTGAACTTGTAATTAAGAAAATCAATGAATGTGAACAACCACATCAAGGTGAATCATTAACCTTGAATCCATAATTGAAATGCCATCGACCTTAAACCTTGAACTTGATGACGTCATTGGTGAACTTCGGTAGCCTACCTCCAAAAATAGGATTGAAGAGGGACCTAATATTGAGTCCCTAACCATGTCTAATCCAAAGATCTGAAAAAACCCTCTGTAGGCTACTTGCTGTAAGGAACAGTTTACTTTGTCAGCAGAGTAATAAATGGGCAACACCATCGTAGTGCAAACAACATTTTACAAGAGAAGCATTTTCTACCTTGACTAAGCGGTATATATTTGAATATCTCAACTGCTGAAGAACTTTCTAAAGAAACAAAAAATTGCTTATATATCGGTGATTTTTGTTGTTTTTACGGTGCAATGGATCATCTTAAGATAGTGGCACAAGGTGTTGCACTTATTCTTGACGGCAAAACCATTGATCGTAATCTTCTGCTTCTTCTTCTTCTTCTTCTTCGGCCTCCGTCAGTTGTGACAATTGGCTGCCATAAGCATCTTTCTCCAAGCTACTCTGTCTTGTGTCAGACGCTTGGCCTTTATAAGACTCATACCAGTCCATTCCTTGATGTTGTCGAACCATTGTTTCCTTTGACGACCTCTTTTCCTGCTGCCTTCCACTTTCCCTTCTATGATTGATGTGGAGTGCCAGTAAGCTACCACTGCCTCTATTGATGTGCCCGAAGTAGGCCAGCTTTCTTTTGATAAGCTCTCCTAGCAGTTGCCTCTTTACACCAAGTTCTTTCAGGATACTTATGTTGGTTCTTTTCTCCTTCCAGTTTAACTCTTAACATTCTTCTCCAGTTCCACATTTCAGCAGCCATTATGCGATTTTCATCTGCTTTGGTTAGAGTCCATCCCTCCAGATCGTAAAGGAGCACGCTCCATACCAATGCTTTTACAATCTTTGTTTTAAGGTTTGTTGTGGGGTTGCGGTCATCCATAGGTCCTGGAGTTCTATCATCCTTCCCTTGGCCATTCCGATTCTAGCTCTTATATCAGCTGTGCAACTAGCAGATGTGGTTTTCACAGAGCCTAGGTATTTGAAGCGACTAACTTGTTCAACATCCTCACCATCGATTGAGATATTATGCACGGGCTGTTCTTCTCCAGTTGTTAAAAGTTTTTGTCTTTTTGACATTGAGCTTCCTGCTCGTAATAAGTGAACTAAATTTGTTCTTACACATACATATATATTATTATTAAGATTAATGTCTTTCATAGGGGGCGGGGTGCATGGATTTCAACTGGGATAGTCCATTGAGGTGCACCTGACCCATGACTCCAACTTGCACTAATTCAACCTAGACCTTGCCGACTTCCAAAGGTGATTGCCTAATAATGAATAATTTGCTAGTAATCGATATTGCTTAATACGTTCTATATTATTAGGCTGTTAATAGATTGATTAGATGCCAGATTTAGTAAAGCAAATACCATCAAGCATAATATGAGAATAGAAATCTGGTATAATGGTGACGTCCATACACATTTATTACTAATAGTCATTATTATTTAGGTCAAGGTCAATCGGCAGGTGTATTTCAGATGATTAAGTTCTAATTATTCCTAATTAAATTGAAACGCGAACTGAAGATGGCTATTATAGAGATAAACGTAGGCATCAATATGGCATGTGATGCTGTGGACAGACATATAATTGCCCGAACTGGTCAATTGTTGCTCTGTTCAGCCCATTCTTTTACAATTTAGGCCAAATCCAATGTTCCACCACACGTTTTACATAGGCGGATTGACACGTTATGAAAGGCATCCAAATCGTATTTATTATGGTTATATTTGAGCTATATTATATAGGGATGACGTTTTCTAAGATTTTATACCTATGATTATCAATAATAAATGCATTGATCAAATTTCGTTTATAGTTTATCAGTTTCATATTAATTTGGCGAAAATCGGGGCTTGTATTCAAATTTTACTCTAAATTCACTCTAAAACTATGATTTTGAGGTTATTAGGAATCGTATCGCTCTGTTACTTGGAATATATTTATGATTTATGATCAGAAAAGTAAATCTGCAAGAAAATCTGCTTCCAATTATTTTTCGAGGATTGAGGGCGTCCCCTGGAAAAGATCACATAATATACCTTTAAATCTCCCTGATAACGAATATAATAATAATAATAATAATAATAAAACCATACTTATTGAGCGCATAACACAATTAAGTCCCTATGCGCTATCACAAACAAACAAACAAACAAACAAACAAACAAACAAACAAACAAACAAACAAACAAAAACACACAGTAACATGAGTAACAAAAGACAAAACAAAAATAAATTAAACATTAACATTAAATAGGTAAGTTTTTAGCAATGATTTGAACTGTTCAAGAGTTTTGGCGGATTTAACATGATATGGTAAATTGTTCCAAAGTTCAGCAGAAGCATCTTGAAAAGAACGGCGACCATATGAAGTAGAAGGTGAAGACACATGCGCAAGAAGATATTTTGAGCCAGAACGAAGATTGCGAGTGGGCTCGTATTGTTGAATAAGATCTTGCAGATACATAGGAGCAAGAGCTCGAGTACATTTAAATGTTATCAGAAGAATCTTGTAGATAATGCGAGATCTGATCGGTAGCCAATGTAAGTCACGAAGGACAGGAGAAATGTGACAGCGAATCTTAGACAGAGTAACAAGTCGAGCAGCAGAGTTTTGAATCCGTTGAAGTTTTGAGATTTGCGTATCAGGGAGAGCATAAAGTAAACTATTGCAGTTATCGAGTCGGCAAGTCACAAAAGCATGAATAAGTCATTAAGCGTGTTAACAAGTTTGCTAACACCCGCAGTAAAAATTGGCGAACCCGGGCTGCCTGAACAACGAATCAAAACGAATCAAAACAAACCGCGTTGTGCGTGCACTGTTCGGCGTAGTACGCGAAGTGCAATTAGTTTAGTATTCTTTGAACCAAGCACGCTCTAATTATATATCCTGGCTTTGAACTAGACATTGTCAATGCACTCCGCGCTGATTGGTTCAAAACTACTACTAAGAGTGTATGAATGCCAAATAAGGTGCGAGCGCACACATATTGTGTATTCATGAATGATGGCATTTGAAAAACACATGCCATTCGTATTCATGAGATTATGGATGCTGTTTATTCAACAACAAATAATCGAACACTTCAATTCCCGAAGCAAATGGGTAGATCAAAAGGATATCAAAATATTTATTCATGACATGTTATAACGTATACATTCACATACTCCTAACTAACTTGCTATCTACAGTAGATAGCAAATTTTCGTCATGGTTGCTTTTAATATTCGAAGTATTTAAAAATAACTCTAGTATGTTTAAAGTACAAATAGGGGTTATTATACTAATAGTTAAACAACAGGGCCTTGGGCACACCATCGTTGATCAAAACTCATATTTATTATTAACTTATAACAGTGTCAAAACAGTTGCATTTATACGTCAATACTACAAAGAAAATAGGACGTTTTGCCGTTTTGAGATGATCTAGAAACAAAACGAAGAGGAAATAAACTAAAATCTAAATATCAGATATCTCACGCCAACTGCAGCTGCCTGGTTTTATTCTTTTATTATAAAACCAATATTTATCATTTTGATCTCCAAAACTTCAAGGTCGCAATGAATCGTACGCTAAGATACGACCCGTCCTGGTTATCTGCAGCGATCTCCCTTCACTGTTTCCTCACCACATTTCCGCAAATCAGTTTCTCATTAACTAATGATGATATTATTATTTTATAACTAGGGGCATGGGAAATTATTGAGAGGTTGAATTTATCAAGTGTCCGATTATAAATGATTGATGGCGATATTATTATCTAATAGAGAGAGAAGAGAGTTTTTGTTTGAGCATGGTTTGAGACAGTGCACTATTTTTCATGTATCCATCAAGTTTATCATATTATATTCAAAGTGTTCAACGGCAGAACGACACGGATGATGTTAGATCATCATCATCCGGCCAGCTCAAGGATGCCTACATCACCACACAAAGTTCACAAGACCTATAGTTCATAATAATGACAATGACTTGAGCGTTAGTAAATATCCTTTTATTTTATTTAGTAAAAAATGCTATGCGAAATGCGGTATTTTTTAACTTATTTTTTAAACATGAGACGGGCTCAGCGAAGCAAGAAAATGAAACTGATATTATGCTACTTCACATTGTGAACTTAAAATTGGAAGAAGCATAGTCCAATAAATCACTGGAGTCAGTTGTTTCTCTTGAGTTTAAATACTGTTTTAATATTGGAAAAAAACCATTCCATACAGTCACAACTTGGCTCACAGTTTCATTTTCAAAAGTTTAAGTAAAAAAAGGTTATGCGGTGAAACGCAAATTTGGCCTAAATCGAAACCCACGTAAAAAGGAGAATTCCGAGGTCAAATTGTAAAATGTTAAGATTGTTCACATGTAGACCTAATAACAACTGATCAAAGTCACTAAAAACGTCATGTTTTGTAATACCCCTGTCACACTACGGCGATCAGGCCAGCGATTGCACTGCGCTCAAAAGAGTATCAAAATATAAATAAAACGCAGCAAGAGTGCGGAAAACTGTCCGAAACTGTCCATTTTTAAATCAAGGTCATTAAAACCCTTTCACATTCTGCTGCGCTCAGGCCGGCGCTTGGATTACGCTGAAACATTATCAAAACGCCAAGCCAAGCGTATCAAGATCTTCATGAACCCCCTCGGTAACGCCCTGCCAGTGCACCGCGCTGGTTTTGTGCATGCACAAAACAAGCGTGGAGGTTCGGCGTTCTGTTCAGAGCACTGTAATGACTCCGTAGTGTCGCCGGGGCAGCGCAAAGCGAGCGACGTGAGCGTCACGTTTACGTAGCAAGGACGCATACAAACTACTTGTCCTCTGCGTCTGTAGTAAGATCAACGAGGCGCTCACTACGTGTCTCTCCCGACCTTAAATTACGCTCAATACGTCTCTCTACCGTCCTAATGCGCTGTTACTGCGCTGTCAGGAGACAAGCACATTTTAAGCCAAGCATACTCTGCCAAAACCTATTCATGAATATCGTTTGAGAGGTGTTTTTAATTTTTGTAAACATGGGATGCTGTAATCTAGATTAACAGATTATAATCTGCCATACAAATTAACATGGGATTGTGTACCTCAATCCAATGTATATTTGTATGTACTTCTACATGTATTGGGTGCTCTGCCGCAACTATAATGCATCAAAGACAATCAGATTTAAGCCAAACATACTCTGTCACAACTACCAAGTGGTCCATATAATTCAATATGGTTTTCTTATTGAACCGATATGAGCAGGGACAAACACATCATGATACTATCGCTATATCATTTTAATGTATTCAGATTCAGCAATGTTATTGATACACCTGTTCAAAACTCCTGCGAAAAGACACGCTACTATTTCCATGGTTATACAAAAGTGGCATTATCGCATTACGCTAAAGGCCCTGTCACACATACGGCGATCAGGCCAGCGATCGCACTGCGCTATAAAAAGTGTATAACACGCAGTGATAGCGCGGAAAACTGTCCATTTTTAAATCAATATCACCAAAACCCTTTCACAAACTGCTGCGATCAGACCGGCGCTTGGATTACGCTGAAACATTATCAAAACGCCAAGCCAAACGCATCAAGATCTCCACATACCCCTCAGTGACGCAGTGGAAACTGGCTGGGACTTCAGAGGGTCGTGAGAGGGTCCCCATGGTCGCCCTTGAGCGCCAGTGCACCACGCTTGTTTTGTGCATGCACAAAACAAGCGTGGAGGTTCCGCGTTCTGTTCAGAGCGCTATAATGACTCAGTAGCAGCGAAAAGTGAGCGTCCCGTCGACGTAGCAAGGACGCATACAAACTACTTGTCCTCTGCGACTGCAGTAAAGGTTCGTTCACACTAGGCCATGTTTGCAGTGCGATGCGGTAGCCGTACTTCCACCGCAATGTACGGTAATTCGTCGCAGGTCAACGCAGGTCACCGCATGCGATGGCATTCAGTGCCGTTTGGCAAAATATGAGAGCGTCAGCGTCAACGCAATGCGTCGCAGACTGCCGCAATGGCAGTTAAATATGTTTTAACTCCATTGCAATAACGTACCGCACCGCACAGTAAATAACGTTTTAGTGAACAAACCTTTGCTGTCAGGAGACAAACACATCATGATATTATCCCTATTATTATTACATGTTAATGTATTCAGATTAATCAAAAATGTTATTGATACCCACCTGTTTAAACTCCCGCCAACAGATTATCATGGCTATATAAAAGTAGCATTACGCTAAGCTAGGATAATGCCAGGCGCCTGACACTCTATTGTTCGAATCGCCGAAAGCATAGACGGACATGAATATACAATGAATAATCATATCAATGAATATACGTCATTTGTGACGTCGAAAATGAAAAGTACCAGACCATAGTGGACACGAACGGCCGTAATCTTTGAATCTCCGTTGATTTCAATGTTATGTCGGAGTGTTTTACCTAATTTCATACTGACACGACCTGAGTGATAATCAAACGGTCCCCGAACGATGCCCTGGCGCTGTTGAAGTCAGAAATATCATCGTTCCCTACAGGCCGAGCGTTCCCACATCGAACTTCACCTAGAATATTCGTCACACGAACCTATGTCCGCCATCGTCTGAATATCGAAAAGGCCCTCTGGAGAGTCAAGGGGACAACATTTTTTTCTACGCATGCGTCCGATCGCTTTGGATTTGTCCACTAAAATGTTGGACAAATGCCTAATGAGTATGTGCTGCATGGCAAGTGACACAACTTCTTGTAATGCGCTAATCAACCGTAGATCTAACCCCCCCCCCCCCCGGGCTCCGGCCAGTTTGGGGTGGAAAAGCCCAATCAGGAAAAGTTCACGGAAAAGATTCAGGCGTTGACGGTTCAATGGCATATCACAGATAGGCAAAGTGGGTATATCCAGTGACAGTTGTATATCCCCTTATATAATATTTAATTTTGACTAACGCAGCCGACAATGCATTGATTGATGATAACATCCAGAAGTGGTTTGATGTGATAATAATGCCGCCATGAGGATCGAGCCGTGTAGCGAGGGGCCACGCCGAACTATGATCGAGAGTGACCAATAACGCGCCGCAATGCGGACCACTGGCGCGCGGCGGGCCGGCACATCCAACATGCGCGAATCAGTGGCATAGCCAGCTTTAAACAGGGCCATGGGGAGGGGGAGGGGGTGGACTTATCAGACAGTAAAAAGTCCGAGTTGTATACCGACGAAAGGCATGATGTACAGTCAATAAAACTATGTGGTAGTGCCCACATGTTGTGGCGAATATAGGGCCTACACTTACTTGCAACAGAGTGACGTGGAATCCGGGGGCCGACTATACGACCGTAACAGAGCGACAGTAGAATCCGGTGTTTAATTATTTTTAAATTGAGTGTATTGTTAATAGTCCCGGTTCTGAGCACTTCTCTAGCCCGCCCGGCCTGTGGGCCTAAATGAGACACCGTGCACTTTGCGCCGTGCATATGCTATAACCATCTAATGATTGGAAGCGGTAGCAGCATAAAGTATTATGAGAAAATGTGTACATATCTCCTAAGATTAGATTCGGAGTCTACCATCGGACCGGGCTTTCAGTTGACCTACGCATAGGAGCATCGTCGAAGTGAGAATGTCCCCTGTAACCTTTTTCAAGATCTTTGGCACTAAAATTAAAATTTTGGTTCATTATAGAGGGAATCCACTTTACTCATACGTGCCCGTAATCACCCTTCAAAGGTACAAGACTTAATCGCGTCTATCAATAGTTGTCTGATTGCCTTTCCACATACGGTATTTCGACATGAATATTGCGTCTCCCAATTCGTTTATTAAAGCTAGCTAAATTTGGTACAAGAACTAACTTTCTTGAAATGAAGTTGTACCCACTACCAAAGATTTTCTAGAAATTCATCGGTTGTACAGATTTAAAAAAATGGTAATCATGGTAGATTTAACATTGGTATACACGGTCTCCTTTCTCATTGTACGATTGGCTATGGCCTGTTTTGGAAATGTGTTTGCTTTGTGTATATCCAAATAGCTTACAGTTGTATATTAGCCTAGCTATAACAAGCTATAAAAATGACATCTCTGAATGTATTTTAAACAAAGTGTGCAAAGGAGAAATGGTTGGGCACACTGGTAAAATGGTTTTACAACAAGTGTTGCTATCATTATCAAAGTGAACTCAACTTCAATCACTTATCATCGAGCAATAATATATTGTTTTACGCATTTAAATGTGTTTAGATTATAAAGTTAAATAAATCCAGAGATAAATGATAGATAGAAAAATAGATTAAAAAAAGAATAGAAAAAAACTATAAAAGCATTGGCGGCCTTTATAAATTATAAAAATTGACATAAAAATGATGTTACATACATCCACAATCAAGTTTAATTTGGGTTTTTTTAAAACAAAAAAATAGAAAACAACAACGAACACACGGAGATTCGAACCCGTGATTGCCGATTGCAAACGATATGGCCAACGTATGCACGCCACAGAGATCGACGAGTGTAATTGTGTCAGTTTTATCATTTAACCATTGATTCTTTTATTTATAACGAACGGATTTTTATCGTGCCATTTTGGACATTTTAAACCATATTTATATGTTACTCTCGCACAAAATGTGTTTGTAATATGATTATACTCTTTATTTTGGAAAGAATGGTAAGAACGTTGACATTTCGAACACAATAAATGGCATCTTGTATACTGTTTATACGGTCGCTCGACTGAACGTTGTGTGACCTGTTGCATTGCATTATTCATGTTACGATCTGTTTATGTATGCTTTTGTTATACTTCTCAATCGCTCATCGCCAACTCTGTACAAGAAACTTCACGCGCTGTCCCAACGCTGTCATTAGAGAACAATAGAAAAGTCCCTTCGACTCTCCAAAGGGCGTTATCTGCGACCTTTGACTGGGTTCACGGGGTTAATCATATTAATGAGCAAATATGCAAATGAGCTAAGTGTCCCCTCCTATTATATATCCTTCTTGATAATGCTCTCTAAATAAGATTTAAATAACAATCCATATCGGCAATGTGATTAGAGCTTTAAACGTGGGTCATTGTTATTCCTTCTGTATCTACTACAAGGAGTATAATGTACAGTCCTCAAAATAAGTAACCGACCAGGTAATATGCTTTCAACTCAACATTAGGGAGCTTTCGATTTACACGACGGATGAATCTAGGACGGTTGAATGACACTTTGAGTCATGTGCGCATGTGTCAACTTTATCATCCGTCAGTCCTCTAAATGCTACAACACGTAAAGGGACTAACAACCGTCGTGGTGACGACGGCAACGTTTTGTGTTTTACCGTCGTAAACCAAACCAAACCGGGGTAAGCTGCTAGGCTAGTAACTTGCGAGTCGCGATATTGGAGGCTGGTTTTGGTGAGATCATGAACAGTGAGGCAAAATCTTAAGGAAGGAAGACAATAACGGGTGTATAAAGCCAATTTGAACTCATTGCGAGCCAGTGATTGCTCAATATTGTACAATTTATTGTTTGTCCCACAATCATGTCATACACATCTTTTTCTTTGATGTTATCAGCGAACCAAGGAAACGTTGGGTCCTGATCAACAGTTTTTACAATGTTTTCCCCAATATTAAAGTCAATTGCAGTTGGGCATTTGCTTGGCTTTAGGGTGAAACCCATACTGGATGCTTAGTTTCATCTTTTAGGGGACGATGCTGAATAATGTGGACATTTACCTCGCTAGTTACTATTCTGGTGTTACTCGCCAGTTTTGCTCTCAGAATTACATCGTTATTTTAAAAGTTACGCTACAGTTAGGGCTGCTAGGGAAGTAGCTTACCTCCCTATAAAGTGGTGCACTCGGCCGATATGTATATGTATGTGTTGTATATGTATAACCTAGGTAGTAACTTATTTTGAGGATTGTATATAATTTGAAAACGTGTTGAGAAGGGACTAGTAACGCAGACAGCGACTTATAAGCGCAATTTGATCGCAGCAGAGCATAAACAAGCGCGGCGCTTTGTATGGGCCTCAAGGGCGATCATGGGGACCCTACCCCGCTCTAGATGGTGTCCACTGCGTCCCCATTCGGTTCTTAGAGACCTTACTGTGTTTTGCATGGCTTTTTTCAGCGCAACGAGAGCGCAAGGCCTGATCGCCGTATGTGTGACAGGGGTATAAGGTAGGATTATAAGGATTTAAATAACAATCAATGTTAAAGACCGGCCATGTGATTATAGTGCTTTAATCATGGATCATTGTTATTCCTTCTGTATCTACTATTTCTATATGTTTGTTAATCTAATGCCCGTCGTGCAATCGCTATGTACTCTCCGCACATACGCAGAGAACGCACTAAAAATGTTTACAGTTAAAGGAAGCGCAGAACCCGTGAGACTTTAAAGTAGAAACACAATAGGTCGTAATAAGAGCGCCGTGAAATTGTGATAAGCGGGATAAGAACGTACCAAGAGCTACCTTGTTTTAAAAATTCGACAATTTAGAGCAGTTTTCCGCGCTCTTCCTGCGTGTTACACGGGGGACCCTCTCCCGCTCTAGCCAGTGTCCACTGCGTCCCCAATCGGTTCTTATGCGTTTGCTTGGCGCTTTGATACTTTTTTCAGCGCAATGCCTGATCGCCGTATGTGTGACAGCCCTATTACGACCCATTGTGTTTCTACTTTAAAGTATACACTGTAAACATTCTTAGTGGGTCCAAGTCACTGTCTGCGTTGCTAGTACGTGCTCAATATGTGTGCACAACGTTTTATGCGTTTCACACACCACCACCACAACGCCTTAATGAAAGGCTAGGCGATTACACGAAAGTTATTAGATTCAAATCATCACCCCAAATGCAATACCAAACACCTGTTAAACTTATTTATCCAAGTGATTGGACTCCATCCATGCATGTCTTTGTCTAAAGGATTATTTGAACTAATGACCCCGTGCAATCGCCCTATTAAAAAAGCCTCCTGCCTGCTCAGTCTGTTCTCGAGGTTTGACAAGTGAACAACATAATTATACATGTACAAAGAACGACATAGACACCATGAGAAGACTCAAAGGCAAGGCTTTTTCAGCACCCAAGGACAGTGCTCTGAACAGAACGCCGAACCTTCGCGCTTGTTTTGTGCATGCACAAAACAAGCGCGGTGCACTGTCGCTCAAGGGCGACCATGGGGATCCTCTCACGACCCTCTCACATCCCAGCCAGTTCCCACTGCGTCACCGAGGGGTTCTTGGAGATCTTGATGCGCTTGGCTTGGCGTTTTGATAATGTTTTAACGTAATTCAAGCCCGGCCTGATCGCAGCAGAATGTGTAAGGGTTTAGTGACTTTGATTTATAAATGGACAATTTCGGACAGTTTTCCGCGCTCTCACTGCGTGTTATTCATATTTGGATAATTTTGTGAGCGCAGTGCAATCGCTGGCCTGATCGCCGTATGTGTGACCGGCCCATAACATCCAACACATGTCTATGCATAACAAATTGCAATAAAGGGTGTTTATGACAAGTTGCACTGTAGAACAGAGATCTACAATATGCGACTGACAGCGTGTGCAGGAAATGAGATTTCAAATACCGCGCTCGCCAAGTGTTGCCGGTTTAAAACCAACGCGGCCTAAATTATACCTAAAATAATGTTGGAGTTGGCTAACCAACTCCATTGTAAATGCTATTTTTAAAATTATTTTCATCGATGACGATGACTGTCAAAAATATTTCAAAATGGTGCACTCCCGTTGCCATTATTGGGTCGTCCGAGACGCGTGACCGCCATCATCTGATAAATTTATGGTGTTTTGGCCCTCTATCGGTGGAACTATAATTGAATTACCACGGAGCGTTCGATCGCCACAATCAACATTGTCAATGCATAATCATGAAGCTAGTATAGTAGACCAGTAGACCTATATGATTGGATTAAACACCTTATCAGATGTGCCCCTTATGCTGACTTTAACTTGTAAAATTTACTTGCAAATATATAGCAGAATATTTGAACCCCCGGTCTCGGGACACCGCAATTTTGCTGTATTAGGACAATCCTGCCATTGATTTGGATACACGAAGGCGACCTCTTTATAGTTTTTGTTCCTTGCAACACTAACATGCAATGATTAGTACTTGACTCGACCTACCCGAGTACTCAGTCAGATGTAATTGTAACGGGATAGCGATGATGAGATCTTGACAAATAGTTGTTAATACAAGTAATATCAACGGCTATCAAAACGATACTCGCAGCTGTTACGTCGTGCTAAGTAAATTGTCCTGGGTGGGGATAGATAGAGGATACCTACCAGCAAGCTGGTTAGCCCCACAACGGGGCTGCCAAACTAGTTATACAGTATCAAAAATGCTTTCCCTAATTTTCAAATATTAAACCTTGTGATAGATTATATAAATGTGAAGAAATTCAACAGAGCAATCTTAACCTGGATGCTATTAGGTCGTGAGGCGCTTGTGGGGAAGTTTTCATTTGTTGCACTATTGGATTGCTGTTTTAGGGATGGCATCCAGATTCGTACGGATTGAAAACCGTCGATCGGAGAGGGTAAACGCACTGGGATAAACAGACAGTTTTGTGTAGATAAACATAAACGGAACGCGGTTAAATAATGACCAATCAATACGTGTTTAGCAATGCTGCCCTACCATGACAAAAGGAAGTAATGGACACTTTTTTCAAAATGGGTTTTTCTATACTAATTGATAGAAATAATATTGATACACAATTCTATCATAGCAGGAACCCTCAAAAATTCTTAATTAATGAGTAATTAGCATATCAAAAAGGAAGCATGTTCACTTTTTACCAAATAAACCACGACAAAAGGAAGTAATGGACAACAGAGATACAAGATACAAGGCAAATCATGATTTTTTGTAAGAGCCTTGAAAAGTGATGAGTGATGTTCTGCTAATGTTATATCAGTTTAATGTCACATTTAATGTATATTTTTGAATTGTTTGCAGAATTTTTTTACAAAAACATGTTTTGCCTTATAACTCAAAACTTTACTGTTGTCCATTACTTCCTTTTGTCATGGTAGGGCAGAATGCTTGACGAACGCATTGAACAACTCCCGTGAACGGACAGCCAGTGCAAACGTTTACCCTCTCCGATCTACGGTTTTCAATCCGTACGAATCTGGATGCCATCCCTTACCATGTTTACGAGCTCTTTGATTGGTTAATAATAATTTTAACCAAAGAAGATTTCTTGTCAGGCCCATTATGCTTAGCATTACTGTTGTCCCTAAACGACTTTTTCACTAAAGTAATTATCACCTAAAAGGTCACCTGACTTCCCTCTTATAATACATGATACAGATAAACATAACATGACCATATATGAAAAAGAAGTTGAATTCCAACTAAAACTTCTAAAAGACCCTCGTTTAACATGTTTAACAATGTTATGGTCCTTTCATTGCAATACCGTATGTCAATGGGAACCTGTAGACACTGGTGACAGAAAAATTCACTGGTGAAGTGATCAAAATTTTGCCGTTGTATGAGAGTACCTAATTTAGTGTATGACTGCTATTATCAGTGTTAATAAGGATTTCTAGTGGAGAATCTTAAGATATCCACCGAGGAACCAAAGAATCTTACGAAGAGTGGAGCCCGAGAGAAACTCCGAGGACCCAAAATAATGATGTTGTATTAAAATGCGTCGTGTTTCACAAAGGATGACGTCAGTGCGTATTCTAGTCGTAAGTGCAGTCTTTCCGCGTATGTGATGCCCAAATATGGAATACAATGAGAGTCATCATAAAACAATTATTTATACCCACCACGTAGCCCTACTCTGTTTGATACAAATTTTCATGACACGCAAATCCGTCAAATTAGTCAACCTCACAGTAGATGCGTTTGCAGCTTTCATGACATTCAATTATGTCTCCAAACATGATTCAACTCTGCGTACAATATTATTTCGATCATATGAGTGCTAATGGTTGATACTGCTCAATCTAACTCCAAAATACACTACACCGCCCCCACCTTAACATCACTTACAGTGGTGCCTTAGATTGGATTTACAGCTCCCTCATTGCCAAAATTGGACCAATAATGCTAGGGAATGTTTAGTGAACACTTTATGAAGATGAAGGTGGCAATACCGTTGGCCGTGCAATTTTGAATTCGTCAACAAAGAAAGCCTATTGGTATTACATCGTTTACTGCTAAAAACAGAAAAATAAGTGTCAGTACAATCGGTTTGCAGGGAATGCTAAGTTATAATGTCAGCGTGTCGCTATAGAAATTGCAGCAAGCTAAGATGTTCAAATTATATACTCATATAAGGGGAAATTACAGCCTTCAAATGCACAAAATATGGTTCAAAAGTTATACGTCACTATGTAGTACCAATTTTATAAGTTCTCGGTATGTAAAAGTTGCATGCTAAAAGATGCGTATACACTATCGATCAAGTATGTAATACCACTGCCTTTAGTTTTCAGCATTTTAGTAGGAATAGCGCAGGTCATGCTGTACAATCCTGCCACACGACACACATCCCCACATTTATCTGTCTCAGATTAATCTGGTTTGTTTACAGATATGCGGAGAGTACCACTGGAAATAATTTAGCAATCTGCTACGCTTTGTATGCCGCTTTCTTTGTGTAGAGTAACTGTGTGTGTTCATTAAATAATATTTATTGCTGATGAGGCCAAATACAGACAGACAAGCATCAAATAAGATAAATTGCAGCCTTAAAGAAGGATGGGAAAAAAGGATGGGAAAAAAGGGAAAGAAAAGAGGAAAGAAAAGAGGAAAGAAAAGAGGAAAGAAAAGAGGAAAGAAAAGAGGAAAGAAAAGAGGAAAGAAAAGAGGAAAGAAAAAAGGAAAGAAAAGAGGAAAGAAAAGAGGAAAGAAAAGAGGAAAGAAAAGAGGAAAGAAAAGAGGAAAGAAAAGAGGAAAGAAAAGAGGAAAGAAAAGAGGAAAGAAAAGAGGAAAGGAAGGAAAACAGAGGAGCCTATAACATTTGAAGATGAAGATGATGAGTTGATGATGTGATAAATAAATGATAAAATGACCAAACAAAGTGAGTAACCAAAGGAGCCCGCCCCGACATAGCCCAACATAAAAAGAAAATAACAATTTAATGTAACCAAAAATGACCTCAGCAGACGGGGACACGAATGGCCGTAAATGTTGAATCTCCGTTGGTGTTAATGTAAAAAAAGGATTTTAATGTTGGCACTAAATAATTTCATCCTAAAACCCTGGAGTTGGATAACCAAATGGAGTTGAATAACCAATTCCAGATCAATATCAATTTTCGAATAATTTGTTTATAATTTAATACGTCGTTAACCGTTTGTTTGTCCTTCGTTAATTCGTGAAAGAGCCCATGTCTGGCATCGTCTGTAAAACGAGCAGCATATTGCCCGCCCTCACTGTTGTTGCAAAACTTTTGACCAATATCATACCGTCCGGCGTCCGCAGCAGGATATTGCTATATCGTCAGTCAGTATCATAGGCGTCGAGGTCAGAGGCCCTAATCATGTAGTAAAACATAATGGTGTAAGGTACCTAATTTGCATATTTGAGATTTGAATAATTAATTAGCTAATTAGATATCGAACTGATTGTTAGTTTAACTTGATACATCTAATTCTTAGCACAAGTAGGGGAATATGGGGCAACTGGACCGTGGGGCAAGTGGTCCGAAATGAAGGATTTTGTAATTGTATGGGCATACTGCTTTCTTTTGAACAGTACGACTTTTGTTGATACTTTGACATATATCCTTACCTTCTACAATCCAAAACATTTGGAACTTTAGAGTATTTACACATGTGATTTGAAATGAAAGAATATGAAATAATTCACATTCTTTCTAGTTCTTAGACATTTTGGGGCATTTCGGGTCTAATACCACTATTTCTGCTATTGAAGGATTGCAATATGACATGACATTGCTTTAGAAGGGTTTAAAACCTCGGTATTATGAATTACATCTTAATTATATTTTGAATGGTGTCTGTAAAGGTATTTGCTGACGAAATATCATGATTTATGTATTTATCCACTGCTTTTTGTGTATATTAACCGTTGGGTCATCATTGTCATATTGACTAAACGTCCCCTGTAACATGAAAAACTGGCTAAATATCAAGTTGGTTTATTATAAGTACTAAATGATGATTATATGAAGTAAATAAAATCATTAAAGAAAGGGGTATATATAGACAAATGTATGGGGCATCTGAATAACACAACCATGTAACCATTTAGCTGGTTCATACCGTTTTATCTAATAAATGTGCAGTCGAAAATTGCGCTTGCTTTGTACACCATTAGTAAACTGCTATTTACACGTTAACCACGAAAACTGTATAAAACATGGGTTTCATGAGACATGTATCCTTTTTACATGTTAAATAATATGGAAATGTGTTTGTAAAGAAAATACTGCCTAGTTTCCGTGTTGTCATTCACCGATTTCTGTGTATTCTAACCGTTGGAACATATAGGACCAAGTTGCCCCAATGTTTGGGTAACTGGTCCGTGCCAAGTAAAGTTTTCAGTTAGTGGTAATTGGCCTCTTCTTTATATATTTTTTAACATTGATTATATGTTATATGTAAACAGTTACATGGGTGATATTTTCATAGCAATTCCATAAATATTTACACGAGCTTTAATCTTTTATATCATGAAATATGCTTAACCGGACAAGTTGCCCCATCCTCCCCTTTCCCTCGTACCAAATGTCATTAGTTTACTACTTACAGAACATGAGATATATTTAGTTACGATTCAATTATTTAGCTAAAATGGCATTTAGTGGCAGATTTTAGACCACGTTTGGAGAATATAGCACCAGAAAGCATTGCTCGGTTTACATGATTCTTGCACCAAGTACCAAATCAAATCTTTTGCCAAGATCTTTAAAATGACACCGATTATGTTGAATTTCCATGTATTTGAAATGTTAGTAGCTTCTTAAAATGACCGTGACGCATACACTATACGTCACTACGTAATCGATATCGGTTTGTTAAACTTTGTTATGGTTTAACGTGTTAAAGTGGCGTGTGGACTATACGTCACTGTGTAAAGCCAAAATTTCTATTTTCTTTGTCATTATACACCCAACTAATTAATTAATTGCGATTGAAGAAACGAACATTTAAGTTCAATAGGCCAAATATCACAAAATTGACCAAAAATGACCATACGTCACTATGTAATACGTGTAAAATATGATTTACCTTTACCTTTACCTAGGCTTTTTCAGCCTCTCTGTAGGCTGAAGCCCTCTTTCAGCATCTTCGATCTGTGTCTGTCTTGTGCTTCTCTTGTCCATGTCGTTCCTCTGTATTCTGTTAACTCGTCTCTCCATCTTTGTTTCTGCCTGCCTCTTCTCCTTTTGCCTGTACGGGATTGCCACTCGGTTGTTCTTATCGTCCACCGATTATCATTTTGTCTCGCGATGTGTCCTGCCCATCTCCTTTCATTTCCTTGATTTTTTCAATGATGTCTTTTACTTTAGTTTTATTACGAATGGTAGTGTTCTTTTGTTTGTCTCGTATTGTTATGTTTAACATCCTCCTTTCCATGGCTCGCTACGCTACTAGAAGTTTCTGTTCAGTTTCTTTGGTTGTTGACCAAGTTTCGGCACCGTATGTCATGGTAGGTAGCACACATTGATTGAAAACCCTTGTTGGTATGGTTTTATCACAGAGAATGGTTTTGTTTCTGCCGAAAATATGATTATCACATGTCAACTTGATCCCGGTTTTGAATCCTGGGCTCCAATCGAAATAATAGTCACATTAAATCTACGGCAGGCCTAGCCAAGGTGCATAATCCATTACCATGGGATTTATGCAATCTCTTCGGGAGGGAAAATCACCACGTGTTGAAATTGAATGATTTCATCTGAAGTTTAGAAATTCAACTCCAGTGCAAGCTTAATTTTTTTCATCATTAACTGTTCTTCGTACACGTAGCCTCGTATGCATAATTCAACTTGGAATACCCATGTCCGGCATCGTCTGAAATGTTCAGCAGACGAGTCTCGTTCACGAATATACAAAGTTAAATTATGCGTACGAGGTTACAAAAATTAAAGAAATATTATTTACATTACTGAAATTGAATTTCCATCTCCAGTTGTTTTAGGATGAAATAATCATACAATCAAGATCCATTTTTACGTTGAACCAATGGAGATTCATATTTTACGGCCAATCATGACCAGCGTCGTCTGGTGTTCAGTCTGGTAGAAGTTGCGCCCTCAACATATCTCAAAAACACGATTTCTGTATTTCAGTCGAATACTTTAATGTAACAATTTTAAGAATTTATGATGTCAGCCTTTTTTGCGTAACAAAGGGACTCTTTACCTCTTATGATTAACTTGCATTAATTCGTCCCGGCGTTTTGAGGCAAACAAACTCAAATTAGTTTGCTCAGACGTTATGCAGCACAAAAATTGTTGTTTAAAAAGGGGAAATAACCGGGCTGTCCAAGTACCTTATCATGCTTATAGGCTACAACTCTTGAGTTGTTTAAACTGGGTACTTGAATAACGCCGGCCAGTTGTTTAAAACTTTTTAAACAACGTTATAAGGTGTATAAAGATGTTAAATCAAAACAGCAATACAGCGCAGATGATTGCTAGTTTGTGTCGATATTTGAACCTGAACTTGTGTGCCTCCGTCAGCATTCAGACTAGCCGGTATCACACCGTTGAAGCAATTTAATTTTGCAAACTCTATAAACTTATCAAAACAAAAGGGTTAGATATATAGGACCAGATTGAAATTGATACTCGGCGGTAGTCAATTAGAAACAGTTGATATTTTAAAGGTTACCATAAAATTCTAGTGTATAGGATAACGCGGTTGGCATGGTTGGGTGGGGTATTTGTTGTCAGGGGCATCCAGCCATGTGTTATCAAGATTAATGTAACAAGGATTTAACAAATGAGATTCTAAGATATTAACACATCGTAAGAGTAACATTTTATGGTATCCCTGCGTAGTTGACTGATCGCGCAAACAGTTGCAGTAGCTACCAAAATCCATTCATTACTTCATGAAAAATCGCGTTATCTGCGTTCCATTCCAATCAAATTAATTGTTAGATGATAACGCGAACGCCGAGCGCAGGTTACTAATAATTGCCCGAAAGTACTGCGCCAAGAGGTGTTCGATTGTTTTGCTCTCATTGACCGACCAATCAAATTAACGCCTCACGCCCCTAAACTGAATATTCAATGAGTTATGAGGAAACACGTTTGAAGCTTATTTCTGATTGGTTGAATGATACAAATTTTAATGAGGGGATGACCCGATTTGAACTGTTTCAATAACTAAGAAGGGGTGGACAAAATAAACAAGAAAATTAATTAATTATTAGCGCAATGATATCAGTACAAATCAACGATTTGGATAAATATGCATCTTTTTCGATGAGAATAATGACTGCTTGTTCTTCTGGTCCTCCAGAACAAAAACCTCTGATTTTAAAACAAATTCACGAAAACAGTTGTTACGCAGTCATTATTCTCTAAATAGCGACATGATGTGCACCAGTACATTGCGTTGATCACTTGATGACGCGGTTATTACCGTAAGTAACAATATATATTTGTAAACAAAGATATAGATTTTGATTGGACGCTTCAAAATCTTTTTGCAGCCTTTTACTACCAGGCCGTTCGTTGTGGATGAAAATTAGGCCTACATGATTCGGCGCAACCGCTGCACTTCAAAGCGCCCCGCGTGCCGATGCGCACTCGAAAGCAGCGCATCGCGCAGAAAAGGAAGTAAGCAACTTGTGGGATACGTTTATTTTATCATGGGTATAGCCTTTCCAGTTTTTTCTTGTTGCAGAATTAATTAATAAAACATATCATGTAACACTAACACATGAAAAAAATAATTTTGGAACCGGAAAAAAAAAGGAATGATATTCATGAAAGAGAATAAAAGATGACCATTTTCTATTGGGTTGTTGATTGCAATTAGTTTATGTCGGCGCAGGATGTCGTCGGTATGGAATTCAAGCCGTATCGGCAAAGCTATACGCTCATCTAAAAATATGTTTTGGAGATGGACATATTTTCCCTTTCTTATAGCCATTATAATATCATGTCGAGGCTATTACTTACCAGTCCGGCCATGTTGATAATTACATTTATAATTTAATTTGAAGTACGCGTGCGACGTCTAAAATTAAACAGTCATTTTGAGGTGCAGATGCCGTATTATCAATACACTCCCCTACTATTTGACCATGTCTAAGTAATCATCATGATCAGCATGTAACATTGACCACCAACGTATGGAAAACCTCGGACATCAGGGGGAATTATGGGTACTATAATTTGCGAAATCCACACCATACGGGTCAAGTCTTAAATGAATGATATTGATTTCTAAAATTTTACGGTTTATTTGCTTGTTTAGGCTATACTACTAGTATTATTAAAAAAAAATGAATTTGATATTTAGATTCGTATAATAGTATTTATAAATAGTGTCAACAATAAACAAACAATTTAGTTTTCAGGAATGTAACTTTTTTGTAGCTGATTATTGCTCGACGAAATAAAGCGAATATCCCATGGCGATTTGATAGGGAGGGGCCTTGCCTGTTATTAAATACCACTTACAAAGTACAACTACCTATTTGAATTCTCAGCTTGACTTTAGACCACTTTGAAATTATGATATGGATTGAAAAAATTGTTTTGACAACAAGTTTAAAATCTGCACAAAGGCGACTACCGTATACGGTAAGTCGGGTCACGGCATCCGGGCATCGGGAGGCAGAATTTCACGCAGGCTCAGGCGGGGAGTCTAGCTAAGGCAACCAATACTGATACTGTTTATACCTGTATCAATTTGATATCAAAACGTAAAGGAGGCTAGTCGAGACCTGGATGAAATAGAGAAAAATAGAAAAATAGCCTGCGGGTTATTATACATAAAGAAAAATACATATTTGTTCTCTATATTTGTATTTCTGTCAAGAAAATATCAACGATTTCGAGATAAAGGTGTTAGCAGTTGCCTTCAAAGCTGGCGATGTGCATTATTTCCATGCCACACAGGATATCTGTGTGGTATTAGACTAGCATAGGAAATGAAGATAGATGAAAGAATAACAAATCTCATTCTTACATGAATTGAAAGAAAATATGACACATATAAGCACAGGTGATGGGTGAGTGTGAAATCTATACATCAACGATGCTCACTTTGAAAATAAATATACACACGATATGTGCACACAATCATCGTGAGTGTTTGAAATCCACTTATTTATCGTCTTAACGATGTAGTGTGAAAACGCTACGCATAAACGCAATAGTGTAAACTGTAATGCATAGCTAAGAGGAGGATGAAGTGCCGATATCAAACAACACGTGATGTTGAATACTTATAGATGTTGTAACATCAACAGAAACATCAAACACTTAGAGTGTTTTGTACACTTGTTGGTTTTGAACAGTTGTTGTGACTGTAAATGATCAGACCTAATTACTTTCGCCACCTTTGCCGAAAACAAGCCTTTTCTTACCATAAACTAATATTTAAGCGGATTTTCACTAGCAAGTAAAACATGAACCTTTTGTCAACTGTTTGTGGATAGCACAAAAAAGCGGTGTATTTTCAGGGATTTATTGAAGTATTTACTCTATTTTGGTGTTCATTAGATGCCGCGCCACACACGATATTCAAACAGTGAAAGACTTCGTTTATCTCACTGAATGTCTTCACTTGAAATTCAGTTCTGTCAATGCCCTTCTTCACACCATAAGACGGTATTTTTCACATTTGTGTTATGACAACTTTCATTCATTAAATGCCATCTTATTTGTCATTTATTCAATGGTATAATTCTATATATTTACTGAAGAATATTATGTTAAATACCAGGTGAATATTTTAAATTGAATGAATGTTTAAAATTTTCCAATATATATCATGGGTGGGCGTTGTACAATGTCTATCTTACTCAGTCACCAACACAGTTTTATCCTATATAACTCCTAGAATTCATACGTTAATTTTCCATGAATACATTATTCAGTGAACATAGTCACACCATCAATGTTATACATCATTCTTTGGAATTTCTCTCTATTACCATGGTTACGTTTCTTGCAAAATCCCTCTGTTCCAAAGTGAAACAAATGTGTAGAGCAGCAGCAAAAGGACGCATTTGTCTCTCAAAGAAAATGTTGAGAACTTATTAATACCAACAAGATTGTTTGAACGCTCGAAAATTACACCTTTGTGGTTAAAGGCATACGTGATCTTTTCAGAGAGCGCCCTCTATTCATGATTTTTTTTTTAGAAAGTAGATTTTCTTGCAGATTTACATTTCTGATCATAAATCGTACATACATTCCAAGTTACAGAATACGATTCCTAATTACCTCAAAATCATGGTTTTAGAGTGAATTTAGACTAGAATAAAATAAGTTGTCGGATATCCGACAGTTTATTTTCACTCTAAAACCATGATTTTGAAGTAATTAAGAATCGTATCGCCCTGTAACTTGGAATGTATGTACGATTTATGATCAGAAATGTAAATCTGCAAGAAAATCTGCTTTCAATTTTTTTTTCGATGTTGAGGGCGTTCCCTGGAAAGATCACATAATATACCTTTAAGATTGGATACTGCTTTCTGATTTGATGAAGACAAATTACGGTATTATCTTCACTAGAATCTCAAAACAACTGATACGCAGTCATTATGTTTAATACCCTTTGATTTTGTGAAAACGTCTCAGCGCGGTGCACGGGAAGATGATGGCGTATACATTTTGATGAGGGTTACAGGCTTTTAATTTACGGTGAAGAAAAAATATGATCCTAAATTGTTCTAGGCCTAATCATTTAACATGTTGAAATATAGGTTATGTACTTATACTCTTGTCGTGAATAATAACTGTGTTTAAGATTTTTAGAAAGAAGACACACCTGTTTCATGATACGAGGCCAATTCGGTAACACGGTTCAAATACAATGCATTGGACGGCATGCACCGATTCAATATGAATGTAGAATAGACTGGGTGCGATTCCCATTTGCATCCGTTGCGCATGTCTACATCATACATGGCGACGAAATTCGAATGAATACTTATTCGGTAGCACGTTAATGTGGTTAAAGCTTGTACTTTATTTGAATTCAATTCAGGGGAAATTGCTGCCCTTAATGTAACAAAGCATCCCCTACTTCCAATAAAAGAGGGCCTAAATCTTTTGGATTTGGTCATTTGAAAATATTAAAAATATCAGGAGTAAAAATACGGTAGTTCACAAAATGCATTACCAAATAAAAGGGATTTCGCCGGGAATCAAACCTGGTTACACCAGGAATACATCTTTGAGGACCGTATCGTATCACAAAACTTGATAAAAGTAGGGCTTTTATTTTTAGCACTAAGCTGTTGTATAAATATGGTCGAGTTTTAATCAAACAACAATAATGCTTTGATATCAAGCTTTGACGTTACATTAATTCAAAAGGACAACAATTAATGTTTTCACAAATTAAATATTTCATTCCAATATAATGCATATTTCACATATTATTTTATTATGTAACACTGCAAAAACTACAGAACACATCAAACGCTTCACAGAACACATTCCGACGTGTTTTTCACACGTTCAGGATGTGTCGGAAGCGTCCAAATACAGATATAGAACATGTTCATGTGTTCAGATGTGTTCTGTATGTTATAATGTGTTGTTCTACGCAAGTGTTCTGCATGTGCTCAAGGGCCATTTCTAGAACACATCAAGAACACATCTGTAACGGCCAGGAACATGTTCTAAATCTGTTACATTTTTTGAAACGCGCTCTTGACATGTTCTTGACGTGATCTTTACGCGTCGATGTGTTAGTGTAGTTTTTGCAGTGAATGTCATCCATCATTCAGTCACATGTATACAGCTAGAGTTCGGAAAACACGATGAACAAGTCCCGTTTGAAACTGGTATATACCGCCCTCTATCGGTTGATTTCCTCAAAAAAACCGGTATCTGGCAACAGTTATTCTCTCTTCTTGTTCATCAATGCCTTGTTCGTAAAGAAACACTTGAATTTATGACGTTCAACAAATCTATCCCTTATTTCGGGGATCAAGAAAAGATTTATAGCGGGGTGTGCAGGCCCAGTTTCCCTAAGATTTTCTACCGCCTGGTTTCCAAATATATAGTTTGTACCAGAGTTTGTACAGCTATAGGAAGAAATGGGCAATTCCATACAAACTAGGACAAATACAAAACTCAGGAGATATTTGAAGATATTTTCAAAGGTGCAGACCTATATATTGTAAATAAATACAACAATTGCCAATTTCCAAGTATATATCAAGATCTTCGCATCAAGAGCCTATAATTATTTGAATATTGTGCCGGTGCCATAAATAATAATAATATTAATAGCGACAAGGCACATCCACTCTAAATAAAGAGCTCTCAAGGCACGAACATACATAAAAAACGATAAACAACAACAATTAAACATACGTACCCATCTTACATAAAAAAGAATGGACAATAAGGATATTCGGTATACAATATGAACAAACTACTTTTAAGTAATTACAATTATTACAAAATGTCTCATGAAAAATGCTAACGTGAAATATTGGACACATTTTGAATTCTTGGGAAAAATGTTTGTTTTGGAGATCATTTTGGTGCCTGATTTTTACCTACCAAATGCAAGTTGTCTGGATTTCTTTTTAAAGTGGAGAAGGTTCAAAATGTATGCCAACACATATTGTATTGTGTGAGATGGGGTATACGGTAATTTACCTTCTACCTTTTGTTAGTAATAATATACATAGAGTTGTCATTTCATTTGGGGGGGGGGGGCATCAGGGGAGCATGCCCCCCCCCCCCCCCCCCCCCCCACCCCTCTTCTCCCACCCCTCTAGTTACTGCCACTATCTATTTTATTTCCCAAACATTATGACCAAACTATAACGAGAAATCATGATTACTTGAGCATGGTATCATTAACAGGACCCAACAATTGCAGCTTTCTCAACACTTTCCACGTGGCAATCGTCTGCAGGCAACAGTTCCAAAATGTCACAAAATATTTCAAAAATGTCAAAACTATTGAAATTCATCACTTGAAATTACCGTCAGAAACGCATTCGGAATAAGTACACACAGTATTGGTTTAGTAATTCTTGAGATTTGAAAGTTGAGAAAGATTTCTGCAACTCTGTTTTGTATGGTTAAAAATAATGGCCCGCGTGGAATAGAATTAAAGTTCTAACGAAATAGAAAGATACCTAAATAAATTCCAGTAACTCGTGTGAATGGCACAAATAATTGGTCAGTAAAGTCTCGACTCAAACAAGTCTTGTTAAAATTAGAACTAAAAGTCATTTTAACAAATTAAATATTGGGATATCAAAATGTATTTTTCTTATTTTACCTTGACGGTATATCAATGAAAATGTAAGTAAGTTGCACTAAGTCCTTGAAACTAACTTATGTAAACTGCTAAGTCAGTTATCATTGCAAATATCTTGATGATATGATAATAATATGTATTTACTCAATCATATGTCAATTGGCCCGTCAAAATCCGAGAGAGTAGTTTCTGGACCAGGTGCGCTTGCTGATGATACCGTCTAATGAATGTACAAGCACGTTTTATAGATGATTTTACGGAGGCCATTCATTCTTAATAGAAATCAATCGGCTCAAATGATCGTTGTTCACTTACTCCAATAAATGTGAGTGTCATTTGATTGATCCCTTGAGCTGGAATTAATACATATGTGACAATATAGTTGTGTGTGTTTTTGAATAGAAGTTTATACAGTGATGACACTCCCGTTGTACTCATCCCATTCAGATTAACGGATCGTTTTGACAAGGATTTCCCACTCAAGATTGACATAACAAAAAAGAACTCAATAACTATCTGGATTCTCGAAACGTTGTAGACATAGGCCTATGATAACACCATTGTGGGTTTGTTAGATGCTCTCAAAACATATCCAGCAACTTTATCGTGCAAATAGTTACCCAAAATTTGTAAATGTTTGAAGTATAATTTATTAGCTTTCTGCAGCTGTTTGGCGAAGCTATAGCTTTCGTAATGATGAGATATTTTGGGACTCAATCAATAATTTACTTTTTTTAATTTAATTTCTACTGAGAAATTATTGTCATTTGTGTATTGAACAATTATTAATATTATTGATCATATGACTAGAGAAGATGACGGGACAAATGTAAATGATGATGATGAAGCTACACTGAAAACTGTAGATACGCCACTTAGCGAATGCAGTGGCGTAACATACGTAGGGATTAGGGTCTTCATTTTATTTGGGGGAGCATGAAGGGGACAGGTCTGTGATGGGGGGGGGGGGGGCATAATCGACTATTTTTGTTAATATACATAGAGTGTGTCATTTAATTTGGGGACATCATGGGGCTGAGCCTTCTGACACAGGGAGAATTCCCCCTCCCCCTATACGCCCTTCGGGACAAATGCTAGATTTATCTGTTGATGCAGGTATCTTTATGTAACAAATCATGATGATCTTTAATATCAAGATATAACATATTTTGCGCACAGTGGCGTAAATCTGTTAGGGGTGATTGGCTGGCGCGTTAGCGCGTACACGGGGACTAATTGTCTCAGCTCGCACAGGGGAGGGGTGTGGGAGTGTGTCATTTAATTTGGGGACATCAGGGGGCTGAGCCTTCCGACACAGGGGGAACGCCCCGGGGAATGCCCCTCCCTCCCCACGCCCCCTCAGACACCGTGCACAGGGATATCTGAGATGAGGGAAGGGGTATCCCCCCCTTCAGAAGATGAAAAAGTTGACTGGATTTATGCAATTTGGCAATTTTGATAAACTCCCAATACATTAATACCATTCACATTTCTATTAATGCAGTATATTTTCACCTGGCATAGCCTATAAAGCCCCTGTTTTCAGCTAAAAAACAGTATTTTATCATACACATATGCATAACATGGGGGGGGGGGGGGTGGCGTGATTGCATAGGCCACGCCCCCTGGTCAAATATTGGGGGGATAACCCCCACCTTGGGATGTTTGCGCACGACACAACAAATTGCAGAATTACTTTTTTCCGTTTAAATTAAGCAATGTAAATTTTAAAAACCGTTTAATTCTAAGGCAAAAGTTACTACTTTCACATAAGTTGGAACATTATCATGATATATGATTGAATCATTATCATGATCATGGCCCAACTTATGTCAAAATAGTAACTTAAATAAAGTAGTAAACCACAGATAGTCAGTAAACTTGAACAAAAATATTAAAAGTATCAAATTGATGTGCTTTAAAAAATATGTTTTTATTATAGTTCTAAAACATCAATATTTCTATAACAATTACACAATTAAGTTTGTGGTAAACCATAGTAATCTTTTTAGAGTAAATTTAAGTTTTAACTGTACCCGATATGTATCCGAGGCATTATCACTATCACATCAGTAAATCTTAAATAGATTTCCACCTTACAA
>CM069452.1:9197069-9324172 GCA_035610835.1 Ophiura sarsii | reverse complement strand
ACATTATAAATTTTTAAATAAAAGTGTGCCTACCCGTTTGAGACCTTTCTACCATGTCCAACAATATCGGTCTTTCATGATTAACTGTTAATTTATAAGCATTTGTTTCGGAGTCATTCAATTTTGAATAAGAGATCATACTAATTCGCATTTGTTTCGGAGTCATTCAATTTTGAATAAGAGATCATAATAATTCGCATGTATGATATTTTAGGTGCATTTTAATTCCTGTTTTGTGATAAAATACACGATCTAAACTTGCATGCATTGATAATTCGGTCATATCATGACAATAATATTTTCCTTATATGTGGTTCTTTCCCAAATTTTTGATTTCTTGATTGATATCCCAATTCATAGCACGGATAACCTCTATTATCAATGCTAATCCTAATCATGGATAACCTGTCTGCTAATCCTAATCACGGATAACATATTATATTATCAATCAATCTTAAAGTTACGACGCATCGTAAGTTAATTTCGATTAAAACTTTGCCATGTTTACCAACCAAGGATATCATTATGTGGAATGTCTACGACGAGGCTAGCCCTTCGTAAGTTCCTGGTGACATTCCAATTCCAATACATGCTATCTACTGATGATATTATTAGGCCTTAAAAAGAAAGGTTGGATTGCCCTTTCACCTCAATTTTTTTTGGGTGGGTAGGTTGATTTGTTTAACTTAATTTAATGCCAAAGAATTCCCACATAACATTGTAATCTGAGGTTTATTCATTTAGCTAAATGTTGATATTAAATAGGCAAAGTCTGGTGGCATGGATAAATAATTCAGAACGAAGCAAATGTTTTGGACTTAGATTTTTTAATTTTTTTATTGTTTGTTTGTAAAACACTTGCAAAAATCTAAGTCCAAAACATGACCTTGGACCGAAATAACCCTTATATTTACCCTATGACCCACTCCATAGCAATTGCAACTCATAACTTGCGATCTCATTACTAAAGTATTACATTTATTCTGATTAAAGGTATGACTTTTGAGGACCGTTTTATGTGTAAAAATAATCTTTTCAAACATCTAAATTTAGTACATTATTTACATTTTGTTAAATGTGGCAATAGAAGTGTTGCCGAGAATATGATATAACATTAGCATGATTAGAAAGATCTATTAATATTTGTATAATTTATTTCAATTTTGTAAATATTTTGAAATTCAAGTCAAACCAATTACTGATTCAGTTTGTATGCATGTGATCTGGTAATGAAAGATATTTCATGCATGCATGATGAATATAACAACACATAGGTTTTGAATGCATCTCAATATCTTTAATGCACAGTTTTACACTGTTTCATTACTAGATCACATGCGTATGAACTACAACAGTAATTTTTCTGACTTGAATTATGAAATCAATTTCAAAATATTTTTTGATTATTCTATTATTTCATCATGTACTTCCCTTGCCATTTTAAATGATAATTTACGGAATTTAGATTTTCCATATGCTAAATCATTCAAAAATGGATGTTGTTAAAATAACTGAATCCTTCTGGATTATTTCGGAAAATCAAGATAGAGGTTACATGTGGACATGGTATGGAGTCACATGAGGGGTCAAGTAGGGGTCAATAAGGGTTACTAACTTAGGTGGCGAATTTGTAATTTGTATTTTGTTTAAATGTAAAAAGCGGCGACTGAGTTGTTCCGATTTTTACGGTCGGTTGGGAAAGGGCAATCCAACCCTTTTTTTTAGGCCTAATCTAGTACTTCATCCACTATTTCATCTGAAACCAGTGATACCACCACGGCCACGTCATCCTCATGTTTAAACCATATCGTATCTACTTTATCTACTCATACTCCACATAATCATGTTCACCATCTGACATTTTGTTTTTTCATGCGTAAATCCACTGTTGATACATTACATAGTGATACTTCATCTGCTATCTGCTGATCTCAACTACTTCATCTTACACGTATCTTGCTGACCACTTCATCTGCTATCTGCTGCTGATGCACACTACTTCATCTGCTATCGGATCTACTGCTGATGCACACTACTTCATCTGCTATCTACTGCTGATGCACACTACTTCATCTGCTATCTACTGCTGATGCACACTACTTCATCTGCTATCGGATCTACTGCTGATGCACACTACTTCATCTGCTATCTACTGCTGATGCACACTACTTCATCTGCTATCTACTGCTGATGCACACTACTTCATCTGCTATCGGATCTACTGCTGATAGTTCTACTCCAACACTTCATCTGCTGCGATCTACTGCAGATAATTTCCACGACTTCATCTGCTATCTATATATACTCAACTACTTTATCTACATATATCTAGCTGATACTCCACCATCTGCTATCTACTGCTGATACACCTACTTTATCTGCTATTTACTGCTTGATACTCAACTACTTCATCTACATGTATCTTGCTGATACTTCAGCACTTCATCTGTCATCTACTGCTGATGCAAACTACTTCATCTGCTAACTACTGCTGATATTCAACTACTTCATCTACATGTAACTTGCTGATACTCCACCACTTCATCTGCGATATAATGCTGATGCACACTTCATCTGCTATCTATGCTGATACTCAACTACTTCATTTCATCTGCTATCTACTACTGATAGGCCTACCCAACTCCTTCATCTACATGTATATTGGTGATAATCCACCACTTCATACATTCATAAACAACATTTATAAGGCGCCTTTTCAGGAAAATCAAAGCGGCATGAACAACAACAAAAATAAGGGGGGAAAAGAACAATGCAAACAGAGTCAATAAGTTGGATAAAAATGAGACTTCAAAATATTCTTGAAACTAGGCAGTGTACATGCCTCCCTGATGTGTTTTTTGAAGCTGTTCCACAGTGAGAGTGCAGAAACATATAGAACGATTTATCCCCAATACGATCTTTCCCATGAGTAGTGAGAAGAGAAGTATCCGAACGTGTAATGGGTCCAATGGCAGGTTTGAGTTTAGAAAGCCGTTCTTCTATCTATACTGTTGATACTCCACGTGGTGGCCACTACATCTGCTACTGATACTGCGGATACTCCACTACTCATATGTTACTACTTAACTAAGCACACTTTTTTTTTTGTGGGGGTGTGTGTATCACACTACATCATTCTGCTATCTGCTGCGGATACTCCACCATTTCATCTACATGTATATTGCTGATACTCCACCACTTCATCTGCTATCTACTGCTGATACCCACCATGCCCACGTGGCCACTACTTCTGCTAACTGCGGATACTCCACTACTTCATCCATGTCATCTCACCTGCTATACTGCTGATCTCAACTACTTCATATACATAGCTTGCTGATATTCCACCACTTCATCTGCAATCTACTGCTGATACTCCACGTAGTGGCCACTACTTCATCTGCTATCTACTGCTGGTGACACACTACTTCATCTCTTAGCTACTGCTGATACTCCACAACTTCATCTAAAAATCAACGTCGTCTGATAGACTATATACTCCACTTACTTCATCTATTTCTTTATCATGTTTATCATTGTATCACATTTATATTTCTTTTAATATCTCCAAATCCATCGTTTTATGTTATATTTTAACGCTGATGTGCAATTGTATATTATAGTTTCATGCAATTGTCATTATTTTAAATTTGAAACACTCTAGTTCGTCATAGGTTTCAATTTTAACTTCTGTAATCATGATAATATGGAGTGTGTCATCTGTTTGTATACCCAAACCCTCACTTCTCACTTTAATACCCCACAGCCTGCTAGTTATGTTGAAACTGAAAACAACTAAGTAATATACGTTTCAATGTTTGACCAAAGAAAACTCTTGTCGTTTTTGCGCGCCAGGCGAAATCTTTTCCCCCTAAGTGATTTGACAAACGTACATATTTATTTTACATTACTTAATTGATTTCTTTAATTTGATGACGAATCAAAGCATGATTCATTTCACTTTAGATACCGTACATCAATGGTACGATAACTTGAATCCATACTCCTCCTCCCAATACTACCCTCCCGCCTCCACTTCAGAAAATAGAAACACTTATTATCCCTCCAAGTGAAAAATGCCAAATCGGCAATATAGAAACACTTTATCCCTCCAAGTGATAATGCCAAATCGGCAATATCGTCAACAGCTTTTGTTTCGTTGTTTCATCAGATTCAAAATAAGATGCATAATATTTTTAAAAGTCAAAGGAGGAAAATAAACACACACGGCGCTCCATAAATGTCATCGAAAGCCGCAAACACAAATAAAGATGACAGCATCTTCCTTTATGTTTCTTAGTCATCATCTCATCACCACCTTCTGACCCGCATTTTGATGCCTTCTTCACGTACAAATGTATCTGCTAAATTATCCTCTGCGGCCATTAGCAATCTCGGTGCCTCTCAATGTTTACCGATGCTTTTATATCTGTTGCTACATAGCCACGAGCCAAAGAAAACGTAAAGTTTTCGCGCCAGGCAAAAACTCTCTCCCTTGATCTGCCCACTAGTGAAGCAAAACGTATCTTAAGCAGACGACAAGGGGAAAGATGTAGCCGTGTTTTTACAATCACTAAACATTCATTTGATGGAATCATCACCGCAACGGGAAAATAAAACAAGCAAAGCGCAAGTAATGACTGAGCCCTCAAGTCAAAAGACTACCCACGCTCTTTCTCCTAGGATGGTGTTTAAAAAGCAAAAAAAGAAGCGTGCTTGGTTGCTTATGAACCCGTAGGGTTTCGAGCGATTTGGACCCGGTATGCTTGTATGCTCGCGGTACCTACGGGGGCCCTGTGGCGTCGTCACAATACGAAACGGACCGGAGTACCCGCGGGGAAGTTTGTTACTGATATATATCCGCTAGCATAAGTCATGAAAATTATATCAACCCAAAGTGATTTTTCAAAAGATCTGTTAGCATGTTTAGCAAACTGTTGCTTGTTAAAGACGTATTGCCAGAGTTAACAACACAACTACCTATAGCTAACAAGTAATTAGGATAGTTTGTATTTGTAAGCGTCACGTCTTTGCTGAAGGGTTTCATGAAATTAATTTTATAGCGTTAAGTGCTCTTCTTCTCTAATGTGTTTTCTTGTACATGACGGCAAAGGTATAGTGATATCTTCGTGGAAGAAACTGCAGCATAAGCAGACAAATTGGTACTGATCGCCTTGCATGCCCCCGGGAACTTTACAGAAACTGTTTACATAGAAGCTAGTGTCAACCTTTCGTGAAAGGGCAACAAAATCAAAATTCAACTCCTGTGTGAAATGCTTTCGTATTGTCTTGGGATGACAAAATGTGTAAACTTACACTTTTGAATACTAACGACAACGCGATGATAGTTTTGATATCATAATATATCAAACAATCAATCAATTGTGAGCGTTTTTAGTGTTGAACTTGGCGTTGCGGAGGCGAGCTTGTGTTTGATCAACGTTGAAATCGTGGCATCGGATTTCATAGGCATGTCACTTCTGGCATGTTTACACATTATCTGCATATATGCATGTATTATGATTGATCCAAATTTCGTTAAAAGCTAATAGATAATTATTACACTCTTCAAAACTTCAAATGCTTCATAGCCTTCAGTCACAAAATATGATGGCGTAATTTCCCTCCTTTCACCGAGGACTTTAAACGTTGTTTTTCTCAGCCGATAACAGTAGTTTCTTCTAGAAAACTCGCCATTAAATGAAGCCAATAAAACCGTTTCAAATGGAGCTATGTTGTTACTGATCCTATCATTGAATCGGTACATGTAGTATGGTAGATGGAGAGACGAAACTACCCACAATTATAAAACCATTAGAATCAGTCACTAATATTAATTAGTTTGATCATATAGTTACAAAATAAAACACAATGTAAAAAGGCGTGAAAGGGCTGTAGTACTAGTAGCCTACTAAAAACTAAGCATATAACTAAGGGGTATACTTGTATATACATGAATACTTTTAAAAGTGATGACCAATGCATTTTTACCATGAATTGATTAAATTTACATGATTAAATATGTCGAATATTTGGTCTTTGAGCTTTCTTAATTGTAGGAATGTCGAACACTAATCGCATACTTAAAAGTCCATTTCTTTCGGTAAATCAGAAAAATAAAACAAAAGCAAATAGCATGCAAACAAAACGAGCTCTCTGAGCGATTTGACATCATGTCTTATACATGTACATATAGATGCTATATACACACTATCGCATGATTTACAAAATGTTGCACGTCATTTGACCAGATCAGAGAGAACTGTCGATGTATATTTTGAAAGAGAATACACCAAAGGCGTACCAATATGTGTCACTTTTGTCATTTTATATATTGACAAAACAAGCATATTCCTTTCATCCGCTAATGATGTAAAAACAACAAGATGAAACTCAAGCGTCGCACCCACATTGGGGCGTGTGTTTCTAGTCTTAGACATGTTTGAGTTGAAGCTGCCCGGCTTGACTTGAACGGTGTTGTTTTTATAAATAATTCCCATCAGTTCACCCAACCCTTTTCGATTCGATTTTATTTTTATTCGAACTATAGATGACTTTTTGTTTTATTGTACACTTAAATCTGTCGGTCAAACCGTTACTGGTTACACTCGGTGTTGGCATTTAATGAAACTTACGGGGATTTTATTTTTTTGGATATTAATGCCCACAAGTTTAACCATTCTTCACGGACCCAAAGAAAAATAGCTACAGGGTTTACAATGAATGCATCCAAACAGGATTTGAAATCGCAATGATAATTTGACTTGACCCTTTCAGTATGTTCAGTGTGTGAAGATTTGTTTGGTGAAATAGCTAACACGATGTCATTTATAATTTTTCTTGGGAGGGATTAGTTTACACTAAATAATGGCGAGGTGAAAGAGAGTTGTATCTTGGAGACTTCGTGAAAGTGACGTAACAACGTGTTGAAGACTGGTTGAAGTGTTGAGTGGCCGTGAAATTTAAGTTAATATCTACGGGCTTGTAGATCTCAACAACTGTACTATCGTATAGCATCTTAACGTGATTAGTACTGTAAACATGGTAAAATGAACCGATTGAAAAAACCAATGAAAAGTCATATGAAAAGGACTATTGTTTTAATTAAAAGTTTAGATATTCAGTTGTGTCCATATTTCTTGGTACAAAGAAAGTATGCGTACAATTTCATCATGAAACCAAGTCAAAATGCTTGTTTGTTTAGGAAAGTCAACAGAGTGTAAACATCACCTTGACAATGTTGTCACTATGTTGCTTATGTTTTCATACACAAACTGACGTTCAAGGCAAACTTTGTTTGGTTTACCAACAATGCAAAAGGTCACACAGATTTTGATGATATTCATGGGTCACGTGGTTTTAAAATTGTTAGTTACATTTAATAGTAGCATGGTTAGTTACAATATCGTGTTCAACATATACATTATTGGGTATACTACCAAAAGACATACGTAGTTTATTTCGTGGGCTGGTCAGGATAAGGAGCTTGGATAGGGATGGATACATCTATTTGTTGTGATTATTATATTTCTCTACAAACTTAACAATAATACTTAAACGGAACACCTAACACACGTATGCAAATGTGTGATTGTATATTTTAGTTATTTTATTTTATTTTATTTATTTATTTATTTATTTATTCGGACATACACTTTTGGAACAGTGGCAAAAGTCTTATAATATGATTGTAAATACATCTCTTGCTTGGAGGTATTAGACATATCATTGCACTGCTTTATGATACATGTTATTGCTACCATTTTAATAAATACGTGTCAATATTGTTATCTATTATAGTATTACTGGGCTGTTTGAAGATAGAGTGAGAGTATCAATTAATTAGGAAATTAGATTATTTTGAATCCATGTAATTGCATTATAATCAATAATGACAACCCACTCGTGTAGTAGTAGTAGTGTACATTTCACGTACGAAAATGTTGACGTACTGTATCGATCCTGGAAAACCTGGTCGATGGAAAATGGTTGATCTAAGTGAAATGGTCAAAACAATTAAGTCATTTATGATCCCTCCCTTCCATTTGAACATCATGCACATTTCTTGTCAATTAATCAATTCAATTTATTTGACAAGGATTTTCTATTTCAAAACAAACGTCACTTAAAAATTACCATTAGCGTGATGATATTGATAGGTCTATGTAGAAATCTGTCGAGATATATGTTTAGTTGATATCCCATGATGCATCTGGAATATGTTTCATTTATGGTTAAAAATGTATCGGCCATACCAAAATTATCAGCCTTCTATTAGAGGGCGAATTCAAACATTATAATAGAATGAAATTACGTGGTTTGAATCTCTTCACATCACAGTAATACAATTTTGCAAACAGTTATTTAATATCAATTTCGAGTTGAAAAGGGCCGAGTTTACGGAGAGGATGTCATACGCGGCAAAATGGAATACATAAACATTTATTCTAGACTTTTCTATTTTTTGTTGTAAATGACAACATTGGATAAAGAGCTGTCAGCTTGAGCACAATTAAAATGTATGAAGGCATTTGATGAAACACTTGATAAATTGACCAATAAACCCGCTTCTTCTTCGCGGATCATTAGCTCCAAATTAGTTGGCGCAGAAGTTCTTTCGAAAGTGGCCATTAGCATGATTAGGCTATAGCCGCAATTCCGCAACTTCAATTCCATATTAAACGTTAAATGCGTATTTAACTCCATTACAGAGATAAGTTGGTATAGATAAAGCCCAGTGAAAGTTGATGGTACTTAAGCATTTTTTTAAAATTTCTGAACTTAATTATATAAATGATAAATGTGATGGAATTGATTTGTCAAAACCGCAATCGTTAAGTAGCGTGCATTAAATGTGAAAGAGCACGCAAGGTGAGTGTAATTTGAAATTGTTGTTTTTGGGGTTTTTTGTTTGCTCTTTCCTGACACGAACACATATAAATATGTTGTTTTTTACTATTGTGTGCAATCTGAAGCACTGGTTCAATACTGTTTGCATGCAATGTTGTCAAACTTTTCCCAATATCTAAAGGACCCTCTAACATTGACTTTACCATGCTTACCCAATCCATATCAATATCATTGTTTATTTTCAAATAGTAAAATAACCTACCTCGTTGCTATTCATCCAAAGCTCAATAATAAGTCCATAAATAAGCAACAAACTTATAACAAAAGTTAAGGGCCCACACAACCATGACCACACACACCCCTACACAATAAGTTTGACGGAATCACTTAAGGTTCATCGATAAAGTCTATGGATGGATTAGCCAACTATATCACACACCTGTAATAACACATACAATTCCATGTCAACGCCGGGAATTGTTTGGTGCTGTTACTGCATACAATAAAATAAGTGAAATGAACCCGATCGGATTTGGATTTCGGTTGAAAAAATAATATGGACTAGTACCTTAATTTGAGATATATAAGATTTGAAGATTTTTTTTTGAGTGCATCCAGTTGTTAAAGTGCAAATAGTAAGCGCAAACCATCACTTAGTTTGAAACCCCAGTGTTAATGTTGTTGTCGTGTGTGACACGATTTTTGCACAGACGTATTAAACATAGGCTTTAATCATGCTGCACGGAATTGGTTCAGATTATGGTAGCAACACATAACACGATTTACAATGTCACAACATTCGCCCAAAATACTGCAGGTAAAGTCATGGTAAAAATTCCACATACTACCTGTTCTTGGAGATCAATTATGGGGTTTCCAAACTTAGATTGAAACCCGGGGAATACCTTTCGTTCGTCTAGTCATAGCGGTCTATGCAACGATCCCGTCACAACACAACCGGCGCCACGCAGTCTGCGAAGTCCGTGCCGCTAGACGAGGAAAAAGGGCTTCCCTACTACCTCGCTTTTGTCTACCTCTTCGACATGTACTAAATACAATTAATGTGGGGATTTGTCAGCGACGATACGATAATTTCATCAGTTTCATTGACTAGCTTTGGGGAAATTCCCTAATAGCCAATATATAAACATAAACAGTAAATTTGGAATTGGTATCTGTATAGTAAAGTGTGGTGTATACGCATTTACGCCGCCATGTTTGTTTGGAGTTTTTGTTACACGGTAAATGAGCACGAGTGTTGGCGCGACGTCCACCGTGATAAACCACGATGTATTTATCTATTACTTTACTATTAGGCTTCCCTGCGTTATTGAACATGAGTAGTAGGTTACTCTGGGCGGGACGTTAGGATGACTTGTATCAGCATTAGCGTTTGTCAAAGTCCCGGGTTCAAAGTTATGAAGCCAATGATGATGGTACCATGGCAGTAATTCTCAAATGCTCTATACATTTTGAAGCTGAACTAAAGGTCTTTATACGATCCAAAGTTAGATGTGCAATTCAGTTTAATCGTTTGTGTTCGGTTCGACCATTACGACGAGGTGACGGCAAGTTTTATAAATACTTCATAATTATTCATGCTTTCACATGATGGCCAAATTCCCTAATATATCTCTATGGAAATTAGTCTATGACCTATAAAATAAGTATTTCTTAAGCACTGCTACATGTACTTATTATGATATACATCTCTAATTGGAACGACTCTAAATCCTGACTTTTTAAAAGAACAAATCAGTAGTGGTTGTTTTCATAGGTTTGCAATCGACAGATTCATAAAAAATAATTATACGACATTGTAATCTTGCAAAAAGTGACGGCTGTACAAGCAACAGAAATTGTTTTTATAAGATTTTGAAATGGCACAATTGCACAATTGCAGTACATCAATTCTAAGGATTCCGTATCCGTATAGTGTATAAAACGACTACCAAGACCTAAAAGATGGGTTTGTTGGAGCGTGAGGCCATGAATTCAACTTGTTTAAACTGGATTAAAAGTTCTGTAGTGTCTTGAGACATTATTGTTCGCTTTCATAGGTATTAATAAATAATTTAATTGAAATGATTAAACGGAAATGGTTTAATTCATTTAGGCCTAAGTAAAATGTGAGAAAAGAAGTTTAATATGATGAAATTATCAAAATGAATGATGGGCAGATGAAGCTGGTTCCCAAAGGATAATAGTGTTGAGATTAATTTGCGGCAGGTGATGGCGTCTTGTAAGCTTTATCATCGTCCTATTTAAAGTAATCTTCTACCATAACCCTTACAGCGAATTGGCATGCATGTTAAGTGGTGTTGTATCAAATGAACATTGTGAAAGGGCAATGGTCCATCACCTTTATGTATCTTTATTTTATACTAACATATAAATACAAGCATGATCATTGTCACAGGAGGTAGTAAGATTCGGCATACAATAATTCATAACTAAAGGGGATCAGCTGAGGTGATATTGGAAATGGATATGTCTTTTTGGATTAGTCGACGCAGGGAACCCTTGTTTTGTATACAAACAATAACTTTACTCTTTTGCCTGATATATGTATGCATGTTTGTAGTGATGTTAAATAGTAAATAAATATAGATCCATTACAAAATGTGAAATATAAAGTACATGTCCATTCATTAAATGTTATCCTCATATCTGCCTATGCGATGCCTGGATTAACCCATACATTCATCATTATGCTCGTTCGTACATATGCCGAGAGTCGACTAAGGTCTTGTATGTTCTAGATATCTTTGTTCTGCTGTCAACATAACCGTAGTCGAAGCTTTCCATTTGGCATATGGGTGAACCAAGGCATGCCTTGACTCAGACAGGGGGGTCAAGGGTCAAATTCACAAATAGGTCACACAAAAGATCAAAATTCCTTGTTTTAAACTTAAATTAGTTCTTGGTCTACGGATTACATGTATCGACATCATAAATGTTACATTATGTATCGTCTATTGTCAGTGCAAAAAGGATGGTTACAGTTTTTGATAAAAGTTCAATTAAGGGGTAGAAGAAGTTATGACGAGACAAGAAAAAAAATCTTCCCGAGATCACTAGATAGAAGTTCACAAATGGTTTATATTTGTTCCTATCGAATCTGGATGGAATTGTTGGAAAGGATAGGGGACGTATGTATTTTTCTAATTTCTAAAAATCATTTAGGTCATCTCGGGTCTTTTATAGATTGGTTGACGATGGTCTATGGTCTTTAACCATAGCGCAAATATCTTTATCCGCTAGCACGCTACAAAACCATAGACTTCAAATTAATAATACATAAGAACTGCATGTATGTATCTTACAACGGCCGTTTAAACTTCAACAATGCAACGCTTCGCCGAACACTTCACTTGCCATTTGAACGTCAGCGGTTGTCACATAATTATTTAGTATGCCTCATTAAACTGTATCACCAAGGGGTTATTACATTCTTTATAAAACAGTAATTAAGTAGATATGTCGACGTTCTAAAATACATACTTTTCATGACAAAAGGATTGTCTATACGGTATATCATGCATGATGTTGGAAACATCGACAATGTCCAGGGACAATGTGCATTTGTATGGGATGAAACAACTGGGGCGTTAAACTAAAACATGAGTGGCCACCCTCCTCCCAATCGTTATAGCCGTAAACACGCCAGTCAGAATTTCTCTTGTTTATTACCATGATTACTTTTGGGGAATTACCCCTAACGTGTCAATGAAACTGATAATATAATCGTATCGCAGCTGCCAAATCCGCACATGAAATGCACATCTGCACAGTCATGTCTTATGACAGTTGTGCAGCACACTATAATACTAGAACTGGAATCGGTCACTCACGGCCTTTAGTACACTGATTTCGACCCGTCCCATTCGCGTCTGCCGACATCAGCGACCGATATCAGTTCTATATAATACCTGCTGACGTCGGGAGCTACTATCGGACATACGTCAACATACTGGCTGCAAACAATGCAAATAATATATGCAATTCCATCGTGTCCAATACTGAAAACGTCATGAAATCCTTTAATTATTAACATTGTTATATTACAAATTACAAAGAACAAAAAGACAGAGGTATCCATGCATTCTAATTACACACGGCATGCACGGAGATGTCATAGGCCTAGATGAGTAGTCGAAGGAACGACGGACTTGAGCAAGTTAAACATTTAAACATGGTTATAACTTATAGGTGATGGTTCCGAGGGCGATATAACATGATATACCTGATCGGGCAGTGTGTTGATATGAGATTTGCATCCATGAGCAGCAGTGGCGTAGCTAGGATTTTTTTCAGGGGGGGCAAGATTTCTAAAATTTTCGTAAAAGGTTGCCCTAAAAAAAATTCTAGTCACTTTATAGTCACGGGTAATGTCGAAAAATTTCGCACAGTCCAAAAATAAAATCGCACAGTAAAAAAAAATCGCACAGTAAATGTACTCCATTTACAATTTTGCCTTTAGTAGGAGCCCCAGGCCTCAAATTTAGGAGTTGACCCCTGACCTCCGAACATACTCTTAAATTTACATTTTTATGACAGATACATATCTTATCTACAAGAATAAAGTGTCCTGCTCTTACGATTCTCTTGCGAAATTAGGCTATGGCAAAAATCATATTCCCCATGTATTCACATAGCAGAAATGAAATAATAGCACCTCTCGTAAGGGTTTGAGTAGTATATTGACTATAACATTGAAAGGAAATGTCATAACTACATATAATTATGTTTATAAATTTAAAGAAAGAATTACTTGTCACATTATTTTAGCTTTGCTCATTTTAATGTCATGGATATTGGTCAAAAATGTCATGGAATAAATGAAAAAGTTACAAAAATAAGCATTTTTGACCCTTTTGTGACTTTTACCAATGCTCAATTTAGCTATTTCACCTGTAACATTGACATTATAACTATAAATAACTGTCTCAACTTGTGAAGCAGTTCTTCCCCATAGATATGATGTATAGTTATACATACTTATACAGTTATTTCAACTTTTTATGGCCATAATATTACCCCTACCCCTAACACGAGTTGTTTTATGTGATTTTGTCTATGTGAATATATAGGGGAATACAGATAATGCCAATAACATGAATTCGCAAGAGAATCATAAGAGCAGGACACTTTATTCTTGTAGACAAGATATGAATCTAACATAAAAGTATTCCTTTTGGAGTATGTTCGGAGGTCAGGGGTCAAACCATTTTAAAGCCGAATTTAGAGCTCTGGGGCTCTATTTGGCTAATAACCTCGGTCTTTTTTCTCAATTTTTTCCTATTTCCTTTTTTTCTCACTTTTTTTTTTTAGGGGGTGGGGGGCGGGGGCACAAATGGGTTTTTTCGTCAGGGGGGGCATTCCCCCCCCCCCCCCTGAGCTACGCCACTGATGAGCAGTGATGATGAGTGCAACAGCCTGAGACGGGTACAGCAGGGTAATATTAAAGTTTTGTAGAAAGAAAGCGCCACATCACAACATCCGAGACATGCAGTGCATCAACTAAGACTAAAATATTTACAGCACCCCCATCCCAAATTAACTTCCAACGGGCTTAGGGGGGGGGGGGGGGGGGGGGGCAGGACCTCCATTCAGGGAGCACATCACTAATTTGTCTCCCATTGACTTAACACGCTTCGCACTGTGATTTCAAATCGCTCTAAATCCAGAATGCTTACAGTGCAACAAGCCATAAACTTCCTCAACAGACAAGTCAAGTGATTAGGCCATAGTTTTAATTTGTCATATAGCACAAGTCTCATAATTTTAATATATATGAAGTTAAGGTCTGGCAATATGAAAACTAAAAGATTAGACAAAAATATCAATATGTATAGGAAATACCCCGGGAAATACATGAAAATTGGTGAAACCATGAAACATAAATGTACACTGATTTGAAATAAGGTCTACATTATATTTGGCCAATAATTCTGATTGAGCACTTTTTTGACAAATTATCTCGTTTTCTAAAAATAAGCAAAATGTTAATTTTTAGTTAATTGCTCAGTGATTTGCTTAAAAATGTTTGTTTCTTTTATCTGTAACTGGAAAGGTAATAGGCAATTGAAAGCTAAAACTTCTGAGGAAAGTTTTGTGTTTATTAGAATTCTGATAGTTGTTCGGTTATGCCGAAATTTAGAAATCTCATTATTCATGTAATTGAGGCAAAATCAGCAAAATGGCCGCCAAGGTCAAATGTCACATATTTGCCCTTTTTGTTATATCTAAAGAACCGAACAAGATATTAACCTTCTGATCAATACACAGTTTTTCTTGATGTTTCAGCTTTCAAATCCAATTGCCTATTTACCTTTTCAATTACAGATGAAAGAAACATAGACATTTAAGCAAAGTAACTAAAAATGGGATTTTTTACTTATTTTTCCGAAACGAGATCATTTGTCAAAAAAGTGCTCAATCAGAATTATCGGCCACTTATAATGTAGACCTTATTTGAAATCAGTGTACATTTATCTTTCATGGTTGCAAAAGTATAGGTAAAATCATGTTTTTCCACAATTTTCATGTACAGCGTGTCCCAAAAAACTGGGTTCAAAAGTGTGCGAGCTTATAACGAAATAAGTAGAAAACATGGATAGTTTATATTTACGGATATCAAACAAAATATACCTGACCTTAATTGGGTAAATTTGGAGACCAATTTAATGTAAACCTATGGAAATACAAAGATTTGAATAGAGCGTGGTCAGAACCCATTTGTTCCGATTTAAGGAATAACCATCCGTGCGTTGCATGAAACTGTGCGCTATATGCAGTATTCCCGGCATGGGGTTTATTCTCCGAAAGAACTTAACAATAACTCGGACTATAACAAAGAACATTTTGTTTTAATGTTTATGTAAATAATGAACTTGTATTATTGCAATATGACCAAGATAATTTTGTTTACTGCCCAAGTCTTTGTAAAAAATGAATGCAAAGGCAAACTTTGATAAAGTCACAACAATGCGCAATTGCAACACATCGGGGTGTTCATTGAAAAGGGGACAAATGGGTTTTGACCACGCTCTATTAAAATCTTTGTATTTCAAAAAGTTTATATTGGATTAATCACAGAGTTTAACCAATTAAGGTCAGGTATATTTTGTTTGATATCCCTAAATATAAACTATCCATGTTTCCTACCTTGTTAGTTATAAGCTCGCAACTTTTGAACCCAGTTTTTGGGACACGCTGTATTTCCCGGGGTATTTCCTATTCATATTGATACTTTTGTTTAATTTTTAAGGTTTCATATTGCCAGACCTTAACTTCATATGTATTAAAATTATGAGACTTGTGCTATGTAACAAATTAAAACTATGGCCTAATCACTTGACTTGTCTGTTCGGGAAGTTTATGGCTTGTTGCACTGTATAGCACTCTGGATTTAGAGCGATTTGAAATCACAGTGCGAAGCATGTAAAGTCAATGGGAGACGAATTAGTGATGTGCTCCCTGAATGGAGGTCCTGCCCCCCCCCCCCCCCCCACCCCCCCCCCCCCCCCCTCCCCCTCCCAGCCCGTTGGAAGTATATTTTGGATGGGGTGCTGTAAATATTACCCTTAGAAGGGGCTCAGGGTGCGGAACCTCATAAAGCTGTTGGGTTTTAGCATGTTTGAATTGTCTCGAAAGCTCTCCTTGCTATGAATATTTACATTTATTTTGAATAAACTTCGGATTGGTTCATAAACACACTAAAAAACGAGAGACACTAAATGAAAGATGAAAAATGTTATATTAAAAGTACAATGCGCGAAGCGCGCCAAAAATCCAGTTTTTTAAACTAAAACGGTCCAGAAAACGTTCCTGAAACCATCTTGTTATGCTTGAATAATTAAATATTGAACATAATTACGCGCGAAGCGCGCAAAAATTACCAATTTTTAAACTAAAATGGTCCAAAAAACGTTCCTGAAGCCATCTTGTTATGCTTAATTAATTAAACAATTGAAACTAATTTTGCAGTACATATTCAATTTCTACTTGGTCATATTAAATCGTTGTGTAATGTAATACCCTTTTTATAATACAATATAGTTTAGTAAGCCTAACCCTTCCCTTACCCCCAGGCTCCGGCTCTTGAACTTATTATTGGATACACACTGCCACATTTTTTCAAAAATCTTAAAATCTGAGGGGTGCTGCGCCCCCTTGAAAATAAACACGGGGGTGCTGAAGCACCCAAGCACCCCCTACTTCCCATGGGCTCCCCCCCCCCTCCCCCCCCCCCCCCCCCCCCCCCCCCCCCCCCCCCCCCCCCCCCCCTCACCACCACAGAAATCCTGGTAACGCCACTGGTATAACTTCCTGCTACATTGTCACTTATAAAATGCCATCGGATGGCGTAAAGTATTAAAGTCTATGCCACATTCAGAGCAGCTGTCCTACTCAATTTGTGCTTTTTAATGTACAGAACATAATGAATGTTGTATCAAAACACCTTACTACAAATGTTCGCGCCTTTTAACCGTAATCCATCCTACAAAATTATATTTAAGATGTAAGTGTTAATAGATACAACCTTATTTCTTTAGCTGTGTGTATTATCTCACCATAAATATGTCATTTTCAATATACCCTAACCTGTTTAGAGATTGCAAGCCAGTTATTGCGCCCGCCTTATGTTATCTCGTTTCAATAAGGTGACATTGAATTTTGCGAGTGTGATTTGTCAACGGCAAACGAGGTTGATTCTAGGTTAATTTGCCAATTGTTTTGCTCAGCGCTGACTGTGAACGCCGTGCGTGGTGTATATAACTCTGCACCACATATGTTCCAATATTGTGCAAATGTGTAAGGTTAAACACAAAAGACAGTTTTTATGTTCAACAACCTTTTTTTCAACTTGATTGAGATACAATGTATGTATAAAGTTGACACAGACAATTTGAAAATAACTTTCTTGGCCCCTGGTGTTTTAAAGAGGTTCTTACTTTGGTTTGCCACTTTCCCTATGTCCCCTGCTGGAGCACTCCATTTCTTCTGAAACGTCTGAAGTATATAGGAGACGGTTCTTGTATTTACTTTCCATACGGTATACAACATGGAAAGAATGGAAGATAAAAAACCGGGTATAGACTGTGGACACAATTAGATGATTTCAAGTATCTTGAATTTGTATGTGCATAGAATATTTTTTAACAATTAAGTTATGGACTTGATTGGAAAATGTGTTAATTAATGGATCTGAATCTATACTGCACTGGAAGGGTTGTCCAAAGTCGAATCCGTTTGAGAAAAGCCACCCCACTTTACATGTTTACTGAGTTACCAAAAAAAGGACTACAATTCCGAGTGCAAGTGCTTGGAGAACACCTGCTAATACTTTTTAATAGTAATACTAATAACTAATATTGTAACGTAAATTTTGGATTTGAGAGTTTGCGCATATGAACATTCTTAAACTATATATAGTTTACGGCTAAGAATGTAAAATATTTGGACGCCTCAAAAGGTGTTCTGGTTATTAACACCAAAAGGTGTTCTATAATTTTAAACTTTTATATTGGAAATATTTACACATATTTTCTGTAACAGTTTGGGAACACCAATGTGTTCTAGAACGCGTCAGGTGTTCACAGACGTGTTCTAGAACACATGGTGTTCCCAAACTGTTACAAATAAGGTGTTAAGAATGGTGTTAGAAAGGTGTTCCTTTGTTTAACACAAATTCAAAATAGAACACGTTCAATTTTCAGCTGACCTAATCCTGTAATGATAATATAGATTTTGATGTTTTTCAAATATTGGTGGATATAGGATACTGTTTAAATAAGAGAAAACTGAAAATATGTGTAAATATTTCCAATATAAAAGTTTAAAATCATAGAACACCTTTTGGTGTTAATAACCAGAACACCTTTTGAGGCGTCCAGATATTTTACAGTGTATAGTTCTTGATGATCAATCCGGTATCTGCCAATGAATGGTTTTAGTCAAAACCTGTATGGACATTAGAAAACTCTCATTTTCATAAATACTAATTAGGCCTATTCAAGCAAGCCTAATGGAACTAAGTGTGCTTAAAGGTATATTATGTGATCTTTCCACGGAACGCCCTCAACATCGAAAAAAATATTGAAAGAAGATTTTCTTGCAGATTTACATTTCTGATCATAAATCGTACATACATTCCAAGTTACAGGGTGATACGATTCTTAATTACTTCAAAATCATGATTTTAGAGTGAAAATAAACTGTCGGATAATCCGACAGTTTATCATTTTCACTCTAAATTCACTCTAAAACTATGATTTTGAGGTAATTAGGAATCGTATCGCTCTGTAACTTGGAATGTATGTATGATTTATGATCAGAAATGTAAATCTGCAAGAAAATCTACTTTCTAAAAAAAATAATGAATAGAGGGCGCTCTCTGGAAAAGATCACATAATATGCCTTTAATTGTGCTCAAAACATGTATAATGTGCAAACATTAACGTCATAATGCGCATAAAATTGAACACAAATAAGAGTGTTTGAAGCAATTTTACTGAATATGTACATAAAGCGCAATCTTTTGTGAATAAATGATATTATTCTCTATGTTTATTTTCACTGTTCTAAAATTAAAAATGCACAATATGTTACCATACTATAAAGCACAAATCCGCTCACGTGCTATTATTAGGTGCACACTTGTGAAAATACAATAATCTTACACATGGCAACCATTGCAGATAGGACCTTATGTCTCTAAACCCTCGATAGAGAGAAACCTGATGATTTTGATTTGGGTTTTTTTCTGCAAAATAAAGATCGAAAGTCCCGCGAATTGTTCTTCAAGGTACATGTGGTCAACTTTTAAAAACACTTCACATGGAACATGTGGAAACCAAACTGTGGGTGGAGTATTCAAGTATTTATATAAGGCGTTGTTTCAGATATATAGACCTCCGAGGTGATTGCTTGGCGTGTCAGATGCCAAGTACTTCAAACCACAAACTTCCCATTTTTATTTTATCCAATTTCAAATTCAAAGGAAGCATTTAAAATTTATAATTACTGACTTGTCAAAAGAATGAAAAGGTGCTTTGAAAATAAAGCATTAATAGCGAAGGGAGTAATACATTTTGCGTAACCCGCAAGTTGTTCGTCATGGCCCTAATCAGACCGGTCATAAACCTCTGATCGTTTACCTTGAAACACAACACAACAAAAATACAAAAACCTTTTTACAAAAACAAGACCGTATTCACACAAAGATCAAAAGAGAAACCGTTTTGTATTGTATTTATGTCAATATTACGTGTACTTTTATTATTCATTTCAAAATCAGCTCACGTTTCATTTGGCGGTCAGATGTTATGCATCCTAATTATAACCACGGTGATTACAGAGCGAACAAGCAATAGCTTCTTTCAAGTCCAATGTACATAGCCAATATCTCAATTTTATCAATTTCACAGTACTTTTTACACAAGCTTAGGTTTTCAAAAAGACAGCGGTTTTGGCGATAAATTGGAAGTGGCTCAAATGCCCGGCGGGTAAGTCGTGAACCCTTTTCTTAAACGGTTGGTATAAATGGTATAAAGAACAAGGCATTAACGATATTTTCGATTCGCCACCTCTATACAAATATGTTGTCGGGAAGTTATTAATCTCTGCCTTTGATTAAAATGCAGTGTAAATACATGTAATATTTGTACTTAAACGGGTTAGAAATTGATCATGGTATAATTAGCCTGAAATCGTACACTTCAATTGCGCCACTTTACACATATCAAATATATTTAATTCATATCAATTGAGTAGAGAAATGAAATTGATACGACCATTAACTTGAAAACTCAATCATATACCATTTAGATTGTCTTTTATTAGAGAATACACAACCATATTGTTGATTCAGTGTGCGAGTAGTTATTGAAAACTTTTTGGTAACGTATTCAGTTATTCTTTAAGGGAATTTCACCATTTACCACAACCATGAAAACATTTTGTCGTCAAATCTTTTCACAATATAGAAACATAAAATATGGCTGGATTATCCGTAATTCACCACCCAAGATGATAACAATCTTTCAACACATCACGCGACAATATTTACTTTAGTGAAGAGCGTTTTCAAATAATATCAAAACCTGATTTATATACCGATGAAAAATATCTTCGCTAACGTAATCAACAGGTCATGACATTATAATTTCAATCGCCCACCTTTTTTTCAAAGTCTAGAGAAAGTTGCCAAAGAAAAAGCCGATAAAATACATCTATATTTGTATAGGTGGATATGTGTAATAAAATGTACTTAGGTAAACAGGTAAACGTTGCAATGAACGTTTCGCATACCTTTGCGACAGATTGCTTGTTTGGGAAGCAAGAGTATTGTTAATGGTCAACGCACTAAATCGTATCGTAATAAAAGTCAATCGTAAATGATAGTTGTTTTGGAGAGAGAGTTAATATTCCCGTGAAGATTTAACTGCTTTTACAAACTGAGTTTTGTAAGAGCAGTGAAAAAAAAAACTTCTTTGGAATCTAACTTCACGAGATCATTCTAATTGCGTGATAGCTGAGTGATAGTTTTTGGGTATTCAAAAGACTATGGGAACAAAATTCACATGGGTATCGCACAGCTTAATCGCATCTGAAAGATGTCTTTCATAAATATATGTATGCCAAGAATAACGATCAGTGAAGGGATATCAAGAAGACTCCTGTAACATCGTCAAAACATATCTTCGTCATACAAATTGTATTTTGAAAAGCGCATTCAAAAATGCATTTGATATAATATATCGTTGTCAAATTTATAAAGAGATTTGTAGTATTAAAAGCGCTAATTCTGTAAATGTGTAAAATACTGGATTTTGAAACTTGTCTCGTTTTGTCAATCAACAAAACATGTCATATAAGAGAGGTATACACATAATATAAAACATTTGTAGCATTTCATATCATATAATTATATACTATACATAAATTTAAATCTCATTAATACGTAATACAATTTCTCTGATACAAAATGTAACAATTCAAAGAAATAATGTTTGTTTGAAATACTGCACCGATAAAGTGCTTTATTCTAATACTTAGTACCACAAGTTGTGACAACTATTGTAATTGTGTTGTGACAACTGTGAAAATATGCCGATTCGGAAATGGAATTATGACAGTAATTATTTTCCATGTTCGACTCTTAATGCTTAAGAAACCTATTTGCAATGTTTTGAAACAGTTAATTTGTGAAACTTTAAATTATTGTAAAACATGTCACGCATATAATAGTTGTATGCGTAACTTAATAACCAATGTCGTAGTCTACAAGTTTTGGTGCACACAATATTTTGGTTAACCATTTTACTATTAAATCAGATTTTCTTTCGAAATCATAATTCCTCTCAAGACAAACAAAGCAGTCACATAAATGTATGTAACAATTTAGGCCTTTTCTGTTAGTGTTTACGCCAGGTAGATAGGCGGACCATTGATCCGCGCTATCACCGTCAAGATGAACACAAAGTTTCCTAGTTTAATTTTGGTAGTGTAAATAGACGTGAACAAGTTATTATTGAGTGATATTGAAAGTGTGTGTAATTTATGTTATTTAAAACATATCAATGTTTTCGTTAATGAAGCGACACTGTTGTCATTCAACTTACTAAACACAGTAAACAATACAATACGAAATCAAGGGTAAAACAACATGGTTAAACAAATGGTTCAAACGTTTGAGAATAGTAGCATGAGGTGTCGTTATGGTTTTGGCAAATATAGAAACTTAGAGGATACATTAAGTGAATTCAATAGATTATAAATTTATGGTTTTTCTTGATAGATTTCACAAATGTTGTTAAACTAAAGTTTATAAAAGTAACAAGTTAATTTAACATGTATGGAAACTGGTAACGTCACGTTGAAGTGTTTTTGTAAAGAACTATGTTAGCAAAACAGTGAAAGAAAATTACTCAAATTGATAGTCTATCAGCAAATGGCCTACCTATATCGTTGTCAATGTGTAGGGAAAACAGGTATGACATCTTACTTGCTGCGGCTGAAAAGTTCACAAGTAAATAGCTATAATTTGAATATCGTTAATAGAGTTTTTGTTGTTCGATGTCCGATTGTTAGAGAGAACACAAGAATTCGGGTTGACAGTCACTTCTAATCTTGTCAAATTTGGGCTCGTCAATTCCGATGTCCGCTACGGTTCATGGGTTACGATACTGTTTGGGACATTTTCATAGCCAGGCTAAAGTCTAAATTCGTTGTAGGTAGGGTGGCTGGTAACGGCTCACAATCAACGGGAAAACGTGGCTGAAAAATGGCCCCAATGTGTCCTGCTGAAAGTCCCAATGCATGTGCCATAGGTTTGATCGGTAGCGGTACCGACGGCGGGCCGCAGTGAGCAGCCATGAAAGACGTGCGCAACGCGGCAGTTCTGCACTGCAAATCATTGCATATGTGGTCCTCAGAAGCACACCTATGATTCATGTTATGATTCATGTTATGTACATGATGATGAAGAGCTGCTGCAGAGAATACAGGATGACTAGTAACATAGCTAGGGATGATGGACGTGGACATAGAGGATGTTCTGTGTTTCATGATTAAGCTAGACTCTTCAGCTGCAGAAAGTTTTGTTTCGGAACCGGCGTTACTGCTGACAGGTGATTTGCTACTGGGTACTTGGTTTGATAGTTTAAAGTCTGGTTTGATAATGTTTTCAATAGTGAAAGGCTGCTTAGATGTCGGCGATGTCGGCGTCGGACTTGACATCGGTAAACTTGCAACAGGGCTGATTGGTATCCTTGTCGGGGGTGATATCGGAGCCGGGCCCAGGGCATACGGCGACATTGAGCCAAGATGAGTTGCAAAATGCGGAATATACATTTTCGCCTGCTCTTGAAAAATCTTTGCCGAGTCTATCTGTTTGATTTGCATGTTGTGGTCTAGTGCTGCGATTCTTGGCGACTTGAAGCGTTTTCTGCGACGCAGAAAACTGCCATTTTCGAACATGTCCTGGCTCATGGGGTGTAGCGCCCAGTAGCTACCCTTGCCGGGTCGGTCGGGACGCCGGGGTACCTTCATAAAACAGTCATTGAAGGAAAGATTGTGGCGTAGTGAGTTTTGCCATCTTTGTGTGTTCTTGCGATAATATGGAAATCTGTCCATAATGAACTTGTAGATTTCGCTGAGAGGCAGCATTTTCTCACTGGAACTCTGGATGGCCATGGCCGTTAACGAGATGTAAGAGTACGGTGGCTTGGCGTCGCTGTACGAATTTCTAGATGGACGAGGCATGGTGATCTATGTTTCTTGCAAAGAGAGAACTCGGCGATGGACACAAATTGTTCCTCTGAATGGTCTCAGATTAAGAGTATTCTGAAATGATGTGTGCTACACACGATGAAAGCAAAACATCCTGTAATGTAATGTTCACAAGAAGATCAGCGAAAACAAGTGTCGAATAGATGAAATCACTTTGTAAAATAGAAGTTTTTATGTAACGGCACTGCAATCAGGTTTTTGAAATCAAGTTAACACGGCAGAGATCAGCATAAGTGTGTTGTCAGAATCAAGATGACCAACTCTGGCGACATGACATGCCTTTTTATAAAAGCTTCTCGATCTGTGTGCTAAAGCTGACTGGCTAGAAGTTGACACCATACGCAAATGATACTGTACCAACCCAACGTAGATCGCCATCAATTGAATTGGTCAAAGCGGGCGGGCTTGTTGACAATACGGCATGGGTCCCTGAGGAGTGACCCGAGCTTATCGTTTGCTTTACCATAAAACCATAAACCACCAGAATGCCTGCTAAGTACTCATATTATTATGAGTGTGCTGTGTATTGAGGAGAAAGTGAATGGGCAGGCGAGAATACAGGGACACAGTATAGCGCCACGTACGTTGATATTTAGTGATGGTGTTTGGAGTTGGATGGGCGGAGTCATTATTATTTGAAGCGTGTATTCAGTTGGTGAAGCGCCTGATCGTCACAAAATGTTGACACCAACGAACAATACTTAACAAATATTCATGATATAAGAGTCAACACAATGGAATAAAATCTTACTGTAAATCGATGGTTTTTTTGTAAGTTTGCTGATTTTATTTCTATCGCAATATAATAATTTACTAAGCCAGTAATAGCTAGTCATCGCTTTGGTATCACCGTGCATGCTGGGGTCAACATCCTTAGCTTTTTACCATTAAAAAAACACCAACAGTTTTTCTTAAGCATTGATGACTGTATTTTTGAAGGAAAACTAAATACAATTAAATGTCAAAAAAAGTCAAAAGTACATTATATATGACCCGATTATATACATACACCCCTACATCATGTACATACGAGATTTTTAATTTAGATCACGGCGCTAGCAGCAAATAAACAAATAATCAACAACAAAAATGTACCAATAAAAACTAGTACTACATGTATACAGAAAGCATAATTAAATAAGAAACATGCAATTTTAAGATAATCGACTTTTAAATATTTGGAACTCATTACAATACACTGTAGCACCCAACTTATAACTCTAATTTTAGTCAAATTAAGAGTGTTTATGAGTTTTCTCTTTATGGTTTTGAAAATCTAGGTTACATGGATTATTTTTCTACCAAAACATCAATTTGCCCACAAATTGAGTAACAGCTTTCTGGCGCTCAACCCTCGGTATGTCTTAACATTTATTATTCCATATAACTTATTTTTAAGTTCAATGGTTCCAATGGTTCACATGATAGAAGCATAACATCAAAATGTTGCACATAGAACGACACCGTACCAAATGTTGGTTAAAATAGATAAATAAAAAGCACATTTTTTGCTCAGATGCCTCTTAGATCTGTTGTGCAGGGGCGCGCAATGAGAAATTGTGGCCCTCCTTCATGCTCCTGGACCAGATTTACGGTAAGAATTTTGACACCACAGAGTAGATATGCGCGAATTTTGTTAAATTAAACAAATCTGGGGGATGGTGAACGGTGAGGTAAACAAATACAAAGCTTAACCCATATATTGGATAGCCCGAAACGCGAAACGGAATATGTTGCGCTTTGTATTCCGCAAGATGCCACAAACAAGGGTCCGTTAGTGCGCCCTCATTTGGCAGTTTCAACTTGAGTTAGTGTTCACCTGGGATATGGCACACATATTAAATTTTAGTCCGAGCTCTAGATATTTGTTGGGGTTTTGTTTTTGATCATGCATATTCATCAAATAACAATTTGTTTTTGTTAATTTGAATTCAACCCGTAGACCTACATTTATAAAGGATCCTTGTGCACTTGACATACACTGCAACATACGGTTTTTCAAAATCATGAAAAGTGGTTTTTTGGGGGGGTTTATGGTATTTATTTATTTTGACCCTCGGTATGGTGTCTCTCGGTGACACTTTTTTGAACAATGGCAACTTTGGATGACACCAAGGCTAAAAGGGTCTACTCTTCACAGCCCGCGACAGGTGAGTACAGTCTTAATGCGTACCTCGAATATACGCATCCTCCTCCACCCATCAACACACGCGGGCCTTGACACTATGGTCACATAATAAATTATACAGATATAAATTTAGTTGGGTAACTATAGACACTGCCCTTGAATTAATGTTAAACTTTCAATAAATCTACACTTATCCATCTAGCTGTGGCACACGTGTATTGTATCATATCTCCCGCAATCTGAATGAGCAACAAGTTTTTAAATTAATTGCTCGTTGAAACCACTCTTTCTTACGGTTCATCCTTCTTCCATTAATAATTACTTGATGAGCATCCCGCTATCTTGCCACTTTGTTTTCGAGCGTTAATTTGATTGATCTTCCTATACGCCAAACACACAGGCAATAATGGCTAGATACGACGCAGTGTATATCAACACAAAGAAACACCGTGTGCTTGCCGTGATATAGTAATAAGGTGATTGATGAAGATTTAAGACGCGAGAGGAAAGGTAAAAACCAAGGAAACGATCTTGGTGCGAAATTAAACCACAAAAATACGTGTTGCACATTGGAAGTTAATTTATAGTTTACGTAATGTTATAGTCCTTGGACACATTTTTGCCGCGCCCAAACACGCGTGCTAATCAAACTGATAAGAAGGCGCAAAATGCGCAAATTTGCTTTACAGTGATATTTTAGGGTCTTATCTCTTTGCATGGAGTAGGCATATATATTCACGATGCAACAGTAACAAGTGCAATTTGCTATCTTCAGAAGATAGCATTTTTAATCTTATTATATAGACTCAATTGTATATCAAAACCAGATGTAAATGACTTAATTAAGATTTCAAGGGCAAGTATAGTTATCTTCAGAAGATGGCGTTCTTTATCTTATTCTAAGCAATATACAAATACAATATAGTTCCTGAATCATCCAGAAGATTTGACATCAAAACATAATATAAATATAGGTCAAGTACAATTGCTAAAGCTCAAGCGCAATTGTTATCTTCAGAAGATAGCATTCTTAATCTTATTCAAATAAAATATTAAAAATACAATATACTCACTCATCAATCGTTCAGTATACAGGCCTAGGCCTACTTGCGTACATCATAGGAAGTACAAGCGCAATTCTTAGCTTCAGAAGATAACATAGCTTGTGTTATTCAAAGCAGTCTACAAATGCAATATATATTATAGGCTACATGTAGATAATATAGTTCAAATAAAATTGCTCTCCACAGAAGATAGCATTCTTATTCCAAGCAGTGTACAAATGAAATCACCGAACCTAATAAACTGACTGCATTGCGTTGAAATCATATTTCGAGAGGAAAATGTGCTGTCTTAAGATACGGAAGCATTCATGCAAAAGCCCAAAAGAGGCATTTACAAATGAAATATTCGTGTTCATGGATGCAGGTTTTTGTCTGAACTTTTTTGTTTGTTTAGGAGCAGTTGATTGGTGTTTGTCATGATAACAAATGCTTCGAAAATTACATTCTTAAAATACTTTAAAACAGATAATAAAAAATATAAAATGGCCTTAAACAGTCAAATTATGGTTTAACTAAGGTGTGTCAAGCTTGCGGCAAAAAATAAATCAACCAATGAATTAAACAACCATGTCGTTTGTACCCGGGTTTGAATAATATTCACAGATTCGTGTATATATACATACATCTAGCTCATCTATCTTGTTTCAAGGCTTACCGCCAACTCCGATGGTGTTACAAATAACAACCAATAACGTCGTTACTGAGCTGACAATTAATTTATAACTTTTTTCCCTCAATAGAATCTACGCTCAACCAAACTCTATAATATCTACATCGTGTTGACAGGTTTACAATTTCTGTAAATCTATACTCTCTCTGGTAGGGACTCTGTCAACAGTCATAGCTTATATTGAAGACTTTATAAATAGTGTGAAATTTACGACCTGCAATATAGAATTTGCCATGGCTGTAGCTGGAGTCACCAGGCGCTTCGATTGCTGTTGTACCATTGTAAAGTATTAACAGAAAGCGTATGAAATATTAGCCTACTTAACTAATGCACATAGCGTTAACAAATTGACTACACCTTCGATAATGACAATATGGTGGAAACGAAACAAAGACAAGATAGCCAATGAGGTATTCCATTTGAAATCCATACACCCCAATGGAAGACACGACCTTAACCGTCCCACAGGGAGTGTGAATTTCAAATGGGGTTACCTACATGGGTGACTCTAATTGAAATATACACTCCCTGTGTGGAAGATTAAGCTCATGTCTTCATAGGGGGTGTATGGATTTCAAATGGAATAGTCCAATAATATTGATAAAAACGTCACTTCTTTGTTTATACATACATGTATGTACAGTTTAGCCTAATAATGTCTTTATAGTTAATAGATTTTTAGTTCCTTTATGATGAATTGAATCATATAAATATAATGCTTTTTTTTGCCAACTATTATTACCATTTGTGTTATGACGATTATTGCTTTGATACAATCAGTATCCGGAAGAAAGGTAGAATTTGTATACTCTTTTGAATAATGCTATCTTCTGAAGATAGCAATTGCGTTCCTATTATATTTGCATCATGTTTTGATATAAATGCAGATTTCTGAATTATTCAATGCTGATATTGTATTTGTGTACTGCTTTGAATTAGATTGCTATCTTCTGAAGATAGCAATTGCGTTCCTATTATATTTGTATTATATGTTTTGATATAAATGCAGATTTCTGAATGATTCAATGCTGATATTGTATTTGTGTAATGCTTTGAATTAGATTGCTATCTTCTGAAGATAGCAATTGTGTTCCTATTATATTTGTATCATGTTTTGATATAAATGCAGATTTCTGAATGATTCAATGCTGATATTGTATTTGTGTAATGCTTTGAATTAGATTGCTATCTTCTGTAGATAGCAATTGTGTTCCTATTATATTTGTATCATGTTTTGATATAAATGCAGATTTCTGAATGATTCAATGCCGATATTGTATTTGTGTACTGCTTTGAATTAGATTGCTATCTTCGGAAGAAAGCAATTGTGTTCTTATTATATTTGTATCATGTTTTGATATAAATGTATATTTCTGAACGATTTAATGCTGATATTGTATTTGTGTACTGCTTTGAATTAGATTGCTATCTTCTGAAGATAGCAATTACGTTCCTATTATATTTGTATCATGTTTTGATATAAATGCAGATTTCTGAACGATTCAATGCTGATATTGTATTTGTGTACTGCTTTGAATTAGATTGCTATCTTCTGAAGATAGCAATTACGTTCCTATTATATTTGTATCATTTTTTGATATAAATGTAGATTTCTGAACGATTTAATGCTGATATTGTATTTGTGTACTGCTTTGAATTAGATTGCTATCTTCTGAAGATAGGCAATTACGTTCCTATTATATTTGTATCATGTTTTGATATAAATGTAGATTTCTGAATGATTCAATGCTGATATTGTATTTGTGTACTGCTTTGAATTAGATTGCTATCTTCTGAAGATAGCAATTACGTTCCTATTATATTTGTATCATGTTTGGATATCAACGCAGATTTCTGAACGATTCAATGCTGATATTGTATTTGTGTACTGCTTTGAATTAGACTGCTATCTTCTTAAGAAAGCAATTGCGTTCCTATTATATTTGTATCATGTTTTGATACAAATGTAGATTTCTGAACGATTTAATGCTGATATTGTATTTGTGTACTGCTTTGAATTAGATTGCTATCTTCTGAAGATAGAAATTGCGTTCCTATTATATTTGTATCATGTTTTGATATCATTGCAGATTTCTGAACGATTCAATGCTGATATTGTATTTGTGTACTGCTTTGAATTAGACTGCTATCTTCTGAAGATAGCAATTGCGTTCCTAATATATTTGTATCATGTTTTGATATCAATTCAGATTTCTGAACGATTCAATGCTGACATTGTATTTGTGTACTGCTTTTAATTAGATTGCTATCTTCTTAAGAAAGCAATTGAGTTCCTATTATATTTGTATCATGTTTTGATATAAATGCAGATTTCTGAACGATTTAATGCTGATATTGTATTTGTGTACTGCTTTGAATTAGATTGCTATCTTCTGAAGATGCAACTGCGTTCCTATTATATTTGTATAATATGTTTTGATATCAATGCAGATTTCTGAAAGATTCAATGCTGATATTGTATTTGCGTACTGCTTTGAATAAGATTGCTATCTTCTGAAGATAGCAATTGCGTTCCTATTATATTTGTATCATGTTTGGATATCAATGCAGATTTCTGAATGATTCAATGCTGATATTTTTTGTGTACTGCTTTGAATTATATTGCTATCTTCTGAAGATAGCAATTGCGTACCTATTATTTTTGTATAATGTTTTGATATCAATGCAGATTTCTGAATGATTCAATGCTGATATTGTATTTGTGTACTGCTTTGAATTATATTGCTATCTTCTAAAGATAGCAATTGCGTACCTATTATTTTTGTATAATGTTTTGATATCAATGCAGATTTCTGAATGATTCAATGCTGGTATTGTATTTGTGTACAGCTTTGAATTATATTGCTATCTTCTGAAGATAGCAATTGCGTTCCTATTATATTTGTATAATGTTTTGATATAAATGCAGAGATCTGAACGATTCAATGCTGATATTGTATTTGTGTACTGCTTTGAATTAGATTGCTATCTTCTCAAGATAGCAATTGCGTACCTATTATATTTGTATGATGTTTTGATATAAATGCAGAGATCTGAACGATTTAATGCTGATATTGTATTTGTGTACAGCTTTGAATTAGATTGCTATCTTCTCAAGATAGCAATTGCGTTCCTATTATATTTGTATCATGTTTTGATATCAATTCAGATTTCTGAACGATTCAATGCTGATATTGTATTTGTGTACTGCTTTGAATTATATTGCTATCTTCTGAAGATAGCAATTGCGTTCCTATTATATTTGTATCATGTTTGGATATAAATGCAGATTTCTGAACGATTCAATGCTGATATTGTATTTGTGTACTGCTTTGAATTAGATTGCTATCTTCCGAAGATAGCAATTGCGTTCCTATTATATTTGTATCATATGTTTTGATATCAATGCAGATTTCTGAATGATTCAACGCTGATATTGTATTTGTGTAATGCTCTGAATAAGATTGCTATCTTCTGAACATAGCAATTGCGTACCTATTATATTTGTATCATGTTTGGATATCAATGCAGATTTTTGAATGATTCAATGCTGGTATTGTACTGGTGTACTGCTTTGAATTAGATTGCTATCTTCTGAAGATAGCAATTGCGTTCCTATTATATTTGTATCATGTTTGGATATCAATGGATGCTTTTAAATGATTCAATGCTGGTATTGTATTTGTGTACTGCTTTGAATTATATTGCTATGTTCCAATTATATTTGTATCATGTTTTGATATAAATGCAGATATCTGAATGAATCATAATTGTTAATATTGTATTTGTGTAGGCCTACTGCTTCGGATAGTGCAATATTTGTTCACTGAGTATCATTTTATATAATGTGAGGAGTTAAGTAGAAAACATGACTACAGAATTACCAAGGCCGCATCTATATCAATTTAATCATATAAATGTAATAGTATTTTCCTCAAACACAATCGAATAACATAATATATCAAAATACGTTTCGGGGTACGACTGTGTATGTTTACATTACATATCAAAAATCCATAGCACATCAATTATAACTCACTAATTCATCAAAACATTTTTTTTCTCAAGATTGTCACATGAAGAAAAAAAATGTTCTTAATGTAAAGTTTTCAGAATCCTAAGTAGTTTATTAAAATGTATTGTTTGTTATTTAGATCAAACCGTAATGTAACCATGACAACGACATAACATTAAATCACGAAAGGGTATGTGATATTGTCGATTTGGTTTATAGCTTTTTAATGATGAATTTCAACCACCTGAGTAATGAATGCCCTTTCAATATAACTCCAGACATTTGAGATAAACATTTCAAAACATTGGTGTGTTGTCAAACATCTAGAATAATAAACACCTTATGTTAACATCATCATTAAATGTTCAGGTTATTTAAATTAATCACCTTTAGAGTACCCGGAACATTTAGGACATGCAAGAACTATTTTCTATTTTGATAAAATAGAAAAATAACTCGGCTATGAAGAGAACATACGGAGTTGCACCGTCATAGAGCTCCCAACTTGTCAGCTTTCTAATTAACTTGTCAAAGAAGAGTTATCAGCAATATGGCGGGAATATGGTCTCGTGGAGCCACTCTATGCAACATATTTGGCGCGCAAAATCCTGGCAAAACGATTAGTGTGATCATCCAACTCGAAACAATAAAGAACCCTCTCGTAAGGTAAATCGAAATATCTGAACCATAGCCGGTTACCGAGGAAAGATGAAACTAATTAATAAAAACACTGGCGAGTCTTAAGATTTATTGATTCTTTCGTGAGCATATATGTGTGTTAAGGTGGGTGAAATTCAATAGTCTCGGTGGACAGTGTGTTTATATTTATCGTGGATCGTTTACGTAATTCAAACCAAAGATTTCAATTACACACACGTGTATCTCGTTCTAAACAGGCTCATTAATTATCCATCTTGTCAACACTTTCTCAAAATGTAAGTTCATGCATTTAAGTGTAATTGTTTGAAGATATATGATGTTACAGGTAAAAGGTATAATATGATAGGCGTAATGCCTAAAATATAAATACGATATTCGAATATGGACATTTTGCATCTTTGAAAATAAAAACTAATTTTAAGCGATTTTCTTTGACAATACCATTTCTGTTTTATATCTGTTTTTATACTCCCTTCCTTCAAAGGCGACGGGAAAAACCTGTTCTAGGGGTCCGACCGACCCATTTTTCTCTCGATGTTTTGTGATTTTTGTGTGTGGAACAATTTGAATTTTATCGAAAATCTTTGAACGTTTTGATATTTTTTTAACAATTTTCAAATATTTTGAAGAAAGAAAACCCCTAAATAAAACAAAAAACACTTACACGTAAAGCCATTTTCAGCGTACAATGCTTATTCGACAATCATCGTGAACCTGTGGACAACTGCTATCTTCGTAAGATAGCACACATTAAATTCAAGTGTGACTATGACATTAAAGGGGCATTGAGAGATTACCGAGAAAAATGAAATTTGGAAAAATGTATTGTTACAATAGATAAGGTACGTAGAACCCAGACGTGTTATGATGTATGGGGAACGGTTGAATGATGACGCTAGGTTTAAATTTGGATGAAGAAATTATGTGTTGAATGATGGTGATAGTGTGATGGTGAATTTCGATGTGATCTACATCGCAATTACCAATATCGTGAAATTTTACATGATAGATGGCGAATTATAGTAACGGTTTCAGACGGCAGTTTTATAGTATATGCCGTAGGTGTAAAGAAAACCAGATTTCCATAAAAATTGAGGGCGCACTCCCATAGGCATCTATCAGTGCCCCTTTAAAACACAGCACATATTAACTTTAAAACCAAGCCACTAATCACAAAACAACACAAAACATCTAACAATGCAATGACAGCAATGGCAAATTGAACTTCAAGAGTGAAAACCTTTCTTCCACTTTGGAATTATTGAATGTTTATGAAAAACAATAAAGCGATATGCTTTTATTGACATGAAGCAAAAATCAATGAAAAGGCGGGATAACAAACGATTTTTATTATCAGAGATTTATTATATATGCTATTTTGATAGAAGACTTGATTGAATTCTTTATAAGTACTTTGGCGTATCTTGTGGATACTTGCAATTCAAATCTTGCGGTAATTTGTTTTTTTAGTATATCGTTTAAATATTGTTTGACAGTGATATCTATTATAGTACATATTGACAGTTTTGGCTAGCAAGAGGAACTAAATTTACCAATCATTGGCTCTGTCAGCCTCAAGAAATTTCACCCAAACCCCACCCCAACATCTCAGAGAGGTTATCCATGAATGAACAGAGTGTATCCATGTAATGCCATTATCTGCCATCTTGTCGGGAATAACATCACTCCACTGTGAACTCCATAAGGCCCGCACGCGAATTTGTTAACCGTAAACAACATTTGTCCAAACACTGTATTCATGTATTTATTAAGGGGTTCAATAAGGTTTCGGAAAATTCGGGAAATAAACCCGTCTTACCGTTGTTGATTCAAGATAATAAAAAAAACGACGAAGACGTTGTCGAACCCCGTTCAACAACGACCAAACATATTTACATCATTAAAATGTGAATATTGTTTTGGATAATTGATGAAAACAAGTAAAAAACTTGTTTTAATAGGCTTAATTTGACATAAAAAAATAGCTGCTCTTTAAAAACCGTAAAAAATGTTTACGTTTTATTATAATTAGGCCCTTATTTGGACATCGTCCGTTCCCCGTAAATGGGCGAGGGAACTCCTGAATGGGCTGGGTTACAAAAGGTAAACATTAGAGAAGACAAATTATTTCGCAAGTAATTGTGAATTTAAAATATTTTGTAAATAGCATTTTATTCACACACTGCACCTTTAACATTCAGAGACAAATTAAATCAAGAATGCGTTTAATGTACATACATTTTGATACATGTTTATAGAATATTTGTATCAAATCAAAACACACCCCTCCATTTCAATAGTGGTACGGTCCATGAGATGAAAGCGAACTCATTTAACCGCGATGATACAAAATGGCGAATCTCTTGTGCTCAGGTAGCGACCGTTCGGACTCAAATTGTGGCTTTAGGAGTGAGCCGTGACATATGGCCCTCGCCAAAAATATTTTCCTCATGATATAGCTACATTTCGGTATATAAAGCTGTTTGCTAACTTTAAGGATTGCATGGCGATATGAATTTATACGCCGAAAAAAATAAAAAAATGTTGCGAACGTTTTTGTTTGTTTAAAAAGTTGCATCGATGCATAATGCATTAGTGGTTTCCAAATAAGGTTCGCTATCCTAGTAATGTGCATCTGAACAGTGGGTTTATCCCAAATCGACAACGCTTTGTTACTGTACTTAAGGTATGGGGGAGTTGTTGAACAGTCTCATCATGTACATACTATATACGCTTTATTCCGTCAAGGTATCAAATGTTGTTTACGGTAAATAATATCGCCGGATCACGGCCCGCACATGAACTTTTTTCCGTGTTAACATTTTAACCCTAACCCCCCTGAGTGCTTAAAAATGCTAATCCTAAGTCCCTCTCCAAACGCATGCGCCGTCGGTTTTCGATGACGTAGTCAACCGAGCCTATTGAGCGCAGGATTCCATCATGGATAATACGGATGAAAATATGTTTCTCTGCTCAAATCCATCAACTTCCTCTTTTTCACAACAAAAAATGTAAGTCAAGCAGTCCAGCTTATAATGATGACATGTTTGTTATTGTAACTTATAGATATATCTACTCATGTCAAACTTTATCATCAAGACTACCAAACGTCATAAGTAGTTTTGCAATCAATAAATAGACCTACATTAACTTTTGTTCCTAGTACGGACACATTTAATCAGGATCGTCATAACTCATTTTAACAAGTTTAGTGTGCCTGGCTAATTATTCTTACGGAAAAAGGATCGGCCGTAAATGATAAACAGGAAAAGAGAGCAAGCGCGGGAAATAACAGGCGCGGGAAACAAAAAAGAGCAAAAGTAATAATATTGCCGTTAATAACATGCAACACCCGTGAAAAGGTCCATGCCCAACGGTGTCGTTTTGATAATATTAATAGATCCGTTGTTTTTTGTATAATATGTACACCTATACACTTAGTGTTTTCTTAAGCTTCCTTTCCGTCATACATCCGGGAAGGAAAAAAACTATCATCCGTCATTTAGGGATCAAACAGTGTCACTGTTTCGTTGTTTTCTCCCCCAATTAGCAACGTCTTTAAGGAAAACAACACTACTCCCGGGTCAGCGCGACCGTGTCCGAGGCATCCATTAAAACCCTTCTGTATCTATATTTTGCTTGTTAATTTAGGTGTGATCGTGTAATGAGGAGGCCTGTAAATTTTCGCGCGTAAAAACTGCTGACAAGGGTTTGATGACTTCGCCGAGCTAGCGAAAGCGACAACTTGTGGAAGTGCATTATCGGGAAACGACGCGATACTCGCTGATTCTTACACGCCCAGAGGCTTTCGAGAAATCATCTTCAATTCGTAATCGAGTTTGAAGGTTGGATCACGGCGCACAAGCTGATACTTCACTCTGTAGTATCACTTCAGGAAAGATTATTGTAGCATGAAAAAGTACACTATCGATGAAAAATCAACTAAACATGGCTCACTGGGAGATAAAAGGCGGTTATCAAGGTCATTGGCCTAGACTTATTGTTGTTTAAGAAATGATATAACCGCAAAAGAGCAACTATACCATCAACGGATAATTTTAAAATAAATCTTCTTAGGTACCTTTATTTAAATGCATTTCATATATGTAATTATTGATTATATTTTTCAAACTGTAGCAGAAAAGAATAGAGCGCGCGAAGCCGAACAAATTCTTTAATTACGAGATGCACCGGCCGTATGCACCAATGGCGAGTAACTGTAGAATAGCGCTACCTTACTAGTAAACGAGGCGTAACCCAACATTTTGAGAGCACCAAACCGGGTTAAGCTACTAGGCTAGTAACATGCGAATAATTTACGCTAAATCTTACACCTGACCGGACCCAAGAGTAAGTTGAATCATAACACTAACAGTTTATGCTGTAACTAAATGGTAATTTCTGATTTACCCGATGGACGATTACATAGATATGATGATCAATGGGAGATTTCTATCATGCAATTCATTATCAATTTATGTATAATTTACTCAATGATACATTTAAGACCAAATTATTATAACATATTTTAAATCTATCCACAATCATGAATACACAATTGTAGAAATAAGTTCAAACAATCAATCAGCCAACCAATTAATCAATCAATAATTAACTAATTAATTAATTAAATAACATGAACTCGAATAAATAAACGAATACATAAATAAATGAATAAATAAATACATATGCCTATTTATATAAATGAATGAATGAATAATTAAATATTATAAATAAATTAATAAATACATCAAAAGTAAATAAAGAGATGAATACAAAATAATAACACATACACATTTAATAAATCAATTGATTAATAATAAATAAATACTACAGTATGTCAATACCTGGGCCATCATATTGAATGATCTAATTAAAGTCACCATCATGTTTTGAAAATAAAATTTAAAAAAAGGGAATCTCGGGAATCGAACCCATGTTTTCCGATTATAAACGCCAGGATCACAGTAGTACGCCACAGAGATTGGACGACAGAAGTGGAATCATGTTACGCCAATTTGGTGCACTCGGCCGTGTAATTGATGGACAAAAGTAGAAAACGTGTTATGTGCAAATGTTAAATCCGGTGGTTTTTTTAATAGACGTAAAGTGGTTAAACACACAAAAAGGACGTCTTATCAGGGTAGTGACTGCGAATCAGTTGGTTTTGAGTGAAATTTGTCAGCCGAGTGCACCAAACTGGCTTAATTTAATAGGGAGGGAAGCTACCTCCCTAGTAGTTATGCCCTAACTGTAGCGTAACTTACTAACGATGTAATTCTGAGAGCAAAACTGGCGAGTAACACCTGAATAGTAACTAGCGAGGTAAATATCTACATTTATCAGCATCGTCCCCATACAAAATTAATTGTCGCATGCGTCAAATGTGTGTACATGTATCAAACAGCAATCATATTGACACGAATGGTGTTCCGTAGAATTATAAAAATGTGTCGTCAGTCGCTACGCCAAGCGTTGATTTAAATAACATGAATAATGCAACATGTCATACCACGTCCAGTCGAGCAATGAAAATCCGTGTAGAAATGACGCCATTTTTTGTGTTCGAAAATTTCAAAGTTTGTTACCGTTCTTTCAAAAATAAGGACTATAATTACAGTACAAACACATTTTGTGCGAGAGTAACATAGAAATATGGTATAATATGGCAAAATGTCACGATAAATATCCGTTCGTTGTAAATAAATGGATCAATGGTTAAATAATAAAAATATTACAGATACCCCCTCGATCTCTGTGGCATGCGTATGTTGCCTATGTCACTGGCAATCGAGAAATACGGGTTCGATCCCCGTGTATTCCTTATTATTCTTTGCATTTTTATTTTTTTAAACTTGATGGTGGATTTATTATAAAAATCCCGAGAGTTTAATAAAGTAGGCCTAAATAAAATGAAAATCATTTTTGAAGAACCCGATAAATCAGCTGATAAAGATATCATTTACCTTAATAGGCCCGATTCATAAACCGTGATGTCAATGAATCTGCGTTCATATAAATGCAGAACTTGGATATGAATCATGTAAAAATATTGTCTTTTTACAACTAATTTTACTTCTCCCCGTGCCTAAATCGAACAGCTCAATCACAGCGTACTGCTGAACGCACAAGTGAATGCTCGCGATCGTTCACGCACTAAATGGAAGTCATATATATGCGGGTGACTTTTTTACAATTTTAGGGTGTAGTCTCCAAATAAGGTCTGAGGGCGAATAGAACCTGCGCGCTGCGCTAACCACGTAATAATACACGTGTATTAACCAAATGGTGGCTTCTAAGGCAAACAAATATTGTTGTATTGGCGTAACATGCAATTGAAAATTAGAGTAGGGCGGGAGGATTTTTTTCTCCAACTTCCTGTAGCCTATAGATATTTTGAATAATGTATACTATAAATTACTAATCTTTGATCTCACATGAGCCAAATAAATCACAAAATAACAACTTAAATAACAACTTTGCCAACTTAAGTTTTATTTGTATTGTGTCATTCCTTTTTGATGAGGAGCACCAAATATTTTTTCTTCTTTCTGCAAAAACAAATCAGGGTCGGGCGGGTTACGCCATTACAACAAAAACGATGTTGGCCTATTGAACACGATGTTGGCCTATTGGAATGCATATTCATAGGGTTTTATTCATATACTGAAAAGTCATTGATTGGTTAAGCCTATTATATATACTTTAATTTGTCTCTATAGAATTACAGTATATCTGTCGTTACATTATTTCCATAGGAGTTAGGATGAATAAACATGACAAATTTGTTTGCTTGAAGTTTCAATTGTTGTGGATGTTTTCATTTTTATAAGTACCAGGAGAAATACGTCAAATTAATCGTCATAAATACCACAATAAACCTTGACATGCTTTAACAAACCATCAAACTTGTCTCAAAAGTCAAAATATCATCCGTTATTACTGGCTAGTGGGCGTATAATATAAAAAGTCCATTCAATTAATTTTAAAAAGTGATATTATCTTTATAATGAAACCATTCAGATTTGACAGCTTTGAAGTGGTTATTTTAATAGTCGGAAAATATGAAAGCTGCACTGCAGACGACTTGATTTAGAGAGTCGTACATTACGCGCGCGCAAAAGGGCTGAAACACCTGTTGCGTTTAATATCTAGCGTCAAATATGTCAAAACGATTGGATCATTTTACCAAACGCGGGGTACATTTCAGCGATACTTCTTATGGTTGCAGTTGTACCCAACAAAATGGTATTTTCGTCCAATTATTGGATTGCCAACAATTATGGGTACAGTTTCCTTAAAACATATTCAGAGACATTAAATATGATGAATATACATCAAACCGCTTCTAATTGGAACTCCACGTTAGAAGTAAAGCACACTCATTTTGCATTTTTAAATTTATTAAGAGAATTATATTGTTCGACACTTTTGTCACTAACACTTGTTAGAATTGTTTAATAAAACAACTATCGTTCAAATAACATGACCAAAATGAACCATTAACAGATAAACATTCCTTTCATCGATTGCCAGAGTGGTCGAAAATTGAAAAAGACAAAAACAGACGGCATCACATCTTTTGATTATTCAACCTGGCAGCTGTGACATTAAGGAACGATTTCCTTAGATTTGATTCGATAATCATTGTAATTGATTTCGACTTATAATTCATTTTGTGAGTGTTCAAACATATCGGAAGTGATACGCTCAAGGGTAATACGAAAGCCATTTGGTTGTTGAGCCGTACCAATGCATCAAATGGTGTACTATATGAAACACCATCAGTTTACCTGTAATTACTTACAACGGGTTCAATGGAAGCCATGATGGGACATTGTACGTAAGATATGACATATCGGGGCGATATGAAGTCATTTATGTCATAGACAATGATGGATAAACTCAATGTTAGGTGAAAAATATCCGTCTGCCATGATGTTTACGACAGGAAGAGTTTGCTTCAAATCAATGGTTTAAGTAATGTTTCCATTTCTAACGCAAATCGGTGCTTTAAGTCTATTGTCTATGTCAATTTCAATATTATCACAACTTAACTGCTTTTTATTTGATAACAGAAGTAGCTGGCAGATCAGAACGCGGCTCTATGATTGGCTATAGAGTTTGTGTTTGGTTGCACACAAATAGTATAACGTGATTATATGGTGAATGGTGTGGACGTTTTAGTGAAGTTTCTTTTACTTAACTTTGGTTTGTCTTCGATGCTATCTACGGAAGACAGTAACCTTTTATTTAAGGCTACGTATTACTCTCTAACACTTGGGCATAGAATAACCGTATCTGGGAACACCATATTGCTTATACCTTTGTGTTGTTCAACTTTGTAAGTTTTTTAACTTTAAGTTTTTTTATATCGCCAACACAGAGTCAACTAAAACTGATTCTGGTTAATTACGCCAAGCGTGGGCTTGACAATGACTATTGAATATAATTTCTTATATCATCATATTGTTTAATGAACGTCTTGCTGTGTCTTGTTGACTAAACATGCATAAGTACCTGTTTCAACATGAATTTTAATAACTATAAATTAAGTCTTTGTTCTTTTTACCTTTGACAAAAGTAATTAACAGTTGGGGCGTACATAATATTTCAAAATAATGTATATACCATTTGGCTGTTTTCTTATACTCGTCGTAGTTATAGGCTATATCAAATTTATTAACTCTACTTATCCTAATAATTCTTCACAACTTTCAGTTAGACGTTCACACTTGAGATACTTTAAGTATCATGTACTGACAAGCTTGAACTTGAAAGCCAATCCTCTACAATGGTATCATATCTTTTTCCAAGAACAAAATGTCAAGTTTATCACTTTCACTAGCAGCGGCCTCCTACTCATCACACCGCTACTTCTGGTATAGCCATCATATCATATATAGGAGACAAATAGGAGGAGACGCATAGCGGTGGAACCATGAATACGATCTTTTAATAAAACAATAATACTTTTCTAATATTGATACGATGATGATGATTTTTTGTGTTCATAGCCAGTCGCTGATGCGCGACTATCGGGCCTGGCGAATATTATCTCCCCATTTTGATTGAGACATTGATACGCCGTAAAGCTAAATTTCATCTGCCATCGCCTGTATATTACGTATGGTGGTAATAATAGGAAAATAATATCGTGCATAACACGATGTTATTGCTAAATTTGATCTCACTTAATCCAACCCACGACAATGTATACATGACAATATTGCGCTTCATAATTCAATATTGCGTTAGTTGCCTCTTATAAACACAGGCATGCGTGGTCAATGTTTTCATTGTCTTAGCATATATTTTGCATTGTGATTAAGTATGTCTGCAGCGATAAAGTGTCCAGTGTATTAATGTGTCTTTTATTTTATATGACAATCAACTGGCCCTTGCGCACTTTCATGTCAATGATAAGGTTAGGCTGGCTTTTCACAAATATGTCTGTTAATGTTTTCAAACAACGAAGACTACTCTAAGTTCATTTAATTTGTTACCAGTTTTAAATCTAATAATGTGCATAATCGGATATGAGAGAAATAGCATACATGCTATCTTCAGTAGATAGCAATTCGCGAATGCATGATTTCGCTTGTTCTCTTCAGTGCCATGAAATCATTAATCATTTTAAAATTAAATGTTAGTAGGCCTAGATACAACACGTTTAATGCTGATAAGTCACTTCAGTAAATGGCATTTTTGGTTGATGTTGCTCAAACTATCTCAGTCAGAAGATAGCAATTCGCTAATGCATGATTTCGCTTGTTCTCTTCAGTGCCATGAAATCATTAATCATTTTAAAATTAAATGTTAGTAGGCCTAGATACAACACGTTTAATGCTGATAAGTCACTTCAGTAAATGGCATTTTTGGTTGATGTTGCTCAAACTATCTTCAGAAGATAGCAATTCGCTAATGCATGATTTCGCTTGTTCTCTTCAGTGCCATAAAATCATTAATCATTTTAAAATTAAATGTTAGTAGGCCTAGATACAACACGTTTAATGCTGATAAGTTACTTCAGTAAATGGCATTTTTGGTTGATGTTGCTCAAACTATCTTCAGAAGATAGCAATTCGCTAATGCATGATTTCGCTTGTTCTCTTCAGTGCCATGAAATCATTAATCATTTTTCAAAATTAAATGTTAGATGGCCTAGATACAACACGTTTAATGCTGATAAGTCACTTCAGTAAATGGCATTTTTGGTTGATGTTGCTCAAACTATCTTCAGAAGATAGCAATTCGCGAATGCATGATTTCGCTTGTTCTCTTCAGTGCCATGAAATCATTAATCATTTTAAAATTAAATGTTAGTAGGCCTAGATACAACACGTTTAATGCTGATAAGTCACTTCAGTAAATGGCATTTTTGGTTGATGTTGCTCAAACTATCTTCAGAAGATAGCAATTCGCTAATGCATGATTTCGCTTGTTCTCTTCAGTGCCATGAAATCATTAATCATTTTAAAATTAAATGTTAGATGGCCTAGATACAACATGTTTAATGCTGATAAGTCACTTCAGTAAATGGCATTTTTAGTTGATGTTGCTCAAACTATCTTCAGAAGATGGCATTTATAGTATATATATTGGTTGATGTTGCTTATACTATTTATCTTCAGTAGATTGCATTCAATGCTCATTTAAGTCACTGTTCGGTAGATAACAATTTTGATACTTGTTGATGTCGCTTATTATCTTCTGTAGACTGTATTCAATGCATTGGCATCCTGTGTCATATCTCAAATAAGGTAATGTACTTGTTGATGTCGCTTATTATCTTCTGTAGACTGTATTCAATGCATTGGCATCCTGTGTCATATCTCAAATAAGGTAATGTTTAATGACGGTGTCAAATGCTATTTTTGTTTGAAATTACATGGCCTTGTTTTTCATGTGTTTGCTTAACCCTCGCAAAACCATTATCCAAATAATAACAATCTAATGCTGACGATTTCTTTAGGGGAGCGCGACTGACATTGTATGGAGATGTACTGACGCCCACTCCAGTGGTCTGTGTTCGATTCCCGGCTATGACTAGTGAGGCGGTTGAGGCCCCTTTCCGCCGATTTTGGCCAGTATTTTCCTCAGTTTATTCCTACCAACCTTTCTTTTCTAAGGCTTGAGCCACCTTTTAAACATTACGTTAAACAGTCATTACACGTAATATATCTTGTGATCAACAACGGCCTTCGTTGTGACCAAAATGCAAGTCCTTGATCATATTAGAAATCACCATCTTTCCGAATCACCTTACATTATACTCCTGCAGTATAATATACATGCCGATTATACGCGACATCCGTATCATCAACTTGTACAATTTAAAACAATACGGGGAGAACATATAATGATGGTAGCAGTATAGTTAATAAGCAATATAAACACGAAGAAGCCTTTTTGATTTACCAATTATTGTCATTATGTTTGCTTAACGTTTACCTGATTCTGTTGTTCTAAGTACGGACTAGATCAATATACCTAATCAATTACGGCGCCGAGGAACATTCCCGATTGTTTTTCTAGCTCAATTATACAGTAATGTTCCTAAACTAATCTTTTGTTTAAGGCTCCCGTTGAGCTAACAATTGCACATATCCAAACATACCGTAATGCAAACAATACAGATATTGCTCAAATTATTTAAGCTGTTAGAGGAAATTAATGGTTAAGTTTGAGAATGATGAAACAGAATACGCTGTGTTTTGAAACGGTATTTAGCGAGTCGGTGACAATCAGGAGTGGCTTGTGATGAGTATGTGTACGACGCCGAGTCAATTACACCGCCAAGGTGGATTGTCCAGTACAATGTTATGGGTATTCATTATTGTATTACCTGTCGTGGGTAACTCCGATGCAGCTCTCCAGGACACTATGCTGCTGAAACTTTGATCTTTTTATAGCCAAGAAAAAAACCTGCGTCAACTATAATACAGTTTGTCATATTCCAAAGACTTATTTTTGTGATATTGATATGAGTTTGATGCATGTTTGAGTAGCAAACGTGCACTAAAGTTATTTTCATTGATTGCTATCTACTGAAGATAGTAGGCGACCGCACAACTTCACAAGTTGCTATCTACTGAAGACAACAAATGTGCCATCAACACAAAACTATTCAAAATGAAATTCAATTATTTACTAAATATACATATATACAAACACCACGTCCGAAGATGAGAACGGTTACGCATCGCATTGAAATTGCTATCTACTGAAGATAGCAAGTGATACCGTACAATTACTATATTTCTAGCTGCTCAAAAAAAAGATATCTTTAATTCATTAATTGCATTAATTTTCTCTCAGCTCACTTCTACCATTTCATTCTTAAATAAATTGCCATAACAGAAGATAACCTACGATACCCAGGTCAATTCATATAAGCATATATATATAAATTAATTTACCTTAATAAAATGTTATCAAATAAAGTGAGTAATTATCCAAATCTAATACAATACAATACAAGCCTTTGCAATAATTCTTATGTGCTTTCAACTCCATTAATTAATACCTTATTAGCACTTGCAAACATCGGAATTTAAATAAAATAGTAGGCCTATCTCAACTGTACATCGGCTATGGATCGTATAGAGAAAGGCGTTATATCAACACAGATGCCCTTCAAGAATTGCGTGACTTGCATGATATATTAGTCGCAGAGTAACCGGCTAATTTTAGAGTGCTTTTCCGTGGATTTCATAACAAAGCTTTGGGGATCCACGTAGTGTGTATATAATATGTGTATGTATTATATAGACGAGCTATATTGGCAATGTGACTACTAAAGTATAATTCTTCAAATTTTCTAATTAGATAAAAGACTGTCCCATATATATTACAACATTAATCAGTTACACGATATGCCTATCGGCGCTTGATTGAAACCTCGTCGTATGACATTGTTTTGAAAGGCTCATCTCTGTTAAATCAACCGCAGATAGTATGAAAAATTAGTCTCGTAGTCGTATAGTCATAAAACTGGGTAAGCTAATGGTGCGTTTGGATTCGGGGAAATGGTTTACGATTATCGGCCATAAGCATTTCCGTATGATGTAAACAAATTGTATGTCAATTATTAAAGGATAAGTTTAATCAATATTGGAAGGACTGATTATGGTTACATTATAGGCATATTATTAACATATTGGGAGTATGTTGTACAAAGTATTTAACCAAACATATAGGCCTAATTAGAAGTAATAATTTATTTACGCGCAAAAATACAAATACATAAAAAAATAAGCGCATAAGACTAATGGATTATCAATATTTGCTTCTGTCATCTCTTACAGCTAAAACCCATCCATAGGGATTCATTCATTGCCTTTGAGAGCTGAACATCAATTATTTCAAATTTATCAAATCCTAAACTGGTTTACGGGCGGGAGGCAAAATATAATCCGAAAACGTCTTAAAGTCACTTCCGAAGCAAAGAAAGAACAACAACAGCCTCCTGAGTTTGACCAACGCTTTATCAAAATCACAACGTGCCAAGGGCGTCTTCCAATTATTTTAGTTTGACGTGATGAAAGAAATTTAGGTGCAAAGGACAACAATGACAAATTTGGCTTTGGCGTAAAGTTTGCGTAAGGTTTTGAATCCAGTTTTGAATCCAGTTTGAAAGAACAGCGGTAGGAGATGCGTATCAAATTACATTCAGGTGTCAATGCTCACCAGAGGACATTTTCTTTTTCTTTTCCAAGTCTGCAACAATTTTTTGATGATAAACTCAGTTCACTCTAAGCTCAACAGAATAAAAGCTAAGGCCTATAGCAAAAACATGATCTCGAGACCCCATGTTAAATAAATATCACTGCCTGATCCCTCGAATTGAAATTAACTGTGGCAATGAGAATGGCACTAGGCGGATGAATATAACTTCGCCTAAGGGGTGTGGTTTAGAAGAGAACACTAAATGCTTCCGCGTGGCCTAGGTAATCCCCTGCAGGTTGCTTTTTTAAAAGAGAAAATGAAATTGTACCTAAAGCTTGTCGTCTGCATGTGGTTTGCAACTTTCTCGGGAGAGCGGGAAGATTCAGAAATCTCTAATTGAACAACAACCCTCTTATGGCACTTTTTGTGATGTTATTGCAATTTTGAGCTACGTTAGCTCCGTTTTGATTGCTTTTTGAAACAAACAAAATACATACTGTGGATATAAAAAGTCATTACTCCCTGATTATTAAAAAATAAAGCCTTATTTGGATGTTTACATTCGCTTATCTTATTATTTATATCTGTATCATTTCAAACGCATCGCCATACAAGTGTCATCACAAATTAGCGCTTTCTTTGGGAGAAATAACTAGTTGTTGAACTAGAAAACTTTCATTTACTCTAACAAAGAGATTGTATCGGATACAAAATATTATTATTAAATTTAGAAGGCTTTTGTTGTTTAAAAGTATCGCACACCCGTGTGTAGCTAGAAATAATACAAAAAGGGTTTATTTTGATAGAATTTAGATCAATATCAATAGGAATTGTGATGCATCTGTTTTTAAGTAGATTAAACAGTATATTTTTAATCTTTACATTTATTTTGTCGAATTTTTGCAAAGTCTGCAGCATATCATCATGATCATAAAGGTTTCGTATCGCGGAATAAAAATAAATGCCTTTTTCTAAATAATCGCGCATAGGACTTTTGTCATGATAGTAGGGTATAGGCCCTATGCTTTAGATCTCCCAATGGCGACATCGATCATTTTTACATTGTTTTAGTGCATTACTTTTACCACTCATCGGAAACAATTTAAACCCAAAATCAAAAGCTAATATTTGCCGTCTTCCTTGCTCCCATAAACCATAATTGGCTTTATTAATGGTTATATAAATATGGCTTACTACTACAAATAGTATAGACCAACTAACTGAATTATCTGCCTAATGAATGATGACTTCGTTTATGTTGTTGTCATTTGCTCTTTGCGCGCGCGTGTACCGCATATGAGATTCGATTGCTAAAATAATGCATTCTTACTCTCCAAATTAGGCCTAAAAAAAAAAAGAAGTTTGATTGGCGTAACCCGACCGACCCTAAATACATCGCCGACCCTGAGTATTTTTTATTATTTTGAGGGGAATTTTTTTTTTATATAGGCCTATATTTATAAAAAGTACTAGTTTTTGACTGTTTGCTTTCATTTTCGGCTATTTTAAGTCTCCATCGAAATGATTATATCGTTGAATTGTTGCCGTCTCTACATTTGTGTGTACTGCTGTCTTTTAAGTGTTCAAAAGTAGGTGATTTAAAATTTAAAAAAATAAAAAAAATAAAAATCCCGACCGACCTACCCTATTTGTTTTGGTCATGTTACGCCAATCAAACTTCTTTTTTTTAGGCCTTAATGAAATGGATTCCCAAACCATGAATCGTAACAGACTTGTATGATGATCCTATTCATCATTCGAGGGGATAGTTCCAACTATCTGTAAATAGGCTGACGAGTGTATTTAGGGATGAAAAAACCTTTTTGTATAAGTCACACATAATAAACATACAGCATTCAGAATATTAAGCTAAGCTCAATTTCAATCAAGATTGTTCATTTTAATTATATTGTTATAGGCCTTCACAATACACGCGACCAAATGTGCAATTGATTAAGCGGCCCGGATAAGCGCAATGTTATATTTTCAAAATGTGTGGCTATTCTGAGTGCCCATCAGGACCACTTCAATTAATATTTTGTTAGATATAAGGCCATGTTTTTTTACGAAATTGACGCATAAATCTGGCTGTTTTCATGCACAATATATATTGCCAGCGTCTTTCAGCAGCATCCGGAAAATGGTGAGGACCTTTTTTATGTTTAAGTTTATAAGGGTTAGAGTTAGACCCTTGATTTCTATCAAAACACTTGAAAGTGACTGTAGTTGATTAGTTATAGGTCAATACATGCGTATGTGTTGTTTCGAGAGAAATCAATGCACGCGCGCTGATGTTGATGTGTGAATAATGGCACGACCCCGCAGGGGGAGTGCTATTGTGAGCATATCAACATTTGCGCAAGTGCATTGATTTTTCTATTTTTTCGAGAAACAAAACATACGCACGTATTGACCTAATTCATTGATCTATGTAAAGACGAATAAAACCATGTTAACAAGTTTGCTAACACCCGCAGTGAAAATCGGCGAACCCACGATTCCTGAACAACAAATCAAAACAAAGCGCGTGGTGTGTGCAGTGAACGGCGCACACACGCGGAGTACATTAGACACTTTTTATGCACTCCGCGTATTTTAGTTTCTTGCTCTCTGATTGGTTCGACACCACTAAGAGTGTATGAATACATAATTAGGCCTATCAACCATTACAATTTCAGTGTCAGAAACTCAATAACATTTGAAAATTGAAGGGAAAAAAGTTGACCTTATCCCAGAAAGTGAGGAGGGAGGGAGGGCTTCGAGAATCGAATTCTTTTTTTAAGTGCCCTAACGTGTATATTTTTCCATTTCCAATACACACGGTACACCTGTTGCCTTTCACCTGTCATGCCTGTTAGGCCTATATATGCCTATATATATAGTAGCCTATATGTATGCCTATAGTAGCCTATATTATTTTGGTATACTTCATCATTTTCGTCACACCAAATCTCTCCTTGGTTTCGTCGTCTATCTGCTCGCGTCATATGATTGATCAATCGTGAAATCGTCACGCACATGCATGAATAGTTATTCGCGCATTTCATGCATCTGGACGCAGCTCCGACAACAAAGTTCGCACACGTGAAATGGCTTGAATTTCGTCCATAACATTATGACAGTGACTTATATCCAATCAAATACCCCCATTTACTCGCACGTGAGCGTGGAATATTGAAAAGCGTCGAAAACAGACCGTATTTGGCATCGGTACGCTCAAATGATCAATATACGCGCATCGATTAACTCTCGCGAAGTGTGTCAACGACCAATCACGTGCATTTAATTAATTACTTGCCTGGTGGCGCTTGTCATGCTGCGTTCAACTGTGATTGGTTGGCAACTGGCAAGTACAGTTTCCTTAGCGGGGCTTCTCGAGTAGACACTGGTAAAAAAGGCAATATTTAGTGTTATTTTACATATGAAAAAGTACTAACAAAGACAAATAGAAAATTGAATACAGTAGTTTACAATTGACAATAACAGGGCCACTTTTTATCATAATTATTATTACAGAAAAGCACAGACCAAAAAAAATTGTGACGGTTTTGTACCACCCAGTTTTCACAGTTTAAAAAAAATTGAGTGAAATAAGGCAACAAATACAAATCTCTCCTATGAAAAATGCTTATAACAAACAAATATGTAACTCATAGGTATATAGAGTAACGATGGTAACGGGTTGGGTGAACTCATAAGCAGGGAAGTATTCGTAACTAAAGGTGCACTTTTAGGAATACCAAGTCAGTCTCAGTTAGACTACAAATTGTAGCAGGTTTCACACGGTTTTCAAAAACGATTTTTAAAAATGCATGATTCTTAATTACATCAATTCATCCCTCTTTCTTCCTAGTACATAAAATGTTAAAAAATATTTTTAAAACTGTTTACACTTCACGGTTTTCAAAAACGATTCTTACAAATGCATGATTCTTAATTACATAATTCATGCCTTCATTATTCTTTCTTCCTAGTTCATAAAATGTTAAAAACAACCTTTAAAAAATGTGTTCACTTCACTTCAAGGCCTGCGATTAAACTAGTAGGGGTTTCCTATCACTTGAAATATGCTTTGAGAAGTACATTTTAAACTATGCTATTGTTATTCGAAAATGGAAAATTATCCATAGCAGGCTCGACTCCTTACTAGATGCAATACATTGATGAATGAACCTGGACGCAACAATGCGCAAAAAGTAAAAGTAGGTCATAACTTTATTAATCATTAAATATGTTTAACAGATCTATTCAAAGCTTTGTTTAGGGCCCTGTCACACTGTTGCGTATAATATAGAGCTAACGAGTGCCCGACGTTTTGGAAATGTGGGTGTACGTTCGTGTAAGTTGTCATTCGTTCGTGACATATGGCATACGTTGTATTTGTTAGCGGCTCACTATAGGGGTTCTCAGAGGTACGCTGGGTTTCTGAAAATTGTTTGGGAATGTTCAAAATTGTTTTAACCCTTTTGACATGAAGTTTATCAAGCGCTGTAACTTTTGAACTATTATATTAATGTGATGTATAATAAAAGTATACATTATTGGAAGGAAATGAGTCCAAAAATTGTATCAAATTTCACTAAAATTTCCGACCAAAATATCACTTTTTTGATCAACATTTTATTTTTCGGACAACGTAACAAAATCAGTTAATGGTAAAAAATACACTTTTTTTTGTTTACATCAAAAATGCATGTGACATGCGTTGCGATCAATACGCTATGTATACGTTGAGCATTCGCCGTGTGAACGTTTCGCACGTTGCATGGGTGTAGGTTTCTTCTTAATAAGCGCCGTATATGGCCGAACATCTGACGAATAAGCAACTTACACCCAACGTACTATGTATACGTTGAGCATTTGCTGCGTGAACATTTCGCACGTTATTGTCACCCGCTCAAAATGTTGAACATGCTAAAATAAAATCAGAAACCCCAGCGTACCTCTGCGAATCCCTAGCGAACCACTAACGAATACAACGTATCACGTATATGCCAAATATGTCACGAAAAAATGACAACTTACACAAACGTACACCCACATTTCCAAACGTCGGGCACACGTTAGCTCTAAACGCAACAGTGTGACAGGGCCTTTAAGTCTGGACATGACTTGCACAATATCTGTAGTCAGTGGCGTACATTTGTTTTTGGCATAGACAATTTCAAATCGAGATCGGAAAACTTTGAAAAACAGTCATGTGGACTAAGTGCGTAGTGCGTTCTTCGCAACGTTGATCGCATTCATAGCAAATAGCATTAGTTGTCCGCTGGTGTTTACTAAACGTACACCCATGGGAAGTAAAACTAGTAGCGAGACTATTTTATTTTTATACCGGCAACTTCAAAATGTATCCGAGCTGAAGGTAAAATGTGAAAGTATTACCCCGAATCTCTTTTATCTTACCATTTTGTTACTAAAACACCTCAAAATACAACTTTGTGAGGAAGACAATCTCTCCCCAACACCATCAGCCCAATCCAGACACGTGTCATTGATTATAAAAGACACCGAGTGAAAACACGTTTGTTTTTTTCTGTTAAAGTCATCAAACTGGACCTAAAAGCACTCGGCTAATCGGAAAGCATCGGCACCAGGCCGTAAGAAGGGGGGGGGGGGGGGGGGGGGGGGGGGGGGGCGATGGGTGGCGATTCCCACCCCCCCCCCCCCCCCCCATTGAAAATCTTCCCCGGAAAATTTGTACACAGATGAAAATTTCGCGCGCAATATTCTTTGCTACAAGCTTGTTTAGAGCCAAAATGTACCTCGATCATGCAAAAAAAATAGGTGCAAATTCGAAAAATTTCGCGCGCTGCGCGCGCATATTTGACTCACATTTTTGTTGTTGTTGAAAACGCCCCCCCCCCTTTGAAAAAAAAGTGTCTTACGGGCCTGGGCACCGATCGAATATTTTCGGATTTGAAATGGTCCTATTGGGATGATTGGCTGCGCGTTAGCGCCAATTGCGCGCACAGGTGGGGGTGTTTGAGGGGTGATGTGCCGCCCTTAGAAGCTGACAATGTTTGTACTTTTGAAACTTTTGATTCTTGCAAGTTTGTGAATACCTTTAAAAGGAAATTTTAGATATTAAAACACCCAATACATTACGTGAGCATTTTATTATAAACATGTGCATAACATGGAGGGGGCGGTGATTGCATAGGCCACCCTTCACCACACCCAATATTGCGGGATACACCCCCCCCCCCCCCCCCCCCCCCCCCCAAGCCCGGGTTTACGCCTATCATGCCTATGTCTGTAGTTGATTGTACATCGTTGTCACACATTGTCAAAGAAGATCCAGTAAGATTAAGGCATTCATTCAATTGAACCAATTTGTCGATAGAAGATGCAGCGTTTATGATCCTAGCAACAACGTGGTACTGGCGTATGGACACAATATTAAAGTTCTCTCAAGTTCAGAGTCATTGATTACCATAGTAACAAGCAGTATTTGGCCCAGGAAAACCGTTTTTGTTAGCATGGTTATCGTATTTAAAACAAGACGCTGGCGTCGAGGTATATGTTCAAACATCGACTAATATTTCTTTAATATATAACAACTCCAATCTTAATAGAAAAGTCAAGTGCTAATTTAACACAGTTGTCCATTTCAACAATGTCAATATTAAGGATGCCGGCTTTCTCTTCTTCAATATTGATAATTACCACTCGATCTCCGATGATCTGTCCTAACGAGCTCGCCAATGAACGTTATTGGCCCTAACCAAACCAAAGTAGGATATCAAACCACTTGACGGCGACTAGAAATCTGTGCAAGATTAACCAAGCTCATTTGGTTGACTTAATGTGTGAGGCCTAGATTTAGTTTAGACAATATTTATTTAATTTTTCAAGTTCCCAACAAACTACTTGAAATGTTGTAGACACAGATTCTAGAATATTTACATACCCGTCATTGTGATCCGTTTGTATGAGAAACGCGCGTCACGGTCATGTTTGACAAACACTTTTACTTTGTACGCGTCTCCATCAAGTTCGTTTTCCCCATCAACCTTACAAAAGCGGCAGCTTATCAAGATTTTCAATCTAAAATTGATTTTTACACCTAGGCTATCTTAAATTAATATGGTCCACTCTTTTAGATTAAAAGTAAAACCTCATTATGGCTATGATAATATCACCATTATAATAATATTTGATAGTGGTGATTGATTGTGGTGGTGTAATAGTAGGCCTATAGCACAATTTCTATTGGATATATGCTAAAACGTATCTTCTGTTTATTAATTGTAGTTTAACAAATTCAAGGACGTTTGGCCAGGCATAAAATCAACATCACCACATTTTAAACTATTACAAAACAGAGAGATAACATGAGTGGTGTAAATGATGCGTTACTAATACTATGCCATCCATTTATCATAACTATTGAATCATTGAAAACTGACTAATTATACATTTTGGTCGTATTTAACACTTTCCACGCGGGCATTAGTTTTACCATATTCAAAACAGATTTTTCAGAAACCTTTCACAATTTTAAAGTCTATCTTAGGAATTACTGAACCAATACTAGGCATGTTTGTACTTATGTCAATGCATTTCTCAAGGTAATTCTAAATATGTTAATGAAATTCAATAATTTTGACATTTTTTAAACATTTTGTGAAATTTTGGAATGTCGTCTGCAGCCGCCTGCCGCGTGGAAAGCGTTAATGCCCAAATCATGCTTTGATTTATGTGATATTTTTAATGCGGAACCATCAAAAGAACTCGTTCTCTGGTATTAGCATGATTAAGCATCTAATAATGGCTTTAAGCATTATAAAAAATGATCGTGGCATACAGAATTATCCACCGATAATGTATAGCAATATCAATATCCTAATATCAACTTTATAAAAGCTTCCTCTTGTTATCATGGATGCTAGTAATTATGGCGGGAAAATCAACAGGCAGGATATAATCACCATTCATGTAAACAATGGCGGATTTATTTAAATACGGAAGAAAATAGCTGATTTATAGTACAGCTACCCCATATCGTGTATATCGATGTATTCTTAAAAAAAATAAGCAAAAAAGCTTATTTTTTCATGAATTGATCGACAACTTATGGGAGTGTGCCGTTTCTTTGTTTTTATATTTTCTGCTCCAACTGCGGCATTTTAAGCAGCTCACGTGCGTCGTAACCTAAGGTGGCACAGGATTTGTTATTCTTATATCAAACTTTTTGCTTCTAAAAACAAAAATCTGGTCATAAAATGTGTAAGCTTTGCGGCTAAGGTCATAGAGTGATCGCTGGTAACCGGTTCATGCCCGATTTGGTTTTCGTAACGTATTGCACCCGTGGATGTGCTATCAGCCTGAAAATTGGTGAATGTAAATAGAACACCGTTATGATGAATTCTGGTGATTACGGATGTATTGGAAATTAAGACGTGTTCAATATGCGTATCCCTGTTGTGTTTTTAGGTTATTGTCCTTATAATCGTATTAATCTCTTTACACAATTTCAAGCGGATTAAATTAGGTCGTGAGGGAGAAGATCTTGAAGATAGAAATATTTATAACGGAAACACTGAAATTGTTCGGGTGAAGTTGATGGTGTCATTAGACTTTATTGGAGCTTATAGGATGAAAGAACATAATTATTAATTCAAGAGTATTATTGGATGGATTACTGGAGGTTTATGTGCAATTGTAATCAGATATTTGTTAACAGTAAAGTCAATGCTATCAATGTCAGAAGCGCTTCCATGCAAACATAATCCTTGTGCCGCCACAGATTATCTATAATTCTATATCATGTATCGTTTCCACTCTAAACACTTTTCAGAAATGAATATCCGTTCTAATGTACCATTCTGTTTGTTTTCTGTGTTTGTGAATAGTTGATTACAAGTCAATTCAAAAATCATTGAAAGCGTAATCAACTGCAATTCATATATCACACAAAGCTTGGTACAAAGACATAAGATACAAGATTGCTAGTCACACACAATTTTAAACAAGATTACTAGGAATCACAGAGAACGTTTGATACCAAGACATTAGATACAAGATTACCAGGAATTAAACAAATTTTGAAACAAAGGCATTAGATACAGGATTACCAGGTATCACATTAACATTGATACAAAGACATTATGTATAAGATTACCAGGTATCACACATACTTTGATACAAAGATATTAGATTACCAGGTATTACACAAAGTTTGATACAAAGACATTAGATACAAGATTACCAGATATCACACAAACTTTGGTACAAAGACATTATATACAAGATTTACCAAGTGTCACACCTACTTTGATACAAAGACATTCGATACATCAGGATTACCAGTTATCACACAAAATAAGATACAAAGATGTTAGAGACAAGATGACCAGGTATCACACAAAGTTTGATACATAGACATTAGATACAGGATTGCCAGGTATCACACAACCTTTGATACAAAGAAATTAGATACAGGATTACCAGAAATCACACAACCTTTGGTACAAAGACATTATATACAAGATTACCAGGTATCACACATATTTGAAACAAAGATGTTAGATACATGATTACCAGGTATCACACAAACTGTGATACAAAGACATTCGACATAAGATTAGGCCTAACAGGTATCCCACAAACTTGGGTACAAAGTCTAGATATAACAAGATTACCAGTATCACACAAACTTTGATACAAAGACATTAGATACATGATTACCAGAAATCACACACACTTTGATACAAAGACATTAGAAACAAGATTAACAGGTGTCACACAAACTTTGATACAAAGACATTAGATATAAGATTAGGCCTATTAGGTTTCACACAAACTTTGATACAAAGTTTCGCTCTTCTTCTCAAAATCTTCTTCGCATCCCGGCTACAGGAAACACAAACTTTAACAGTAACAGAACTTTTGCGATCATAGCACCAAAGATTTGAAACAGTTTACCACCATATATTCGCTCAATGTCATCTCTTGGCCAATTTAAGAAGTGTCTCAAGACTCATATCTTTAAGTCCACATATAGTGTCTAATTGATTAGTATAATGTTTTTGTCAAACTATTGTACAGGCCCTCTGTATTTTTGATACGCAGTTCCTGCATGTCTCTCATATATTTTTGGTTTGTATTTTATGTATTTGTACTTTTCTCTTTGTATTTAAGCGCTTTGAGAACTTGTTGTAAGGCACTCTATAAGTATTTTGTATTATTTGTATTATTATTATTATTATTACAAAGACTAGATACAAGATTACCAAATATCAAACAAACTTTGATACAAGTATATTAGATATAAGATTACCAGGTATCACATACACTTTGATACCAAGACATTATATACCAGATTACCAGGTATCACATAAACTTTGATACAAAGAAATTCGATTTAAGATTAGGCCTATCAGGTTTCACACAAACTTTGATACAAAGACTAGATACAAGATTACCAGATATCAAACAAACTTTGATACAAATATATTATAGATATAAGATTACCAGGTATCACATAAACTTTGATACAAAGACATTAGATATAAGATTAGGCCTACCAGGTTTCACACAAAGTTTGATACAAAGACATTAGACATAAGATTACCAGGTATCACACATACTTTTATACAAAGACATTAGATACATGATTACCAGGTATCACACAAACTTTGATACGAAGACATTAGATACAAGATGACCAGGTATCACACATACTTTGATACAAAGACATTAGATACCAAATTACCAGGTATCACACAAACTTTGATATGAAGACATTAGATACAAGATGACCAGGTATCACACATACTTTGATACAAAGACATTAGATACCAGATTACCAGGTATCACACAAACTTTGATACAAAGACATTAGATACCAGATTACCAGGTATCACACAAACTTTGATACAAAGACATTAGATACAAGATTACCAGTAACACACAAACTTTGATACAAAGACATAAGATACAAGATGACCAGGTATCACACATACTTTGATACAAAGAAATTAAATACATGATTACCAGGTATCACCCAAACTTTGGTACAAACACATTCGACATAAGATTACCAAGTATCATTCGTACTTTGATACAAAGACATTAGATACCAGATTACCAGATATCACACGCACTTTGATACAAAGACATTAGATACAAGATTACCAGTATCACACAAACTTTGATACGAAGACATTAGATACAAGATTACCAGGTATCACATAAACGTTGATACAAATACATTAGATACAAGATTACCAGGTATCACACAAACTTTAATACAAAGACATTAGATACCAGATTACCAGAAATCACACAAACGTTGTTACAAAGACATTAGATACAAGATTACCAGAAATCACACAAACGTTGTTACAAAGACATTAGATACATGATTACCAGGTATCACACGTACTTTGATACAAATATATTAGATACCAGACTACCAGGTATCACACAAACTCTGATACGAAGACACTAGATATAAGATTACCAGGTATCACACAAACTTTGTTACAAAGACACTAGATATAAGATTACCAGGTATCACACAAACTTTGATATAAAGATATAAAGATTCGGGTTGATCCCTTATCATTTTTAGAGGTTGGTGAGTGGTGATGGATACGGTGGCCGTAGGTGTTGGGTTTTCATGGGTGCGAGGGGGAGGGGGAGGGGGTATGTATGTGGGGGTTGACCTGTCTTTTGGTGGTTCCAGTTGTCATATTGTTGGTTCCCAGTGTTTTGGGTTCCGATATGTTTAGGTGCTCAAAAATATATTTGGGGGTTGGGATGGGGTGTGGTGAATGAGTTGTCAAAATGGCCTTTTTTGGTGGTTCCCAGTGTCATTTCATTTTGGGGGTTCCCAGTGTTTTGGGTTCCGAGGTGCATAGGTGCTTAATAAATATATTTTTGGGGGTAGTGCTGGGATGTAGTGAATAAGGAAGGGGTGGGTTGACAAAATGTCTTTTTGGTGGTTCCCCATGTTATTTTGGTGGTTCCCAGTGTTTTGGGTTACAAGTTGTGTAAGTGCTCAATAAATATATTTGTTGAATTGGGCTGGGATGTGGTAAATAAGGAGGGGATAGGTTGTCATTATGGTTCATTTCGGTGGTTCCCAGTGTTTTGGGTTCCGAGTTGTTTAAGTGCTTAATAAATATAGATGGGGGTTGTGGTGAATAGAAAGGGGTTGGTTGATGAAATTGCCTTTTTTTAAGGTTTCCAGCGGGAATCGCCTAAATGACACTGGGAATCAATAAAAATCAGTTTTGGTCAACCCCGCCCTTGCGCTCATTGACTACATCCCTAACCAATACCCCTACTATATATTTATTGACCACTTAAACCACTCGAAACCCCAAGACCCTGGGAACAACCAAAATGACAGCGGGAGCCATCAAAAGATTATATTTGTCAATCCTCAATCCCCTAACGCTATCTCTACCTACCTCCGGCCTCATGTGATGACACCCAACCATAGGTATATTCCGGTATTGTGTTATTAAACAGGGATAACTAATATATAGTATTACACAAAGTTTTATGAAAAACATAAGATACAAGATTACCAGGTATATTACTTAAAGTTTGATACAACGACATACACGATTACCACATATTATGTGATTCATTTCCTGATCACCATTAACAAAATATACACTAACAAATCATGACTATCACCGCCTCACTGGATGTATACGACATACCTTCTTGTTTTCACCTCTTGTAATCCTTCCTTTTTCTTCACTTATCTTCAGGAAAGTTTTCTTGATACCAACGTACACCCAGGCAACGCGTTTTTAACTTCACCATAGCAGTGGAAACAATAATTAACTTCAAAATTCATATGATTTTATATATACGATATGTACAGACAACCGAGAAGCCAAGCCCTTAATGCAATCACACAAAACGTGTTTCGAATGTAAAAACCAAGAGCCAGCACATTACATTATTAGCAAACATTTGTAAAGTTATGTGATAATATCAGAGCAGAACCACATTCCAGAAGTATTGTTATGATTTGATTTTAAGTAAGGAATCTCTGCTGCATTTGGTCATGTTATATTATACCACTTTTTATTTCTTTGTGTCAATATTTTATGATAAGCATAATTTGCCAAATGCGGGACCAAACGCTTGTTCTAAATCAGCTGCCGAAGGGCTGATAATCTGCCTCTCTAATCTCACCAATATTGAAATAAACAAAACTTGCATGGAAAACAATATGTTAAATATCTTTAAAATCTTTTTTAAAACCAACTTCCTATGTTAGACACAAACGATTTCTTATCAGTATCAGGAATCTTTTTGATTTAAGTGGGCGGGATGTAAATGCCCACAATGTTAATATGACTTTGACAGACTGGAAACAAAAGATGGCGTTCGTGTGTAACGATCCTTCACAAAGATCTGAGATCCCGTTTGAACATATTTAGTAATTTTGCTAAAATAACAATAGATGTCACAATACCCTGTGATTTGGTGAAATGAATAGACTCCCACGAGAGTTTCAAAAAAGTACATTGTACCCTAAAGGTACACATGGTCGAATTCGACGTCTTTGACTTTGTACACAAATCAGTTATTTTTTCATTCATAACGCTTTCATTTTTCAGACCCTATGCTATACCCACTCATAAAGCTGCAGTTTTAAACACGCCTAAGGCACTCATCCGCTGGTTGTAACCGGGTTTTCAATCATTTCTTTTCATAGATTATGTTATCAACTTATTATGTAGTTCATGCTTAAATTTCGTTGTTAAAGATAATTAGGGGATTATTTTTCAACACATTGAATTTGTATGTGAACAATAAAATTATAGTTATTTTTTCTTCTCTTATAATCCAAATGTGGTTTTATTAGTTATAATGTGTGTGAAGAACAATGTACTTCAGGAAAATGGATCACCGTTCGGAAGCAATTAGGGGTCTGTTTTTCTTCAACACAAAAAAGTAGTATATTTTGGAGGATTTTCGCGGCACACTGTTCGTGGCGGCGGCAAAAGGCAAACTGCTGTATGTCGTTGTATCGTCTGCTTGCCTCCCTCACATTTATTATCCGGGTTTACTATATCACATGATCGCAGACATCACAGCGGCTTTGGAGTGTAAACCATTCTAGGTACATTTTGGGGAAAATACATTTGAAGCAACCTATAAAACTAAACGCAATGGGAGATTTCATATGTCCATGCAAATTAGCACGGAATGCAAATTAGCATAGAATATATCATGCAGCTCCAGATTAAAGTTAATTCAACTTATTTTTCCATTATTGCCCAAAATCTCAAAACGTTAATGTTGGTAAAGACCTGGATAGAGACAGTGATCGTAGCAATGACAATGGTAAGTGTACCGGATATGACACCTGCCACTGAATTACTCCCCAATTTGTTGTTAGTGTAAATGGTATATTGTTTAAACTTTATTGCCAACATTTCATTTGAGATTGTAAAACTAAGTGAGTTCATAACATCATAAATGTCATAAATAGTTTACCATTTTCATTGTTACCATATATGGCACGAGACGATAATAATTTATACTTCGTGCCAGCTCAAGTTACATACGTGTGTATCCGCACAATCAAAGAAGAATGTCGGCTGTGGCCCAGAAAGTGCTGCGCCCATCACTACGAGGGTCATTCAATAGGTTCTACCTCCTACCTCATAACTTTATTATTATATGAGCCAGTCTTATCAAATATCACCCGATTGTAGCTTGGAACCTCAGCTACAAATCCAATGTAAATTGATCTGAGTACTGGTTGTACTTTTCCGGACATGCAGTGAGAACCAAACCTCGATTAAGTGTGACAGAAACGGATGAAAAACAGCAAAATATCGCCGAAGTGCTTTTCAATTGGCCTGTTGTAAGAGGCAAAACACACCTATTGGTCAATTATAACCGTTCTAAATGTCAGATATCTCTTTAACAGACTGTAAACAATAAAGTTGACTGATTGGTTTGGAAAAAATATGCCCTCTGATTAGCCACATCCAGGTCAGGACAACCATTCAGTTTACTCCTCCCCTAGAGAACCCTGTAAAAGTCATATTTGATTTTCATGATAACTAAGCGATCTTCAATATATCGAACTAAATAGAGGGATTTAAAGTCTGTCAAAGAGATAATTTTCTATCATTGTCTACCTGATTGACTATTCTGAAGGTTGCACATAAGTAAAACTCATAAAGTTACTATTATGGTAAATATTTAACATTCGAGGCATCAGTTGTAACAACGAAAATTTGACTGATGGCAGTATTCTGGTATGCCAAAGGCATAGCAATACATTCGAGTTGATAGTACACTATTTGCAAGCCTACAAGAGTTAATATTGTTTACAATCTTATCTATACATGCTAATACTGTAATATATTCAGATGTCATTCATTCATTTCCATTTTCAGTATTTAAATCATGCTCTTATATCTACCCATACAATACGAAAAAACACCCGAAAACATGTGCATATTTTTAAGGTAATTTTCTGTGTCCGTTGTCCAAAATCTCTCTGACCGCGTCATAACAAAAGTAAAACAGATATCAATTATCATTTACTACACATTTGTAGCTATGATTCGGAGCTATAATCATGACAAATGTCATAAGGTTGACATTATTCTTAGCGATGTTATGGGGTAGAAGGTAGAACTTATTGAATGACCCTCGTAGATTAGGCGCTGTGGCCCAGAAAGTGCTACGCGCCCATCACTAGATTAGGCGCTGGTGTCCCAAGTTGAGCCAATACAGTTTTACAATACAGTGCTGTTTTGTTTAGTAGTGATTATAGTTGCACTGGCATATAGTTATTGGCTTGACACTTGCGCATTTCCAGTAGCAGTGACTGGTATAGCAGGTAGTAGAAGAAGATGGGAAATGCATTATTGTCTCTTTCATGGCATGGCAGACATATGATCAGATTATGTACCGATTATTGTTAATCCACAGTAAGCATCCTATACCACACTGTTGAATCACGGAAATTGACTAACTCAAATTTAAGACTTCGTTACGAAGTAGGCTACGTATACAAATATTGGCAAAAATTAAATACTATTTTTGTATTTCTTCGGTTGAACAAAAAAAGATAATATCATTGTATGATTTCTCAATTGTTCATTAATTTCGTTAATAGATATACCGTATTCAACCTTTCCACAAGGTGATCGTAGAGAATGACTTTAAAGACGGACGGTATTATCACTTATCAGTGAGCCGTTTGAATACTCCCTCTAACAAACAGTCATGGCGTTCAGGTCTCGTAGGGTATAGTTAGTGACAGAAGCAACAGGGAAAGCAGCGGTTAACAAGAATTGTCACAGGTAGCAATTAACATGATGGGTATCAAATTTGTGGTGAGATAACCATAATTATTATTATTATTTCTTATGAATAAAAATCCATTGATAACACCGCTTGATCTTAAGCTAATGTCATTTTAGCACGCTAGTAAAGTGATTCTTAATTTATGAACTAAAGTTAAACCTATGTGTATTCTACAAACGCATCAAGTATGACTTCTTGACAATTAAATGAACAATATTTTCACTTTGAGCGCTTGTTTAAAGAAATCGTTGAATAGGTACTTGTCCAAACAAATTAGATAATCATCCGACACGCTTAATAACACATCTTTCGCGTTAAATCGACAATAAATGAACCCTGAAACACACACAAACCACGGTTTTGTTGTCGTATTCATTTCATAGTTGGAAAAGGTCAAACGTTTAGTTTTCATTTGATTGGCTTTTTTGTTCCAAAATTTAATCATGTTTCCGGTTGATTTCATCTGATTATGTTCTTGTTTGCGGTAAATTTCTAATACAGTTTTGTATGTGTTCATTTGGAACAACCATCATGAATTTAGCAAGAGGTGAACACCCTTGCTAAACGAGGCTTTTAATCAGTACTATTTCCTATGCATTTTGAGTGAGCTTGCCGCATACTTCATCACTATATATGTTAGTATAGGGTGTGTCGGTTTTGACATACATGAAGCTAGGAGTTTGCATGAAGTAATGCGCACAACAAATAGTTAGGCATTTGATACTAAAGTTTTTGTTTAAAACGACGAAAACATTTAAACCAGGTTCAATAGGGCCAAACTCCTCGCACCGCTGCACGACGTGTCAGGGCAAACCAGGCTCAATAGGGCCAAACCCCCTCGCTACACCACCACGTGTCAGGCACTTCACCATGTTCACCGCATCCACTGTTATATTGTGACTTTGACAAAAGTTAGAAAAAGTTCATAAGGCTTATAAGCTTACGGTACCTAACAATCTTCATATTGTTTTACTTTTCACTTAGACAATCATATCGAGTTTGATAAATTTGGCGCGATTATTTTTTCTTCTTTTCTAATCGGTTGAGAACTATGATGATATGGGAATTGACGCAGTGTATCGCTACCGCCCCCACCTATGATGTTACGTCACAAATGAAGCACTGAAAGATAGTCTATATGCGCGCGTTGAAATAGGAACATTAGTAGGATAGGCATTACTCATTTTGTATGGAGCCCCGGGAAGTGGAAAACGTACGATATACCCGACTGAACCAGCCGTATTCAATTAGATAAAACGGCAGGTATTACTAAAAGGCGACTATCACTAATAAGCTTAAACCTAAAGGATTTTCTGCCCATTTCCTCCATGACAACATTATCATGAAAACGTGGACATGTCATCGATATTTGCATAATTTATTACGTCATTATCCACCAGTCTACACCGTTGTTAGGCATGCACAATACGCAAAGGTGTGTCTTTGTTCATCATAAAATTGACTAAAGCAATACTTGAGACTAACATTACTTTGAGCATAAACTTATCAGTCCATGAGTTGAGTATACAAAGTGTATAAGCATCAAAGTGTAGACACAAGATCAAGCATATGTTATTCATGGAATTAGACAATCTCGTACAATCATTAATTGTCTATTCATATTGAAAATCCATTCATATTCATTTTTCTAACAATGTTATTGATCAGATTTCTTATTTCTTATCAATTTAAATCAAATCAATTAGCAATTGGTTTTCCCACGCTAAAACAACCATGCAATATCAATATCCATAAGACAAGTCTAATGTTACTAAAATATGCAAAAGTTAAGTACAACAAAAGTAATGGGAATCAGAAATATCTTCAAATCCGCGGTTCTTTAACGATAGCTATGAAAATAATAATACGCCAATAAGTCAGACACATATTTAAACGCTCGTGGGTTCAGCAAATCTGGTGGAGAAACAATGAACCTATTTTTCTTTTTTCTAGGTATAAAACACGCACGTTCGTGTGTTTATCTCCAAACACATTTTTAAACATCGGGTAAAATACTCGTGTGTAAACCTCGACGCGTGGCATGAAAATAGATGGTTGTTTAATGTACACCGTGTGGCGCGACTGCCTGTTGTCGTGAAAGCATCTGCATCAACGTTTAAAAACCCGCCAGCATTTGGGTGTAGGAGTTATTCTAGAGAAAGATAATAATGAGACGTTTTAGCCGGATTGTACTAAATAAGAAAACACCAACAGCAAATTGAATTGGGCAGAGACAGAAAGCTTTATAACGCGACGCAGGATTACTCTCTGCTGCTGGTGGTAAGGTTTCGCTACTGTTGAGTTAAAAAAGAAGTGGCCCGCGGAAAGTTCATCGCTTAGAGCTCGGTTTGCTTCTTTTATGCTGTTTTGACTAATTACAGCACAATTCCGGCTGTTTTATGGCAATTTGTCAACCCAATGTGCTCCAAAGTGACTGTTTATTTGGTTCACGGGGAAGCGATGAAGTGCCTTCAGTCTATCATAACATTAGTTTTACCGCTGTCGTCGTTATAGGAAGCTGTTTGCTGCTTCAATTAAAACATCTAAGCCACTTTATTTCTTCGAATGTATTTAGTTTGCGCGACAATATATGCATATGTATGTTTAATAGTATACAGATACTAATATATATATATATATATATTGAATGCTAGAAACAATCTTGTTTCCACAGAAAAAATTATAAGCGATAATCATCATGTTTTAGCGTATGACATTACCAATCTACAACGGTGTGCGCATCACATGCGTAATTGTTGTTTGTGAAGTAGACCTCGCCGACACGCTGAACGAACGCTTATTCTAAAACACCACGCTGCGATAAATTTAAACGTATTCCCTGCGTGGTGCTGTTCGAATAAATTACTGATTTCCATGGCAACGTTTGTAAAAAACAAGACTGAAACACGCTTTGAAAGGGAGTTGAACACGCAATAAATTGCTTAATAGCACGAATGAATACTATAGTCCATTAAACATGTTAAACAACAGTGGTTACAAAACGTAATTGGGTGAACAATCCAATTCATTTGTAGTTATCAAGGTTAACTATTGTTGCGTCGTGTTAACACAGTTCGCGTGTTAACTTAATAGTACATTGATATGCTATTTGTATTCAATTAAGAACAAAAGTAATGATGCAATGAACAAAAACAATATAACAGTAACCTTTAATTATAATATTATAATTTAACATCATGATGAGCCTTATTGAGATTGCATCTGTGGTTTGTCTTATCTCCGTCAATCTCAATACGTCCACTATTAGTGAGATGGCTTCTTTTAACGAAGTAATTGGTATATCATTTATATGACAAAAGACGCCTTAATAGAGTGTAAACTCAAGCAGATGAAATAAAGCAGATGAATATGGGCCTGTTAATATCACTTTGATTGAGATTATCTTAATTACACCGGACTTAGGACATCATTCATATGAATCATTGAAGTGTATTATAAAAGATTTTGATGTAAATAATTTTCAAGAGCATATTTTACACATAGTAGGCCTAAATATCTTAATTCAAGCAGTACAGATCAATATGTCTACGTTTAGGTTGTCTGCACGTACAATTTATTAAAATATGGCAAAAACATCAGAGTTTTAATATGGATAAAAATGTGGCATATTTCATCGAAAATGTTTTGTTTTTGTTTTTAATTAGACTGATTCAAACACCATTCGTATCATTCATACCTCAACCGAGTAGTCTATTACTCAAATATGGCCAAATGTCCTCATTTACTTTGCTTGCTTGCTTACTTGCTTAATTCGAGTTGTGTTCTCGATCTACAATGGCTCTCCACACTTTCCTGTCCTGCATTGCTGTCTTTAAGTCTCCGACATCCAAACCAGTGTCCTGTTTTAGCACATCGATGTAAGTTAGGGCAGGTCTTCCAGGTTTTCTTCTCCCATGCTTTGGTATCCAGTGAACCAGCTTTGACACACATTCTTGACTCCTAGAGCAGTGGCCTGAGAATCTTGTCCTTCTCTCCCTGATCTTTTGGGTGATTTTGGGGAGGTCTCCATACAGCTCTATGTTAGTTGTATGTTGCTTCCAGTGAATGTTGAGGACAGCCCTCAGCATACGAGTATAACAGCCGTCAAGTTGCTTTGCTAGCTTAGGGGTGGTGGTCCATGCCTCACAGCCATAAAGTAACACAGATTCAACAGTTGCGGCGAACAGGCGAAGTTTGAATTTTCTTGGTAGGGTGGATTTCCAGATCTAGTTCAGCTTCCCACAGGCTCTCCAAGCTGCTGCCTTGCGTTGCTTGATATCTGTTTCAGTGCTTGACATCCAGGCACCTAGGTATTTGAAATCGTTTACTTCATCTAGTTTGGTTCCATCATTTGTTCTGATTTCCACCGCATTTGTTTGGTTGTATGCCATGAACTTTGTCTTCTTTGCATTCATAGACAAGCCAACTTTAGCCACTGATGTCTCGACCCTCTGAAGCAGATCTTGTGCCTGGTGTAATTCTTCAGACAGCAGGGCAATATCGTCTGCGAAGTCAAAGTCTGTCACTGCTACAGGTCCAATCCTTCTGCTTTTTACTTTTTACATTTACTTTTAACTTAGTTTCAAATATCAAATCCTCAAGTAGATTGCCATACAATTGTGAAGTAATCGAAATAATCGGCGCCATCATTTGGCCAGATGTCAACTTTGCAACTGGTGTCTATTGTTAAACATTAGTTGGCCAGATGCCAACATTCTACAGATGTCTGGTATTTTGCCGGTTTCAAAATTCCAGCAGATGCCATTGTTTATCATCATTTGACAAGGAGTTACCATTCCAACAGTTAAAGAAACTTGCATAATCATCTAACATATATGACTTGCAACCTATACGTCACTTATATTCGATTATTAATAGTTTAATATTATAGTTCTGACCCACTTTAAAACATGAAATATTTACGCAGAAAACTACTTTTTCGAATTCCAGCATAATGTTGCCTGACATGCTACGAGTCAATTAGTCAAAAAAGGGTCATATGCCTATTCTTCAATAATATATTTGGTCACATTTGATATCACCCTAAAACTGTCAAATATGATGAGCAATTGACATCTATGACAAAAGTTGGCGTAGAAGTAGCAAACTTTTAATTGGTATTGGTATAACCAGTATTATTATTATTGGTATTTTATTCAGAAGCATCTCGTGGCCCGCAGGCCAAATTACATGCTAATATACAATATAAAAATGCACATTAACAACATCCAAATATTGCACTTGTAGGATTGAATCACACTTGACAAAGAAAGATATATTAAAGATAAAATGTACACAAATTAAGAAACAACAAAATGTCACACTTCATGGAACTTTACTGCACGACCAGTCGTAAAAGATAATGGGAACCTAATCATTTAAAATATTGACAAAATAAGGAACAGGATCATTTTCCTACAATGAAATTGGGTCAAGTTGCCACTATTACGAAATGATCTGTCATGACACTCCAGTCTGGAAGGAGGGAGGAGAGATTTTGTCCTCTCATTTTTAGGAAGCCCTTCAGCCCCCAAAAGTAGCAAGTATTGATATGAGACGAGAATAAGTTGATTCGTAAGACTGCCTATCAATCAATACTAGTCTGTTACGTACACGTACTATCCATTATTCCTGTGCAAATGTTTAAAGATGATTATTCTGATGGGGTTTAGGAACAAACGTGTGCGAATTGACGATTAGAAACTAACATTATTTGAGCTTCAAGAACAAAGACTTCAGCAATGATTCTATTTTAGCCAAACTCTAATTACGGTGGATATACAATATACATGTAGAGCATAGATTACCTACATGCATGACATGTAGGCTATTGTAATTCTCTATAGACCTGTACACAGATACGTACGTATACCCAGAAAATAGTCAAAAAGGGTAAATGGATTCATTTTGATGTTGTAACTCAGGAAATTGACGACGCATATCAAAATACCTAGGTAAAATTCAAATACACAAAATGGGACACAGCATTGCCATTCGCCACAGGCAGTGACAGGTGTACTTCTAGAAGACAACCCAGTACCATTCCTGTTCATCAGTGCTTACTGCTTGAGTACTGATAGAAGTTATACCTAGATGTTGCGACTCAAGGAAGGAATAAGAGTCTTTGATTTGCAGTGGCAAACTTTCGCAATCGAAGATGGTTGCTCTTACTGACCTTGACTTAACAGATATCATGCGCTATTTTTGAGTCTAGCATTAAAAGCTATAGAGCTGTTTCACAAAGTTGAAAAGACTACATGTAATCAGGTTATTTTGTACATACATGAAAATGCAAAGATGATCAAGTGTGTGAACAGTGTGATAGTCAATGTTTGATTAGTAGAAAGGTGATGAGAACCAAGAACATAAAGAAGGGATGTAAACTTTAAAACATGAAGAATTTGAAATATATGGACGGACCCTACGTATGACTGAGACATATAAGCAAGAAGAGCATGGTAAAGTGTGCAAGTACGGAAGTCCAGGAAAGATAAAGTGTATCCACTATCATGGACATATGATGGAAGGCGGCATGCTGTATAGATAAATGCCAAACGTGCGGCTTCAAAGAAAAACTGATTGAAAAGTCCTTTTACCATTTACCCAAAACCGGAGTTGGAAGAGATCAGGTCTGATCAAAATAAGTGGAGATTTTGAGTTTACAAACGACGAACTTGAGGATCTCCCGAAATTCACTATATAAACATTGGGTTTGGAAGGCTACAGACGGTTTGTGCGACGGTGTACAAGAGATGCTAACAAAAATTATTTAAGGATACTGATCGTCTATGGAGACGTAAACGGATTCAAAGCAAACCCTGAATATTACGGATCTAACGAACAGAACCTGTTAAGATCACCGTATAGACATGGTATGTAAACGGCAAGAGCTCCGGATCGTATAATAGATGACAAAAGGCGATGGACTGACTAAATCAGCTTGTTTCTTGTATATGTATATTTGGAGTGAACCAAAAACACATTCAGATGTTGTTTCGCACGGAAAAGGAATCATATAATGAAATGGATAGTTAGGAATCAAATTTGAAATAGCAAATTACGTAAGTGGTGGTAAATACTGTATAGCTTCGGACAGGCTAAAATAGGTAGAGTCATTTGCTGTCAAGAGTAGCCTTCCATTCGATGTTACTCTAAAGAACATGGTAAAAGTCGATGGTCGATTCCCAAATGTTTTACAACCACGAATTGAGTTCCATTGTCAGTATTTTTTTTATTACACAGCGTATATGCATGGTTCTTGATGTGGCAGATTTAACAATCGTCAACGTTTTATATTAAAAAGGAGCAACTAACTTTTGGATTTAAACGACACAGTTATTGAACTGGTTATTTAAGGATTTGGATAAACCTATTTTTTGTAACAAAGGAGGTATAAATGTTGTTTTTACTGATCAATTTATTGACTACTCGAAGTAACAAAAAGAAAACAGAATTTGCTGTAAGCGTTCGATTAGCAGGTCTTGGCAAAACCTTCTTAACTGGACGCTCTTTGCAAAGTCATTGGCGGTATATGGCATAAGTACATAACTGACAAGTTAGCGGTCTTGACAAATACAGAGGCTTGTAGATTTATCTTAATCCAATTGGTTCTCTCCGTCTGTTTTTAAAGATTAAATATACAGCAAATACTGTAGACCCCAACAATACTTCTCAGTTTCAAAGTTCAAGTCAAATTTTAAACCTACTTTGTCTTCGGGCGTATATTTTCTTATTCGAGTTAATAAAATGCTACTTTACTCATATGGTGTTTACTTTAAAGTTCTAGATTAAATTTGGAAAGATTATACGAGTAATGATTTTGTTAAAGATGTTAATAACCTCAATTGACTCAACCATGCGAGGAGAAAAACAATAACGAATTCAAAATATGATATGTTGATTTGAGTTTCTGAACTACGTGATTTATGCGTTATCTATTAATCGATAAACAACTGTGAATATGTCTAATCGTCAGGAATCAACCCATATTAACAAGATATTGATCATGACAAAACAAAGTTTTGAAGGCTCTGTATCCGATGTAGATCGGACCGCACACCTAAGTCCCTATAGGCGCACGCACAGCAATCGCACCCGTCCACTCGCATACCATTCACCAACAAATATACACTTTTACTCAAAGACCCGCAGGCCAATTTATAGTAAATCGGGGGGAAGTTCATAGTGTTATTGGCTTGTTTATCTAACTCCCCGATCGGTTTTCTTAACTTTTCAACAGTTTTCGGCTTTAATTTGACGAGTGTGATAACATTTACACATGAAAATGGCATCAGAAAAAGACCCTCCCTTCTTTTTCTTTTATGTGGGCGGGCTAATTTGTATACACAAACCCGTAAGAGCACTGTAAAGAATGGACAAAGCTGTGTTTCCTATGCCTAGGGTGAAGTTCGAGTGATTTTTTATTTTTCGTCACGGTAGGATTAAAACGATATAACGAGAGGTTTTGAATAAAGCTAGGTGCTAATAATATAAAGCGAATTCTTTCATGGCTGGTTAGATTTGTCAATTATTTTGCCTATACCTGAGACGGTGCAGGTGTTCGTCTCGGGGCTCAGCGCTTGATCTGTGCCGCTATCACCTGGGGACCTTCCATTTCATGTGCAGGGGATAGCTAGTACATTCTTCAAAAATATGGCGGGAAATTAACATCGAAACTAATTTGTGGGATCAAGTGTTATTGATCATAATCATATTAATAGTGTTTCATATCAAACTTCACTCATACTCGCGCCATACAATCAAACGTATTGCAATTAAATAAATTGACTAACATTTTACTTCAGTCTTAAAATAAGGACAATAACCAAGAACATTTCGCTCCCTGTATCAGTGTGCATTTTCCGAGGATTATTTTTATATATTTCAGCCTTAGGTATTAAAAAGTCCAACGCAAACTTCTTTTGAATTCCGCCATGTGCCGTGCTCGGTCAAGTACCTAAATTGAAACTTTTATACGTAATCAGGAGAACAAAGTTATTGTAAATATCGCACTTAATCGTTACGATTTGCTTAATTATAGGGGGTTTAGTTGATTTGAATGGAAGTTGTAGTATTATGAGTTGTATTGAGTTATGCAAACATTACCGGGAGGGGGTAACATTTTGTTGAAAAGCGCAATCCGGAACCGGTGTTCCTTTCATATCAAATAAAATGCCTAATATATAGAACTATTATACACAAGTACATATGCCAGTCCGTATCTTTAGCCTGTTAAACTTGAAGTTTTGTTTGTATCACGAAGTCCAATAGTAGTTTTTGATTGTGTTAGTTCTTTCTGCATCTTTTAGAAGTTCATTTGATCTTCTCTGCCGGAGGATGGGTTGAACTTATTTTTTAAATTGGCCAACTTGGGATTTGAAATGAGCAGACGATAGCTGACGGCAAGCCATATCGAGATTGCCCGTGTACTGTGTATTCCAGCTGGGGTACACACGTGTGGGGCAACCATACCTTATATCAAGAAGCCTCGGGAAACTTTAGGGTGATGCTAGTTTTGTAATGGCCGGAACTTACCTGTCAAATGAACACAATTAGAACAATACCCTCATAATCTTTAAAATGATTTTGTTTTTGTTTTTCAATATATTTGCTGATACAACAAAACTTTACTGTTATTTTAGGTTAATTGTTACCCGATTTTGTATGACCGCATTTAACCCGTTAATGTTTAATCTCGAATACAAATTTGCTACGCAACTTTCAATGAAGAGGACATTGTATCTGACACAATATAACTTGTAAAAGCGAGCGTTTGCGGTAGACTCTTACACGTCCGGGTAACGAGACTAGTTCGTAGGGCATAGCATACCAGGTAATGCATATAGGGGCAAACAAACACAGGTTTTGATTTCAACATTTTGGTATGACAGCCGCAATGTAACAATAAACATGGTAAACTTTGATTGACAAAGTCACCATATTATTAGAAATTTTTCCAATCCCGCCAGGTATTATTATGGAAAATGACGAGGTATGTGTTAAAATAACAACAATACTTTATAAAAATAACAAATTTATATCTCGCGATATCTCTGTAGGCATTTTGATTCTAGTACATGTAGTGTATAAGCAGAGTGTCCAAGGGCACTTAATAGTGACCTATATAAAGTGCATGCTTTGAGTTGCTCATCGTCCGAAGTTGTACAGCAATCACATTTACTTCAAGTATCATCTTTGACACATCACTTATATCATTGTACCCATCATTGATAACTAGTGTACCAGTATGACATATCATTGTACTCATCACTGATAACTCTGTACCAGTGTGCCATATCATTGTACCCATCACTGATAACTCTGTACCAGTATGACATATCATTGTACCCATCACTGATAACTCTGTACCAGTATGACATATCATTGTACCCATCACTGATAACTCTGTACCAGTATGACATATCGTTGAATCCATCACTGATAACTCTGTACCAGTATGACATATCATTGTACCCATCATCACTGATAACTCTATACCAGTATGACATCATTGTACCCATCACTGATAACTCTGTACCAGTATGACATATCATTGTACCCATCATTTATAACTCTGTACCAGTATGAAATATCATTGTACCCTTCACTGATAACTCTATACCAGTATGACATATCATTGTACCCATCATTGATAACTCTGTACCAGTATGACATATCATTGTACCCATCATTGATAACTCTGTACCAGTATGACATATCATTGTACCCATCACTGATAACTCTGTACCAGTATGACATATCATTATACCCATCCCTGATAACTCTGTACCAGTATGACATATCATTGTACCCATCACCGATAACTCTGTACCAGTATGACATATCATTGTACCTATCACTGATAACTCTGTACCAGTATGACATATCATTGTACCCATCACTGATAACTCTGTACCAGTATGACATATCATTGTATCCATCACTGATAACTCTGTACCAGTATGACATATCATTGTACCTATCACTGATAACTCTGTACCAGTATGATATCATTGTACCCATCCCTGATAACTCTGTACCAGTATGACATATCATTGTACCCATCACTGATAACTCTGTACCAGTATGATATCATTGTACCCATCCCTGATAACTCTGTACCAGTATGACATATAATTGTACCCATCACTGATAACTCTGTACCAGTATGATATCATTGTACCCATCACTGATAACTCTGTACCAGTATGACATATCATTGTACCCATCACTGATAACTCTATACCAGTATGACATATCATTGTACCCATCACCGATAACTCTGTACCAGTATGACATCATTGTACCCATCACTGATAACTCTGTACCAGTATGACATATCATTGTACCCATCATTGATAACTCTGTACCAGTATGACATATCATTGTACCCATCATTGATAACTCTGTACCAGTATGACATATCATTGTACCCATCATTGATAACTCTGTACCAGTATGACATATCATTGTACCCATCACTGATAACTCTGTACCAGTATGACATATCATTATACCCATCACTGATAACTCTGTACCAGTATGACATATCATTGTATCCATCACTGATAACTCTGTACCAGTATGACATATCATTGTACCTATCACTGATAACTCTGTACCAGTATGACATATCATTGTACCCATCACTGATAACTCTGTACCAGTATGACATATCATTGTACCCATCACTGATAACTCTGTACCAGTATGACATATCATTGTACCCATCACTGATAACTCTGTACCAGTATGACATATCATTGTACCCATCCCTGATAACTCTGTACCAGTATGACATATCATTGTACCCATCCCTGATAACTCCGTACCAGTATGATATATCATTGTACCCATCACTGATAACTCTGTACCAGTATGACATATCATTGTACCCATCACTGATAACTCTGTACCAGTATGACATATCATTGTACCCATCCCTGATAACTCTGTACCAGTATGACATATCATTGTATCCATCACTGATAACTCTGTACCAGTATGACATATCATTGTACCCATCACTGATAACTCTATACCAGTATGACATATCATTGTACCCATCACTGATAACTCTGTACCAGTATGACATATCATTGTACCCATCACTGATAACTCTGTACCAGTATGACATATCATTGAACCCATCCCTGATAACTCTGTACCAGTATGACATATCATTGTACCCATCACTGATAACTCTGTACCAGTATGACATATCATTGTACCCATCCCTGATAACTCTGTACCAGTATGACATATCATTGTATCCATCACTGATAACTCTGTACCAGTATGACATATCATTGTACCCATCACTGATAACTCTATACCAGTATGACATATCATTGTACCCATCACTGATAACTCTGTACCAGTATGACATATCATTGTATCCATCACTGATAACTCTGTACCAGTATGACATATCATTGTACCCATCACTGATAACTCTGTACCAGTATGACATATCATTGTACCCATCACTGATAACTCTGTACCAGTATGACATATCATTGTACCCATCACTGATAACTCTGTACCAGTATGACATATCATTGTATCCATCACTGATAACTCTGTACCAGTATGACATATCATTGTACCCATCCCTGATAACTCTGTACCAGTATGACATATCATTGTACCCATCACTGATAACTCTGTACCAGTATGACATATCATTGTACCCATCACTGATAACTCTGTACCAGTATGACATATCATTGTATCCATCACTGATAACTCTGTACCAGTATGACATATCATTGTACCCATCACTGATAACTCTGTTCCAGTATGACATATCATTGTACCCATCACTGATAACTCTGTACCAGTATGACATATCATTGTACCCATCACTGATAACTCTGTACCAGTATGACATATCATTGTACCCATCACTGATAACTCTGTACCAGTATGACATATCATTGTATCCATCACTGATAACTCTGTACAAGTATGACATATCATTGTACCCATCACTGATAACTCTGTACCAGTATGACATATCATTGTACCTATCACTGATAACTCTGTACCAGTATGACATATCATTGTACCTATCACTGATAACTCTGTACCAGTATGACATATCATTGTACCCATCACTGATAACTCTGTACCAGTATGATATCATTGTACCCATCCCTGATAACTCTGTACCAGTATGACATATCATTGTACCTATCACTGATAACTCTGTACCAGTATGACATATCATTGTACCTATCACTGATAACTCTGTACCAGTATGACATATCATTGTATCCATCACTGATAACTCTGTACCAGTATGACATATCATTGTATCCATCACTGATAACTCTGTACCAGTATGACATATCATTGTACCCATCACTGATAACTCTGTACCAGTATGACATATCATTGTACCCATCACTGATAACTCTGTACCAGTATGACATATCATTGTACCTATCACTGATAACTCTGTACCAGTATGACATATCATTGTACCTATCACTGATAACTCTGTACCAGTATGACATATCATTGTATCCATCACTGATAACTCTGTACCAGTATGACATATCATTGTATCCATCACTGATAACTCTGTACCAGTATGACATATCATTGTACCCATCACTGATAACTCTGTACCAGTATGATATCATTGTACCCATCCCTGATAACTCTGTACCAGTATGACATATCATTGTACCCATCACTGATAACTCTGTACCAGTATGATATCATTGTACCCATCACTGATAACTCTGTACAGTATGACATATCATTGTACCCATCACTGATAACTCTATACCAGTATGACATATCATTGTACCCATCACCGATAACTCTGTACCAGTATGACATCATTGTACCCATCACTGATAACTCTGTACCAGTATGACATATCATTGTACCCATCATTGATAACTCTGTACCAGTATGACATATCATTGTACCCATCACTGATAACTCTATACCAGTATGACATATCATTGTACCCATCATTGATAACTCTGTACCAGTATGACATATCATTGTACCCATCATTGATAACTCTGTACCAGTATGACATATCATTGTACCCATCACTGATAACTCTATACCAGTATGACATATCATTATACCCATCACTGATAACTCTGTACCAGTATGACATATCATTGTATCCATCACTGATAACTCTGTACCAGTATGATATATCATTGTACCTATCACTGATAACTCTGTACCAGTATGACATATCATTGTACCCATCACTGATAACTCTGTACCAGTATGACATATCATTGTACCCATCACTGATAACTCTGTACCAGTATGACATATCATTGTACCCATCACTGATAACTCTGTACCAGTATGACATATCATTGTACCCATCACTGATAACTCTGTACCAGTATGACATATCATTGTACCCATCCCTGATAACTCTGTACCAGTATGATATATCATTGTACCCATCACTGATAACTCTGTACCAGTATGATATCATTGTATCCATCACTGATAACTCTGTACCAGTATGACATATCATTGTACCCATCACTGATAACTCTGTACCAGTATGACATATCATTGTACCCATCACTGATAACTCTGTACCAGTATGACATATCATTATACCCATCACTGATAACTCTGTACCAGTATGACATATCATTGTACCCATCACTGATAACTCTGTACCAGTATGACATATCATTGTACCCATCACTGATAACTCTGTACCAGTATGACATCATTGTACCCATCACTGATAACTCTGTACCAGTATGACATATCATTGTATCCATCACCGATAACTCTGTACCAGTATGACATATCATTGTACCCATCACTGATAACTCTATACCAGTATGACATATCATTGTACCCATCACCGATAACTCTGTACCAGTATGACATATCATTGTATCCATCACTGATAACTCTGTACCAGTATGACATATCATTGTACCCATCACTGATAACTCTGTACCAGTATGACATATCATTGTACCTATCACTGATAACTCTGTACCAGTATGACATATCATTGTACCTATCACTGATAACTCTGTACCAGTATGACATATCATTGTACCCATCACTGATAACTCTATACCAGTATGACATATCATTGTACCCATCCCTGATAACTCTGTACCAGTATGACATATCATTGTACCCATCCCTGATAACTCTGTACCAGTATGATATCATTGTACCCATCCCTGATAACTCTGTACCAGTATGACATATCATTGTACCCATCACTGATAACTCTGTACTAGTATGACATATCATTGTACCCATCCCTGATAACTCTGTACCAGTATGACATATCATTGTACCCATCACCGATAACTCTGTACCAGTATGACATATCATTGTATCCATCACTGATAACTCTGTACCAGTATGACATATCATTGTACCCATCACTGATAACTCTATACCAGTATGACATATCATTGTATCCATCACTGATAACTCTGTACCAGTATGACATATCATTGTACCCATCCCTGATAACTCTGTACCAGTATGACATATCATTGTACCCATCACTGATAACTCTGTACCAGTATGACATATCATTGTATCCATCACTGATAACTCTGTACCAGTATGACATATCATTGTACCCATCACTGATAACTCTGTACCAGTATGACATATCATTGTATCCATCACTGATAACTCTGTACCAGTATGACATATCATTGTACCCATCACTGATAACTCTGTACCAGTATGACATATCATTGTATCCATCACTGATAACTCTGTACCAGTATGACATATCATTGTACCCATCACCGATAACTCTGTACCAGTATGACATATCATTGTATCCATCACTGATAACTCTGTACCAGTATGACATATCATTGTACCCATCACTGATAACTCTGTACCAGTATGATATCATTGTACCCATCCCTGATAACTCTGTACCAGTATGACATATCATTGTACCCATCACTGATAACTCTGTACCAGTATGATATCATTGTACCCATCACTGATAACTCTGTACCAGTATGACATATCATTGTACCCATCACTGATAACTCTATACCAGTATGACATATCATTGTACCCATCACCGATAACTCTGTACCAGTATGACATCATTGTACCCATCACTGATAACTCTGTACCAGTATGACATATCATTGTACCCATCATTGATAACTCTGTACCAGTATGACATATCATTGTACCCATCACTGATAACTCTATACCAGTATGACATATCATTGTACCCATCATTGATAACTCTGTACCAGTATGACATATCATTGTACCCATCATTGATAACTCTGTACCAGTATGACATATCATTGTACCCATCACTGATAACTCTATACCAGTATGACATATCATTATACCCATCACTGATAACTCTGTACCAGTATGACATATCATTGTATCCATCACTGATAACTCTGTACCAGTATGATATATCATTGTACCTATCACTGATAACTCTGTACCAGTATGACATATCATTGTACCCATCACTGATAACTCTGTACCAGTATGACATATCATTGTACCCATCACTGATAACTCTGTACCAGTATGACATATCATTGTACCCATCACTGATAACTCTGTACCAGTATGACATATCATTGTACCCATCACTGATAACTCTGTACCAGTATGACATATCATTGTACCCATCCCTGATAACTCTGTACCAGTATGATATATCATTGTACCCATCACTGATAACTCTGTACCAGTATGATATCATTGTATCCATCACTGATAACTCTGTACCAGTATGACATATCATTGTACCCATCACTGATAACTCTGTACCAGTATGACATATCATTGTACCTATCACTGATAACTCTGTACCAGTATGACATATCATTGTACCCATCATCACTGATAACTCTATACCAGTATGACATCATTGTACCCATCACTGATAACTCTGTACCAGTATGACATATCATTGTACCCATCACTGATAACTCTGTACCAGTATGACATATCATTGTACCCATCACTGATAACTCTGTACCAGTATGACATATCATTGTACCCATCACTGATAACTCTGTACCAGTATGACATATCATTGTACCCATCATTGATAACTCTGTACCAGTATGACATATCATTGTACCCATCACTGATAACTCTGTACCAGTATGACATATCATTATACCCATCACTGATAACTCTGTACCAGTATGACATATCATTGTACCCATCATTGATAACTCTGTACCAGTATGACATATCATTGTACCCATCATTGATAACTCTGTACCAGTATGACATATCATTGTACCCATCACTGATAACTCTGTACCAGTATGACATATCATTATACCCATCACTGATAACTCTGTACCAGTATGACATATCATTGTACCCATCACTGATAACTCTGTACCAGTATGACATATCATTGTACCCATCACTGATAACTCTGTACCAGTATGACATCATTGTACCCATCACTGATAACTCTGTACCAGTATGACATATCATTGTATCCATCACTGATAACTCTGTACCAGTATGACATATCATTGTACCCATCACTGATAACTCTATACCAGTATGACATATCATTGTACCTATCACTGATAACGTGTATTTTCCTATACCACGAGTGCGCTAGTCATAAAAGTATCTTAGGGTTAGGGTTAGGTTTAGGGTAGGGTTAGGGTAGGTTTAGGGTTAGGTTTAGGGTTAGGGTAGGGTATGATTAGGGTTAAGGTTTAGGGTAGGGTTAGGGAGGGTAGGTTTAGGGTTAGGTTTAAGGTTAGGTTTAGGGTTAGGTTTAGGGTAGGGTATGGTTAGGGTTAGGTTGACTAGTGACCCTTATGACTAGCGACCCTTATGACTAGCGAGTTTGACCCATGAATTGGACGGTATCGTTATGCACCAATTCAATTGAATGTAGAATAGGCCGGTGCGATTCCCTTTTGCAGTCCGTTCTGCTTGGTTACATGGATAACCTCTCATTAAATACTACAATAAATTCCAGATGATCTGAGACCAGCAGGAAAATTTGGACGAGAGGTATCAACACTTTTACTTCATAGCATGTTTTAAATGACTGTTTAATTATGCTAATGTCAAACATTTTAAGAGCTTATCGCCGCGGCAGCCAAACTTTGGAATACGAAAAATCAAATATAACATTCATTTTATTTTAAAGTAGCGTTCTCAATGAAAATCAATCGTGGTTATACTTTTTAGTCGTGGTAAGCAGCTATTGACCATGCATGTCACCGCTGAAATAATTGTTATACCAATTTAAATTATATCACTGACAGCATTGTGCCAATTACTGATACCATTAAACGTATCACTGATACCATTGTACTAATAGCTTTAATCATTGTACACATCCCTAATATCATTGTACATATCCCTAATATCATTGTACATATCCCTAATATAATTGCACATATCCCTAATATCATTGTACATATCCCTAATATCATTGTACATATCACTATATTGGTCATAATTATCACTCGGTCAAAAAATAAGTAGAAAACATCATGAAACCTGGGGCTTAAACTGCTCACCAGCAGGTAATATTTATAAAAGAGAATAACTGCAAAGTAGTATATTAAATAATATTAATACACATGTTTTTCTTAAACGCGATGAAGCGGTTGTGACAGATTTCAATGAGTTAAGTGCCCCTACTTAACATTCCCGTTCTTATCTGATGGAAAATGGAAAAAGAACAAGTAGACATTGTTAGACCGCATTCGAGACACCTTGTATCATCAATATGACAAATGCTGAATATCTGTTGATTTTTACGATTTTTAGCTTCATTAGCTAACATTTTATCCGACGGAAGTGAAATAAAAAAAATCATTTTTAACCCGCATGAAATCAATGAGAATGTTACAATAATTTGCTGTTCGGCTTTGTGAGCTGTTGGAATGATTTCATGAGGAACTACCCTGTACCTTTCAGCCTTCTAAAGCTTATATCAGTTTGAAGATCGTAGTGTATTGACACATCACTGTACCAAATAGCGCGGGAATCAATATTACACCCATCATTACAAACACCAAACAGTAAAATCCCATGTCAAGTTATGTTTATCTATATCCGTATGGCCCAAAACATTTCCCCAAGTAGTTTTACAGATTAAGCCCAGAAAATAAGAAATCGAACAAGAAATCACTAAGGTAAATTGGATAATTTTTCTCACAAATTATGTCAATCTGTTATTTAATACCGTAACAGTAGATTAACTCTTGCCACTTGTTCTGATACAGTTAAGGGCAGTTGTGAAGGAGGATGTTCGACAGTTACCCTACAGATGTTATTATATGAGGTGACGCACATCAAATCAAGCCCATATGAGAAACCAAAGCTACCTGTTAATTACACCTACGGGAAAAATCAAAGTTTATCAAGTTTGACTTTTGCTGGAAAGCCTCTTTCCCAGTTAAACAATATTATAAGATTATGTCGGTAAAGCAGGTATACAAATGATAATGAAGATCAGCACAAAATACGGTTGAGAGTAAATGTGGCCTTTAGGAAATGGTTTAAAAGAACAACTCACCGGAAAAGATAGCTCATTATGGTCTTGTTTCTACTTCCCCGTTTGCTTTGTAGAAGGGTTTGTCATAATATCATCAGTTGTACAAGAAATTAGACTATATGAAACGAATTAGCAAATCGCACTTTTTCGTTATACTGACATTTGTTCAATGAATGTGCCTCCCAGGAAAACATAAACTGATATCCCAAAAGTATGGAAATCCAAGTTTAGTGCAATAAAAATAGTAAAAGAAATACAATAACTTGATATGTAAAATCTGTTTGAAATCAAACATGATATTGTTAAATTATTTCTTGTTAAAGATATGAATTCGTCGCTGTTCTGACATACCGGCACATCACAACAGAAATAAGTAAAGAGATGTGCCGGTATGTCAGAACAGCGACGAATTGTTTTATCCTGCTTAATATACTATTAACTTCCATGTATTGCTGCAGATGCAGGGGTTCAAGTATTTCATTTAAAGCTAGCCCATATGACGGGCAAGCTTTAAATGAAATACTTTAAATGAAAGACTAGTATGCAAAAATGTTGAACATGTTTTTTTAGATTACAGGAGTTCAAAATGAACATTTGAACACATCCCGGTGTATATCAGTATTATCAGTGATGTGTACAATGATATCAGTGATATGGACAATCATATCAGTGATATGGACAATCATATCAGTGATATGCACAATTACATCAGTGATATGCACAATCATATCAGTAACGTATACAATTGTATCAGTGATATGTACAATTATAGCAGTGATGTGTACAATCATATCAGTGATATGCACAATGATATCAGTGGTATGCACAATAATATCAGTGATGTGTACAATTATATCAGTGATGAGTTCAATGATATCAGCGATGAGTTCAATGATACGAGCGATGTGTACAATGATGTGAAAATGATATCGGTAATGTGTACAATGATATCAGTGATGTGTACAATGATATCAGTAATGTGTTCAATGACATCAGTGGTATGTACAATGATATAAGTAATGTGTACAATGATATCAGTGATGTGTACAATGACATCAGTGGTATGTACAATGATATCAGTAATGTGTTCAATGACATCAGTGGTATGTACAATGATATAAGTAAATGTGTACAATGATATCAGTGATGTGTACAATGATATCAGTGATGTGTACAATGATATCAGTGATGTGTACAATGATATCAGTGATGTGTACAATGATATCAGTGATGTGTACAATCAATTCAGAGATAATGCACAATGATAACAGTGATATGAAAAGTGATAGGTGCCCGGATAGATGAAGTAGGTCTAATATGTTGCGCAGTTGATTACACGTGCTGCCCACTGTAAAAACTACATTGTGAATGTCTTGTGAGATCAAGTAGAAATATCAGGTTTCCCGTGTCATCCTATAATTTGATATGTTTGGATATTTCACAAGTTATTGGATTTCCTATTAATCCATTATTTCAAGCATTATCTTGATGACACTCTTCACAACTTTGAAGTAGAATATGGTAGATTGAACCATGGACTTATCAGTCTGATAAGTCCATGATTGAACCAGTGATACATCCAAATAGTATTAGTGTACGGAAAATAACAACATTTCAGTTTAAACCTATTCACATCTGCACAAAAAAGTATCCTTTGGATTACCATGATTACGAGTCGAGTGAATCATTGTTAGTAATCAATGGTTGAGGGCGCTAGTGATCCACATAGGACGGCTGCATGCACTGTTTGTTATATCCGAATAAAACCTCAGATTTCGGTATTTGCAGGTTGTTCTTCGTGTATTTAGAATATTGATGAAAAGATGCAGCTTGAAAAGAACAATAGAAAATTAGCACTTTTACTACAAAAAGTCATTTTTCGGCCGTTTTTGTTTTGAGCGGGGTTTTGTGCGACGTAAAATGAAACTAAACATACGGAAAAGCAGACTGGTTGAGTTTATCTGCCGTAGGCCGAACTGATTGACATACTGACAGCTCCCCCACATTATCATAAGGAGAACAGTGAGGTGAGGAAGGTTGCCTCAAGGTCCGAAAATTATAAGCTTTTGAGTAAAGCTTGAAGTCTTCAAAAAATGTCATCAAATATTTATCAACGCACGCACTCGAAGGCAATGGCATAAAATCCGGGTGAAAAACTTAACGTTATCAACAAGAAAGTTCTTTTAGTGAGCATTTAGAAGTTGCATCATTTCAACTACAAGAATAACTTATCAAATTCAAACATCAGTAAGCCATATACCTGTCATGTGAATTAATAATGTATTTTGAAGTGCAATGTATTTATAAATAATATTAACAACTCCATCCCTCGCAGTAAGTGTAATGGCGAGTGCTAACTTTTTGAGCATCTCATGCACTCTCCAAGCAAAGCACGCATGTTTTGACAAGCCGTAGAAACCTAATCAACACAACGTGTTTATAAAACCATCTATAACTATTTGCCTTGCTAAAAATAATATACAAAAACATTGATACGTGACATGTCAGCGAGCTATGAAGCAGCAGCAATATTCAATATAAAGGATTTGACAAGCTGAAAGAAAATGTGATATTTTGGAGCTGTGGGCCGCCCGTGGATCTGTCAAATTGGTACGTTATTGGTAAGAGTAACGCTACTTTACCTGATCCATGGGTGGTAAAATATGGCAACTATATGATTTGTCTCAGCGCTGTGATGCTTGTATGATGTACCACGGTGATGGAGGTCTGTGATGGAGCCGGGTACATGCTTCTAGTTCCTCGATCCGTCCATATTTATATGCGATAGGTTTTTAATACAATGGATTTTCGGTAGATCGGAAACGATATTCTCTCGGATTAAAATATATGGATGGAAAAGAACACGTAGGCTATTCAGGCATTATTTAAAAATATTAATAACAATAACAGTGCTTCCAAAAAATGATCACAAACAAATAACATTTAAATATACAAACAAATAAAAACAAGTAGTAGAACCCGTGACCTTTTGATACGATAACAAATGCTAGTGACCAATAGTCAAACGTCTTCGATCGAACCATTTAGAGGAATGCAATAAGAGATCACATAAAACAAGACAGTAGTAGTGCTACAACAGCAATCATGGATCCCCGGGTGCGCGTGGATCCAATGATCATGATGATACAAACAAAACAACGACAAATGGTATACGAATAGGCCATTCGAAGATAACGGTTTACGACTATAAAAAAGTTTCTAAAATGTTGGGACATTGCCACTTTTATAACATGATACTAACAATTGTGTTGTTGCAGATAAAGACAAAGTTTTCAAAGTCATCTCGCGATTCCATTGCGTTGCCGATAACACTTTTCAAGGTAAGGTCTGGAATCGATTGGTTGTATTTTTCAAAATAAAAAGACTAAACATGTTTACAATAGATCTATTAAAGGTATATTATGTGATCTTTCCAGGGAACGCCCTCAACATCGAAAAAAAAATTGAAAGCAGATTTTTTTGTTGCAGATATACATTTCTGATCATAAATCGTACATACATTCCAAGTTACGGGGCGATACGATTCTTAATTACTTCAAAATCATGGTTTTAGAGTGAAAATAAACTGTCGGGATAACACCGACAGTTTATATTTTCACTCTAAATTCACTATAAACCCATGATTTTGAGGTAATTAGGAATCGTATCGCTCTGTAACTTGGAATGTAAATCTGCAAGAAAATCTACTTTCTAAAAAAAATCATGAATAGAGGGCGCTCTCTTGAAAAGATCACATAATATGCCTTTACACTTTTAGATAGCGACTTTTAATATGAGATATGACGTTTAAGGAGACAGCCGTGGACACGAAGTCACCAGATACCAAATCAGTAACATCGATCTCACATCGGATCCTCTAGCTCGCAGCAAATTAAGTCGGCATTATATTATTAGTCTTTGCCTCCAATATCAAAGGTTAGGTTTGAATGAATTTGCATAATTTGTCATAGACATCACTTTTAACTATAATAACCATTAAATTTACACAATATACACGCTAAAGGTGTTAGAAATTCGGAAGCCAAACCACAATTCAATCACGCACACTTGACATTGACATTAACCGCCATATAATTTAAATACAAATAACGACCTTCATATCCAAAAAAAGTTTGTTTCACAGCTGTAACTCTTTCATAAAACTATAACTAAAGAACACTATGTTTCTGTACCTTATACAAACGTTGTCAAATACAGTGAAACAATACCCCGTGCCTCGAGGGGTAAATTTTCCCTCCCAATTCTTCGGTAATTATGATTGTAAATACTGCGTTGTATTAGCGGTATCACATGCTATGGGATCGCTAATTAGATTGTTTCAACTATAGTTTTCAACCATTTTTCACCCCGAAGGAGAAAGGGTTTTTCTTTCCTTTTTTATCAAGTTTCAACGGGGCGTATATCGGAATTTGATGAGGGAGTTTACGGAGGGTTAGCGCTTCGAGGCATTGGTCATTCAATTCCTATTGAATTTCATCATGGTCAAATTGGTTTGAGTTTGGTCTGTAATGGGCTTGTAATAGCGCTGTAAGTTATGAAATTACAAAGTAAATGAAGGAAAATATGACCTGCAATGAAATGTAAACATGTCATGAATTTGAGTGAAGGCATGAACCTGCATACAATGTATCTTCATGTGTCGTCGTCGTCGTCATCATCACATTATACTCATAGACATGGTCAAGGGTGGGGTGGGAACAGAGGTTAAAGGTCAGATGTCAACAGGCAAAGGAATAAAAATTTAGACAAATCCATAGAGTAACCGACATTCTCCCTAAATTTAAGAGTGAAAACCTCATTCTTTAAAAGAGTGAAACTGTTGAAAAATATTTCGATGTTCTTGTTTACATACAAAACCACTCCAAAAAGAGTGAAATGCCACTCGAGAAGGAGCTGACAGACAGACACAGAAAGAGTGAATTTGTACTATTTTGGAATGGTTGTGTAAGTGAAAACGCACATTTCATCATTCTTTTTGGAGTAATTTACATAGAGTTGACTCTTTTTTTACACTTAAAGAGTAAATGCTGAAAATGACATTTTGGCGTGTCAAACGGAAGATCTAATTTGTCCAAATCTGAGCAATGTTAATTTGACCCGGCCGTATAGGCCTACCCTGCAACAACCTCTGTATCATGTGTTCTGATGACTCTGTAAAATAAAGAAACATTGGATAGGCCTATGGGGCAAACTATCCTATCAACATTGCTGGAATCTTTATGCTTAGTAAAGCAATTAACTACTTTGAAATCAATGGAACCTTTCCAAGAGTAAAACACAATCCTAAATTATCTGAACCTTTACATTACACCATAAACATGATAAACACACAAGTTTCAAGTTTTATTTAGATTCTTTAGAAATCCCGTCAGGGATGTACAAGGATACACAAGACATAGTATAAAAACAAACTAGCTACTTAACATGCAATACAAAAATAACTTATGATGTCATGGTAAATATTGAGTTATAACGACTCCAAATAAAGTTTTTAACAAATATATATACAATGTCATGAATGTAGAAGGAATGTAAAACAAATTGATGAAATGAAAAGATCTACTTAAAGCTGTCAATGATGCAGTTGGTAAAAATTAGCAAGATTTTTCATTTCCTAAATTTTGGAAGTTGTAAATAGTTGTTCCATTTTAAGAGCATTCGCACCTTTGGTATAATATGGTCTTACATATTTTACCCTGAGTTATATAGTTAAAGTGATTACAAATGAAGATGAAGTGAAATTAATCACCAATGTCGTTATTGCACAGGGTGCAGATCCTGTTATCCCTATCGATATTCTTAAATCTACCAGTAACTATTGGAATTTTAGTACAGCTAGTTCTATATTTACATAGGTTAATTGCTTTTACAATAGGGAAATTAATCAAGTAGTTTTCAAATCCATGGTTGGTTTTAAAAATGCGATAATTAGAACAAGTGTTTGAATTTTTAATATCCGAGAGCCAGGATTGTATGAACAAACATGTGAAAATCCACTATTGTTATGGATGCTTTTAACCAATAAAATCCATTAAGAGTTAAATATGTTCTTAGCATTAAGCGAGTATATAAGTCTATACATGATACTAGAGTTTCTAATTAAGTTATTAGTAACTAATCTACTCCAAACATTTATTAGTCTATTATTAATATAAACACTAATAGGAAATCTACCTAGTTCACCATTTTGGATTGGCATATTAATAACGAAAATATAAAATGTGAGTGTTTTGGTGCAAAAGTAATCTCCAACTTAGACCATAATCTAGGCTTTTAAGATGTTCGTTTTTGGATTCAGAATAAGTTTTAGGACATACTGTTGATTCCCGTTGAGGTAAAAAGGTCGAATGTTAATCTAGCACTAGCGGGCACCAGCGCTTCGCGCTGGACCCGCTAGAAGATTTCACGGGAAATAAGTAAACAAAGCGTAAGAAAATTTGATACAATAATACCAAGAACATGTCCTAGATGCATACATAATCCAGACGGGGCCCTAAATAATCCGAATATCGCAGGTGCTTTTGATAATCCAGGTATACATGGATAGGCCTACGTTTATGTTTGTGTTTCCAGATACATACGTAGGCCTCCCATAAACCTGAAATGCAGGTACCCTTTGTCCCATTATATCCAGGGACCCCATAGGCCTAAGCCCAACCCCCTAATCCAGTTACCCCAGGTGCCCTTAATAATGCACCGGATACCACATAATCAAGGTAGGCCCACTGCAGTGTGCCGTTATCTCGAGATACCCAGGTGCCCTTACTTTATCATAGTCAAGTAAATTAAACGCGGGTGCCAAAGATAGCGGGCAGTAAAGGTCATATCACAATAGGCAGAGGTGAGCAATATCAAAGCGTTATAAATGTTTATATAAATATTAAGAGTATGTCCTTAAATAATTCAGGTACTCTTGATATAATGTAAAGTGCCCTTGATATAATGTAAGTGACATGGTGCCCTTAATACACCATGAGCATAGGCCCAATGAGCTCTTAATTAATACAGCAACCCATGTTCCTAATCCAAGTAGGCCTACTCCATCAACGTGTTCTTAATACCCCCAGTTATTATCTCCTGTCAGCGCATGTCTCTACCTATTTTGTACCCCAAATAATAAAAAGTTGAATTTTAATGTCAAAATTGAAAGTTACTTAAAATTAGCTTTTAAATGCCTCCCTCGATTCTTTTATTGCCCTGTCATCCCGTTTTCCTCCTTTAACATTTTGGTGATGGTGTCGCCACTGGCCATGCACATACAGTATCCAGGTAATTCAGTAGGCCTACGTTCTGAGCGTTATAGTTTTATAGTCGGTCGTTTAGTTTTATGGTAGCGGAGTCTATCATCAAGATTACTTGCACCATTCCACGCTTGTACTATGAGCACAATGTGTGCCATCCGGGTTTTGTTTGGCCTATTTACATTAAATACATTATTCCTCCAATAGGCATGTGGGGCCTTAACCATGTTAACGTATAGTAGGCCTATGTAGTCCCTTTGTCATGGTGGCCCACCTGCGCATAAGTATATCCAGGTAATTTGAGACTCATTTTATAGTGAACCCCATAATCCAGATACCACGGATGCCCTTAATAATCCAGACACTCTTTAATAATCATGATAATGTACCACACGCTCCGTTTATCCAGATGCCCCATGTGCCCTTATATCCAGATTGATTATCAAGTAAGGGAAGTGCGGAGAGGAGGAGGTGGCTTAGGGTACACTATAGAAAAAAGGGTGCTTCAGAAGGGTTCTTGGCTGTCCCGTATATGGTTTAAAAGTTCTTTGATTTTAAAGGCCCCAAAAGGTTCTGTTGAGAACCTTTAGAGGTTCTAAAGACCAATGTTTGCCCATATTTTGAACCTTAAAATGGTTCTTTTTGGAACCTTTTAAGGTGATATAAAGGGTTCCATACGGGACAGCCAATAACCCCTGAAGCCTGCAGCATCCTTTTACTAAGAGTGTACGAACCATAGATTTAAAAATAATTCTGTGGTACGGACTGCCTGCTTTCACCCTGCCACGTTACAATGTGCAGTTTGCGCCACAAACGCGTACACTTTGTATGCGTCATTACGTGTGCGCCGAATCGCGCGCGCCATGATAAACGCAGCCGCGCAGCTTCAACATAACTTGGTTGTTATGGTACCGCCACAGTTTCTTTATCGTTAGCAAACTACGCGTTCATCTATGTTACTAATGCGAAAGTGTCACTTTAAGATCTGTGTAAGAGTTTTTATTTACATTTAGAAAATGTCGTAAAATAATGTTATTTGTCGGACGCTTAGTCACGTATAAATGCTTGTACTCATGCGATCTTTAAGAATAACAAACGGCCGCATATACAGAAATGTAGCTATATCCCTGATGAAAATATTTTGGGTGAAGACCATATGTCATCACTCACTCCAAAAACCACAATTTTTGCCCGAACAGTAGCTACCCGAGTAAAAGAAATTCAACATTTCGGATTATCATCTGTGATCCTTTTTCTGCGCATGTCTGAAAACGGGAAAATACTGGCATTGAACTATCTAATTAGCTCGTCTATTAGAGGCGCAATTACCACGCTTTTTCAATTGAAGAGGGACGCGAGTGTAAAATTATTATTGAACTATCTAATCAGGCGAGGGACCGAAAATTAGTATCTTACTATAAATCTGGAAACGGTGTGTGTTTGTGTGTTTGTGTGTGTGTTTATTTGTGTGTTTGTTATCCTTATTTCTCCGTTAGATGTGATCAAAGTGGCGCCTAATTCGCATGAAAGATAGAGGAAATAACGGGAAGGGTGTTAAAGTTTATTTCAGTGAAATTGATTAACAATTCGCTCCAAAAACAGCAAAAAACCTCTCAGATTTGGCTCATAAATGCCACTAGAATTGAACAACATTGTGCGTTGCGCGTACTACAGCGTAATCTTACCGTGGTAACGCGTCGCGTTCATGTTTGCGCAAGGTCTCACTGCCGCGGCACACGCACCCCTACACAAGGCGCAGAAGCCACACGGGAAATGGTTACAGGCCTGTGTACAGTGTCATGTTGGGGGAGAGGGCGGGGTGGGGGGGGGGGGGAGGGGGGAGGGGGGGGAGGGGGGTGTAAAACCACGGGAAATGGTTTAGGATAGGCTTAGGGTTATAATGGTACAATTAGCGTTTTGCGGGGGTTAATGAAACAACCTGATTTCTTTACTTTAACAACAATCTAAGGGATTATAAATCAAACTGGTTGGGGTGTGTGCATGGGAGGGGGGAAAAACCACGGGAAATGTTTTAGGATAGGGTTAAGAGTTAATGAAGTAGCCGCGGGAAATGGTTGGTTGGTGTAGTTGCAGTGGGGGTGGGGGGGGGGGGGCGATTGTAGGGGGGTTATGTGGTTTTAACTGTACCGAGGGTTAACTTGATGCGGTTTGAGAGGTTTTATATAGGGGTTAATAAAGTAGCTACGGTAAATGGTTTAGGAGGGATATGGTTATAAATCAACCTGATTGGGGGTGGGGGGTTGCGGGTTTATAATGCCGTTAGGAGGGACTATGGTTATAAATCAACCTGGTTTGGGGGCGTTGTAGGGGGGTTTATGTGGTTTCAGAGGTAGGTAATATGGCATAACCATCTAGCGGATGAAGTAGCCGCGGGAAATGGTTAGGAGAGTTATGATTATAAATCCACCTCGGGTTGGTGTAGTTGCAGTGTGGGGGGGGGGGGGGGCGGTTGTATGGGGTTTATGTGGTTTTAAAAGTACCGAGGGTTAACTTGATGCTGTTTGAGAGGTATACAGGGTTAACAAAGTAGCCACGGTAAATGGTTTAGGAGGGACATGGTTATACATCAACCTGATTCTGATTCTGATTGGGGGGGGGGGGGTTATAGGGGGTTTATAATGCCTTTAGAAGGATATGGTTATAAATCAACCTGGTTTATGGGTGTTGAAGGGGGTTTATGTGGTTTCAGAGGTAGTTAATGTGAACCATCTAGCGGGGACCCGAGCGTAGCGAGGGTACGCCGCTAGTCTTACTATAAATCTGGAAACGGTGTGTGTTTGTGTGTTTGTTTGTTTGTGTGTTTGTGTGTTTGTTATCCTTATTTCTCCGTTAGTTGTGATCAAAGTGGCGCCTAATTTGCATGAAAGATAGAGGAAATGACGGGAAGGGTGTTAAAGTTTATTTCAGTGAAATTGGTTAACAATTGGCTCCAAAAACAGCAAAAAACCTCTCAGATTTGGCTCATAAATGCCACTAGAATTGAACAACATTGTGCGTTGCGCGTACTACTACAGCGTAATCTTACCGTGGTAACGCGTCGCGTGCATGTCATTGCGCAAGGTCTCACTGCCGCGGCACACGCACCCTTACACATGGCGCAGAAGCCACACGGGAAATGGTTACAGGCCTGTGTACAGCCTGTCATGTTGGGGGAGGGGGGGGGGGGGGCGGTGTAAAACCACGGGAAATGGTTTAGGATAGGCCTAGGGTTATAATGGTACAATTAGCGTTTTGCGGGGGTTAATGAAGCAACCTGATTTCTTTACTTTAACAACAATCTAAGGGATTATAAATCAAACTGGTTTGGGTGTGTGCATGGGAGGGGGGAAAAACCACGGGAAATGTTTTAGGATAGGGTTAAGAGTTAATGAAGTAGCCGCGGGAAATGGTTGGTTGGTGTAGTTGCAGTGGGGGGGGGGGGGGGGGGCGATTGTAGGGGGTTTAAGTGGTTTTAAATGTACCGAGGGTTAATTTGATGCGGTTTGAGAGGTTTTATATAGGGGTTAATAAAGTAGCTACGGTAAATGGTTTAGGAGGGATTGGGGGTGGGGGTTGCGGGTTTATAATGCCGTTAGGAGGGATATGGTTATAAATCAACCTGGTTTGGGGGTGTTGTAGGGGGTTTATGTGGTTTCAGAGGTAGGTAATATGGCATAACCATCTAGCGGATGAAGTAGCCGCGGGAAATGGTTAGGAGGGTTATGATTATAAATCCACCTGGTTGGTGTAGTTGCAGTGGGGGGTGGGGGGGGGGGGGGTTGTATGGGGTTTATGTGGTTTTAAAAGTACCGAGGGTTAACTTGATGCTGTTTGAGAGGTATACAGGGTTAATAAAGTAGCCACGGTGAATGGTTTAGGAGGGACATGGTTATGAATCGACCTGATTCTGATTCTGATTGGGGGGGGGGGGCGGTTATAGGGGGTTTATAATGCCTTTAGAAGGGATATGGTTATAAATCAACCTGGTTTAGGGGGTGTTGTAGGGGGGTTATGTGGTTTCAGAGGTAGTTAATGTGAACCATCTAGCGGGGACCCGAGCGTAGCGAGGGTACGCCGCTAGTATAGATAACGACACAATTTTTTTCTTCTTTTTTCTATTTTTTCTTCAAAAAGAGCGTATTTGAGTGTTTTTACCCTCTTCAAAAAACAAACAAACAAAACATAGTTCACCATATACCATACAGTTGGGAGTGGAGTTGTTAATGTGGAGGATATATTTGCAAAATGTTAGATAAAGTTTCTCAATAATTGCATAGTTTTCGTACCCCCAAATTTCACATCCATAGAGCAGAATTGGTACAAGTGTGTCAAAAAGATGCAATTGAATATCAACGGGAAGATTAAGCTTTCTGGCTTTAGTAATCAGAGCATACATAGCTTTAGTGCCTTGATCACAAAGGTTCTTTTTGGCTTTATTAAAGTTACCATTGTAGTTGAAAATGATGCCAAGGTATTTGTACTCAAAAACAACATCCACCGTGTTATTATTGAAAGTAAATTTCGGTAAATTTCTAAGTTTGCCTCTAGAAAATATTAACACATGATTTAGCCTTACTGTACAGGTTACGTATAATTATAAGTATCTTGCCATTAATACCATAGGAGATAAGCTTATTCCAAAGTTTATTTCTATTAATTGTATCAAAAGCTTTCTTATATTCAATAAAGGTTCAAAAGAGCTTTGTTTTCTTAAACTGTGTGTAAATGTCGATAATACATTTTAGAGAGAAAATATGATCACTTGTAGAATAGTTATGTCTAAAGCCTGCTTGGTTTTCACTTAGAATACTAAAATCATCCAAATACTCTGTAAGTCTATTATTAATAACTGAGGTAAACAGTTTACTCAGACAACTAAGAATTGAGATACCTCTATAGTTACCTGGGTCTTCCGCAGAGCCATTTTTTTTAAAAATTGGGGTAATAATACCAATTCCCCAGTCATAAGGGGCGATACCTACATTAATAATGATATTGAAAAGTGTCATGATAAGTGGTGCTGTAATGTCAGATGTGTCAATAATGAATTCATTTGCAATACCATCAATTCCACAGGCTTTATTTCGTTTAAGTTTTTTTATAGCCTTATTGATTTCATTGAGTTTAAATTTATCGTTTAATGGGTTATCATGTGAAAGAGCATGATCAGGTAGGTCAACATTAGGTTCCGAATAGCAGGCGCGGATACAGGGGGGGCACGACGGGCCCGGGCCCGCCCCCCTCTACCAAAAAAAAAAAGGGGAAAAAAAAAAAAAAAAAAAAAAGAAAGGAAAAAAAAAAGAAAGAGGAAGATGGGGGGGGGGGCACATCACCCCTCAGACTCCCCCTATTCGAGCTTTTAAATAATCTATACTTAAATTAAGAAAAAATCAGTATATATGCTCTTTCTTGCATTGATAACAAATATATATTGATTGGAAATGAAGAGGTGGCTTTTCGATAAAATGTTGGTCAAAAGTATACACCAGATCGCAACAAATGAGTTAGAAAATTGAAAATGTTTCTACTTCTGAGCTGAGGGGGCATCCCCCCTCAGACTCCCCCTTCTTCAAGCTTTCACATAATTTATACTTAAATCCAAAATATATCAGTATAATTTGCTCAACTTCTTTCGTGCATTGATAAAAAAACAAAATATTTATTGGAAATGAAGAGGTGGCTTTTCGATAAAATGTTGGTCAAAAGTATACACCAGATCGCACCAAATGAGTTCGAAAATTGAAAAAAATTCTACTTCTGAGGGGGGCACATCCCCCCTCAGACTCCCCCCTGATCGAGCTTTCAAATAATTTATACTTAAATCAAAAATATATCAGATAATATGCTCAACTTCTTTCGTGCATTGATCAAAAAACAACATATTTATTGGAAATGAAGAGGTGGCTTTTCGATAAAATGTTGGTCAAAAGTATACACCAGATCGCACCAAATGAGTTTGAAAATTGAACATTTTTCTACTTATGAGGGGGGCACATCCCCCCTCAGACACCCCCCTGTCCGAGCATAGCTCGGAGGGCGGTGCTGCGCACCGCTTGGATGGTACCGGCAACATTTCATTTTTTGGGCCTCCCCCCTAAAGTTTTCCTGGATCCGCCACTGCCGAATAGTTATTAAGATTCTTAAAGTGATCAACCAAGTCAATGAAATTAGCTTTAATCTCATTATTATTATGTTTAGTGTTAAGAAGTTTCCAGTATTCTTTAGGGTTAATTAATTTACATGTACGCAGTTTAAGATTTAGATTATTGTAATAATCTTTACGGCTTACGTTTAGTTGTTTTTTTGTATTGTTTACCTAGATTCGTCATAGTAGCTTTGTTATAAGTTGATTTATTAGTGTTGCATTTATTTTTTGCATTTCGATATTTATTTCTTGAAATTAAACATTTAGTATTAAACCATGGTTTTTTGAAGTTAGCACTACTTGGATTATATTTAGGACTAGGTTTATTATAACAGCCTGACTTTTTCGCAGAATTAGTTAACCATGTTAACAGAACCAAGTCCAACTTGGCTATAAGCCAACTTTAAAACAGGAGAATGTCTACATACTGCCCCCATTATTTTGCTTAACGGTAAAATCCGTAACTCTAACTGGCAACATAGAGGACGCTATACCCTTTTCACAACATTCCTCAGATGATGGCGGACATGGAAAAGCCACTACATAATATTTAAGGGGTTTTGTACCATTTGTCAACATTATGAGCATATTATTGCAAATCAATTATGAGCATATTGCAAATCAATAGGACAGCAATTGACCATTTTAATTAGGCAATGATGATTTACTCAGTTTGTATAGAGATAATAATTAGGCTTCACAGTGGACTATACCTGAGAGTTTATTTTTGTTTGGACATAATAATTAAGGGATCAAAAACGTCCCACAATTTAGTAGCCACAGAGGGTGTACTACTATGGAGGAGTAAAATTAGTTTAATTGTTGATTTTATCGGATGTAGCTGTAGTGAAATGGTAAGAAAATCCTGAATTAGAGTTTTTACTTTTGCAAGAATTGTAAGTCCATGTCCAGTGTGTAATCCTTTGCCACGATAGCTAGAGGGACTGGGTTAGAGACCATGTATTTGTATGTCTTTGTTAATTTCATAAACGCCAGGCCATCTAAGTCTTCATTTTATTTGTTGAAAAAATACAGATTAACAAAATAACAAATTCAAATGTGGTTTTAAAGAAAAGCATGCTGGTTTTATTAAAATTAATCCAAGAATAGATTAAATGGAGAATGTTCTTTTGTGGTACACTTTTCAAAAAGTTGTGATTAGATATAAGATGAAATGATTGATGAATGTATACCAATGGTTGATAAATGAATACAATTAAATGGTTCATAAATGAATGCAAATGCGGAAGAAGAAAAAAATGATATCTTGAAATATCAATACAAGTAACAATCATGATCAAAGTGATTTACAAAAAAATACTCCTAATAAAGCTACGGTCAATTAATTTGTATGCACCACAGATGAGCTGCTATCAACTATTTGTATGACACAAATCAACCTCTACTGGCAAAGTGTATATCACAGATCAGCTGCATTTATCCATTTGTATATATCACAAGTTGTATATGTATATAGCAGTGACTTGCAGTCAGCAAGTTGTATGTGCGTGTAACAAAATACGATATCAAAGATGAGCTGCAGAATGCAAACATATCGTCGCTGTTCTGACATACCGGCACATCACAACAGAAATAAGTAAAGAGATGTGCCGGTATGTCAGAACAGCGACGATATAAATGGGCAAGTTTGAGTTGTAGTTGGCAAGTTGTTATGTATATTTCAGAAAAGCTGCACTCAGTAATGTGTACATCCCAGATCAGCTATATTAAGCAATTGTAGAGCTAAGATCAGCTGCACTTCACAAAATCTGACGTTTTATGTCACATCCCAGATCAGCTATATTAAGCAATTGTAGAGCTAAGATCAGCTGCACTTCACAAAATCTGACGTTTTATGTCACAGGTGAGCTGCATTCAGTAATTTCTATGTCACCTATTTGGCAAGCTGTATGTCACACGCCTGATATTGACAGCTTGCACAATACATGCAGACGATAAATTGTCATCTGTAGTTGGCAAGTTGTATATTACAGATAAGCAGTGTTCAGCCAGTTGTTGGTCACTTAAGCTATATTAAGCAAGTTGTTTATCATAGATCAGCTAAACCTGAGAACAAGATACTTGTCACAGATGAGCTGCATGTAGCCATTATATGCCACAGATTGTCTGCAGTTAACCAATAGAGACCTTCCATGTTTCAGATTAGCGGCCATCTTGGCGGTAACCCTATCTTTTGGCTAGAATGCACATTATTTTTCCAAGTAATCTTTACATTTCAAGTAAAGGTTATACTGATTTTGCGGTCATTCACCAGGTTTAATTGAATGGGGAGGGCTGCGGGTCCGAACCTTGTTGCAAACACCTTTGTGTTGACAGCTAATCCAAGACATGGAAGGAGTCTATTCAATATCACATATCACCTACAGTATGTAGCTGCAGTCAACGGATCAACTGGGCATCACACAATTGGTTAAAATGGTGGAGATTTTCTGATGAAAAAAAAATCCTGAATACAATTAGGTTGTTTTGTATGAATACCTATCTTAGATATGGCACAATTGGTTCATCTTGCCATATCCTTCCACCAGTGAGCCTCAACATTACGAGGATTGCCACCATGTGGACACTTTAGCCTGATTGGATCTAAATTCTGCAACCTGTCTCTTGATAGCTACTGCCGACTCTAAATCTGCACTGACAAGTGGTTCATCAATGATGGGGTCAGAACAGATCCTGCTCAGATGGGTTTCAATGGCATGTCTTTCATAGACATGACCATGTGGAGTCTGGACTGGATCCACAAAGAGTTGCTTGGTTAGGGGGCAGACCAGGATGGATGGCAGTGGTCGTGCTGGTAGGGTGGAATCACCGAGAAGTGTCTGAAATAACATCAATTAAAACATGTCAGAGTATGTATATTTTATATCATTTTGACATACTATTTAAGACATATCTACTTAGAATTTCATGCATTGGTCAATATAATAAGACCTTATAAGTGCATCTTGTTTCTCAAGAAATGATTAAAAACATAGGCCTACTGTACCAATATTGATACCATAAACAAGATAGTTAAATTATGGGTTCATTAACCTGATAGGTAACAACATATAGCAATACAGTACTTTGATGTATATTTGGGTTTTTACATAACAACGTTTCCTACCTTTTCACACTGCTCTAGAGATTCACTTGCATGTTTCTTTGTCCACGCTTTGGCTTTTGAATTATACAATTTCTTGCTGGTAAAATACTCTTCTGCCAGTACCCTGTAACAGCGAATGAAAATAACAAGTAAATAGACATATCTCTTATAATGCAGTTGGTGCCAAACTGTCGATATTGAGGGTCAAGTTATGGTTGAAAGAGATATTTTACAGACTAAAAATGTGAAATCAGCATTATCATTTAGCATCAACTTACAAAATGTCAATGTTCTAACATTTATTTCTGGAATATTGCTATCTAAATATGGATTTTTACTTTCAATATTTCTAAAAATGATTAAATAATTAGTTGATTTGTCAAGATCAGAGATAATAAAGCTCAGAGATAATAAAGCTTACATTTTTGTTGACAGTTTCTCCAATCAACCACTCAGCTTTGTGAAAACTGGTGAAAACTAGAGAGCTGGACCATCAGTCAGTCCATCGATAGGTTGATTGACAAAACTGTCAATAAAATGTAAGTCTTCCAGCTTATTTTCTCTGATCTCATTCAGTGCTTTCTAAGCCAAAAAGTGCAAGTTCTTAAAGGTATATATGTGATCTTTCCAGGGAACGCCCTCAACATCGAAAAAAAAAATTGAAAGCAGATTTTCTTGCAGATTTACATTTCTGCTCATAAATCGTACATACATTCCAAGTTACAGGGCGATAAGGTTCTTAATTACTTCAAAATCATGGTTTTAGAGTGAAAATAAACTGTCGGATTACCACGACAGTTTATATTTTCACTATAAATTCACTCTAAACCATGATTTTGAGGTAATTAGGAACCATATCGCTCTGTAACTTGGAATGTATGTACAATTTATGATCAGAAATGTAAATCTGCAAGAAAATCTACTTTCTAAAAAAAATCATGAATAGAGGGTGCTCTCTGGAAAAGATCACATAATATGCCTTTAACTGATATTTGTGAAAAAGCTTGAAAAAGAATTTATTCTTAATGTCCCTTATTTCATCTTTTATTTTAAGCACTTACCCATCCAAGGGATCTCTAGGTTCGGGAGTCATCAACAGTCCATATACACAGCCTAGTATAGTCTTCATACTGGCGTCCGATGTGTAATTCCTATCAAACACACTATGGCATATACGACCAATACTGTTGATGTTACAGTGGTATATCTGATTGATGAAAGGAGTTAAGGTCAATTAAATATGTGAAATTATATATACTTTGAAGAAATATTGGATGCTTCTAAATACATATTTGGAAGCACATTATGTTGGTTGCATTACATAGGCTGGTATCATGACCCGGATCCACATCACATAGGAATGTACTGTGGTCACAATTTGTTATCAGTAAGTAGCTAACAATGACTACCAGCTAAGACTTTTAAGAAGAGCATGAATCATTCATCATTATCACAACACTTAGGTGATATCTATGAACTCCAGCTGAAGACCAATTGTTTACCTTTAGTTTGACAAACGTTCATTCGATGGCTGTTGGGTTTGAAGCCGATAGAAGGCCTCTGGTAGGTTAATTGCTGGATTTGCAACAGATGGACTCTTTAATAGAATTAGCAGAATTAGATGATATTGAACCAGATTTAATCATTCTAATTGATGAAAACTTACTTATTTATTTATTTATAAAACTTAATCGTTGATTTATAACGTTGTAGAAATTACGCACATGAGTATCTTCAATAATCCTTTTAGAAACAGTATCAATTTAGCACAATAATAAAGTAACCTTTATTGGAATTACAGTACTTGTACATTTTTAATCAATAATGTCCTCAACACCATGATTAGAATTATATCTGTGACTATCAATCAATGATTTTGGACTTATAAAAAGAAAATCGCAATTAACTGCAATTGATTTATGCACAAAAATACTCATGAAATTAAAACACCAAATAAAAACAAAGCAACAACAAAAGGTGGCGCTACTTATATAATATTAGTAGTACAGACAGGGTCAGAACGCATAGCTATTTTATATCACACTTAGTATAAATAAGAAATTGATATTCTTTGAATTCTTTCACTTCAAGTGCAAATATTTGACATACAGTAATTATACTCTATCACCACAAATGTATAAGGTACTCACACACACAAAAGAAGCATACAATCTGCATGTACATATCTGCTTCCTGATTGGCTAGAATCTCATTGATAAAGGATACAGGTGTCAGAAATCTGACCTCGGGCGAACCAATAGGATAGTTGTCTGGGAATTCGACATAGAGTGAGAACACTCCTCCTTCATATGGAGTATCCACAGCACCAACCAGCAGTAGTCGCCAGAATCCAATGCTGTATAAAATGATACACAATAAAGTTATGAAAATCAGATCTGAGGTGGTCCTATGGATAGAGAGAATACACCGGTCTATGGTTGTCCCGGAGGATCACTCGGCATAATCACAGCTATGCATCCACATTATATTCATAAATAGTGTCAAAAGGGGTGATGATTTCACATCATGGTGTTGTTGATATTGTTTTGAAAAAGGGATGCTTTTAAAAATTCTCTATTGATGTTTAGTGCGATAATATCGTACATAAAGAAATTATTATATTTTATTATCACTGAGTAACGTAAGTCCGATAGTACACCTTTTTAATCAAGAACCGCTATTCTGAATGATGCGGTATTCCAGGTATCGGAGATTCCCCTTATCAACCTGTCAATCAAAGTTTTTATGTTTTGTGTAATATGGACCAATCAGGCTACGGTTCATATTGCTGTCATTAACTGTTTATTATTATTGTCCAATCACAGCACAGAGAAGAGATTTAGGCGTGCCTTACGATAAAATGAAATTTACGAATGGTATTTAAAATCTGTTCATCATTAAATTCTCTGTGAGAAAAAAGTCACACATAAAACTGACTAATTACAAATCAAAATTCAATGTCATTTGAAGCAATATTTTTTTACTAAATAAATCAAATATAAACAGAAGGAACTGTTTCCTATTGATTACTCTCGATTTAATTTCAGAGTAATCTAATCACTTGAAAGCACCGCCCGGTTACTCAACTCTCATATTTAGGGGATATAATTGGAATTGTGACTGTAATGGAGAACAAAATATGATATTTTACAAATATGACTCTTACTTGTCTTCAGACGGATATACAGAGAAGGCTGAATGCGGATCTCTTGCCAAGGCAGATAACTCACGCAGGATATGCTTCATCCTGTCAATGGATTTATGTAGACCTAATAAACCTATAACAAATATGACTCTTACTTGTCTTCAGATGGATATACAGAGAAGGCTGAATGCGGATCTCTTGCCAAGGCAGATAACTCACGCAGGATACGCTTTTTCCTGTCAATGGATTTATGTAGACTTAATAAACCTATAACAAATATGACTCTTACTTGTCTTCAGATGGATATACAGAAAAGGCTGGATGCGGATCTCTTGCCAATGCAGATAACTCACGCAGGATACGCTTTGTCCTGTCAACAGATTTCAAGGCTGGTGGAGTCTTGTCATTAGCTGCTTTGTATAGAAAGCTGCAAAGAGAAACAAAAGCAACCATACTTAAAGAATACCAGTGGCCACTGGCCATCCCTGTATATTTTATCTTTCGTTTCACACGAGAACAGGGATGGAAATAAGACCCGCCCGCCCGCCCATAGCGGGTAACTTTCGTGTCGGGCGGGTGAAGATGCAAAGGTACCCGTCTGACTGGCGGGTAACATTTTTGAAGCTCAAAGTGTATTATTTTAAGTATTAACAGTATCATTTCATCGTCAGACCGTGTGTCATGATAGAGGAGATCGGGTTGATAGGCGATTAAAGAGAGTATTGGATTGATGAACATGATGAATATACGAGGAGCTGTAACGGGCTAGGGTTACAGTGGTACATCATACAATAAAGACAAAAACATGTAATTGTAGTATAAAAGTACTCTTGCTCTTAATTGTTTTCTGCAAAATATTATATAAAAAAAACCTTGGGCTGGTGGAATTTTTGTCGGGCAGGTAAATTCTGTGAGTTACCTGCCCGACTGGCTATTTGGAAAAAATCTGAAGTTCCACCACTGCACAAGAAATATATAAAATAAATAATAGCAATCAAACCAGCACCTGGATTGCACTTACTTATTATTATGTCACAGGATAAATGAAATCTCTTATCTCTTTTGGGGGAAAATTGACCCATATGAAAGCACACAAATCAAAAATTTCCTCATTGATACAAAGCTATCTGAAATTGTCCTCCAACCTGAAAGATATGCTTTGAAAGAAATCCCAACATGAGTGTCAACACTAGGTCATACTGGTAAAATCTTAATTTCAAAAAGATTTTTTGTGTGCAGTGCAGCATGCTTAGCATCACTATAGTACCAACATGGCTTTCCTCAAACTATGCCAAAGATGTGCTGAAGTAAATATAAGTTAAAAGGTTGTCTGACTTCTAACTTCTAATATGTGGTACAGATATGCATTACTTGGCCACATTCATGAAATCAAGTTGAATCCCAACTAAAACTTACATCATATGTTTTATTCAACAACAAAAAGAAGAATCTTTAAAGGCAAAGACCACTTCGACAGTTCACCCTGGGTGAACTAGCTTACACCTGTTCATTTGGTGACAGATGAAATAGAGTTAAGATGGAGAAATCTCAACCTTGAGATATTCCCAAAGGATCTGTCTGGTAAGGGTTTAAAGAAAAACAAGAGGACTGAATTGAAGTCACATCAGTTGAACTACTTGCAGCATTTTCTTAAAGACCCTCGTTTAAGACCATTATAAGCCTTTCATTGCAATGTAATGTCAATGAGAACCAGTGGACACTGGTGACAGAAACCAGTGGTCGTGTGATGAAAGTGAAGCATGCTGGTGTTGCTCAAGATATCTTCTTTGGGTACATATCTTAGCTGGTTGCATCCACTACTTACGAATAGGCATGTGCTGCAGGCTTCTTGATTTCTATAGGTGTACTGTGCTCCACTTGTGTTGCATAGGGTATGTCATCAAATGTATACAACTCTTCCTGTTTGAAAGAAAATATTCTATGATAAATATTGATCATGATCGGAAAGTAAATTTATAAGCATCAGGTGTTGGATTCGCAAAACACCAAATATGCAACTAGAGTCCTTTTGCTTTCACAAGAGAGGGATGTCAGTCATGTCACTTTATAAGTACAGCTTTCAATTCATACATCACTATCATCATCCTTTGGTTGCAGGGTAGGCGCCCACAAGATTTGTCCATGCACAGCAGATTCTAGTTCTAGAATCATGTTTACATCATCCCTAGGTTAAATATGATGCATATGGATAACCAGGTCTCCTTTGGCCATGTGTCAGAATGTGGATGGCATAATTTTTAGGACTAGGAAGATCTTAGGATGGCTTGCCCATTTCTTATTATTATGTAAAATATGAAATATTCGGCTTTTATACGATGTCTCGAGGATTCGGGTGGAGAGATGGAATCCCACCCGTTCATCATGATCAACAAACTAATTAATATCGATGATAGAAAACATGATTAAAAGTACTATAGTGAATTTTTGATGATTACTGATGATTACATGCTGTTGAGAAGACTCTGGTGTTAGTACTGACTTCATAATTGGTGATGATTCGTTGATTAAAAACAATTGTTGACAGCAAATTACGACACAATATTATTAATACGGAATCATTTTAATTAACCACATCTTTTGACATGATACTTTGAGAGGGCGCTATCTTGACCTTTATGCTCATGACAGCAGGGAAGGGACAAGACAACCAATTTTATCACATAAATATGTATGCAACATTATATTCCAATAAGTCAATAATGTAATAATACCTACCATTGACCAAACTCTCTTTTGTATCTGTGTAGACTGTTTGCGACTCCTGATGGATAGTACATGCAACGTTATATTCCAATAAGTCAATAATGTAATAATACCTACCATTGACCAAACTCTCTTTTGTATCTGTGTAGACTGTTTGCGACTCCTGATGGATAGTACATGCAACGTTATATTCCAATAAGTCAATAATGTAATACTACCTACCATTGACCAAACTCTCTTTTGTATCTGTGTAGACTGTTTGCGACTCCTGATGGATAGTACATGCAACGTTATATTCCAATAAGTCAATAATGTAATACTACCTACCATTGACCAAACTCTCTTTTGTATCTGTGTAGACTGTTTGCGACTCCTGATGGATAGTACATGCAACGTTATATTCCAATAAGTCAATAATGTAATACTACCTACCATTGACCAAACTCTCTTTTGTATCTGTGTAGACTGTTTGCGACTCCTGATGGATAGTACATGCAACGTTATATTCCAATAAGTCAATAATGTAATAATACCTACCATTGACCAAACTCTCTTTTGTATCTGTGTAGACTGTTTGCGACTCCTGATGGATAGTACATGCAACGTTATATTCCAATAAGTCAATAATGTAATACTACCTACCATTGACCAAACTCTCTTTTGTATCTGTGTAGACTGTTTACCTACCATTGACCAAACTCTCTTTTGTATCTGTGTAGACTGTTTGCGACTCCTGATGGATAGTACATGCAACGTTATATTCCAATAAGTCAATAATGTAATACTACCTACCATTGACCAAACTCTCTTTTGTATCTGGGTAGATTGTTTGCGACTCCTGATGGATAGTACATGCAACGTTATATTCCAATAAGTCAATAATGTAATACTACCTACCATTGACCAAACTCTCTTTTGTATCTGTGTAGACTGTTTACCTACCATTGACCAAACTCTCTTTTGTATTTGTGTAGACTGTTTACCTACCATTGACCAAACTCTCTTTTGTATCTGTGTAGACTGTTTGCGACTCCTGATGTATAGTACATGCAACGTTATATTCCAATAAGTCAATAATGTAATACTACCTACCATTGACCAAACTCTCTTTTGTATCTGTGTAGACTGTTTGCGACTCCTGATGGATAGTACATGCAGCGTTATATTCCAATAAGTCAATAATGTAATACTACCTACCATTGACCAAACTCTCTTTTGTATCTGTGTAGACTGTTTACCTACCATTGACCAAACTCTCTTTTGTATCTGTGTAGACTGTTTACCTATCATTGACCAAACTCTCTTTTGTATCTGTGTAGACTGTTTACGACTCCTGATGGATAGTACATGCAACGTTATATTCCAATAAGTCAATAATGTAATAATACCTACTATTGACCAAACTCTCTTTTGTATCTGTGTAGACTGTTTGCGACTCCTGATGGATAGTACATGCAACGTTATATTCCAATAAGTCAATAATGTAATACTACCTACCATTGACCAAACTCTCTTTTGTATCTGTGTAGACTGTTTGCGACTCCTGATGGATAGTACATGCAACGTTATATTCCAATAAGTCAATAATGTAATACTACCTACCATTGACCAAACTCTTTTTTGTATCTGTGTAGACTGTTTACGACTCCTGATGGATAGTACATGCAACGTTATATTCCAATAAGTCAATAATGTAATACTACCTACCATTGACCAAACTCTCTTTTGTATCTGTGTAGACTGTTTGCGACTCCTGATGGATAGTACATGCAACGTTATATTCCAATAAGTTAATAATGTAATACTACCTACCATTGACCAAACTCTTTTGTATTTGTGTAGACTGTTTGCGACTCCTGATGGATAGTACATGCAACGTTATATTCCAATAAGTCAATAATGTAATACTACCTACCATTGACCAAACTCTCTTTTGTATCTGTGTAGACAATAATGTAATACTACCTACCATTGACCAAACTCTCTTTTGTATCTGTGTAGACTGTTTGCGACTCCTGATGGATAGTACATGCAACGTTATATTCCAATAAGTCAATAATGTATAATACCTACCATTGACCAAACTCTCTTTTGTATCTGTGTAGACTGTTTGCGACTCCTGATGGATAGTACATGCAACGTTATATTCCAATAAGTCAATAATGTATAATACCTACCATTGACCAAACTCTCTTTTGTATCTGTGTAGACTGTTTGCGACTCCTGATGGATAGTACATGCAACGTTATATTCCAATAAGTCAATAATGTAATAATACCTACCATTGACCAAACTCTCTTTTGTATCTGTGTAGACTGTTTGCGACTCCTGATGGATAGTACATGCAACGTTATATTCCAATAAGTCAATAATGTAATAATACCTACCATTGACCAAACTCTCTTTTGTATCTGTGTAGACTGTTTGCGACTCCTGATGGATAGAACATGCAACGTTATATTCCAATAAGTCAATAATGTAATAATACCTACCATTGACCAAACTCTCTTTTGTATCTGTGTAGACTGTTTACGACTCCTGATGGATAGTACATGCAACGTTATATTCCAATAAGGCAACAATGTAATAATACCTACCATTGACCAAACTCTCTTTTGTATCTGTGTAGACTGTTTACCTACCATTGACCAAACTCTCTTTTGTATCTGTGTAGACTGTTTGCGACTTCTGATGGATAGTACATGCAACGTTATATTCCAATAAGTCAATAATGTAATAATACCTACCATTGACCAAACTCTCTTTTGTATCTGTGTAGACTGTTTACGACTCCTGATGGATAGTACATGCAACGTTATATTCCAATAAGTCAATAATGTAATACTACCTACCATTGACCAAACTCTCTTTTGTATCTGTGTAGACTGCTTGCGACTCCTGATGGATAGTACATGCAACGTTATATTCCAATAAGTCAATAATGTAATACTACCTACCATTGACCAAACTCTCTTTTGTATCTGTGTAGACTGTTTACCTACCATTGACCAAACTCTCTTTTGTATTTGTGTAGACTGTTTACCTACCATTGACCAAACTCTCTTTTGTATCTGTGTAGACTGTTTGCGACTCCTGATGTATAGTACATGCAACGTTATATTCCAATAAGTCAATAATGTAATACTACAGGGTGTCCCAAAAGTCTATGCACGACTTTGAAGCTTTGTATTTCACAAAATATAAGTCGTATTGAAAATATGAATACATATTTAGAAAGAGGAGATGTGGGAAATAATTTTGATACCAAACATTGGAGTAACATCTGTTTGTAATGCCACCCTAGAAGTGAAATATGTATTACTGCAAAAATGTAATTTTATACTTCGGAGGAATAAAGTTCATAAATCCATACCTATCGAGATTAACAAAAAGACGGGTAGAGTTGGTTACACGGAAAGTGATCCGTCAATTGTAATATTTAAAATTTTACATTACAGTGATCCCATCATAATGACAAACTATATCACACATATTTTTCGTTTCTATAGTGAAATCTAGTTTAAATGTTTTCCATTTATACAGAGACGTGTGCTAATGCAAAAACACAGACCTAAACAAATTGAATAACATAACAGAAAAGTGAACACACACATCACACAGCGAATATATCTCTTTGGACTTTTGGCTACTGCATGTCTTATGTCTATGACATCAATGTGACTTGTTGATCTTAACCAGTCTTTTTTCTACCACATCGAGACAAATCATGCACAGTTCCTGTGTTCAAAAATGTATCCACCAACTAAAGAATGGATATTCTTCCTGGTGCGCGTTTCACTTTAAAATGTTTTCTGAACTTTTATAAAGTAAGTTGAACTGTATTTGTTTCAGCGTAGAACCATACAATTTGTATTCGCTTATCTATGCTGTAAACCCTCTTGAATGAAGACTTTTGCTGTTGTCTACTTACGCCTATTTATGTTGTGAGTGACCGAGTTTAGTAATAACATTAATGTTGCAAGGTAAGCAGTGAACTGTGACTAATGCGCAACGTTGCTTTCATACCGTTAATTTATGCGCACCTGTTTTAGCAACAATGTGTGGTAGTTGGTATGGGTGGGTCTCACACGGCCAAAAACTTTCAACCAGTTTTATAATGTTGTGGGTTCACCAATAGGGTTATGTTTGGTATCAAAATATTTTCCCAAATCTCGTCTATCAAAATATGGTTAAATTTATACCATATGATTTATATTTTATGAGATATGACTCTTCAAAAACGTGCATAGACTTTTGGGACACCCTGTACCTACCATTGACCAAACTCTCTTTTGTATCTGTGTAGACTGTTTGCGACTCCTGATGGATAGTACATGCAGCGTTATATTCCAATAAGTCAATAATGTAATACTACCTACCATTGACCAAACTCTCTTTTGTATCTGTGTAGACTGTTTACCTACCATTGACCAAACTCTCTTTTGTATCTGTGTAGACTGTTTACCTACCATTGACCAAACTCTCTTTTGTATCTGTGTAGACTGTTTACGACTCCTGATGGATAGTACATGCAACGTTATATTCCAATAAGTCAATAATGTAATAATACCTACTATTGACCAAACTCTCTTTTGTATCTGTGTAGACTGTTTGCGACTCCTGATGGATAGTACATGCAACGTTATATTCCAATAAGTCAATAATGTAATACTACCTACCATTGACCAAACTCTCTTTTGTATCTGTGTAGACTGTTTGCGACTCCTGATGGATAGTACATGCAACGTTATATTCCAATAAGTCAATAATGTAATACTACCTACCATTGACCAAACTCTTTTTTGTATCTGTGTAGACTGTTTACGACTCCTGATGGATAGTACATGCAACGTTATATTCCAATAAGTCAATAATGTAATACTACCTACCATTGACCAAACTCTCTTTTGTATCTGTGTAGACTGTTTGCGACTCCTGATGGATAGTACATGCAACGTTATATTCCAATAAGTTAATAATGTAATACTACCTACCATTGACCAAACTCTTTTGTATTTGTGTAGACTGTTTGCGACTCCTGATGGATAGTACATGCAACGTTATATTCCAATAAGTCAATAATGTAATACTACCTACCATTGACCAAACTCTCTTTTGTATCTGTGTAGACAATAATGTAATACTACCTACCATTGACCAAACTCTCTTTTGTATCTGTGTAGACTGTTTGCGACTCCTGATGGATAGTACATGCAACGTTATATTCCAATAAGTCAATAATGTATAATACCTACCATTGACCAAACTCTCTTTTGTATCTGTGTAGACTGTTTGCGACTCCTGATGGATAGTACATGCAACGTTATATTCCAATAAGTCAATAATGTATAATACCTACCATTGACCAAACTCTCTTTTGTATCCGTGTAGACTGTTTGCGACTCCTGATGGATAGTACATGCAACGTTATATTCCAATAAGTCAATAATGTAATAATACCTACCATTGACCAAACTCTCTTTTGTATCTGTGTAGACTGTTTGCGACTCCTGATGGATAGTACATGCAACGTTATATTCCAATAAGTCAATAATGTAATAATACCTACCATTGACCAAACTCTCTTTTGTATCTGTGTAGACTGTTTGCGACTCCTGATGGATAGAACATGCAACGTTATATTCCAATAAGTCAATAATGTAATAATACCTACCATTGACCAAACTCTCTTTTGTATCTGTGTAGACTGTTTACGACTCCTGATGGATAGTACATGCAACGTTATATTCCAATAAGGCAACAATGTAATAATACCTACCATTGACCAAACTCTCTTTTGTATCTGTGTAGACTGTTTACCTACCATTGACCAAACTCTCTTTTGTATCTGTGTAGACTGTTTGCGACTTCTGATGGATAGTACATGCAACGTTATATTCCAATAAGTCAATAATGTAATAATACCTACCATTGACCAAACTCTCTTTTGTATCTGTGTAGACTGTTTACGACTCCTGATGGATAGTACATGCAACGTTATATTCCAATAAGTCAATAATGTAATACTACCTACCATTGACCAAACTCTCTTTTGTATCTGTGTAGACTGCTTGCGACTCCTGATGGATAGTACATGCAACGTTATATTCCAATAAGTCAATAATGTAATAATACCTACCATTGACCAAACTCTCTTTTGTATCTGTGTAGACTGTTTGCGACTCCTGATGGATAGTACATGCAACATTATATTCCAATAAGTCAATAATGTAATAATACCTACCATTGACCAAACTCTCTTTTGTATCTGTGTAGACTGTTTGCGACTCCTGATGGATAGTACATGCAACGTTATATTCCAATAAGTCAATAATGTAATAATACCTACCATTGACCAAACTCTCTTTTGTATCTGTGTAGACTGTTTACGACTCCTGATGGATAGTACATGCAACGTTATATTCCAATAAGTCAATAATGTAATAATACCTACCATTGACCAAACTCTCTTTTGTATCTGTGTAGACTGTTTGCGACTCCTGATGGATAGTACATGCAACGTTATATTCCAATAAGTCAATAATGTAATACTACCTACCATTGACCAAACTCTCTTTTGTATCTGTGTAGACTGTTTGCGACTCCTGATGGATAGTACATGCAACGTTATATTCCAATAAGTCAATAATGTAATAATACCTACCATTGACCAAACTCTCTTTTGTATCTGTGTAGACTGTTTGCGACTCCTGATGGATAGTACATGCAACGTTATATTCCAATAAGTCAATAATGTAATAATACCTACCATTGACCAAACTCTCTTTTGTATCTGTGTAGACTGTTTACGACTCCTGATGGATAGTACATGCAACGTTATATTCCAATAAGTCAATAATGTAATAATACCTACCATTGACCAAACTCTCTTTTGTATCTGTGTAGACTGTTTGCGACTCCTGATGGATAGTACATGCAACGTTATATTCCAATAAGTCAATAATGTAATACTACCTACCATTGACCAAACTCTCTTTTGTATCTGTGTAGACTGTTTGCGACTCCTGATGGATAGTACATGCAACGTTATATTCCAATAAGTCAATAATGTAATACTACCTACCATTGACCAAACTCTCTTTTGTATCTGTGTAGACTGTTTGCGACTCCTGATGGATAGTACATGCAACGTTATATTCCAATAAGTCAATAATGTAATACTACCTACCATTGACCAAACTCTCTTTTGTATCTGTGTAGACTGTTTACGACTCCTGATGGATAGTACATGCAACGTTATATTCCAATAAGTCAATAATGTAATAATACCTACCATTGACCAAACTCTCTTTTGTATCTGTGTAGACCGTTTGCGACTCCTGATGGATAGTACGTGCAACGTTATATTCCAATAAGTCTATCACGTAATACTACCTACCATTGACCAAACTCTCTTTTGTATCTGTGTAGACTGTTTGCGACTCCTGATGGATAGTACATGCAACGTTATATTCTAATAAGTCAATAATGTAATAATACCTACCATTGACCAAACTCTCTTTTGTATCTGTGTAGACTGTTTACGACTCCTGATGGATAGTACATGCAACGTTATATTCCAATAAGTCAATAATGTAATACTACCTACCATTGACCAAACTCTCTTTTGTATCTGTGTAGACAATAATGTAATAATACCTACCATTGACCAAACTCTCTTTTGTATCTGTGTAGACTGTTTGCGACTCCTGATGGATAGTACATGCAACATTATATTCCAATAAGTCAATAATGTAATAATACCTACCATTGACCAAACTCTCTTTTGTATCTGTGTAGACTGTTTGCGACTCCTGATGGATAGTACATGCAACGTTATATTCCAATAAGTCAATAATGTAATACTACCTACCATTGACCAAACTCTCTTTTGTATCTGTGTAGACTGTTTGCGACTCCTGATGGATAGTACATGCAACGTTATATTCCAATAAGGCAATAATGTAATACTACCTACCATTGACCAAACTCTCTTTTGTATCTGTGTAGACTGTTTGCGACTCCTGATGGATAGTACATGCAACGTTATATTCCAATAAGTCAATAATGTAATAATACCTACCATTGACCAAACTATCTTTTGTATCTGTGTAGACTGTTTGCGACTCCTGATGGATAGTACATGCAACATTATATTCCAATAAGTCAATAATGTAATAATACCTACCATTGACCAAACTCTCTTTTGTATCTGTGTAGACTGTTTGCGACTCCTGATGGATAGTACATGCAACGTTATATTCCAATAAGTCAATAATGTAATACTACCTACCATTGACCAAACTCTCTTTTGTATCTGTGTAGACTGCTTGCGACTCCTGATGGATAGTACATGCAACGTTATATTCCAATAAGTCAATAATGTAATAATACCTACCATTGACCAAACTCTCTTTTGTATCTGTGTAGACTGTTTGCGACTCCTGATGGATAGTACATGCAACATTATATTCCAATAAGTCAATAATGTAATAATACCTACCATTGACCAAACTCTCTTTTGTATCTGTGTAGACTGTTTGCGACTCCTGATGGATAGTACATGCAACATTATATTCCAATAAGTCAATAATGTAATAATACCTACCATTGACCAAACTCTCTTTTGTATCTGTGTAGACTGTTTGCGACTCCTAATGGATAGTACTGTTTCCATTTCAAAGATCTTCCTTCCTTCTGGTAGAGTTCTGGGGTTGAAGCAATACCCACCTGTGTGACAAAGCCAATCAAGAACAACCATCAATATAATATGAGTGCATCATGCCAAAAAAGATGGGCATTAGGCAATTTTAAAAAACAAACACGTTTAGCGTCCAGACTTTTTTTTTTAAAGGGATAGGAGGACTTTTTTCTTTTCTTTTTTAAACTTTTGAACACAAAATCGATCTTATTAGCGATAAACTTTGCAAACTATAAAGAGGAAGAGGCCTCTTTTGAAGGGGGACTGAGAGATACGTATGGGAGTGCGCCATCAATTTTTTTTCTCCTGGAAATTAGGATTTTTGCAGCTACGCAATACTAACTACAATCGGAAACCTTAATTCACCGTCTATCATGTAAAATTTCACGATGTAGATGACATCGAAATTATCAGCATCACTCACCACATCACTTGATTCAACCAAATTTCAATCTAGTGTAGTTTTTTAACCGTTTCCCCATAAATCATTACACTTCTGAGTTCCTACATACCTTATCTATTGAAGCAATTCCTTTTTACCAAATTTCATTTTTCTCGACCAATCTCTTAATGCCCCTTAAAATTGTTTTTATTTCATGGTTATGAGGGGTTGGTAACCACAAAACTTGTTTTAAAGGCATATAAAGACACAAAGCTATTTTAAAACTCTGAAACCTAAACCTGAACAAAGCATGTATAACTGAAATTTTAAAAAAGAAAAGAAAATTGAAGTGGACCCCAAAAAAGGGAGCGGTAGGGGAAGCTAAACATGTTAATTTTAGTTTTGCCTTACTATAGTTGCTGCCATCCATAATCTGTTGGACACAATTCTAGATTGGCAAGTGTATGCTGCGGAAATCCAGAACTGATTTCTAATACACAGTAAATTTTCATTCTAAACACACGCTGAAATTCAAGTTTCAACATTAATTGCTAACTTAGATTGATCCAATTTTGTTCAAAGTATTGTGCAAAAAAGTCAAATTCAAAATGGACATAGATGTTACAGGTATTAACCATAACTTAATCATACATTTTTGATAAAAAATAGCACATCTACACAAAGGTAACATGGTTAATAATACATGGTTTATATTCTTGTTCTGCAAATGTTTTTAAAACCAGACAAGCCTGCCTTTAAATTATTATATAATTACCTGAAGCATATGCGCAACATTTGAGATCAGCAATCCGACTGCTTACACTGTAAAAGTCAAGTAATTGAATAGCATCTAGTACTATGTTCTCCGCCTTAAACAAAAATCAAAACAAATATGACAGTGAAGATGAAGTAAAATCAAGTTTTATTCAATAAAATCTGTACATTCTCATTCAACAATTCATGAAAATGTAATCTGGGATCATACAAATACAACATTATTGGTGTCTAGTAACTAGTATGCTCATTATTATCGTCTTATATTCATTTTTATAGAGAGAATATCTTCTTTGTTGGATGCAAAGATCATTTTAATCATCAAGATCCATATCTGGTTCAGCGTATTCTTCATGAAAAGACAGCAACAGTCAGCAAACATTGATGACTGAGCCATTTGTATCTTCATTTACCAGGTTTGATAGTATGATTGAATGTAATGCTAAATAGAATGACATATGAAGATCACTGATAATAAAAACGTTGATGCATTTAAATGGTTTCTATATGAATTAAAATGGAGAATTAGTATCTTGAGACACAGTGAAAATATGTGGCATAAGATTGGGAAAAGCCTACATAGCACAGAGTAAATAGTAGGTTTTGATATTCTTCTTGTAAAACACATGTAAATGACAGCCCATATTATATATTGCTTTGTTTGTCAACTCAACTGCGACGGTCATGTGCCATTGATGATCGTTAGCCATCTATCTTCATGCAAATGGTAATTGTTGGTACATGCTGTTCGCTGGTAGAGTCATGTTTTTCATATTTGTAACTTATTGATACCAGTATGTTTGATATATTGTTATTATGTTATATAACTATGTATATGAATGAAAAATAAGATGAATGGAGGGAAGAAGAAAAAAATAATAATAAAAAAAATTAAAAAGTATGAAATGCTGGTCTGCTTACCTGTAACAGCTGTGCCATCTGTAGGGGAGGTGCTTTGGAACGGGTATCTTGACCATCAGTTAAGCACAGAATACGTCTGCACAAATATTGTATTATATTAAGCAAAATCAAACATCAGTTGATGATTGTAATACAGTTTTCTGAGATAAATACATCTCTGAAAATATACTAAGAAAATAATGGAGCAAACATGATGAAAGTTTAACATTAAATTTAACATTTAAACTAATAGCAAGAGGTTCGACATTCATCGTTACAACCATTTGCATTGCCACATGCTCACATTTGATAACCCACACATACAACACTAACACAAATGCCTGATCAACAACCCTCACACCCCAAGCATAGGCCTACAATCCACAGACTAACCATATGCACAAGAAATCTAGGAGCACTCAACGTATCTTTGGCTGGTATGTTAAAGTGGCAGGCCCTCTATAGAACCTTTTTATGGGCTTGAACAGGGGTCTTGTGAAGTGATTTGCCACTAGGAGCTTATACCAGTCAAAAGTAAATGATAACAAAAACACAAACTTGAACTAAAACAAAAGAAGTTTACCTTCTGCAATCTGGGAATTTCTCCTTTACTTTCTGTAGCTGTGTCACTGCTTCCTTAATGGCATCAAATATGGATGTATTCCCTTTGGGTACTATAGGTTCCAAATCATTCTGACAAAACAATATAAGATGGTTGTAAATTATACATAGTATTCTAGGTGATAAGAATGTACACTATTATCTGTCTCTGGAGTGACTGGTGGACATGATACTGAACAACCCATCCCACTCCTACCCACCCCACCCCCAACAACATTCAACTGTGTCTAGTGCATGTGCTTCCTCTACTTCCATCACATAACCACTGTTTTTGGTCACCAGCTGTCACCAGTATCTACTGGTTCCCATTGACATTACAGTGCAATGAAAGGCTTATGTTGTTAAACGAGGGTCTTGAGGAACATCTTCCTGCAAGTAGTACAATTGATGCGACTTTAATTCAGTCCTCTCTTGTATTCTTAAAGACTCTTTAATTTTTGAATGGCGCCTAAGTTTTAGTTGGGATTTAACTTCTTTTTTATATAAGTGGCCAAAGTTATGCCTAACTGTCCCATGTATTAGGAGGTGGCAGTCATACAACCTGCTAATTACTTTATAACACCTGTTCGGCACTGTTTGCTTGCCCTGCTGGTACTGTAGTGGTGCTAAGCATGCTGAACTGCACAAGAAATATATGGGTTAATGCTATTATAGATGTAACTTGCAAATGGCTCTTTCCTGATGTTGACGGCTTTAACATGAGATTATTTACATACCATGAACTATCATGAAACAATTAATAACCTATCCCTAACCAAAACAAATAATGTTTTCAAAGGCTTCATATTCCCCATGCACACAGCAATAGGAAAATATGCATGAAATTTGTGGTTGAGTCATTTTATTCCGGATCCTTAGGATGCGCTCCATGTTCCAATTTTGAAGACACCTGTTCAAGCTCTGAGTTTTAAGTTCTGTAAATCTACATCATACATTTGAATTTTGCCAGCAGTACATCACTGACAAAATATTAGTACCACCAGGGTATCATCAGTACACCTCCATTGGTCACAGCAATTGACAGCAACATGCGTTACGTTACATAGATCACACCCACCAAAAAAAATTCAAATTTACCTTGAACTTCACAAAGAGTTCACTGCATTCTCCTCTGACTACCACATCTGTGGAGAATGACGTCAGGCCAATGAGATGAGGGAAGTTGTAGGCCATGCTTCTATCTGCAAAGGCGTAAAACAATTCCTTGACAGCATCCATTCTGGACATGGTAGTCCTACAATCAAAACAAAAATGTGAATGATCAATCCATTAATGAATTTGAAATATCAGCAAATATAATTGACAAATTAGAGAATACATGATAGAATACATGATAGAATGTGCTACATTTGATTATTATATTTTCGAAAGATGACTTTTGTTATTTTGAAAGCACAGTACCATCTTAAGCAAACTCTATCTTATAGTCAGCCTATTTCTCTGATTTTACAGAAATAAGTAGTTGAATTTCACCAGTCAAACAAGAATGTACATCTCTCTCTTCATTTTCATTTCAGTGGAAATGATACAATGCATCCCAAAATATTGACTTTAAATATTGTATTTCAAGTTCAGTGGACAACAGATGTGTTTTAAAGAAGCATTATTTCCTGTTCAACAAATTGGAATACAATTGCATTATGGATGTTTGACCTATAGGAGATATAACTGCAATGTAATACATACCGAAAACAGTGACTATTCATTGACAAGCTTGTATCCAGTAATATCTGTTGAGAAATCAGTATGTATGCAGCATTTGAGTTAAATAAATTATATTCAACTTTATCATAATATACACTTGATTGGTTAAAACGACAATTACATAATCTTTTAGAATATTTCTGAATTATGTCCATGGTTTCAAGTGTTTACATAAGGCATAATTTTAAAATTATCATCTTTATTAGTTTCACAAATGCACAGCCTTTATACACATAAGGCACAAGAGGTTGCGTTCTATTTAATTTTGAGCAGCTGCCCATACCCGACAAAAGGCAAATTTGAGGTTTAAATTTGCCTTTTCCTACTTTTTGGACCCTGACCACAAGGCCACCTTTGGCTACACCATTCATCCTCCGATCCCCTCCACCCCCGCCCCCAGCCAACCCTCTAGATTATTAACTCACCACAATAGCTTCCAGTGGAGTTCTGGTGACTTCGGAACCATCATCTCTGATAATTGGTGAAAATTTCACATCTTTCAAACTATCAAGTAAGCAAATTCAATATGAGATTATTCAATATTCGGTTATCAAAAACTTCCTTGACCCAATGGTATTTGGGGAGCTGCATTGAAAAATGGTGGATGTTACAATCTAAGTGCGGATAGGTTTGCGCTAGAAATTGGCAGCACCCTAGTTGATGTGACCTGATTCTGATGATTCACCAGCAGCGAAATTACAGCGCTTTGAGCCATTTGGAAAAGGCGCTATATAAATACTGATTATTATTATTATTATTATTATTAAGATGGTGTCAAAATGTGATATCAAAATTAAATTGCTGCCAGGTCACGCATTCATTTTCAATTGTGTTCTGAACCACGATCAACATGATCACCATATAAACTATATATGTTGCCAATAAGTGAGGAATTGAAGTGTAATCCAGCATTGTAGAGCTGTGGGTTCGAGTCCCACTGTGGTCAACGTGTTGTGACACTTTAACCTTAATTACTTCTCTTGACAGAGGTGTCTTTAAATTAATATCTGCATTGTCCAGTGCTGGAATGGTAACAAACTCACAGCAACATTTAACAGGGACAAGTCTGGCCCAATCACTTTGAAAGAGAGATGTTATCTCCACTCCTGTGGGAACACAGGATTGACTGCCAACAATCACGATATGCTGGATTAACTTTCCCGCCCGTTTCATAACTCACCCAATATGCAAATTCAATTTCAATCCAATTCAAAATAAGTCAAAATGCAATTTTCCTGGAAATATGAAGATGCCATTTTGACAGGTAGTGTACTGCATTCAATGATTTTGTCAAATATTGTGGTTAGAATGCAGGTGAAAATTGTATGAATCAATGCAATATTTATAGGTCAATAAATGCGTATGTTTTGTTTCGAGAGAAATTAGACAAATCAATGCACGCGCTCTGATGTTGATGTGTGAATAATGGCACGACCCCGAAGGGGGAGTGCTATTGTGAGCATGTCAACATTTGCGCAAGTGCATTGATTTTTCTAATTTTTCGAGAAACAAAACATACGCATGCATTGACCTAATTCATACACGACACCCACGAATCTTGAACAACGAATCAAAACAAAACGCGCACTGCGTGATTTGAACGGCGCACACGCGGAGTGCAGTGGACACTTTCAATGCACTCCGCGTATTTGTAATTCCTGCTTCCTGATTGGTTCAACACTACATAGAGTGTATGAATGATATTTTACTCACCATGTAGCCAGTGTGTCAAGCTGAAGCAATTCTGTCTTTTTCAACCAAGGGTTATACATGTTGGATGGCAGATTCACATCTTTGCAGAATCCAGTGAAGACAACCATCTGCTCTGAAAGGTATATTCAAACACTTTAAATTTTAGTTTATAAGGCAATGAAAAAATAACCAACTGGTTGTACGGGTGGATCGACGTCTCCGGTAGGGTCAGTCTGATGTGTGGGGGTTTCTTCTAATTTTCGTTAACATTTTGGTAAATTTCAAAATGTTCAAACATTTCAAAATGTGTTTTTATTTTAACTTCAAAATATTCATCACATTTCAAACATTGGAACTAAAATATACAACATTTTCACTGATCTGCATCAAAAAAATAGCCCTTAATTTTCACCACTCAAAATTCTAAACACTATTAACATGATTATAACTCCCCTACAGAATCTGTTGAACACTAACCACCGCACCCTGGAAATTACTGACAAAACGCGGAAAATAAATTTGCTAGAATTTGTGAGACTATGCATGAAACGCAAAAAGTGAAATATTGTCCACCACCAGCACAAACAACACTGACCTCTCGCATTGATGTCATGAAACAAAATGACCACAAAAGGAAACGCCACATAACAGCCAGCGAAATCCGAACGAGGAGGGAAGCGCTGGAAAGGAAAAGCTCACCATGCATGCACAAACAACAGGACAAAAACATGTAGGGCGTGACCTTTTCAGGGCCGGTGCTAAAATCAAAATTTGCTCAATTGCATATCGATTTTTGTTGTTGTTAATACAACAGTAACTTCATAGAAATAGGAAAACAGGGCAAAGGTAAAGGTACAAAAGGTACAAAACTTTGACTTACTCTCTTTGTTCAGGGTAAGACATGGTGGTTCTACTGCACGGGCCTTTATCTGTAAAGGCGGCCACAACTGCAACACAGGGCAATCCCTTTGCATTATTCTCAACTCTGGTACACTTCTGCTATGTATTCGTTTAGGTCTGCAACACAATTGTTAATAATTTAAACCATCTTTGCGCAATAGAAAAAATAGCTTCAGATTTCTTTACTGTAGATTATTTATCTTGTTTGACTTGTTTTAGTAGTCATATTCTGCTCCGTCCTGTGTTTGTTCCTGCAGATTCCAATTGGAACAGGTCTGTCCATTTTCAACAATTTAGTTATCCAGCTACTTATGTACTATTTTGTTTTATTTCTGTTGCATTAACCTTTTACACTCAGTTTCTGGGAAGCTGTTGGAACACTAATCTGGATTATGACCGTGAAATTTGGCTAGGCGAGTTTTCTTTTCTTTCCATTCTTTATCGTTTAAAAAAATGTTAATACACTTTCCTGGCCTCTCAGGTTCTTTTTTATGACCAGAAAACCAGCCACTTCTTTAGGTTCTAAAATGTGAATGGTCAATGGGTCAGTATCATCCCTTAGATTTTACAACACTAGCTGGAATGTGTTACTACAAATATCCTTTGGAGGAATGAAGCAAAAGAAATTGATGTACATTTATTAAAAGAACCATTTCTGCTTGTTTTCTGGTCGTTTTTACAACGCCTACACCTGTTGCCAACCTCCATTGATACTAACCTGCTATCTGGCAGCGTTGGTCCAATAGTTGAGCTCCACACCGACACATGTTGCCTTTCTGGGTTACATATCAGTAATGTCTGCACATCAAATGCTGGAATTACATCCGCTTCAGTTACCACTGTCGGGTGACCAATCAACATGGCACCCTCTGGAGTAAAATTAAATGGTTAATGTTCATATATCTAAAAATACAAGAGCGAATCAATAAGTTCTGTCATCAAAGGCAGCCCAAGCTACACAAGACAATACTGTCTTTATTGTGTAATGTCATGCTTTACACCACATTCATAGGTCCCTCATATGTAAAGTTAGTGGGGACATATAGCCTGTATAGAATTTGCCAACCCCATTTCTACAGCTACCTGAGAAATGGAGCCGACAAAGACGGTATCGAATCATGCTGCATCACAATAATGCAAGTCCTCACAAAGCTTGCCTCACCCAAACTTACCTTGTTGAAAATGGTATCCATTCAAAGCAACATCCACCCTAATCACCCAACTTCGCTCCATGCGGCTTCTGGCCCTTTCCCAACAATCAAATCAAAGATTGCTGGGAGGCCTTTTTCAAGAATCCAAGACCTAGCCAAAGTACATTCAGAGATAATCACTACTTTGGAGCAGGCCTGGAAATAACACCCGCCCACCTGCCCATAGCGGGTAACCTTTGCATTGGGCGGGTGAAAATGCAAAAGTACCCGCCCAACTGGCAGGTAAAGTTTTTCAAACTCACAGTGTAAGGGAGTTATACTGGCTGGTGGAATTTCTGTCGGGCAGGTATTTTTGTGAGTTACCTGCCCGATTGGTTGGTTGAACAAATCTGAAGTTCCAGCCCTGCTTTGGAGCACCGCCCATGCTTTGAGAAATGGAGGGTGAGGATGCAACAAGTAAAGACATCAAGGACTGCTACTTCAAGGGAAAGTAACTAATTTTTTTAATTGAATGGCTATCTTTAAAATATGGGCCAAGTGACCAAACCTTTTGACCTGCCCTCGAAATTGGACTTTCGTATTCTCAACCTGTTTGAATTAATGAAAGCTTACCTTCTATAGATTTGTGTACTTTATCAGATTCAAATACGCTGCTATTGGCCCCTACACGAACTGGCTTTACTAAACGCTTATTGGTATGGGCACACATCAAGCTAATCTCCTTGAATGTCTCAGTAGCTGCATCGCTGTCCTGAAAAAATCATGGGATAAAGTCAAAAGATGAACAATAATTACAAAATTTTCTTGATAAGACTAAAATATGAACTCAACTCTATATTATTGAAATATTTGTCATAAGGATTTGAGGTAAAGCATGAACAAACAATTAATCAGTCATGAAGTATAAAATTGTTTAAAATACATGAAGATAACAAATATTTCCTAAAACATATAATACTGCCTTAAAGGAGGTGTCCCGCAAGCATTTAAGTGTGCATTATATGTTAGAAAAATAACTATCGAGCCCAACTTTTGTAATTATATAGAACGAAACATCACACTTATGACAAAAACAAATAAAAACCGCAATCTCTCAACATGCACTTTTTAAAATTCGCGGCGATCGAAAGTCCCAGTGTCGATGATGTCATAGTTATACAATGCACATGCGCAAATTTGAGCACCGATACCCATGACGTCATCGACACCGGGACTTTCGATCGCCGCGAATTTTAAAAATTGCATGTTGAGTGATGGCAGTTTTTATTCATTTTTGTAACTAGTATGGTGTTTTGTTCTATACAATTACGTAATTTCGGCTCGATAACTATTTTTCTAACAAATAATGCTAAATGTTGTGCTTGCGGGACCCTTCCTTTAATGCTTAGGTCAACATTAGCATGATTGGATAAACATTTTTGAGGTATTGCATTCCTTCCCAAATCTGTTTCACAATTTGTCTACTTCTCTTTGAAAAGCCTCTGGAAAATCTACCTTTATGTAAGTAGTCACAAAACTGGGTATATCCTGGTGTAAGACATTCATATTAAGATGTCTAACGTCAAGACCCCATTACAGAATAAAGTTGTATAATCCTTTAATCCATCAATAGAGGATTTTGTGCTATGTTAATTCTATGCTGTCCTACATAAAAGATAAACCCAAAACTGGTCTTGCGTTAAAACTTCATTCAGGGAAAATAAGCGTTATTCTGTATAATTCAGATCTGAAACTGCCCGTCAGTGAAAAAAAGCTGAAAATGCTTTCAAAAAGCTGAAAGAACACTGAGTGTGAAATTGGGGTAAAATAGCTCACATTGGGCTGACAAAAAAAAAAGCAAAAAAAAAGCTGAAAAGTGTCAGGTCTGGTTATCGCTCAATGAAGTCATTTACCCAATACCAACTCCGCCTCTCTTACATAAAGGTAACACCAACATTTCCACTCACTGTTATCAAATGGTTCGTAAGTATGTAATTATAATTAAACATATGCCTATATTTGCCATGTAAGAAGACTATCATAAGGTCCGAAGTTTACCGCGTTGCGGAATTTCCGCGAAAATGAGGTTAAACACGGAAAACGACATTTTGATGAAAAGAAGAAGAAATAAAAAATGCACAAAAAATGTCCAAAACACACAATTTATAAATAGTCTTGAATAAAACAATATAAATATTAAAAAATGATACGTAATAAAACCTAAAAATGATGTGTTTTTCTGTGTAAAGTATGTTTATTTTGGTTTTATAGATCGTAAAATAAGTACATTTTAAGCTTTCTTGGGGAAATTTACAAAGCAGAAAAACGCGGAATTCGACAGTTACAAAGCGGTAAACTTCGGACCTTAGACTATCATCATCTTTATTTTACCTCGCATGTCTCTATTAGGTATGACCAACACTCTGCTGAATATTCAAATACCTGATGATCACTAACTCCACCTTCACCTGTACCAAAAATAGACAGGATGAAAGAGATATTGGTTTGTTTAACCCATGAGAACTACAGGCTGATTGGTCAGAAAGATAGAGTGAGACACATCATTTATTGCACCAATCAGAGACATCTTTACAATAGTTGTATCCCTGATAAAGATTGGAGTGAAACATTTTACAAGTTGCATTTTAATTGGCTATTCAAATGAGTATATCTTGCAATAAACCAATCAGAACCACTGTAAGATAGGCCGGTAGTGCCCAGGGGTTAAAGAGATGGCAAAATAATGCAATACTATCACTTTTCTGTCCAATCCAGTACACTGATTACGAGATGATAGTCTACTTCCAATTCATATTTGACTGGCCAATACCAATGATATTTTGGAAGTTTGGTTGATATTTATTTAAATGTCAGTACAGACAGCGCAATAGATATAGAGATATGTTCATTGACTAATAGCTTTAGTGGGATCAGCAGTTAACATTGGGTATTATAGTCCTGGAGGCACAGACATTGTGGAAGGTGTATGTGCTAATTCTCTGTTTGTTCTTATGACATCCCCTCTGCTTCTTAAGGACACACCGTTAGATACTCAGGGGGGGGCATGGAAGTTTTCTAAAAAAAACCACTTTACCCACTATCCAGGACAAAACAACTTTGCCCACCAACCAGGAAGAAGAAAAAAGTTGACCCACTGCTGAGTAAAAAAAGAAATCTGACTCGCCCAACTCAATGTAAAGAAAAACATTAAAACCTAAAAAAACACAATTCCACCCGACCCCAACTTCCATGCCCCACCTGAAAATCAAATGGTGCATCCCTTATGTGTCCCCTCTGCTTCAAGATCTCCACTAAATTTTTCTCAAATCATGAACTTTTCCCATTCTTAACACTTTCCATGCGGCTATTAGTGTTACCAATTCCAAATTTTTAAGGTCTATCTCAAATATTACTGAACCAATACTAAGCATGTTTGTACTTACTGTACTTATACTCAATGCATTTCTCATGGTTATTCCAAATATAGTAATGAATTCAAATAATGTTGACATTTTTGAAACATTTTGTGAAATTTTGGAATGTCGTCTGCAGAGATGCCTGCCACATGGAAAGTGTCAAGCCATAATCTCATGTCCTTGTTGGTTCAAAATAGTACAATGGAAATCATTGTAGTGTGTAGTGAAAACATAATACAACACCACTATTGCCACCGTTCAGGCCTCAAGTTAAGAAATGAAAAGAAATGAAAAGGGCAAGCAATTTAAGGCAATTTGAAAGGGGCACCAAGGCAATTATGTACTTTTGAATGGAGTAAAAATAGCCAGAAATGGAGGGCATCTAGGCAACTAGGTGGGGCATCGAAGGCAATTGCCTTCGATGCCTTCGATTAATTTGAGGCCTGCCACCGTTATGCCACAATGAAACATAGCCCAGTGTGCCTCATGAAACGAGTGAAGAGTAATACTAACCTGTATCCTTTGGTGTTTCTAGGATTCGTCGGAACAAATGATAGAATCCCTCAATAAGTGCAACCTGCATATTTTAAATAATAAGTAAAAAGTATGATTTAGAATCTGATGTTCATGAGCAACTTTATTTACAACAGTTTATCACACATTATCTGATAGAAATGATAGATTATGATGAAGAATTAATTCCTGTCAGCTTTTTATTCTGTATCATATACTCACAAGCTTTTTCTGTCTAATGATTAAAATTAAATATTTTATAGTCTATTACCTCGTATGCTGATTACATACCAAGGTCGTTCCTGATAGACATTTATTGTTCAATCGAATGCAATCAAGTCAGCGGCGACCTCCGCGATTTTCCAGATGTTGGGACAGGTCGCTATGGCTGAATCGCTGCAGTAGACTTCAATCCAACACTCATGCGCGACTGGTTGCTCGATCTGTAGAGTTGCTGTGAGTGATTTGTGTTTCATAGTCCACTAAAGTGACTCCAAATCACCACAATCTGCAACTGGCTAGTATGTAATCAGCATTAGTGTTTGAATGAAAAGCATCCATTTACTAGTTTCTATTCATACACAATTAATAGTGTCGAACCAATCTGAAAGCAAGAAACTAAAATATGCGTAGTGCATTGAAAGTGTCTAATGCTGTCTGCGTATGCACTGTTCAATACGCACACCACAGGCTTTGTTTTAATTCATTGTTCAGGCATTGCGGGCTCGACGATTTTCACGGTGGGTGTTAGCAAACTTGTCAACATGTTTTTATTTCTTATTACATAGATCAAAATATGCTTAAATTGTGAATTTTGGTTTGTATAATGTTGTGTATGAATTAGGTCAATACATGCATATATTCTGTTTCTCGAAAAATGTATGCACTTGTGCAAATGTTGATATGTTGACAATATCACTCCCCCTGCGGGACGTGCCATTATTCACTAATCAACATTAGTGCGCGAATGATTTGTCCAATTTCTTTCAAACAATACATACGCATTTATTAACCTAGTTTCTATATACCGCTTCTTATGATAATTAGTCCCTTGTCTACTATACCTTTTCAGACGTGATCAGAGTATTGCGTTGTTCAAGTGTGTGTAGTGCTGCTATGAGGGGTGACCAACAAGTCAGTTTACGTATCAGCCCCATCAGTATTTCATCAAGATCTTGCTCGGCCTAAAAAGAGACAACAAATATTTATGTTAAAAGACAACAAAATTGAAATCATTATTCATCAATGAATACATAAATACCTTCAAAAACCAGTGTGATGGAAAAATAAAATCTTGTTATCAAAAATGTAGCCCTTTTGAAATTTGATAAGTGGACCGCTTATTTGCCTAGTAGTTACAAGCCTTAATTTTGGGCGATGTTGAAGCTCATAGATATGACCACCATACCCTTTACCCATTAAACCCTTAGGTCCACTATTACCAGCCAGATCCTTTTGGGAATATCTCAAGGTTGAAATTTCTCCACCTTAACTCTATTTCTCTGTCACCAAATGAACACATACAAGCTAGTTCACCCTGGGTGAACTAGCCAGAGAGGACCTTTGCCTTTAAGCAGCTTATTTCGGATATAGGGGGGCAGAGGGGGCACGCACCCCCCCCCCCCCCCCCCCCCCCCCCCCCCCCCCCGCTCCGTAAATTTTAATCATGGATCCACCACTGCCAGTTGTAACAATTCCCCTTTAAAAAAGATGACGCTCAACTTTGTTTAGTTGATATGGACTTTAACTACTTACCACCACATACAGAACAGCAGCGAATGTCTGCAATCC